>CM035801.1:28730688-29465810 GCA_020466265.1 Siphamia tubifer | reverse complement strand
AAACCTACTGTTACACAAAGCCCCGCCCATTTCATTGTGCCCCATGGGACTTTATTTGGCCCTTTTCATGTTGCGTTATCTATTACACATAATGTTTGTCGATGTCAAAAAAAATGTAAAAGCTAAGAAAGATGGTAAAGAACCATCTGGTTTAGGCTCAGTTCTGATGTAACTCAGTTCTGATGTCAGCAAAAGGCACTTCCCATCAAATATTTTGTGGCTTTTAGTCCTTGTGTAAATGGCCCCTCGGTTTCAAAACTCAAAACAAGGCAGAGACAGCAGACAAGGTGTTGACATATCTGATGTCCAACGGTAGAGACGATGTGAATAAAAAAACATGAAATTCTATCTTCTCTGAATCCTGAGATATTACCACTTGTGTGTTTTAGCTATTGACCTTTAGTGAGACCTTGACCTTTGACCTTCATTGCTCAAAATTTAATGGATTCTTCCTCGACCCATTATCTATCATTCCTGAAAGTTTAATCAAATCCTGTTCTGAACATTTCATGTAATCCTGCTGACAGACAGACAGACAGGTCCTACACAGACAAAATTCACCACAGACAAGACGTGTAATTTAAAATTTAACTAGAAAAGCACTCTGAGAGCGCAGACCTCCACCAAGGTAGACCCCACCCCCCCACCCCCAAAATTAAATCAGTTCTTCCTGTTCACATTTCCAACATATCCTGAAAATTTCATCAAAATCCGTCCATAAGTTTTCGAGTTATTTTGAACACAGACAGACAGACAGACAGACAGACAGACAGACAGACAGACAGACAGACAGACAGACAGACAGACAGACAGACAGACAAACGCAGGCAAAAACATAACCTCCTTGGTGGAGTTAATAACCAGTGGAAAGTTCAACTTTTATCTCCACTAAGGTAGTTACATTTTCAGTGGGGTTTCTTTGTCTGTAAAATATGGAAGGATTTTGATGCACTTTTCAGGAAATGTTGATACTGGAACTAGGAACACATGATTACATTTTGATGGGGATTGGTGAAGGTGATCTGCTTTAGGGGAGGTCTGAACTACTTTTCTACTTTACAGTAGTTTGTGGCTAAAACAGAACCTGAACTATTGTACAGAAACTAATCCCAATAGTTTTAATCTTGGTGATTTGTTCAGTATCTATGTTTTGGTGTCGAGGAATACCATAAAGTAAAAGTATTGTCTGCATTTTGTATTTAATACTGATGTGTTTAATGGATTAAAATAGAGAGGTTGTAAATGATAGCACAATTTATATATATATATATATATATATATATATATATATATACAGATGTGGTTGTTCATGTACTCGTTTGGTTATAATAGAATCCAGTATGAAAAGTGAAAATTGCGACATTTGTCTGTCTTTTCTTCTGGCTTTTTGGTTTTCTTATGCTTACTTTGTAGCTGCTGTCCTTGTACTTTCTTACAAGCAAACACAGTGAATTTATTTAACTATAATTTACAAAATCTAGCAGATTTTTTTTTCCAGTAAACATGATTAGTTTTCACCAGTATTGTCTGCATTTTGTATTTAATACTGATGTGTTTAATGGATTAAAATAGAGAGGTTGTAAATATGTAAATAACAGCGCAATATATATATATATATATATATATATATATATATATATTTTTTTTTTTTTTTTTTTTTTAATTTAACCAGGAAAAAAGTAAGTCACTGTGAGATCAAAAATCTATTTTGCAAGACAAATATTACTTGTCTCTTCTCACTGACTAAGTTTTTTCATTATATCCCTAAAACATGGAGAGTTTGGGATATAATGCTTTTGCGTGTGCTGCCATGTAAGGTCTTCCGTGTTGGCTGGACAGGACTTTTCCAAATTCGGTGTGGTAATGCCCTAGCATAGGTACATGGATTGATTAGATTTTAGAGGTCAAAACTTTCAAGATGGCCGACTTTCAAAATGGCCGAACTTTGTCTGGCCCATAACTTTTGACTAGGTGGATGTATGGCCAACAAATTCAGTGTGCTCATGCTGTCTGTCAGGCACATGAACGCATTCTTTTATATTTTGTATTTAATATATAACTTTATGAACAGGTGGAAATGATGTGTGACTGGAAGCATCGCATTACAGGGATATACTTTTAGCGACTGCATAGGCCTAGTTTTTCTTTGTCTTTTTTCCTTAAATTAGGTCTTGCAGGCCAGAAATGATAGTGGTGCGTCTCCAGCCCTTTATACCTTAAACTAAGTTGGTTGAGTTGACATTACCAAATGGGTTCATAAAACTCAAGCTCAAATGTACAGCTTTACATTGTGGACATTGTTCCTCATAACTTATTGATAGTGTTAGCTTTGCACATACCTACCCTCTAGTCTAAATACGGTGACTTTTAGCATCCATTTCTTATACACTATGTTGCAACATGCATTTTTGAGAGATGAAACAGTTCCTTTTAAGCACTTACAGACATAAAGCACTTGCGTCTGGTAGCTTATGTTTCACTGATAACTCTAAATGAACCAAGGCCGTGTTTAATAAGTCGTCTAATGGAAGACAGTGGAAGACGTGCTGCAGCAGTGCCTGTGTGGAGGGATTTTTACCCTCAGAACAACAGAAGGGAATAAATCTGAACCTCTGAAATCACGACCGTGTCCTCATGTAGTCGTTTCCTGATTGAATTTTAAGGAGAAAAATGAAAGTACAGAGCACCGCCATGCATAAAGAGGGTGAGGAGATGGGTGAGGTAGACAGGTGGGGATCTCACCCCAATAAAAAAGTGAAAATGTCAGATGGGATAAGTGTTTCCTGGTGAAATCAATACCACCAACGCTGAGCTGGAGAAATGTTCAGACCAGTGTGTGTCAGTCCTCAAAGAGAGTAGGAAGTGGGATTGTCTTCTGCCGGCACATCATTTTGCGACTGTGTTCATAGGAGGATCTGAAACTGGGTTTTACTTATCACACTTTAGCCCTCATATTTTTTAATCACAAGCCTTTCTGCCTTTTTCTGAGCCCTAATATTTGAGTCAATTCTTTTATCCTTTTTTCAGCCAACACACAGGCACCCAGACAGGATCCGTTCCAGCGGAAATGTGGCTCATAAAGAATATCTTTTCAGTGACAGTCTATGTGGCATATTCAGCACACGGAAATGTTTATATTGAATGTTTCAGCAGCTTGAAAATCACCATGGTAATGGTCCCAAAGACAAAAGCCCTAGCCTTTTGTCGTGGGTAATTATTGCAGAGCAGTCCTCTCAAAGCCTTCCATTTGGCTCTGAACAAATTCACATTTAATTTTGCTCTCATGCATTTGACACAAGGCTTTTTTTTTTTTTTTTTTCCTTTTTCTTTATTCAAAATCGAGTTTAAATGTAGAATTTAAATACTCATTCAAATGGTTTCTGTTTGAAGCAGTTGGTTTTCTATGATTTTTTTTCCTCCATTGGGTTATTTCAGTAATAGAATCTATGGGCCTGAGGAGCCGATAAAAATGGCAGATAAAAACTATTTTAAAAAATTACACTTATTTTATTGGTAGTACCTTTCATTTACCACACAGTTGGGGTATGGAAATGCAAACTTTTGAAGACCCCTTCCAGAGTGAGGAGTTTTGAAGATGAACTGAATCGTGTCTCTATCTAAACAGTCAGAAATGCATAATATGATCACATCAAATACACCTTTATGTCACGCTCAATGTGCAAAGGCAGTAAAACTTTTATTACCTCCACCAAGGAGGTTATATTTGGCCAGAGTTTGGTTCTTTTTTTGTCTGTCTGTTAGTTTAGTAAGATAACACAAAAAGTTAGAGACGGATCTTCATGAAATTTACAGGGTCGGTTGGTAATGGGGAGATCTGGAAATGATTCGATTTTTTTGGCGGGGAGGGGGGGGGTCAAGATAACTTAAAAACGTACAGACTGATTTTGATGAAATTTTCAGAATGTGTTGGGAGTGTCATAAGAAAAAAAAACATTAAATTTTGGTGGTGATTTGGAAAAAATTCTGGATAACTTTGAAATCTATTCTCCATTTACTGCAATGCAAAATTTCAAAGTGATCCAGAAGTCATGATCTCTTCTGGATCACTACCAAAATGTGATCATTTGTTCCTTGTGACACTCCCAACACATCCTGATAATGTCATCAAAATCCATCCATATGTGTTTGAGTTATCTTGCTAACTAACAGACAAACAAACAAACAAACTGGCAAAAACATAACCTCCTTGGCGGACCTCTCGTCATTTGAAGGGTCTCAGAGTGATTTCCTAGTTTATTTATTTAGAAACTTTAGACTGAGCCGGTAAAACAACAACCATGTCATCTTAATTGGATCCCACAGATCTTCAAGTTACTCTACTATAGCAGCTCCAGTAAATGTACAGGAGTCATTTCATTAATTGTACAGAATTTCTAGGGGTACCAAAGCTGAACAGAGATGGCTGTACAATTACCTACATTGGTCTGGCATGCATATCCAATTGAATTTCACCCACTGTTGCGTCTTCATATAAACAAAGATTTCCTCCTGAAAACGCTCGTCTAAACACAGATGTAAAATTGAAGACGAGACACTACTTTTGCATCATCACTGTATAAATGTAGCCTAAAAAAAAAATAAAAAAATGTGGCTATGGAGACACCAGTTAAATTTCACTAATGAAGCATAAGTTAACATTAAAAACCAACAATACCTTGAAAATAAGCTTTGGTATTAAACCCAACTTTATTTGTCTTATCTCCCATGAGCTGTTGAGTCCCTGAAAACTGACTTGGCACAAAAAAAAAAAAAAAATAGCAGTGAGCTGTTGCCAAAGCCGATCTCGCTGAAGTGTCATGTGCACAATGCTCTCTGAAAGTCTGAACAAGTGGGTCACAGAAATATGAAAAAGTAATGTGCACGCTGTGTCTGAGATCCTCCTCAAACAGCAGACACGTACTGTACACCCAGTGTTGAGACGACATACAATGCAGAGCTCCTCTCTGGGTTAGATTTAGTGGTTACATCTTCTAGTGAATTGATTTAAGGAAACGTAACTAAATGCAAAATATGGCCTCATGTTTTTTTAGATTAGGTTTCTCTGACTCCAGGCAAAAATCAATATGGGTTTTACATCTTAGCTAAGCAACCCCAAAATACTTAATATTACCTTTATGGCAGTTCCTAAATTATTTCCTTTTTCATATTTAACCTTTCTGAAATAATTAATTACCATTTATTGTAATAAATATTTTGCATTTTTTTGGTGAAAATTTTAAAATTAACGTTTTAACTATACATTATACAGACTTCAAATAAACACCAAAATACTGATCTTTCAATTCTGCATCTTGTGTGTATAGATTTTGACCTATTGTTGACCCAAGAGGTCACTGGGTCAATACCTAAAAAATTAAAATGGACTAATATGAAAAATGAGGCGAGATAAAGAATGAATTACTATTATTGATTGATTGAATGAATGAATGAATACCCTTTATTGTCATTTGGCATATCACATGGACACATACAGGACATTGTGTTTGTTCAGTTTCAAAACAACTGGACACAGCCACTTTCTGGCGCATCTGAATTTCCAGGAAAAGAAAGTTTAGCATGCACAAACAGACAAGCAAATTTTTAAATTCGAGCTAATTTTTGAAAACATCACGTAATGTCATATGTTGGGCTTTTTTTTTAAATTTGGGACACATGATGTATAGGAAAGAGAGGAGATAAAGACACAAGAAAGACAAATGGGAAACCTGGCATGGGCTTCGAAATAGCACCATGACCTTTGACCTTGAAAAGTCAAAAAAAAAAAAAAAAAGATTCTACATGCTCGTAACTCCAAAAAGAGTGGTGATAAATAAAATAAATACTCTGTTACTATTGTTTACAGTTGATGATGATGGGATCATGACCTTTGAGCGACCTTCAAAGGTCAAACTCATTGTCTCACTTTTTGACAAAGAAATGTCCAATAAGAGCTAAACTGTTCACTAGGGGTGAGGTTTGTTGTGCCTGACGCCACTTGCCTTAAATTTTATTTTCCGATCATGTGTACATTCATTAAATTTCAGAGTAAAGTTGGGGGATATTTTCTCAGAAGTAGAGAAAATTGAAGAAAAATTTAATTTTTCCCATTATATAATAAACTGAACATAAACCATGTCTCCATTCACTGTCATTTATTGAAGCTACATTGGTTTTACTGGTGAATCAATATAGAAGATGATGGTGTTTCCATGTTCCACATCCATTTTGATGACTATGAAAAGATGACAAACTGTATTTTACAACAATAATTTACATTCATTGATAGAATTAGTGGCTCAGAAATGATTCAATATTTTAGATCAGTAGATGATTTTAGTCCTTATGGGTAAATGAACATCGATATAGTGAGTAAATTATATATAGAAATACATATAGATATCAAGTCTTATAATGTTGATGTTTGTTGTTCCTCTTCTTTTGGTTTTTGCTACTGTTCTTACCATTTAATTCTTTTTATGATGTATTTTAATAGTTATTGTTAATTTTTTTGTGTTTTTTCTATGGTTTCACACTTTTTTTGTTCTAAAATGCAGATATAACTTTATTCTAATCTCTATTAGCCTATTTGTTTGTGGTTCTGTTCAGAAGTTTATAGACAGAGGAAAGTATTGATTTGTCTTTTTTTTTTAATGTCAAGCAATGGATAAGAAATAGAGCTGGGATTAAATAAGTTTTTCTTCTTCCCACAAAGCATAAATGAATGATTTGATTTATTGTACTTGTATGTATTTTGTTGAACATCTTTCTTATTAGATAATGAGTGCTTTAAGAGGTCGTTCATTCCTGCTGTTGTTAGGTACTTCAACAAATCTGTCTGAATGAATTGGACTCATTAAACAGAAAGGATATGAACACTTTATTTTACTTTACTGATCCCATGGTTACTATGGATCCTTGTGCTTCTGGTTTTATTTGCATTGTTTGTTATTTACTGGTATGTGACTGTATTTTACTCCCAATAAAACAATAACATTCTATCTATCTATCTATCTATCTATCTATCTATCTATCTATATATCTACTGTATCGTATCCATCCATCCATCCATCCATCCATCCATCCATCCATCCATCCATCCATCCATCCATCCATCCATCCATCCATCCATCCATCCATCCATCCATCCATCCATCCATCCATCCATCCATCCATCCATCCATCCATCCATCCATCCATCCATCCATCCATCCATCCATCCATCCATCCATCCATCCATCCGCTGTATTTATATTGTTTGATTATTTGCTTGAAATTAATTAAAAAATTCAATTAAATACTTGATTTTCACTGAAAAATGTTTAATACAGAGGACAATATTGTAATAAATCACTATAGGTACAGTCAAATGTACAGGAAAAGTTGCCACACAAATAGTTCCTGGTCTTTAAGGGTCAAAGCATTGTAGGAATACATTTTATTACATGAAATCAACTTCCAGTGTAGAAAGGGAAGGGCTATTTCTGAAAGTGTCTATTTTCTTTTTGCGCTTTTCTCTCACTCTTGTTCACCCCCCCCCCCCAACCACCACCACCACCACCACCCCTCCCCTCCCCTCCCCTCTGTCGATATGGAGTCTGGAGCAGGAGGTGAACGGACTGGACTAGCGGAAGTCTAAAAGGCTTTGAGTTCTCAGATCACTTGAAAGTGTCCCACAGCCTCTCTTCTTCTCTGAGTTACTCTTCCACCACAGTTAGAGAGAGTGAATAATTCACAAGCAAGTTGCCATAAAGATAAAGCTTATTTTTCTCCCCCTTACGCAATAAACCGGGGACTTATACTCAGCGCTGAGAAAAAAAAAAAAGGATTCTGTTAAAAACACTGCTGATATATTTATAAGAACATACTGCAAAGCTAACTCTATAAATTTTTTACTCCATCGCATAGTGTTTTTTTTGTATGGAAAAATAAGAGGACACTTTTCACTCAGTGGTAAGGAAAACTACCAGCAGGAAGATTTATTTATACAAGATTGGATGAAAAAAGGTTTTAACGACAATGTATGATACAATATTATTCTTATGCTTCATTTTTAATGACTTGCACCAAGTAACAAATTGCACAGGTCTGATTATTTTTTCTTTGCCAGACATTATTTATGAGTCTCTAATATTTGAGCGCGCATGGAAAAATAGAAACTTTCCAAGCGTAGCCGGACATATCAAGATGAATTGCCATGGCAACACGCCAGCTTTGAGGCTATAGAACACAGTGCGCTAAAATGTGAACAGATAGCACACTTCTGTTAGCCTCTGTTAACATTTAGTGCAGCCTTCCTCCAGTCAACTGTTTGCGGCCTGGTCTTTTAGAGGGTAATAAGTCATGAAATGTTCAGAACAATTATTGTGGATTTGTTTGTGACTGAAGAAAAGGCAGCCTGTGGTTGACAGTGACTAATTTCCTGTCCGTCTCCACCCTCTGGCCGGCTACCTCTTGCTTGTGAAACCAAATCACATCCTTTTTGTTCAATTTCAAATACGCACAATCATCAATCATGCAATTAATTTCCTGTTTTTTAAAGCATTTTCAAGGATTTTCATCTACAGTGGCATTGTTATCGTACGTGTTCCCGTGTCTAGTGCAAAGTTCTTTTCCTCTCTTTCTTATTCTTTATCAAAATATTGCCATTTCCCAGAGGAAAACACTACACCCTGTCCTCCCATGTTGTTTTCCATGAATAGATGACTCTCTTATCTAATAATTGTCCGTCTCTCAAAATTGCTTCCTATCCATGAAAGTTCCCACTCACAGACGATCTATTGTGGATATTTTTGTCTTACACATACAGAGGCAATTTAACCATACTGCCTTTAAGTAAAAATATACTTAGGATTATATCCATGTCACACACAAATCACAAAGACATGATAAAAAAAATTTTTAAAAAAAGTCTGTGGGATAAGGGATGTGCTTGCAAACTTGAAACATGAGAAAATTAGATGCACATTAAATAAGTTTAATGAAACCTGGAAAACCTTCCTGACATTCTTTAATAAACCCTCCACACACTTACAGGAATAAACACACAACTTTGGTCAGACTGCTTTGAGATCATTTAATTTTATTTCCCATTTTGTATTTATTTACTGAACCCTTTCTATACATCAAACTACTATTATAATACCTTTCTTTTTGTCTATATAGGATCATGTTTATTATCAAGTGCCTTAAATGTGGTTCTCCTCAAGATTTCTTATTTTTCCCACTGGGTTTTGAAGTTTTGAAGGGTCTAAGTACAGGGGATGCTTGGAACTTTTCATATATCTTTGTAGTTGATTGTGTTTCTGTAAAGCCCTGGGAGATGACTTTGTTGTGATTTAGGGCTTTATAAATCAAATTGAAAAAAATTAAAATAAAGATAGAGGGTCTAAGGGTGGGGATGGGATTTTGTGTGTGTTTGTTTTTTTTTTATGGGTGTTTATTTATACAATTTAAAATTCAGTAAAAAAAAAAAAAAAAAAAGGATAATGCATGGCCCACGAGTTACTATCGAAAAATATTCCCTGACGGGGTGTTGTTCCGCTTATTCTACGGGTTATTACAGTTTATTACTGTCACTACTCTAACAGAATCGTGTTGTGAAATAGCCAATAAGATGCGGGTTAGGCGGGGCAGACAGAAGGGGGGTGCAGAGAGTTTTAGGCGGAGAAAAGAGAGAGATGGATGTACACAGTCAGGTCGGCGACCGGAGCAGGTGTTGAAAACGAAGCTCACTGAAACTGCTCCTTGTTTTCTAAAAACCAGCATAGAGGAGTTAACCCCGGGGTAAAATACTTACTTTGGCCCTGGAGGACGGCAATTCCCCCTGATTTCCTGACTACGATCTAGATAACATCAGGATAGGTTAACATTGGATAAGCTAGCAGCGAATATTTATTTAAAAGTGGCCGAACTACCTGCGACACAGTGAATCTGAAGTGACAAAACCCGTTGCCATGGGCAGCGGGCGGTTATCGAAAAAAATCCGCCCGCTGACGTCATTCAAAGTGAACGGGACGTTCTAGAGGTCCGTAGAATAAGCAAGGGATAATACATGGGACACGAGTTACTATCAGAAAAATATTCAGAACATCACCCCGACGCCGAAGGTGTACGGGTTATTACAGTTTTTTTTTACTGTCACTACTCTAACAGACTAGTGTTGTGAAATAGGCGGGGCAGACAGAAGGGGGGTGCAAACAGTTTTAGGCGGAGAAAAGAGAAAGACGGATGTACACAGTCAGGTCGCGACCGGAGCAGGTGTTGTCCCGTTCCTGCAAATAAATACTGAAAACGAAGCTCACTGAAACCGCTCCTTGTTTTCTATAAACCAGCATAGAGGAGTTAACCGAGGGCTAAAATACTTACTTTTGTATGAGATGAGGATGGCAATTTCCCCTGATTTCCTGACTACGGTAAGGATAACATCAGGATAGGTTAACATTGGATAAGCTAGCAGTTACAACGAAGTTAATATTTACTTTAAAAGTGGCCGAACTACCTGCGGAGTGATATGGTACCAGTGAATCTGAAGTGACAAAACCCGTTGCCATGGGCAGCGGGCGTTAACGGCTTAGTGGGCGGTTATCGAAAAAAATCCGCCCGTTGACGTCATTCAAAGTGAACAGGACGTTCTAGAGGTCTGTAGAATAACTGAAGAAAAAAAGTCTGTGTTTTTGCACTTTAGGTTGCAGTAATCTTATGTAGGACTGTTTAAGTATCTGGAGGAGGGAGGATTTAGAGCTGTAAGGAGCAGCCATGAAAGCAAAGGTGAAGCCGTATGTGAGGATTATAAATCTAGTGGAAGAGAAAAGGTCAGGTGGACAGATCCGGGAGGACGGAAGCAGCCGGGGTCATAGACCAGACACTCCTCCTGATCAGAAGCGTCTGCCTCTGGGAGCTCACACCTGTAATCCTGAATTATAAATGTCTGCTTGACTCTGCACTGTGTCACAGATGAGGATAGCAGCCACTAGTCTTTGGGAAACTCCATTTAAAAAAAATCAGTTTGTGGTGAAATGATACTGAAAATAAAATGAAAAACATCCGCTTTCAACGCACACAGTCAGTGTACAGAGAATCACAGTATATTAAAATAGTGTTGTGATGTTAATATATTCATCTTTAACTTTCTAGTCAAAATTTTTATTTTTGATAATATTGTTGTGTTGCTACATTATTTGACAGATGTTAGTTTATTTATTTATTTCACCAAGTAGGTCAAGTGAGAACCTGTTTTCATTTTCAATAATGACCTGAACAAAAAGCAGCTTAGTAGGCAAATAAAACAGACCAAAACAAAACTAAATAAAGAAACAAGTCACAAGTTATACATAACAAATCATAATAAAAGAGAGAATATTATTTACCGTATTTACAGTGATATTAGTTAATTATATCATTTTAATTGAGGAATTTCATGATGACCAAATAAAAAATTTCTATTAATACAACTTTTTTCTCATAACATTATGACATTTTTTTTTTTATTTTGTGATTTCATTATCATTAGCACACCATTTGTAGAGGGTTTTTTCTAATAGGTTTTTTTTCCAAATGGTGGACTATTAAGGTTTATTTAATCTTATCTATTAATGTATTAGTCACATGCTTAGGAATTTGAGTGAATAAAACACAAGAAAACAAAACTAAATAAAGAAACAAGTCACAAGTTATACATAACAAGTCATAATTAAAAAAAGAGGGTATCATTTACAGTATTTACAGTGATATTAGTTAATTATATCATTTTATTTGAGGAATTCCATGATGGCCAAATTACAATTTTCTATTAATACAACTTTATTCTCATAACATTATGACATTTTTTTATTTTATCATTTCATTGTCATTAGCACACCATTTGTAGAGGGTTTATTCTAATAGGTTTTTCCTAATGGTGCACTATTAAGGTTTATTTAATCTAATCTATTAATGTATTAGTCACATGCTTAAGAATTTGAGTGAATAAAAAAAAAGAAGCGGAATTAAGTAGGAGTTCATAATTTAAAAAGTAACATCTCAAGGCCTTCAAGCTGTGTGCTTATTTTTTTCTGCATTTATTGATTGAATTTGCAGAAAACATAATATATCTGACATCATTTTCTGAGTATGAAATGATCTTTCAGAATGTCAGCGGAGTCGATTTCGATCATATTACACAGTCATAAGGTGAATTAAACTTCACAGCATTTATTTTGGTGTTCATTAGTGATTTCCATGGACATCCTAGAGTCATTTGCAGAGGTTGTTAACTGTACCTACCGACATCACACATCACATTCTCCGCTCTTGCATGCAGTTATTGCTGCATTGGCTCAGCTGCAGGCGTTTGCAGCCCGCGGGGCAGGTAAACGACTGCGCTGTTGCACAAGGTTGACAGAGCGGTAAAGCCTTGTGCTCAGAGAAGTGGGCTTTCCCCTCACCACACAGCAGCCATTACTCTAAATCAACCCCTTCCTCCTCCGCCTTCTTTTTTTTTTTTTTTTTTCCCTCTGACCTCCGCTAACATCCACTGACCTGGAAAATATCTGGCAAGTCCAAGCCACCAAGAGTAGGACTGGCCCTCGCTTTGACTGCAAACAGCAGAAATATTGAGCCAATTACAAGATTATTATCTGGTGGTAGTGGCAGGGGAACACTGTGGGAGTGTATTTATGTCTGCCAGGGCTCCCTGCTGGAAGAGGAAAAATGAATCAAAGGCTTGTGGGGGAGAAGTGGACAAGCACTCATGCCCACTTGCCTCTATGTCTTTGCAAACGCCCGTCAATTGACAGACATTGGCCGGAGTCCAAGCGTCTTTCGAAAAGGTCCCGGATAACACCAGGAAACGGTCCATTCAGAGTTGATCACTTGTTAGTTTTTTTTTTTTTTTTTTTTTTACTCCTCCCTAATTCATATGTCATACTGTCATATTGTGCATACCAACCTTTTTCAGACCTTACGGTGCATTTAGAGGTTTTTTTTTTTTTTTTTTTTTTTTTCGGCCTTTATATAACAGGCAGACATGAGTCACAGCCTGTATATGAGGGCAGAGTTAAGTATATGAGTAAAAAGTGTTCAGCTGGGAAATGAAAGCAGCGATGCATCAGACCCCGTACTCCATTTTATAGACATAGTCTACAAAGGATGCATTGAGTGATGTACTGTATGTTACTGTGTACATTGGACGTGGTGTTTTAATGGGGAATAGAACCGAGGCTGAATAAGTCCTGGCAACTTTTTGGAGCTAGTTAATTCCATATGAGAGAAATGACGTATGATTACACCATGTGTTATTATGTTCTGTCTTGTACAGTCTATTTGTTTGTTCATCTTAAATAATGACTTTTTTTTAACTCTTCAGAACCATCTAGTGTCGCGCGCCAAGCAGTGAATTCGATTTAACAAGAGCCTAAGTTTCATGTGTGGTGTTTCTTATTTCGGTTTGAGTCTGTGTGGTGTTTCATGAGTGGATCCTGCTGCCTATGTTTCATGCATCAATGTGCTTTGGGAGTCGTATTTTAGCAGCACGATGAAGACATCAAAGTAAAATGTGGAACTGCAGTAAATTTTAGCCTCTTGGAAGGTTTGTCATCTGTTACATCACCTACCCTGCCAATAAAGTTTCATTAGAGGGCTCTGCATGCTCCTGTAGAATGGAAAGAAATACCCCATTGTATTTCTCATACTGTAAAACCAGCCATTCCTTCAGATATGAGATTATTCTCTGGCGTTTTTCATCCATATTAGTGTGGATATGATTAAAGACACAATATTTAACATCAGCGTCTGCTTGTGTGTATATGTAGCACATGTTGGAGTCTCAAACATGCAGCCCGGTGGTTAAATGTGACGTTCCCAAAGGTTCCAATTCAACCCATGAGATGAATTTGAAAAGTGCAAAAATTTTGCAGTGAATGCTGTGGAAGTCATTTTAGTTCTGGTTCCACATACAGACCAGTACTGTATGATCTACAGTAAAATAATAGCAGAATAACTTACTAAAAAATAATGACTACATATTATTTTTTTCTCATTTTGATGTGAAAAAAAAATGAATAAATCAAATTATACCTATACATAATGATGAATTCAAATGTTGCCGTTCTTTTTAGGGCAAAAAATTACATTAAATGATGAAAATATTGACATTTACAAACTATCCTATAACAGTAAAATGTCAAAAACCTGAACAAATATGAACAATATGAAATGACTAAAGACATAATACTGTATTTTTTTTTAATCATTATCATACACTAATAAAATTAATACAATTTAGCATCACTAGTATGACCACTTTTGAAAGTAAAGCAAAAATATTTAAAGATATTTCAATAAGCTTGGCCTCAGTTATCCCATGTATGATAACTTTATGTGATTCACTCAATCGTTGTGTGACACATATTTAATATTCAGTTCATGCTGTTCTATAATTTCCACCATATAATAATACTGTACATTTAATACTTTCTGTGGCTGCTTGTTTGTGTTTTTATTAACATGCATACCCAAATACTGCTGGAATAGACAGTTGTCTGTAAATGATTAAGTTCTAGTGAAGTCTGAGCACCAATATAAGAGGATGAAGGAGCTTGGGGATAGTGATTGACTGATACTGATATTTTGAGGCCGATACAATACAGATTTTTTTTTTTTTACATCAGCCTTAGCTGCGGATTGATACAGATATTTGGAGGCCCTGTTAATATATATATATATATATATATATATATATATATACATATATATATATATGTATGTTTATATATATATATATATATATGTATGTTTATATATATATATATATATATGTATGTTTATATATATATATATATATATATATATATATATATATATATAAAAAATGTTCCTCTCGCCCCACGTGGGCGGTGTCTCCTTCAGGCTCGGGTCCTCTACCAGAGGCCTGGGAGCCTGAGGGTTCTGCGCAGGATCTTAGCTGTTCCTAGCAATGCGCTCTTTTGTACAGAGATATATATATATATATATATATATATATAATTTATGATAAATGTCAGAAAATATTCTTCACTTATAATTTCATCATAATTTCATATTCAATTAATTAATAATTTCATTTAATTGCATTTAAAACAAATGGTTTTTTTTTTTGTGTGGATAGCGATATCTCCAAGAACATAGAGGTGCAGTAAAATTTGTCTTTTAGTACATTTATGGCTGGGGGAAAAAAAAACATATTGGAAACAAAAAAAACAACAAATATCGGCCCGATATATTGGTCTGTCATTACATGGGATGCATATATACACAAGTGGAAGGATTGGTCAATATGTAACATAAAAGTCAACAACAGAGGTAATAAAAGTACTCACATTCTGTACTTAAGTAGAAGTACAGCTACTCGTGTGAAAAAAATACTCTGGTAAAAGTAGAAGTACTGATTCAACTCCTTTACTGAAGTAAAAGTAAAAAAAAAAGTACTTGTCAATTGTAATACAGACAAAAGTAAAACCGATTTTTTTTTTGCCATGGATGGAATAATACTTATTTAACCAGGGGACAAAAAAAATCACAAAAGTTCCACAAGTATCTAAAAATAAAGCCCTTAAAAGTGACTTAATATATACAATGTGTTTGATTATGTCATGGTACTCAGTTTTCTGGGCAGGAAATTTAGTGGGGGGTCACAATTAAGATAAAAAAGAAATAAAAAAAAAAAAAAAGTCTTAATTTAAGATAAAACAATGTGAAATAAAAAAAAATGTGGAAAGCTAAAAAGCTAAGAAGTGAGCTAATGAGCTAAAAAGTCATAAATATGAGATAAGAAATGCATAATTATGACAAAATGAGTCAAGTATGAAAAAATGACGCAATGGAGATTAAAAACATCGTAATTATGATGTAAAAAGTCATAAATATGAGATAATAAATCCTAAAATTCTAAAATAGAGTTAAAATTGTGAGATAAAGTCAACATTTTGACTCATAATTATGATATATAAAGTCATTATTTTCTCTCCACTGATTTTCCCTCCAAAGCCACTTATTTTCTTACTGCCACTTGAAAAAAAAAGTCTATTCTGAGAACATATGAAGTACAGATATTTATGAAAAAAATGTAGGGAGTAAAAGTAAAAAGTTTCCACAAAAATAAATGCTCAAGTAAAATATAGATACCTTAAAAAAAATCTACTTAAGTACATGAACAAAGAACATATACTTCCCACCTTTGACAACGTGGGAAACTGGAGTCCGACTCCCAGCAAAATTGCTCAATACTTTTTAACATTGAACATGTTCAAACAGGAGTGGGTGCGGTGCCGGTCGGTAAATGTACTATTGGACCAGAAACAAATGGACCAGGCCAGGGCTAACAGGTTAACTCAATTTAGCTAACAAGTCAGTTCCCTACACAAAACACTGCTTTCTATGAAGACTTGGTTGGTTTTTCCATGAAAATACAACAGTAATTATCCCCTATAGAGGCTACTGTTAGGTCAGCTACAGACTTAGCCAGCATTTTAATTCACTGGCGCCAACACAAACGTCTTGTACAGTAAACGCACACATATCCCACATAGTGAAACTTTGATACCTGTCATACATTTCTTCACATATATCATCTATCAAGCCTTTAATTCTGTTTCCAAAATGTATGTTTGAGAGACAAAATAGGTAGTCTTTTCTTATTTTTTTTTTTTTTTTTTTGCAATTTAGTAGGAAAAATATCCAACAATAACAGGATATGTAAATTCATATTCCTAATTAAAAATTATCTGAAATGATTTAGATGTTGACCTGAAAAATCTGTGGGAAAATGTGAAGAAAAAGACTATTATTATTATTATTATTATTATTAATAACCTTTATTTGTTATAGAGCAGGGGTCAATGGTTCTAATGCGGCCCGTGGGATGCAGAGCATAATAACCTATTAAATGACTCCATATTTTCCTAGTTTTTTCTTTGTCTATAAATGATGACAACTTTTCACTACAAAAATAATATTAAATTGTGAAAATATTTATATTTACAAACTACCCTTTAACAATAAAAATGTGCATAACCTCAACAAAACCTGAAAAAACCTGAAATATGTAAAGAAAATTATAATAATTTTTTAACCATTTTATTAAGAGATCTATACACATGGACAAATGATGAATTGAGGCAGAATTTTCCCTTGTTTTTCTAATGAAATTTTACTTTTTTTTGCATTCAGGTGATTTATACAAATACTTTCATAGTTTAACTGGATTTTTTTTTTTTTGCTCTAAAAACCATGAGAAAAAAATATGTAGTTGTCATTATTTGTAGGTTATTATGTCTTTATTTTATTGATCTGGCCCATTGGAGATCAAATCAGGCTGAATGTGACCCCTGAAGAAAATGAGTTTGAGACCCCTGTTATAGAGGGACAATGTATATTAATAAACAATTTATAAAAAAGGAAAATGTAAAATGCACCCATTTTTAGCCAAAAGGTTCATAGGATAGGACATACGATAAAATGTAAAAAATAAATAAAAATATGATAAGACTGAAATCACAAAAGATTTTAATGATGCATATGATAAAATAATATCAACTGTAATTCATCATACATTCTTGCAAGTTTTGGTCCCACAGAAACAGTTAAGTCACGAGGTAAAAGTTTGGGATCTATTGTGAGTTTTAATAATAAATCCATCTCATTTATGTTGATAAAAATGTGGCTTTTAAAATGAAGCGTTTGGAGGATTTTCCTACTTTTATCATTAGAATGTATATGAGTGTTATCTTCATTTAAAAAACTATTATCAGTGGTTAATGTTCTAATGCACGTCATGTTAAATAAAGTCAGGGTTTAATTTTTGTTCCCCCAGTAGTAAGAGAACCAGTATCCGTTTCATATAATGACACACCGATTTTTCCAGAACCTATAAAATTTACATCAACCTGAATACATGAGTGCTTCATGACATCCATGCTTTGACTTTTAAACATGGCTGGCTTCATGTTGCACACATACCTCATACCTCACTGACCCCGAAAATCCCTCCAGAGTGGCCCCTCTACCAGCACACCACTGTGAGTGCATCCACCACGAAACAAGCACGACACGCTATCAAATATAGATGCTACCTTTAGCATAGCTTCATTTCTTTTTCATAACACAATAATGTTGTTTTTCGCATTATAAGTTGTGTAAAAAGAGTCGAGGGTATCCCAAATCAGCACGTTACCAGCAGGCAGGAACATACGCAGGATGTCTGGCATCCCGTTTATCGATAAGTAGTCGCCATGTTCTTTTTTTTTATTGACTTGTCAGCTTAGCTTTTCCATTCCCAGATGAATTTTGTTGACATGCTGGAGTCTTGAAGGAGCATTACACAGTCTACTGCAGACTGTTAGTACATACTGTTGAGATGAAGAGGGGAAAGAAATCCTCTTCCTATTCTGTTGCAGAAGAGGATGCAGACACTGAGCTCAAGGGGTCAGGTGATGGTCAATGCTGCTGACGGATGTCAAGACCGCAACACCTGTGTCGACGCTCTTAGTCTTATCGACTGTTTCCCGTGTGTGTCCCCTTTGGGTTGACCTCATGATCTGTTCCTCCCAGAGTAGATGCACTCCGTGTAACTCAGCCACGCCGACTAGATGTATCTTGACACTGGCCTGAGGTATCGACTTATGGCTTTTAGATCCGTTTCACTTCTCACCGAGCTGAGCCACCAGCTGCAAACCACATATTTTGTGCTGCTTATTCATTCAACGAAAATACACAGCAACAGTCATCATAGGTATAACAATGCAGTTAACAATGATATGGAATATGTGTCCAGAATATAGCAGAATCTGTTATGGACACATAATAATATTTATTATTATATTATCCTGCTTATATATATAATATATAGTATAATAGTATATATATATAATTATATATAGTATATAATATATACAGTCACACAGCAATAAATAACAAACATGTAACTTTTCTGTCACATATTACAGCCTGATCAATAAATTGGCAACTGGATCTGTATGTATTTTTTTTTTCCTGATTTTTTTCCTTAATTCAAAAATCACAGTATATATTCTTGCTGTATTTCTAGTGAAGTTAAAAAAAATATATAGCATTTGTTATTCAAGCGTCATCTATTGCATGCCTTTGTCACTGCAACATTGTTCTGTTATGTTACTGTCAAATTAAAATGACTTCAAAACAAAAATATAAGACTATCTTGGTTTGACTTGAGCTTATTTCTTTTTATTAGGATACAATAGGCTGAAGGAAATATACATGGAACATTTAAGCACCAAAAAAATAAGAACTAAATGACTTCTACAGGTAGTATTCAATATTATTTGGATTTAACACAAAGTTTCTTGGATTATTTCTAGATTTTTTTTTAGATGCAGAATTTACAAGTAATCCATCATAATAGGAGAATAAAAGTTATGGACTCTTTTTGCTTTCATTTTTGGTTTGATAGGAAAATAACTTTGGATTACATGACATCCTCGAGTACAAATCTACACTTACCGTTATCCATAAAACCTGAGGGACTCCATTTTAAGAGCGAAAAAAAGAATCATTATTTTCCTTCATGTATCTTCATGTGTGGTGTTAAACTAACAATGAAACCAATCGTCTTATTCATTGCGACAGCTGGTGTCTTTTAGAAATGTGCTCCTTCTGTGTAAAAAGCAAGTCTTCTGCAAACATCTCAGCGCCCTCTGTCTCATTTCGTTCAGTGTATGTTAAACGGAGCATGATTGTTTACCAGTCTGTTTACGGGGCAGAAAAACGGCTCTTTGCAGAAGCAACAGAGGAATGAGGGCAATGAAGACATTGTTTAAATGCAGGTGTTGGTGGACGCTTCCATGGTGCCACCACAATGCATGGACCTATAAACACCAGCCAGTGTTGAGCACTCTTCAGTATTCACATTATGGAGACATTTGCAAGGTCTTCCATCCTTTAGGGTCTCAACAGTTCTGTCATGGCTGGCAAACTGCGTCTGCCCTGGGAGTAGCCTGGGCCACTTTGTCAGCGCCAGCCCTCGCTTTAAGCAGCACCAGCCAAGCGGATGAATAATTGACGCTTGCATTCTGTACTTTGGTGAATTTTAAAGCTGTATTCTGCAGAGGCTCTAAATGGCAGAGGGAGGGAGAGTTAATCATTCATGGGCTGCTTTTACCCACTTTGCTTAAGGTCACTGTCCTTAAGGTGGTTGGTCCGAAGGAAGGGAGGAGGAGGAGGAGTCAAAGGGGTGACACGACTCAACGGGTTAGCTTGTTTCCCTTTTGTTTTTCTGAGACATAGCAGGGAAAGAAAGAAGGGAAGATAGATAGATAGATAGATAGATAGATAGATAGATAGATAGATAGATAGATAGATAGATAGATAGATAGATAGATAGATAGATAGATAGATAGATAGATAGATAGATAGATAGATAGATAGATAGATAGATAGATAGATAGATAGATAGATAGATAGATAGATAGGTAGGTAGGTAGGTAGGTAGGTAGGTAGGTAGGTAGGTAGGTAGGTAGGTAGGTAGGTAGGTAGGTAGGTAGGTAGGTAGGTAGGTAGGTAGGTAGGTAGGTAGGTAGGTAGGTAGGTAGGTAGGTAGGTAGGTAGGTAGGTAGGTAGGTAGGTAGGTAGGTAGGTAGGTAGGTGTTTTTGTCCATATGTGACCGTGCATCTGATGTGTTAAAAACAGCACAAAAATTGTTATTAAGCACGTCGCATTTATCCAATCTTTACGTCAGTGAAATGTCATAAAGGAGTGGCAGGAAAAACATACTTCCATAAGCATAGTGTGTATATGCAGGTAATTTACTCAATATTGATAGGAGTCACATTTAATGTACAATAAGATGAAATCCAAAAAAATTGGATTTCATCCAAAAATCTGAATTGTATGAATCTGAACAAAGCCTTAGACAGTCAGTAGATGATTTTCCATTAACCCTCAAATTCCACAAATATAACTTACACATAAAAATTTACCTGATGGAGAAACAATAATTTCGGCAAAACCCTAGTTTTTCTATAAAACATTTTTGCACTGGCAAGAGATAATTTTTAGGGTGTCGGACAAATGGTATATTATGCAAAACTGTAATGAAAAGTGTTTGTTTCGTAGCTACAGCGAGGGGAATTAAAAAAAAAAATCAGATGCCAACGGACGTTACAGCAAACAAAGAAGAATGAATAAATATTGTGTCTGGGCGGAAAATATTGCATCATGTTTATAATCAATGCAAATATTTAGTGTAAAAAAAAAAAAAAAAAAAAAAACAAGAGTTGCAATTTCCTGGGTCTTAAAAGGTATTGAACCTTAAACATCTGGGATTCACTTATTGTCCTCTAGCAAAACCGTATTATTTAATTGTTTTCGGTCTTGAACTCATATAATTACTGCTGCTTTTTTCTTCCTTCCAATGTATTTGGTCCTGTACGCATGTAGATCATGTCAAACACAGACACGTCCAAAACAGCAAATCTCTAGAGGATGATTCATAAAAGTATTCTCACTCCTCTTAGTGTCTGAATAACATACCTTGCAAAAAGATTAACAGCAGGACGTGATAGTGTACGCTGGAGAGGCTGGTTGGTTCAAGTATAAATATTTTATTATCAGTACTACCATAGTATGAGCAGAGAATGACATTTTTCTTTCCCTGCCACTGACAGAAGAATACCCACTTTGAAAAGGTCCCATGGGAGTGACACTCTTCATTTCATAAGCCCTCTGGCTGCTTTACGAAGCACTTGAGGTAACAAGTGCACATTATCACCACAAAAATGTCAGTTCATGTATAAATGTTCGTGAAGGCGGAGCTCTCAAAGTCTAAATCAACATCTGATCACGGCTCCCGGTAGTTAATTGAGCTGAGAGAAAAAGACATCTGATCGAGATCAAACAAATAAAAGAGTGTTATTCTTGACTGATTTTTGGATCTGAACACCTTTGCTGTTTATTGTATTTGAACCAGTCGTTTCATTGACCCTGGCAGTCAATGAAACACAAGTTAAGGTCAAACAAATTTTGATTAATTTCCTGCATTTTCTCTCTCTTCTCTTTCTGTTTTTTTTGTTGTTTTTTTTCCCCCAGGGAGCTGATGCCTAAGACACTGGAGGGCCAGATCACCATGGAGAAAACTCCCAGCTACTTCGTGACCAGAGAGGCTCCAGCCAGGATTTCGGCCATGTCCCGGGACACCAAGCTGATCGTGGTAGTGAGGGACCCGGTCACCAGAGCTATCTCAGACTACACACAGACACTGTCTAAGAAGCCTGACATTCCCTCTTTTGAAAGCCTCACCTTCAAAAACAGGACTACGGGGCTCATCGACACCTCATGGAGCGCCATCCAGATCGGTATCTATGCCAAACACCTGGACAACTGGCTGCAGTACTTCCCCATGGACCAGATCCTGTTTGTGAGCGGCGAGCGTCTAATCAGCGACCCGGCCGGAGAGCTGGGCCGAGTGCAGGACTTCCTTGGACTCAAGAGGATCATCACAGACAAACATTTTTACTTTAACCAGACCAAGGGATTCCCGTGCCTCAAGAAGGCAGAGGGCAGCAGCAAGCCCCACTGCCTGGGCAAAACCAAAGGGCGGACCCATCCCAACATTGACCCTGAGGTGGTGCAGAGGCTACGGGACTTCTACAGGCCTTTCAACATGAAGTTCTACCAGATGACGGGGAGGATTTTTGGCTGGGATGATTGAATGTGTTGGTTTTCTATGTTCAATGGGGTATTACGACTAATGCTGTTGACGATAGCAGCTCCATTTGCCTCAACTTGGCACAGCTTTTCAGCATTTAGCTAATATCTGATTGGCTAGGTTGGGGCTCAGGAGGTAAGAGTGGGTCGTCCAATAACTGAAAGGTTGGCAGATTGAAATCCTCTGTTCTTTTTGTGGACTGTTGTGTCCTTTGGCAAGACACTTCACCGTCCTTGGCTCCAGTCCTGGTGGTGACACTGGTATATGAATGTTCGGTGGTGGTTGGTGGTGAATTGGTAGCCACACACATATATATATACATATGTAGTTTACCACCACCAGAGTGATAATGTGTTAGTATAAAAGTAGAAAAATAAACCTAATCCATCATTATTATTAATATGACCTATAATACTATATGGTTCAACCACAAAGATTGCACAGAATTATTGCTCTATTAACCCAGAAATTCCTAGTTCTACTTCTGTGGTATTTTCTAAATATTTTTTTATATATATATTTAACCTTTCCTAAGAGATTTATCATCAGTTATTAGAAAAGAATTCTCCGTATTTTGCTTTTTTTTTCAGTATTTTCATATAGATGTTCATAAAAGTTCATCTTAAAAGATCATTATATATGAAAAACAGAGAAAACTGAAGAATAATTGCTTTTTTCCCATATATATCTCATCACCTGAACATAAAACAAGTGTCCATCCACTGTAATTCATCAAACTCCATGGGTTTTACAGGTGAATCGATTGTTGTAGAAGAAGACAAGGTTTCCATGGTAACTCTGGATAATTTCTGATGACTATGAAAAGATGATGAAGTGCATTTTACTACAATTATTTAAACATATTGATTGGATTTAGAGGATCAGTAAACATTTTACATCTGATAGTTTCGGTTGGCACGTTGGATGTTTGGGTCTTTATGGGTTAATACATAAAGTACTAAGTCATCAAATGAAGATGAGGGACACTGAGCCAAACCTCCAAAAACATCAGGGCAAAGTTTCAAGTTGGCTCTTTCTTGATAAGCCCACCACAGATTTTAAATGGTGTAATTATTTTAACAGATTTTAGCTGCTGCTGGTCAAACAGAGCTGAGCTGTGCCAAGTTGAACTGATCCTGGCAGTGATAAAATATCATAATATATGGAAAAATCTGATTTTGTGAAGAAGTACTTGATGTATGGATCCCCTAATGTCATCAAAGGTGGTGAATTAATCATTTATTTTAGCATTAATGATTTTGGAACACGTGGACAAGATAATTATGATGCATCTTATCATGGTCACAGATATGATAATGCATTATCATTGAAAAATGTATAAATAAGTATTGACATATAAACAATATAAATTGCAGAGGTGTTAAAAGTACTCACATAATGTACGTAAGTAGAAGTACAGCTACTTATGTGAAAAAAATACTAAAAGTAGAAGAAGTGATTCAACTCATCCACTTAAGTAAAAATAAAAAAGTAAAAATTTTCAATTGTAATGAAGTACAAAAGTAAAACACATTTTTTTTGGCATGAATGCAATAATAGTAAAGTAGCAAAATTAAAGCCTTTAAAAGTGACTTACTGTGTTGAAATTGTGTTTGACCAAGTCACAGTTACTCAGTTTTGTGTTTATGGGCAGGAAATTTTGGAAATTAAAAAAAAAAAAAAAAAAAGTCACAATTGAGATAAAAAAGTCATCATAAGATTATTTTTCTTATAAATATGAGATTAAAAATAAATAAAAGTCTAAATTATCAGATAAAAAAGTCTAAATTGTGAAATAATAGTAATATAACTATTATATATAAAGTCACAGTTTCTCTCCTCCACTTATTTTCTCTCTGAAGTGACTTTTGAAGTGATTTTTGTACTGTCACATCTGTTTAATTTGAAAAAGTAATAATATTAAAATGTATTATCAGCATTAGAATACATTCTGAGAATGTAAGGAGTATAAAGTACAGATATTTATGCAAAAATTTCGGGAGTAAAAGTCAAAAGTTGCCAGAAAAAAAATACTTAGATACCTTAAAAAAAAAACTACTGAAGTACAATAATGAAGTACTTTTACTTAATTACTCTCCACCTCTGATAAATTGTCACCTTTTAGGTCTTTAGGGGCTCCAGTCAATATTTATTGAGCTTACATCATGGTATTTTATTCTATTGAAATGACTTTTTAAATCTCAAAGCCTTGGATGTTTGTTCCTTTTCAGTGGCCATAATACTCCATTATACAAACATGGTCTCTGCACTAAACCTAAGCAATACATGGCTGTGAAAGGAGAGAATGAGGCCCGATCTCCCCTCAGTGGCACCTCAGATATGCAATTTTTCCACCAATACATTTTCATTATCACAGCTGCCTCGAATCCACAACAGTGGAGGTGAAGGATTTACATTATATTGACCTACACTATCAAAAGAAGAGACAAACTGTTGTGTTTGGACGTCCACAACTGTGACACAGACGTTATTTTATGCAGTGCTTCTTTAGGAAGATGGGAAATCACATTGTGTCCAGGGGCTTTTGATAAAAGCTTTTACTGTGTGATTTAATGCTATATTTTAAACATACATAGCTGCTTTGGAATTTTAACATTTTCTAGTAAAAAGATTGTGTAAAGTAAAGAAAAAAAAAAGGAAAAAACATGTATTTTTGAAATGTATTTATTCAAGAAGTACATAAGCAGTGTGTGTGTGTGTGTGTGTGTGTGTGTGTAATGTGAATAATTCCTCAGTGAATATGTTCTTGTATTATTACAGGGGTCTCAAACTCATTCCTTTCAGGGGCCACATTCAGCCTAATTTAATCTCCAATGGGCCGGACCAGTAAAACAATAGCATATTAACTTAGGAACAAAATTACAATTACAATTTTTTTTCCACGCATGTGAAATATGGATCACATCTACTACAAAGACACTTAACTGTTCAAATTGTGCTTAATTTTCTTTACAAATTTCAGTTTGTTCATATTCGTTCATGTTTTTCACATTTTCGTAAGTATAAATATTTTCTCAATTTTAATGTTATTTTTTTTCCACTATAAGAAAGACAAAAATTTGAACTTGTCATTATTTATAGGCATAATCTACATTATTTTCACATTAAAATGAGAATAAAATATGGACTAATTCTTTTAATATGTTATTCTGCTATAATTTGACTGTAGACCATATTGATCTGAATGTGGAACCTGAATTAAAATCAGTTCCAGTTCATTATATATAATTTTTGCACTTTGCAAATTCATCCTGGGGGCCTGCATTGGAACCTTTCCTGGGTCGCATTTGGCCCCCGGGCCGCATGTTTGAGACCCCTGTTTTATACTGTAAGCTAAAACATGTAATCCTTTTCATTTCTACCCATCCCATCTAATATATACTGACTAAAAACCAACAAGTGTAGAGTACTTGGTCTCTACGTAGCTCTCAGTTCCAGTGCTGTGAGTTTGTTATTTCAAAGGTCGTTTCTCCACCTTCACTTAATGAAGTTACAGGCTATGATAGCACTCAGTGTTATTCAAGCAACAGCGACTCCGGTGGAGGGAGAAAGACCTCCCGAACTGTGACTCAGATTTCCTCAACATGCCTCCTTGTGAATTGAATACACTTGATGTCACTGGCCTTCCTTGCCTCGAGGCGACGTGTGCGTGGAAGTCGTTTTAAACCCAGGGAGCAGCAGAACAATGGCTGAGTTGTGTTCCTAATTTGTGTCTACTTGTACTGTGATACACGTTCTGAAAGCAGATGTGCCTCAAAAGACACAAAAATCATCAGTGTTTTTGTCTGTGCGAGCGTCAGAAAAGAACCACATTCTTTGGTGGTTATTTTTTTTTTTTTTTACAAGCCTGAAGTATCTGTTCTGTTGTGACTGTTGTTTACTTAAACCGGTGGGATTTTTTTTTTTTTTTTAAGCACCGGTTAAATAAAGATGTTACGTGTAAATATTAGTCTGACGCCAGCGCCTGTATGCATGCGTATATTTATTTTTATTTTTTATTTTTTTATAGCCGTTACTCTAGGCTTAAACCCCACGGCATACATTGTAATGGGATACTTTATCCTCCACGAGACGGAGACAACATTAAATTAATTCAAGAGCCGCTCACATGTCTTACAGCTTTACTGCAGAATCATCAGAGCACTCTCTTGTTCCGTTCCTATCTCCACGGTTACACCTTCACATATTGTCTCTGCTTATCTTCATCCAGCCTCCAGGGCAGAGTGTCAAAGGAGCCATTGAGAGTTTTGAAAGATGCTCGCAATCTCAAAGCCTTATTTTAGTTCTCCTGGTAGCTTTTTTGGCAGCGGGAACACTCAGACTTAAGAGACTAAGGAAAGCAGCATTGAGAAAGTTGTCAAACTGCACTCCTGGGTGTTTTACCACCTTGAAATACTATTAATGTGTATGTGGTTAAATGCACCCACAGTAAAATAACAGGTTACTTAAAATATCCTCAAACTTTACATCTTAAGGAAAATTGGTGGGTAACGTGCAAGGTTATTCAAATCAATACACTAATATTTCACTTTTATTCAAGGTGTCATTCCGCTGAAAAACCACTTTTCCACGCTACTTTTGGAATTTGATAGGTCATCCCGAGTTACCAACACGTGCTGCCTTTGAAAGTGGTTTGTCACCTCCACCAGAGTCATGCACGGGTTTGGGTACCCGTGGGTGAACCGCAAATTTTCACGAAACGGGTGAAAACTGTTGTGCTGTGTCGGATACGGGTTCGTTTTGGGTCGGACGTGGGTGATCGCGGGTCTAATTTGCGGTTCATAGGCTAAAAAGAGCTGTAGGCTAACAACATTTTTATTTGGCTCTGCCTTGGCTATGTCACTGTTCAGTATATTCGTGGCAATAAATGTTTGTATTTAAGTTTGGGTATCTGACATTTTCTTTCGGGTTCGGGTCGGATATCGGGTTCATTTAGAGCGGGTCGGTTCGGGTGCAGATTTTTTTTTTTTTCGTCGGAAAACAGGTCGGATACGAGTTTAAACATGACGGGTACAGGCAGTTGCGGTATGTCAAAATCAGAACTGTGCAGGACTCTTCTGCAGGACACAGAAGAAGCCGGTCCATCTGATGTCAGATGGACATTAGCGTCACACACGTGGGGTTAAGCATTAGCATTAGCATTAGCATCTACAAGAGATGGGCATCTGCTGCACAAAGTTGAAATAATAAGCCTGAGATTTTAACATACATTAACACAACATACAACAAACAAGTGAAGAAAAAAGACAGAGAAAAAACACCCCAAAAAACGATGAAAAAATAGATATAAAGAGAAATGTAATAAAAAAATGTGTGGTTTAATACAGAATTAAAATTAACATTATTGTTGAATGTTAATTTTCATTAGCCATATAAAAGTCTATGGAATTTGATCTTGCAGGAAGAAAAGAAAATTAGAATATTTTCGTCATATAAATTCAATCAGTAATAATCAGACACATGAATAACATTATATCTTTTGTTTATCACCATTTCCACCTGCTCATGTTCCTGAGCAGTGGTGTAGTCCAGGGTATACGGCAACATACGGAGTACACCTACTTCTTTTTCAGTCAGCAAAAACGTATGGAGGTCCAACCCTGCTATATTGACAAATAAATACAGTAATAAATAGAGATATAAAACTGGTCAACTTTCATTTGTTCATTTTTGTATTTATTTCTATTTTTGCTTCTTTATTTTGTGTCCCTGCATTTATTTCTACGTTGTTTCCTGTTTACATTTTATATTGTATTTTCATCTGACATCTCAATAATTATATAATAGTAAATAGTACTCATGGATTGTTAGGTAAACAAAAAAAAAAAGGAAAACATTCAGAGTATACCCTCTTCTCCAGGGACCACTACACCACTGGTCCTGAGGTAAATCAACAGTGAGTTTCTCTTCTATGTCAGTTAATCTACTGCTCAAACCCCCTGTTTCTTTTGCCTTCTGTGTGTTTTCCTTGGCTAAAGAAATTCCTGTCTTTTCCTCCTGCTGTCTGCTGACTGATTTCAAAGAATCAACTGGTAGGCACTTAACAGCTGGACCACGATGGAAGGAGGAAACCTGTTGAAAGTTAACGAATGTGTGAAGCTTCATTCATACTGATTGTTGCTGAAATTCAGCATCGGTAGTAATGTGCTTCAAAAGTAATGCTTTACAAATATACTTTTTGTTGTAACGCAGTAGTGTAAGGCATTACTGATCAATTTTCAATAATATTTTACTTATTACATGTTCAATAAAAGTTGCGTTACAGAGGTGGAAAGTAATAAGGTACAAGTACTTCGTTACTATATTTAAGTTGATTTTTTCAGTATCTGTACTTTACTTGAGTATTTATTTTTCTGGCAACTTTTTACTTTTACTCCCTACATTTCTGCATAAATATCTGTACTTTATACTCTTTACATTTATATAAATATATGTACTTTATACTCTTTACATTTATATAAATATATGTACTTTATACTCTTTACATTTATATAAATATCTGTACTTTATACTCTTTACATTCTCAAAATAGAAGTGTTACTTTTTCAAACTAAACCAATTCGACAGTATGAAAAATAATTTGCTTCAGAGGGAAAATAATAAGACTATATATACTATAGTTATATGACTATTATCTCACCATTTTGACTTTGTAACTTATAATTTTGACATTTTAGCACACAATTGTGACATTTAACTTCAAAATTGTAAAAATGCATCTTAAAAATCATGCAATTTTTTATCTCATATTTATATATATATTTTAAATCTCATGATGACTGTTTGACTTTTTCCCTAAATTTCCTTCTCATACCCACAAAACTGAGTACTGCGACCTGATCAAACACAATTTCTACACAGTTACAAATTTTACAGGCTTTATTTTAAATACTTTTTCAAGTTTTCAAAAAAAAAAATTTTTTTGTTTTTGCGTTCATGGCAAAAAAAAAAACCAAACCTGTACTTCAGAAATCTTACGTTTACTTAAGTAGAGAAGTTGAATCAGTACTTCTACACAGTAAATTTTGCAGTGTTAAATCAACACTTAGAGAGTTTATTTAACTTCTTCTAGAGTGTATTTGGTCCCATTGTCTCCAAATTAACACTGCAAAATCTACAGAGTATTTTTTCACACATGTATCTGTACTTCTACTTAAGTACAGAATGTAAGTACTTTGACAACCTCTACTTTTCACCCATATTTTAATTGCTCAAATGAAAAACCAATAAACCAGCAGGACTGTGGACACTAATCTCATGAAATCATATATATATCACACCAGTTCTTATGTCATGTGGTTTATTACATGTACACGTTTTTATCCTTTTGTCTGTTACTCAACGCCATTTGATCGCGTGCCAAGATCTCTGGTTTACATATCTGCTAACGCTAACCCTGACTGCTAATTATGTGGTAATTGACATTATGTGAACATTCATGTGGAAAGCTTGTGATGCATACAGATAAGACGCCGGTTAAAAGTGCTGTGTTATCTGTATGCAATTCATGATATTGTGTTTTCCTTTGACCCTCAATTTGAACAAGTTATACAACTATAACTTGTACATAAAAATTCACCTCATATGAAAAGCCACAAATTCAACAAAGCTCTTGTTTTTCCGGTTACAATTGTTTGCACTTTGGGGCATAGTACAAATAGTATAGTATGTAAAACTGCAATGGAAAGACCTTTTTTTAACTACCGTCAGGTGTTAATGGGTGTTGACAGATGGTACAACAAGCAAAGAAGAAGAGTTTTAAAAGAAACATGGACACAGTATATGTGGATACAACAGGAAACAATATCATTTTGTTCAATTTTGTACGAAATAGAGGGGTAAGATCTCCTCCTGACACCAAGAAATGTATTTTTGTCCTCTGTAGTAGCAAGACTTTCACAACTTTACTTAATAATAATAATAATAATAATAATAATAATAATAATAATAATAATAATAATAATAATAATAATAATAATAATAATAATAATAATAATAATAATAATAATAATAATAATAATAATAATAATAATAATTCTTTCAAAGTGCTGTACAGTCATAAAAAAATAACTAATCAAAATCAGTCAAACAATAAAGGATAAAACATTAATAATAAATAATAATAAAGACATAAGACAAAGTGAACAAGTGGGTTTTGAGCTTTGCTTTAAAAACATCCAGAGTATGCCTGCCTTATGTGGATGGAGATCACAAATGGAGATCATTCAGAAACAAAAAAAAAACCAAACAAACCAAAAAAAGGGTGATAAAATAAAATAAGGCAAACCACAGGAGTTTACTATAAGGTTAACAATAACAGAAAATATGGTAAAATAAAGCAAAGCACATATTCTTCATCTTTTGTTTTAAACTATTGCATGCCTAATTAAAGAAAGGGAACATATCATGCCCATTTTCCAGAAAGTGAACACAGTTCCCTGGTGTCTCAGTGACCTGTCTGTGACACTGAGACACCAGGGACACTGAGACACCACTGAGACTCTGCTTTGGTCAAAATAGCAGAGTGATAAAAAGATACAGCAGCCTCTTCAACCTGGACAAACAATCCTTTTCAAAACACTTTTAGTGCCTCATGATTTCATACAAATGAGCCACAGTTGACTCCGCCCCCTCTGCTGCATTCTACTGAGAGGACAGACAAGTGGAAACTGAAGAAGACAAAGACACAGATGAAAGTAGAAAAACACTCAGAGAGCACAAACCTCCGCCAAGGCAGACCCCCCCCCCTTACAATGAAGAGAGGTCCACCAAGGAGGTTATGTTTTTGCCAGAGTTTGTCAGTTAGTTAGTTAGTTAGTTAGTTAGTTAGTTAGCAAGGTAAGTCAAAAAGTTATGGATGGATCTTGATGAAATTTACAGGGAAGGTATACTCCATTTCTCTCTCTCTCTCTCCCTCTCTCAATTTTGTAACTATATACTATATACTTGACTCATTTTGTCATAATTATGCATTTCTTATCTCATATTTATGACTTTTTAGCTCATAATTTTGACTCTTTTCCACCTTTTTTTTTATTTCACATTATTTTATCTTAAATTAAGACCTTTTTTTTTTTACTTCTTTTTTTATCTTAATTGTGACCCCCCATTAAATTTCCTGCCCACAAAACTTAGTACCATGACATAATCAAACACATTGTATATATTAAGTCTATTTTAAGGGCTTTATTTTTAGATACTTCTGGAACTTTTGTGACCCTCCCCCCCCTGGTTAAATAAGTATTATTCCATCCATGGCAAAAAAAAAAAAAAAAAAAAAAAGGTTTTACTTTTGTCTGTATTACAATTGACAAGTCCTTTTTTTTTACTTTTACTTCAGTAAAGGAGTTGAATCAATACTTCTACTTTTATCAGAGTATTTTTTCACACCAGTAGCTGTACTTCTTCTTAAGTACAGAACAGAAGTACTTTAAACACCTCTCCTGAAATTATGTAACATCTGGGACGACCTGCACAGACAGAGCTACAGGTTAGAAGGAAAGGGAGGAAGCTCATGTCCATTTGTTGACTTCTTCAATTTGCTTGTTATTCCTTCCTGAGAGGGTCAGCAGGGCCTCTTCTTCTGCATAAGGTTCCTCACAGTAATAAACACAGACAGTTTTCATCCTCCCTGCTCAATTCTCTGAAGGGTAGCGAACGCCGAAAGAGAAAATGGAATCGCAACATCTGCTGCGAGACGGCGTGCAGACCACCCCTGTCAGAGAGCATTCAGCTCAATATCAGTGGCATGGACCAGGGGATGAGATGAAGTCTGTCTATTGAAAAACAGCTGACCGCATGCAGTGGTTTTTTACAAAGGGTGGGGTGGGCTGCTGCAGAAAGACAGGCATTTCTGGTAGCTTCCAAATGGCTTTGATCTGCCGATGCTTTCTTCTTAAACCCCCCCCCCCCACACACCTTTCTCATTTTATTCTTCTTTTACATCATTCCATCAGTTGAACATGTAGATGTGAAGCACCTGTGTGGAGTCACCTGTGCACAATTACGCAGCCTCCACCCTGTTCTTAACTCACAACTAAGCCAAAAAAACATCCCCTTATCCAGGCGCCCTTCTCTCTACACGCAAAGGCTGTTTTTTTTTTTTGTTTTTTTTTTACACACACACACACACACACACACACACTGACCGTACTGAAATACAGCAAAAAAGATGGGTGGGCTGTATGATAACAACCTCCAGCACTTTAGAAAAAAAAAAAACAAGATTTAGAAAGTGTGCGTGTGAAGTGTATGGACTGCAGCAAAATGAGTAAAAATGAAAAGTACAAAAAAAAACTTGTTTCTGGGAAATGAGAAATAAGTTACCAGTGTATGTTTTTCATTATATAAGTAATTTCATTTAAAGAAAAAATACTCTATGTTAATCAGTTAATTAAGTAAGAGTGAAATGGACAACAGTGGTTTGTGTAATATCCCTACAGAGGAGTGAGGTTGTTTATTTTATTTTAAGAGTGTATAGACTTAGAGTTTAAGATGAAAACATAAAGAGCCTGTGTTACTTTAAGTTATCCAACAACATTTATTATAATATTAACCATTGAATTTTGTATTATTCACTGTAAAAAATACAACAACAACAACAACAGCAAAAATATATCAACAAATAAAGATAAAAATAAAAAGTTGAGGGTGATTACATCAGAAATATAGAAAACTAAATAAAGTTACTTTTTCAGTAAATATATCAAAACCTGTGTCTCCATCCACCGTCATTGATCAAACTTCATAGGTTTTACTGATCAATAAATATTGGACGTACGTGTTATATTTACAGTTAATGATATAGTTGCTAAAAAAAAAAGTTTTCTTTGGTTCTGATATAATAACCCTCAACTTAATCAGAACATTTTTCTTTATCAAAATCTATCTTATCAACAAATTACATGTAGGAAAATACTTGATTTCCACCTGATCTCTTATCACTACAAAAACACATTTTTAGTGACTGTGTCTGTGACCTTTGACCTACATTTTGCCAAAATTTAATGAGACCTATTTTGGACTACCTTGCACCTTCCTGAACATTTCATAAAAATTGGTCCAGTAGTTTTTCTGTAACCTACTTACAAACAAACAGACAGACTCAAACATAATACCCCTCAGCCCTTCGGGGGTCAGGGTAAAAATCCAAAAAAAATACAGAGTATAATATTATAATAGATAATGATAAATCACATAAGAAAGGTTGCATGAGTAGAACTATTTTTTTGGGGGGGGGACTGCCACAACAGTAGCACTGGGTCTTTATGGATTAAAGACAATTTGCTTAAATTTTGTCCATTTTTTTGTTTTGTTTTAAAGCTCATTATGGTTTACCCATGTCAACACTAAAAAAGCAAAATGTACTTTACCCTACTGGAAGATTTTTTTTTTTTTTTTTTTGATTTTTTGCTGAATACAAGACAATTTGGTTAGACTGAACCATGTTTTGCTTCTTTCTAGTGCGTCTCTTTCTGCAGTGTGTGCGGAGTTCATGGAAAACGTTGAAAGGATCAGAGCGGCTGCTTTGAAGATGATTTTGCACAAGTGAGCACGAGCACAATGGTTTGTGCATCTTTCTTTCCATTCGCATAGAAAATATGTTTACATATGCACATGTGTTTTGTATGCTGACCCACCACAACCCATCACAGTCGCCACCTACTCCTGCCCCGCGGAGGGACACGGAAAGGATCAGACCTCTGTTTTCTCTGGATCTCAGAAGAGAAGCCCTTAATCCTTGGCCTAGTCTGAACAAATATCTCCGGCAGGCACGCTCCACACACAGTCATAATCAAAACAACCCAGAGGATGACTGAGTCACACTTTCAATTTGGAGTTTGCTTTATCTAAAATGTACTGTGTATTTTAAAGAGAATCCTGCAAACTTCAAAGTACAGTCTCCAATCTTATCTGATTCACTACGGCCACATATAAACTTGGATGGCTGTTTATCTGACAGAGTTAAACACATGCACTGTATACATTTACATTACGCGCACACACACACACACACCTTTTCCCTATGTTTATATATTGTATCGTTACTGGATCCAGGAAATGGACGGAGAGTTGGTCTCACCGACATTTTATTTCAGGATAAATAGTTACCGTCGGTCACAATCACACCAAACAAACACCAATAACATTCCAGGGTTGTTACAATATCTATGGTTTAAACTGTTTCCCCGCCCGGGCGGCACAACGGCATATATAAATGAAGCGCACCTCAGTTCACTGGTCTAAATGTAAACAGCTCTTCTTCGCGGTGTTAACAAACAGTCATCAACCAGTAAGTAATGAAAAATGTTACCGTTGTTAAACTAAGTTAACTAAACTATGTCTTGTTCTGTGACATTTACCCTAAGACAGTGGTTCTCAAACTTTTTTCAGTGATGTTCCCCCTGAGGAACATATTTTGTAAGAAAAAAGAGGTACAGTGTCCGTAAAATCAGCGTGTGATTTTTTAAAAATATTTTTTAGTTCATAATTTTGACTTTTTATCTAATAATTTTGACTTTTTATCACATAAATTTGACTTTTTATTACATAAATTTGACTTTTTATCTAATAATTTTGACTTTTTATCACATAAATTTGACTTTTTATTACATAAATTTGACTTTTTATCTAATAATTTTGACTTTTTATCACATAAAGTTGACTTTTTATCTAATAATTTTGCCTTTTTATTACATAAATTTGACTTTTTATCTAATAATTTTGCCTTTTTATTACATAAATTTGACTTTTTATCTAATCATTTTGACTTTTTATCTCATGTTTAATTGAAGAAAAACTAATTTTGCTGTTATTTTCAGCCATATATTACTGTTTTATTATGAAAATCTAATCATTAATGGATAATTGTTGGTTAATTTTCCGATGATTGACTCATGTGCCACAACCTCGAACACCCCCACATTTTAAATGGCTGTGACACCCTTGCACACACACAGTGGAACATTAACCATGAACGGTGCGATTGCTTTAACCAGGTTTAACTCAGGAAACTTTCCAAAAAGGAACTGGTAACGAGTTTGATTTTCTTCCTTGAGGATTTATTTCTTTATTCATATTGGACTGAACTGGAGATTTGTCTCATTGTGACAGAACAGAAGGATTGTGGCCTGCTTAAAAAAAAATTACATAAAGAAATGTTTGAGAAATAGTTGGTTTTAGGTTTAAAGACATTCTGAGGAAAAAAAATAAAAAAATCAACCAATTGTTTGTTCGTGATGAAAAAGCATTTCCCCCAAAAGTTTGCATGCGAGTAATAAAATGAGGCCTAACTCTTTGAACTGTCACTTCTGTGCACAGAGTAAAGCAGACGACACACAAAATTAGCAATTAAGATTGTCTGAGAGCAGGAGTCTTTCCAGACATGTGTGTTTTGACTCTCAACTTTTCACGCATCTTTCCCCTTAAGAAAAAACGTTCTTCAAAGAGCTGCTGCTTTTCAAAGGGTGATAATTGATCCTGACACATGATTAAAGATGTGTTCATGTTAAGCTCAAATTTTCCTTCCCATGGATGAAAAGCAGGGTGACAGAACTCTAAACAAGACGGCCAGATTGTCTGAGGGGTAGAGCCCAAATGTCCTCATGGGAGAAGAAGTTTGAGGCTCTGTCAGCTCTGCCACTCAACGCTGGAACCTTTTAGTCACACAAAATCAAACACGGTCCTACAGTATATACACTGTTCTTTTAATCTCGCTCTTGGAGATTCACGTTTAAATGTTTGCACAAGTAATTTACATAAAATGAAAAATAAAAAAGTTTGAAAATGATGCACTGCTGGAGGAAAACTTCTAACTAGATTAACGACTTAAATAAAAGTACTTTGGAAGTGAAATGTATATTATCACTGTCAGAAACCTCTTTTTTGTCCAATTTCAGGAAATAGGAAATTCAAAATTGTAAAGAAATAAATAATAACGTAAATGTTTGCACAAGTAATTTACATAAAATTTAAAAAAAAATTGAAAATGATGCGAAAACTTCTAACTAGATTAACGACCTAAATAAAAGTACTTTAGAAAAGAAATGAAACTTAAATGTATATTACCACTGTCAGAAACCTCTTTTTTGTCCAATTTCAGGAAATTGGAAATTCAAAATTGTAAAGAAATAAATAATAACTTTGTTTATATGACTTTGATGCATGAATTATGACTTAGTTAAGATTTTTTTTACCAAAGAGTTTTTATTTCCAGAGGTGTAAAGTAACTAAGTAAAAATACTTCATTATTTAAGTAGATTTTTTTGGTATCTCTACTTTACTTGAGTATTTATTTTTCTGGCAACTTTTTACTTTTACTTCCTACATTTTTGCATAAATATCTGTACTTCGTACTCTTTACGTTCATAGAATAAACTCGTTACTTTTACAAACTAAATAGATGTGACAGTATGAAAAACCAGAAAATCAGTGGCAGAAAGAAACTGTGCTTTTTGCTTAATCCTGCTGATATACACAGACAGACAGACAGACAGACAGACAGACAGACAGACAGACAGACAGACAAACAGACAAACAGACAGACAGAGAGACAAACAGACAGACAGAGAGACAAACAGACAAACAGACAGACAGACAGACAGACAGACAAACAGACAGACCGTTGTATTCACAATCTGTTTTTAGTTTTTCATTGGTTAAATATTTCTAAAACTGTTAGAGACTGACCAATAGAATCATTAAAAAGACCAAAAATGGACGTATACAGTAAGTTCTCTGCCTGACAACAACAAAATTCAACCAACATGTAACTAAAAAGTTGATCAGTAAGAGAGTTATGCAATTTACTTTTCAGTACAATAACAGAAAAGATAAAAAATAACATGATATATATAATATACTGTATAACATACAGTTTGATTATTATAACTAGTACAGTTGTAAACATATCAATATTGCTAACATATATATTTTGTAATTATTCTTTTTTTTTTATTAGACACTGGTTTTAATAATCTGTGTTAAGCATTGAAAAGTACATTTGTGCATTAAAATACATATAAATTATTTAAGCTTACAGTATGTTATAGACTTAGACCTTATTGGTCCCAGAAGGGAAATTTATTTCCACTTGACTGGACATAGAATTGTAACAAACACACACATTAACATCAAATAGGAAAAAACCTAAACACAGAAGAGGCAGACATATTACAAATTAAAGTAGTTGTAGCAGACATGATGATAAATATGGCAATATATGCATTTAGGTGTTTTAATAATGTGTGAACAGACATTAAAATTAATAATGTTGAGTTTCAGGGAAAATATGACTGTTAACTGTGAATATTTAATTTTAATGTATGTATAAAACAAATAAATACATTTAAAAAAAATCATTTTAATGTATGTCACTTTTACATATGTTTTTGGATCTGTATTTGCATTGTCATCCACTGGTTTAAGTGCATTCAGACCACAGTTGTCCTTAATATGTGTGATCGCACCAAACAGCACCCACTGTTTTCCATATGAAAGGTTGGAATGAGTGACAATGATGATTCAATGAGGGAAAAAATTCAGCTCTTTTCATTTTATGGCCCAAAATTTAGAGGTTGTAGTTGCAGTGGTTAACTACACTGGACAAGCAAAAAACATCCCATATGGAGAAACATCAAAAACAATTCATCTGATCACATATAGTGATTCCAAATGTGGAGTTATATAAAACATCTTTAATTGTGTATTCACAACCCAACGATAATAAATGCTATATTTGTCAAAGTTACATATAGATATGAATATTAAGTCCATTTAATTATTAACTTAAGTAACAAAGTAAAAGTACTTCATTATTGTACTCAAGTACAGTTTCCCTACATTTTGGTTTTAATATCTGTACTTTATACTCTTTACATTCTCAGAATAGACTCATTACTTTTTCAAACTAGAGAAATGTGACCGTATGAAAAAAAATAAGCAGTAAATAAGAAATTGTGACTTACTATTATCATAATTTTGCCTTTTTATCTCATAATTACAACTTTTTTCTCATCATTTTGAGTTTTTACCTCATAATTCTGACTTTTTTCAAATAATTTTGATGTTTTATCTTATAATCGGATTTTTTTTTTTCATAATTTTGACATTTTATCTCACAATTAAGTTTTTTTAATCTCATAATTATGCTTTTTTTTTTAATCTATTCATGACTTTTGACTTTTTCCTAAATTTTCCGTTCATACCCACTAAACTGAATACCATGACCCAATAAATAAACTCACTTTTAAATGCTTTATTTCTGGATATTTTTGACAATTTTCCTGGTTAAATATCTATTATTTCATCCATAGCAAAAAATGCAGTTTTACTTTTTACTTTATTAAATTTTTTTTTTTTACTTTTACTTGAGTAAAGGAGTTGAATCAGTAGTTTTACTTATTTTTTCACACCAGTCGCTGTACTTCTACTTAAGTACAGAATGTGAGTACTTTGACCACCTCTGCTTAACGGTCAGAGTCCATTAGATCCACACAGATGCAGTAAAAACACACAACCTCCACATAGAAAAACTGCTGGAAATGTGTGGATTATACTTATTTTTAACACTGTGGTCCTGCCTTTTATTTGTTTTTAATACTTTTTATGTCTGACTTGTATTTTAATTATATATTTAATCATTTATACCTGAATGTATACAAATAGCAAATATACAAATTTTTGAAGTTTGGGATTAGTAGTCTATCTATGACCCCAGTGTGCATGTCCCTATGTGGGTCCCAGAAGGATTACATGTGGGTCTGCTGCAAAACTATCTTTATATTAATTTTGTTGCATCAATAGTTAGTTATATCAAGTCATTTGCACGTATAAAGTCAAGAGTTTCAACGAACGTTTCGCCAAGTATGACATAATTGTCAGCAGCAGATGTAGTAAAACCTGAAAATATGTCCAAACTTTGAACCAATTACTAAAAATGTTCAGTTGTTGGTTGTATTAACAAACACACGCAGCATAAAGTATTCGAGGGAGTGGAGTGTGAAGTGGTTCATTTATTCACATTTCATGTCGACCACAAGGGAATGCTTGAAAATACCTAATTCTATTTTTAAAAAGCAAAATATCAGTCCTAAATAAACAGACTAGACTGGACTAGACTAGACTAGACTAGAATAGAACAGAATATTAGTGCTTTACTGATCCCATAATTGGAAAATTGCTTTCAGACAACAGGACCATTAAACAGAAGTAAATACAAACAAACAGTGAAGTGTAAAAATGGTAAAGTGTAATGTCATATTAAAGTGTCAAAGTGAGTACTGTGTAGAATCTGCATTCAAGTGTAGTGCAAAAATGCTTATTGATGCAGGAGGTGAGGGTTCAAATCCCAGTGCAAGTGGTCACATTGACATATTTTAACCCTTGTGTTGACTTTCTAAACGCATTGTTCATATTATCATTGGAAAAGATACTTGTCAATGACATATGCCTTTACGGTGGTCAGAACAAAATGTGTTAGATGGGTGAAATTTAAATAAAAAAAAAAATGCATAAAAAAAATTTGCTTAAGGAGTGTTACCTGGACTCAAAATAAGCAATAATAATTAGAGGTGCTCTATTGGATGGGAAAATAGCAAGACAAAAAAGAAAAAAATTCCAAGGCACTCTCTTATAAGTGAAAATTTAAAAAGCCTTTATCAAATTGGCTTGGTTACAAAAACCTATAAAATCATATAAAAACCTCCAACGCGTTTCGGCATCATAGCCTTCATCAGGGAGTCAGGAATAAAAAAAAAAATGCACGACTGAAAAAACATACTGTGTATTTAATTTGAATTTAAATTGATATTTTAAAGTAGCGGAGCATGTCCGTTGGTATATTCTACCAGTGACAGGTGGTTATACAGGTAGTACATGTGAAAACTGAGGTGTATAATGTGACCCGCGAAAAAATCATTCCACCAGCCACCCCTGGTATTAACATCCACAGAAACGGACTAAACGGTACAACTTACTTTGGAGAAAAATTAGCCTGCGAGGCCTGAAAAAATAGCTGTAAATAAATCATCACACACTTATTCCCATTTGCTGCGCGGCCTCTGTTTGCCTTATGAATAAATGAGAAGTCGCCCCTGTTTACCTCCCACTCATTACAGACACTGGCCCATCGCACTTGGCGCTCGTCACACACACACACACACACACACACACACACACACACACACACACACACACACACACACGTCGCCTTGTTGCCCAAAACTCACAAATTGCTTCACACCTGGGCTAACGTCACGTCTCTCTTTGTGCCCGTTTTCAAAACACCCACGTTTGACTACAAAGTACAAAAACACGTGTGCAAAAACTTAAACAAACAGGAACTGATCTCATTTCTGCGGTGTGTCGTGATACTGTACATTTACTGTAGCCTTCGTGTGACTTCACAATAAAATCTCAAGTGCACAGCGTTTCAAAAAGAGACGGTTAATAATTAATGTGGTCGGAGTGCCATAGTGCTGAGCGAAGGGGAGCGCATGTAAACACCACAGAAGAAGAAGAAGAAAAAAAAAAAAAAGTCAAGAGTAATTATTTATCACCCAAGGCTTTACTGTAGCTGTGGATGTGAGCTATGAACTGGCCTGGAGTTAAACCTTATGAGGTGTTATAGACACATTCAGTATTCCGTATATTTTGGTGGAGCAGGTCAGGACATGCTTGGGTCTGATGTGAAGATAGCAAAGCCAGCCATGGGAAATCTGAGCCACTTGGTCTCCTCTAGCGCAGCCAAGTGAGGCAAACCTGTCCCCTCGGTCGACTGAATTAGATTTACTCTGTCACTTTTCAACCTGTTTTGGGAGCAGTCTTGTTAATACTGAACATACCTACCACCCTATGACATATAACACTATGTGTGTTTATCCAAATGTCATTCCTTGTTCTGTCACTTCACCCAACTTGGGGGGTTCCTCCACCTCCACTCCTTCTTTCTCCCTTTTAGTTAAAAAGTTTGTCTTACTCTGACAAATGACAGTACCATAGAGGTCAATGTGTGAAGTATGTACCAGCTCCGGCTAGCTGCAAACAGAGTCGCTCGCACTTATAAATATGACAAGCCCAGCACTTTGTTTCCTTTTTCGTGAGGCGCTGTGTTTTTATGGAGGTTTGAGTGTAATTAGGTGATGGATTAGTTTCTGGGGAACTTAGCGTAATCAGTGAGATTGTATGGGAGAATGATTTACATGGGCTGCCAAGCATTTCGCCACACGCCGACTTTGTGTGAGTGTAATGTGTTGCTAAACATACTGCTGCCTGGCCTTTAAAACACACTCATAAACTCTGTGGACGTTTCTAAGGATGGTACATCTCTTGGTATTTTTAGTGTTTCATGGTCAGACTGCTGTCGACGTACATGAAAATGTTGTTTGAGAAGGAGAAGATAAAACAGACTGGATGGGTCAGCACATAAAAGTACAGCAGGGTTTCACAGTAAAAGCAGTTTAACATTAGGTAACGTGTATATGTCAAAATGCTCTGGTATTGTAGAGCGCTATCAATGTGGAGGGTAAATAAATGTCAGTGCACATATACAATGATGCTACTTTCAGAACACTAAAACTTCAGTTACCCCATATACAGTACATACTACTACTAATAATAAGATTAATTAGAATAATAAAAAATAAAAATGGTAGTGATCTCTTCTGAAGTTTTCATGTGGATGGAAAGGCAAAAAAAAAAAAAAAAACATGAGAAAATATCGGTTTTTAAACATACCACCATGGGCAAACAGAAAAACAACCTCATTTCTTCAGCTTGTTTTGACCTGTTTGACAGAAAACAAATTACTAATATTGAAGCTTTTATTTCAGATCTTAATTTATGTATTTTAGTCCATGAGGCTGCCAAATAGATAGTAAGAAAACAAATCTGACGGTTATAAAGTGTTAACATTTAATACAAATTACTTGGTAGGCTTTACCCAAGTAGCATCAAGATAGGTTTTGTTTGTTTTGAAAACATGCAGGGAAAAAACAAGGCTTTATTTCCACAGAGAACACATGAACCAGTTTGATCCACCATTTTTCTTTTCTTGTAGATGCTAATGCTAATGCTAATTCAGATTCACTGTCGGGGACAGGTTTCACCCCTCATGGGTGACGCTAAAGTCCAGCTTTTTCTGGGTCCCTTGCTCCTTTTGTTGTTTTCTGTGAATGTCGTATGCAGACAGTGAAGGTGACAAACCACTTTCAAAGGCAGCATGTGTCGGTAAAGTCGGGGTGATCCATCAGATTCCAAAAGGAGCGTGGAAAAGTGGTTTTCAGCAGAATGACACCTTTAAAGCTAAATTAACTTGAGTGAAATACAGCCGTTTCCCGTTACTTTATTCAGAATTAACATGTCCATGTAAACACAAAAAAAATACTTAATTTGCAAATAATTTGTTTCCGAATAAATAAGTCAAAATTATTCAAAAAAAAAAACGTAAATGTAGCAAATGAGCATTTGACAGACAAATGTTACCACCGTGTTTCAGTTCGAGACTCACAGTTAGTCATGTCTTTTTTTTTTATTGATAATTTTTTATTTCTATTTTCATCAATTACTAGAATTTTCAGGTGATGCCATTTCAATTCTAGGTGACCCCATAATGGGGCCTCGACCCCAAGGTTGAAAAACACTGGTCTAAATGAAATCAACTTCTACAAAATGGAACACAATGAGTCAAACAACTGTGTCTGAATGCATAGATCTATATGTTTGCATAATAAAAGAATGAAAAAGGCTTTTCTTGTCGGAGGTATGCACTCTCGTATTTGCATCTGTATGAATGTCAGTGTGTGTGTTGGACTGCGTTTGTGTGTCAGGTAAATGATCCAGGTGGATGGCAGCAGAGGGGCTCGGGTGTCTCGTTTCAGGCAGCAGCTGGTGAGCGAAGCCTGGCCGAGGTCACCCTCAGGGACCCCGCCCCCTCGTCACCTACTCCCCCTGTTCCGCTCCACACTCGCCCCGTCATCGTCATCTGATCTGAGCTGCGTATACATGGGAACAGCAACTCTGCCGCATGACAATGGAGCTCTTTTAATTATCAGGGACAGTGTCCTCGCTCAAGTGATGACGGCTAAAATGTATTTGGTCCAGTCATGAGATGAGCAGTTCAGGCATTCAGCCGTGCAGCCTCAGAGGCATGGTGATAATTGATCACACTGTTGTGGCGTGTACACGATACAAAGGCCATGTAGGTGAGCTGTGTTACTTTTAGCCCAGATTAGCACAGTCTCAAAGCATTGTGTAGTGTACATTTACAGTAGTTAATATGCATGAAATGTATCCTCAGATGAGAGCAAAGATATCGGAAAAGTGCCTGTGGTTGCAAAAGAGAGAAAGACAAAAAAGAATTTAATAAAAATAAATAAATAAATCATTTTACAGTACACTGCATTTACACATTGTCATGCAATCCCATTACTTAAGATGTTGTGAAATTCAGCTACAAAGTGTTTCTGTTTTCTAGTTTCAAATCTAGTACATGTACTTGTGTATTATAGACGCCAGGTTTGAACTAATTATGAAATAGTGGGTAATTATTTGCAAAATGACAGTGTTTTCCATCCCATTGTATGTGACTGACTGTAAATCATACACATTTAAGAAAAAGTTTTAATGCCACTATAACAGAATACACACAAAAAAAGAATGTATTTTATCAACTTTATCCAAAAGAAACTGCTGGACCAACTTCCATGAAATTTCAAGGAAAGGTGTAAGGTAGTCCAGAATAAATCCCATTAAATGTTGGTGAATGTAGGTCAAAGGTCAAGGACACAGTCACCAAAAATATATTTTCACAATGATAAGAGTTAGTGTAAATCAGGTAAAACATTTGCAGGGAGCAGGGTTTGTTGTGCCTCACACTACTTGTTTATTTTGTTAAAATGTTTGATTCAATTCATACCAAACTGCTTTTAAAGATTATTAGTGACCTAGAGTACAGTACATTACATTATGGGAAAAGTATGTCATGATTTAAAAAATAAAATAAAATAGTTCCATTTACTTGTAATGGATGAATCATGTCAATGGGGCAGAGTTTGTTGTGCCGCCGTTGATTTGTTTGATGGTTTGTGTACAACATAACTCGAAAACTAATGGATGGATTTTGATGACATTTTCAGGGTATGGTGGTAATGGAGAAATCAATAAATGATTAGATTTCGGTGGTGATCTGCCTTGACTCTCAGAGTGCTTTTCTAGTTATTAGTGAATCCCTTATATGAGGCATGTCTAATAATAATAATAAATAATAATAATAATAATAATATATTTTATTTGTATAGCATTTTTCATGGCACTCAAAGATGCTTTACATGCAGTAAGAACAGAACAATAAGAGTCCAAATACAATAAAATAAAAACAATAACAAATTAAAACAGACAGAATCCAAGTAATCAAACATTAAAAGCTTAAATAAATGAGTTTTTAAAAGGGATTTAAAAGTGTTGAGGTCAGTACAGTGACGGGTGTTTGTGGGGAAGTGAGTGGGGCGGCTCCAGAAAAGGTTCTGTCCCGCCAGGTTTGGTACTTGGTTGGTTTTATATCTCAGTTTTCAGAGTCAATTGGTCAAACTGTGAACTGTTGGTTGGTTGGAAGAAAAACCTGCAGCCACACCGGGCCTTTGTGGGATAGTTTGGACGTGCATGCCTTATATAAATAGCAGAAAGTGTAGTGTCTGAAGATCTTAAGTGGTTTGATATGTATGAAGGAAGTGCTCCTGACATGTATGGTTGAAGGAAGTGCCTTTGATATGTGTGCTTCAATGAGCTCTGAGGAGTTTGAGTCAACAATGATGGGGGGGTTCTGTGAAGCTGTGAAGTAACAATAGTCTTCAGGGGGGACATCAAATGTTTATGGTAAACAACCAAACCTATATAAAGGGAATGTTACACGGTGATGGGCTCCTTTATATTGGCTGAGATGTTTAGTTTATTTTGTGTCAGACTAAAGAAAAAAAAAAACAAAAGAAGAAAATAGAGAAATAAAATAAATAATAAATAGATGACAAAGCAGTCAGATTTGTCACATAATTCTATAACACATCTAAAAGGAGTAGGAGGAAGTAAAACTTATCAAATCCTACCTTTTCACAACAGAACTGACATTATGTTACAATGAAAGATACTAAATGTAAAGAGAAATTAAATAATATAGATTAACAATATGGATTTTACTTAGATTCTCATTTGTTTTTAAGTCTCTTATTTTCATTCTCTTTTAATGCATCTTAATCATTTTAAATTTTCTTTATGTTTTATATAAAGCACCTTGAATTGTCCTGTACATTAAATGTGCTATACACATACATTTTCCTTGCCTGGCCATTGATTAGTGGTAAAGTTCACCATGGTGCCTGTGCGATACCAATCTTTTTTAATACAACATTTTATATCTAAATATAAGACAGCGTCAGCAAAAACCTTCTTCACCCTTCTCCCATCATTCCTCATCTGAGAAACTACAAAACAGGAAACAAATATATACAGAGCTCTCTGTTAGAATGGAATTGAATGGATTTATTGTCATTATATAAAATATAACAAGATTAAAAAGCTTCACCATAAAGTACACACATTAAATAAACGTAGTAAAAATATGTGCAATAAAACTACTAACAGTTAGGACTTTTTACTAGTATTTGTATGTGTTTACATCCATCTTTCTCTCTACAAGTCACATTTCTCTATTTTTCACATTTCATTATATTCTGTTCTAACCAAGGCCGTTCGTTTTGTGTGTGTGTTTTTAATGATATCTGAATCCTGAAAGCTAATCGGCCATCATATTGTGAAATACTGCATGTGAGGGATTTATTAGCATTGTCATAAATTATAACATGCAGTATTTTAATGCATTTCCCACTGATGAGAAATGGGGGTTAATTCATTTGGCCTCTTTATATTAACCAGTACGTTTTTTTGCATTACGATAACAGTGCAGAGACGAGATGACAAAAAAAAAAAAACATGATAGAACACCGAGTATGTTATTACACGAGGTCAAACAAATATTATTTAGCTATAACAGTGCTCCAGCTGATACCGTCTGTCCATAGCAGGGTGAGCAATTCAAGAGGATACTATATGTGGGGCAAATTAAACAGGCTTTATGTTCTGGATTTTAAAGCATGGCCTCTTCAGCTCACCAAGGAAATTGAGTTTGTGACCGAAAAAATGCACTTTCCTCTTAACCCCCTGACCAGCCGTCACAGACACACAAACTTTCTCTTTGAAGGCTAAACGGGCAGAAACGAGGGAGGATTGGCTGTTCCAGAGAGTTATGGAAGCCCTGATCCTATTACCCGCCCCCCTGAAAAATGTGTCTGCAGGCCCCAGGAGCTTTTAACCTTTCGCTGCTCTGCGCTTTGATTCATGGGGGCGGTGGTGTTCTCATGCCTAGTGTTGCTCTTTGTCAATACTGCACTGGTCACCCAAAAATCTTGAGCTGGTGTATTTTTGCCAGGAGGTGAATCTGACTCCGTCTGAAAGCAAAGGATTCCCTCTAAAAACCCACTATGTCGTCCCATAAACAGAAATAAACAGGTATATTCTGTCTTTTTTTTTTTTTTTTTACTGGGAAATGTTGCAGTTTGGGTAATAAATACAGTGAGGGAAAAAATTATTAGACCATCAGAAGTTATCAAAAACAATGGTTATGCAATCAAATTGTAACTCTTGTGTGTATCATGTGACTAAAACACATAGAAAAGAACATTTGGAATGACTAAATGCACTGTTTTTATCATAAGGAGCTGAAGTGAGTTTGTTATTATCTAGAAAACATGGAAAATTGATAAATATCAACTCAGAAATTAAACTTTTATGAGCTGTTTTTTTGTTGTTATCATTATATTGGTCCAAATTATTGTACCTTTCTTTGTACCAGGCATTAAAATTGTTACACCCCAGGCTAGATGAACTAGGGTGTAACACAAACGTGCTCCCCACCTGCTTCTGTTGTGCTCTCCGCCCAGACATTTGAGGGCGATGACTGGATTGTGCATTGTAACCAAGAACTAGCTACGTGTTCTCACTCATCTGTAGTTTATTGAGCAATGATGCACATGTGCACAACAACTTCCTGTACAACTTCCTGTAAGACCATATTGATCAATCAGACAAAAACATTGAAAAAAAATAGTGCATTACTTGTTTTAAATAAAACCTATTGTAAATGCATAGCTTTGAGGTAGGGGGGGGGGCTGGTGGTGAGGAGGAGGATCTTAAATGTAATTTGGTATTTGACAGGAAACCAGTGGAGGTGTTGGGGGACAGGAGTGATGTGCTGGCGTGAATGAGTGTGGGTGAGAAGATGAGCTGCAGAGTTCGCTATGAGCTGGAGTTTATAGAGGAGTTTGGAGGGTGAAGCATATAGAAAGTTATTACAGTAGTCGAGTGTGGAGGTGATAAAAGCATGAATAAGTGTTTCAGCGGCAGAGAGGGAGAGAGATGGACGGATGTGGGCTATGTTTTTGAGGTGAAGAAAGGATGTTTTGGTGACCTGTTTGATGTGCTGTGTAAAACTGAAGGTGTTGTCGAAAATAATGCTATACATAATGCTAATGCCGTTATTAAAAAAAGTACAAAAAATTAAGAAAACAAGGCTTTAAGGGGATAGTTCGGTATTTTTTACATTGATCTGTATGGCATCACGATCTTTACTTTGGTGCAACCACAGAGACTTACCCCCCCTTTGGTCAAAGCGAAAGTAGTTCCGGCAGGTTTCCTAGGGTCAACGAAGTAAAATGTGTTTCTTTCAAAACAGAATGTGTTTGAATGAGTGATTTATTTGCAGAACAAAACCGTTACAGAACAAAAACTCACACCTCGTAATTGTTTGTACTTTCTCCCAATCACGATCAATGCGCTTTATCACTGCTAACAGCTGTGCACCTCCACACGTCAGCCGCAAACACTGCCAAACAACTGATGAAAGTAGTTATGCTAATTGTTAGCTCCAAACAATTACGAGGTGTGACTTTTTGAGTGTGAGTGATGGTTTTGTTATGCAAATAAACCAGTCATTCGAACACATATTGTTTTGAGAAGAAACATGTTTTACTTTGGTGACCTGAGGAAACCTGCCGGGACTACTTTCGCTTTGACCAAAACCAGACCAGAACTGGGCTCACAGGGCACTGGCCGGGGGTCACTGTGGGTGCACTAGAGTAAAGACGATGATGCCGTACAGATTCATGTGAAAAATACTGAACTATCCCTTTAAAGTAGAACAATTCAAACCACTTACACCTGCAGATAAATATGTTTGTTATTCAGTCAATTATGGGGCTCCCTCGATATCAACTTAGACATTTATGAAGCTGTGAGGAAGTTTCAGTCAGACATAACAACCGCTCATGCATTAATGAGACAAAGACAAGGACGCACACATAATGCAGATGCAAACTCAAAGACATGTTTATTTCATAAGAGTTCTGCACGGCTCATTTCCCTCTCAGTGTCTCAGTAGGTGAACAAACCAAACCAAGTGTTTCCAAACAAAAACGTCGCATCAGTCAAACAGAAAATGCACATGTGGGACAAGGTGTGGGGTTTTTTTTTTTCTTTGTATAAACTTGACTGCTTTGTCAACATTTATAATAGTTTAAATGTTAAAGATTTACATGTGCTTGTGTGTTCAGGTTGACTTTGGCTTGTAGTGTGTGTTTTGTGTTTTGTGTAGGTCTGCTGGTGTAACTTAACTATAGTAGAAGACTGTGTCGACTACTGATGGAACCAAAGAGACATGACGAAGAACATCGGAAGTATTCATTTTGCAAATAAATCAACTCGGTTCATCCATACATACACGTAAGTGAATTTAAAAAAGTGTTAAAACAACAAATAACCTCCAAGAAGAAGAACATTTCCAACATTTTTTCCCACAAGACAGTCTTTTATTTGTTTGGAATCATAGATGATGTAAATAAGAAGTTTTTATTTTTATTTTTAATCTAACAGTTTTCTAAAATTAATTGGAAAACAAAGACAAAAGCTCTGGTTTACTGGGGTTTTCAACATATATGATGAAGTGTTAAACACCTCAAAAATCAAAATCTTAGAAAGTGTATTTGTTTCATTTCTAGTCAAATTATGTCATCTCACTTAAAATAAGATATAATCACTTAAAGAGTAACTTTTTTTCTGTGAGATATAAAGCAGTTATTTTTAGACGAAAGATCTGGAAAATCGCATTTCAAAAAATCTTACAAGAATAACCTTTTTGCTTGAGTTAAGCAAAAAAAAAAAAATCTGTCAATGGAGCCAATTAAAATTATCTTGGTAACATTTCCAATATCTATCATCTAAAAATAAGTTCTTATATCTCACAAGTTACTCTAATTATGTCTTATTTTATGTGTGATGAGATATTTTGCCTAGAAATAATGAAAATAAATTTGGCATGATTCAATCATTTCCAATGTACAGGACAAATGTTTTGAGTGATGAACATTAATACAATATAATTATGAATCTGCCAAGTAAAATAAATTGCAACGTTAATGTACTGTCACAACCAGAAAGTGTTTTAAAGTAGAACTGGTAACTCTAAGACAAAACAATTCCATCATTAATTCTTCAAATTTGACATTTTGACCCCAGACTGTATCTCCCAAACAACAGAGAAACAGCATTTTAACTTCATTTTCCTTTTATAAATGACTTAACTTTTATTCTCGAGGCCTTTTTTTTTGAAAACTTGTAGACGAATGAAATGAATAATAGACAAACTGGCAGGTTCCACATTGAAGAGTGAAAAACTTTCAGTGTAATTGACGGTATAATTTGGGCACTTAAGCATAGCATAATTAGTTCCGCAACTCAACTTTCCACATGATGAAATGCAAAGAGGCAGAAAATTAAGAAAAGCTGACAAAAGGGGACATCCACTAAACCTGAAGTTGTGCTGTTTTTTTTTTTGTTTTTTTTTGCCGCTTTGTGTCCAATATTCCTCAAGAATCGGACATACAGTGGCCCCATAGAAATCTACTTGTGTGGCAGTTCATAACTCACCATCTACCTCAGCTAACGTGTTGGCTCAAATACCACAGAGAAGCTCTAAAAACAGGCATTAAAGTAGCCTAAATCCCCCAAGTAGCTGTGTGCTTAGCATGGTCTCTGAAAGGTATCCAAGCGTTTATGTGAAACCTAAGCACTTCTTGATCAAAGGCTTTCAGACGACTGCGAGGTGAATGAGGAGCCTTGTAGAATTCTCTGTTGATTACATTTTTTTTCTCCCCAGTCGGTGTGAGAGTGTGTGTGTATCTGGTGTCTCCAAAGACAGGAATCTTTCACCAGAAAGAGCGGATTAACACATCAAATCCAGGCCTTCAATCAAAAGGAAGGTAACGGAGCGATAGAAAAGGTTTGTACGCTGCCTCATGGCACGGTAGATTGAGGCAGGTTTCTAATGTACACACTGCACCTTACAAAGATGGGTCTGACATGATGATCTGACAACAAGAGCACTGATCAGGACCAGGAGCATCAGTGATAATGATGAAGAAGAAGATTGAGTCACAAAAAAACTTGGTTATAGTAGTCACCAGTGATTCACAGGCTGACCTGAAGTGAACGGGCGCCTGCGGTCACCCGAGGTTATCCGTAGTTGCGGATCAGTGACAAATATTTTCCATCGGGTCATTTGAGATAAAATATAGTAAATCATTGTAATTTAAATATTAGGTAAAAATTTCTATTATTAATACATACACTTTATTGACTTATTTCCGTAAAGGCGACGTTGGAGGTAACATACAGTATGGAGAAGGTAAGAGAGGAAATAAAGTTGACAGAGTGGAAGCTCCGGATAAATACAAACAAAAAACAAGTACTCAGAAAATGCCTCATCTCCCTCCTATTTTGTGCCAATCTCAAGTTTCTATGACAACCCGTTCTTGAATTTGAACCAATAATGTGATTTTGACCTTTCTCTTAAATATGACCTTGACCTTTGACCTTTAGTCAAATGGATTATTGCATCTGATGTGTATTAGCTATATTTTTAGTCGATAAAATCAAATAAAATAAGGCAGTCAGAGACAGCAGACCTCCGCCAAGGCTCGACATCATATGACGTCAAAACGTAACATAATGAAGTCGTAGGTGTTAACCCATCTGATGTCTGTAGGTGAGACGATGTGAATGAAAAAAAAAACACCTGTTTCTATCTTGTCTGAATCCTGAGATATTACTACTGATGTGTTTTAGCTGTTGACGTTTACAGTTGTGTGCCCTTGACCTTTGACCTTCATTGCTCAAAATCTAAAGGGTTCTTCCTTGACCAATTATCTATCATTCCTGAAAGTTTCATCAAAATACATTTAGAACTTTTTGTGTAATCCTGCTGACAGACAGACAGACAGACAGACAGACAGACAAACCAACCCGAATTTAATACCTTCTCGGCTGAGGTAATAAATACACTGCAAAGAGGTAGTCGTCTATACGAGCTCATATATAAAGACACATATACATGAACATACACATATTTCACTGGCTATAGTTGTTGCGGTTGAAGAAACATGTTATGTATATGATGATCTAAAAAAAAAAAATTAACTACTTTGTTTTATTTCCACATTTTATCTTTGGGAAAATTCCATCACATCACATCAATCTAATTCCTCTCCTTGCTTCTACAATAAAGCACCAATAGAATAAAAACTCTATTGTACTTGTGAATAAAACACCATATGTGTTAATAATTACAGGTGTGACTTGATTTACACCGAGCTGAAGCGTGCACAGTCCTCAACGGTAGCGGCGACATGGTGAGCTTGTGTTTGCAGAAACTTGACCTCTGACCTCTTCCTGCTGGCTCATGACCCCTTCTCAGTGACCCATCAACAAACTAATTTGTCAACAGTGAACTTGCAGGTCTGGCGCCGGCGTTTGCACAGAGCCTTTTCTTCACAATCAATAACACAACTTTGTAAATACATTAAAGCAAGAGGAAAGCAGCTCAGTTCTTGGTGCAGAGTTATAAATATTGATGCATTCTTCCACCTCGGTTTGAGAATGTCATCTCAAAAGCCAACGTGGTGTGGAAGGTTACATTTGTGCTGTCCTTAGCATCTTATACACTCAATGACACAGTTTCTTTACAAATGAATTTCACAAGTACAAACTGCCTACAGTGTTAAAGAGTTCCCTTTCAGACCTATATCCTACACAGTCTTAAAACTGATTTGCAATTTATTCTTTTAAAGATTTTGGATTATTTTAGCATCGTTTTATATGAGTAATGCATGTAAGTCGTTCTATAGCACAGGTGTCAAACTCAGGTCTTCGAGGGCTGGTGTCCTGCATGTTTTAGATATTTCCCTCTTCCATATGATTAACCCTTTAACTCCTGAGAACTAACAAAGTAACTGGTAACATGAGCAAAGTTAAGACACAAATGGTAGAAAATCAAAGAAATATTAAAAGAACCAAAATGTAGAAAAATAAACAAAATGAACAAAAACTAATAAATATTTACAAAATGACAAATAATGTGGAAAATTTGGGGGAAAAACTACATTGACATTTAGTCACAGAATTTTTTTTTTTTTAATGGTGAAATAAAATAATAATAATAATAATAAAAAAAAACACCTCTTGCTTTTTTGCACATTTTCCATGCACAAAAAAGGTAAAACTGTTGATTTTTTCTGAATATTTAAACTAAATCATCCATTCAGAATGCATCAGCACTGACATTTAAAGAGTTAATAATCAGCTCCTCATCAGACTGATAATGATGTAATGACCTCCAGGTGTAATGAAAGAGGGAAACATTTAAAACATGCAGGACCCCGGCCCTCGAGGACCACAGTTTGACTGCGGTCAGTTTGAGTTCTATAGTGTTATATAAAGCCACTATGAATGTATATACTTTAGAAAGATGTGGAAAGACAAATATATGGGGACTTTTCTTCTGTCAGAATAATGAACTTTTTTATTTTCCACACCCTCACAGCACAGAGCAAAAAAAAAAAAATTAAATAAATAAAAATGAAAATAAACCTTCAGTTTTTATTTTATGTTCCAGAGGAGAACACTGTGCTTACAAAGTTTAGTTTGTAAAACACATTTTATTGCCTCATAATAAATTCCTCTCAAATAAAAATGCAAGCGGAAAACCACTTTTTTTTCCCATCTCTAGTTTCTGTCCTCATGAAATAGGTCAAAATAATTGAAAATAAAAAAATAATGTAGCTTTGCACATGCAGTTAACCAGGTGTAATTCAGTTCCTTTATATCTTGTTTGGACAGATGACACTAAAAGAGACATATAGGAAATAATTGATACCTTTTATAGGTGTCATTCCACTGAAAACCAGTTTTCCACGTTCCTTTTGGAAGCTGATGGGTTACCCCGAGTTACCCACACACGCTGGTTTGTCACCTCCACTGACTGCATTCACAGAAAACAACAAAAGGAACGAGGGATCCAGAAAAAGCCAGTCTGACAGCGTCACCCACGTGAGGTTAAGCCCGTCCCAGGCAGCGAATCTGAAGTAGCATTAGCATTAGCATCTACAAGAGAAGACTGCGCCACAGTAGCTGTTGCACATAATGGAAAAAAAATGGTGGATAAAACTGGTTCATGTGGTTCAGATCAAGCAACGGCACGAACCCTAGCTGGATGTTACTCTGGTAAAGGTAAACACACACAGTAAGAGGGGGAGGGGGGAGTGTTCCTTCACGCATTCTGTGCCAATCAGAGACTCCTTATCACCGTGTCATGAACATGTGTGTGGAAGTACCAGTAAACTCTGTTGTTTGACCTCAAGTTATTTTTCTACCGTGAAAAAAAAAAAACAGCTGGAAACAAAACAATCGGGACTTTTTTTAAAAATAGAACCAACACAGGAATATTACTGATTAATTCAAAGACTATAGCCCCAAAATCTTTCATTTCCAGGAATGTATTTACCTGGTTTTTCATATGGTTTCTGTTTCCACTGCATTTCAAACTTCCAGATGATATATGGATGAATGACAATTGATCAAGAAACTGCACTTACACCTCCAGCCCAGTAGGTGGCCTTTCTCAGGGAAAGTTTGAGATTAATGTAAAGTATTTCACTTGAGTACTGTAATTATAGTGGAAACAGGCAGAGATTCATAAAAAAAAAAAATAATAAGTACAAATAAATAATAATAATAATCAATTTTGTTCGTCCATCCATCCATATGATTAAAGTTCATATGATGGAAAAGGACAGATAAACCACATACAGCAGTGGAAAAAAAAGAAATAGTCAGCCACCCTTAAAATTGTACACAATTTTAAATATTAACCATTAAATACTTGCAGAAAAATATTTTTTTTGCATTTTAAAAACACGTGGCTGCATCAGACAGACACGAACAGATGCAAATAATTGTGTGTGTGTGTTTATTGGTTCCAAAAAAAGACGAAAAAAAGAAAACATAACGAAACTTGAAAAGCATCCAGAAAGTGCAGACCTCTGCCCCCACCCCCCCCACCCCTGGATCACCACAAAAATGTAGTCAGTTGCTCCTTGTTCCAGTACCAGCATTTCCTGAAAATGACATATTTTTGACTTATCTAACAGACAGAGAAACAGACAAACCCTGGTGAAAACATAACTTAAAAAAACATAACAAAAATACGTTATAAATCAGAAATTGTGACTTACTATATTATAATTTGGACTTTTCATCTTTTTTTTCCTCATAATTTTGGACTTTTTATGTCACGATTTAGATTTTTTTTTTAATCTCATAATTATGCATTTAAAAAAATAAAAATCTATCGATTAGTTTTAAATCTTTCCTAAATGTCATGTCCATACCTACTAAACCGAGTACCATGACCCCCCCAAAAAACACATCATCTACACATTAACTTATTTTTAAAGACTTTATTTAAGGTGATATATATTATTTTTAATTTTCTGTTTTTTCCTGTTTAAATAAGTATTATTTCATCCATGACAAAAAAAAACAGCTTTATTTTTTACTTTATTACATTTGATAAGTTGTACTTTTTTACTTTTACTTCAGTGAAGGTGTTGAATCAGTACTTTTTTTCCAAACAAGTAGCTGTACTTATATAAATACACAATGTGAGTACTTTGACCACCTCTACATTCTGGCATTCATTTACGTCTACTGTATGAAACACTCAGAAGGGAGTATGTGGGTTTGGAAAATGGAACAACACAGGGCAGAGTTCATCGACCTATGAGTGTTTTTTAATACAATATTACACAAATGCATGATGTTTCCACCACTGTATGATCGACAGAAATCTGCATTAAAAAAAAAAAAAAATAACTTTTTTAAGCAAAAATGTCAATGATTTGTGTCTAACAAAAAACTGAAATTTTGCATTATTGTGGCCAAAGCATAAATGTACTCCCATTACTCTTGTAACCCGTCAGAAGATTTATCTTCTAAACTCCTCCAATGAATAATTACAATGTTCTCAAGTAATATGTTTGTACTACAACAGATGCCAACACGTTACACTCTAGCCAGACAGTTAAAGTCCTGCTCTGAAATACAGTCTTGTGTAAAACAGAATGACATGTTTAAGGGCAGGAGCCTGAAAACGTGACTGACACTCTGGAGAAAATTGAACATATGATTGGCACGCGTTGTTAATGACTGATGGTGGATCCTGTGGTGTGGACGCAATCCACCTCCGCGAGCCCCAGCGTGAGCCCAGCTGTGGAAACACTTTGCTCCAAGGTTTTTCCATGTCTCCTATGACCAACATATTAGCAGCACCCTCTTTATAAATCTGTGTCATGCATGAAAGCAAGAAAAAGAAATTTAAGTAGTCCTGTTAAGGTAGTGTGAGGAGACCATTGATGATTTAATGTTCCTTTACCTCATACTCTCTTTATCAACTTCACAAATTGACACTTTGCGCCCTTTTTTTTTTTTTTTTTTTTTTCCTATTTTACAGTCTACATTGTTCTACTTGTAAATTAACAAATATACAGCCAATAATATTACAAATCAATTAGGACTCTCATTTTTGGATACTCCCACGCACCATAAAGTCTCACCACAGCATCAGTCAAAGATATAAAGCTGAAGGTTGCACATGCAGAAATGGAAAACAAGGAGCAATGAAACTAACAGAGCATGATAAACTATAAACTATGTGAGCTCGATTTAACTCATAAAGGCCCAATTAGCCACCGTTAACCAAAAGCATCTACTGATCTAAATTATTTCATATCTGTTGATGCATTAATTATATCATTGCATGGAAAAGTTGGTGTAAAATGCAGTTTGTCATATATTCATGGGAATCAGATATGACCTGTTTGGATGTTTAGCTGCTCTGTGGTTACCATAGCAACACAGTCATTTTCTACAACATTGATTCACCAGTAAAACCCATGATAGTGGATGGAAACACTGGGTTTACATTCAGTTAATCATATATTTTAATAAAGAAGTTACTTTTTCTTCAGTTTTTTTTTTCCTTTCTATTTTGTAATAAAAACCTTTGAGCCTTAAAATTAGGTCTTAGTCTTCATGAATATCTAATCAAATAAAAGAAATTAAATACTGGAAAACACATTATTTACAGTCAAAAATGCAAAATACAGATGATAATATAATAAATGACTTGAGAAAGGTTAATTAGAGAGAAAAATTCATGGGGGAACTGCCACAAAACTAGCACTGGGTCATTATGGGATAATATATTCTGACTATTTCATTTCATTTATTAAGATCCCCATTAACAACTGACAATGAAGTTGGGGTCTCCTCTACATTACAAATGTAATCATTTGCATTGAGCTTACCAAAAAAAAAAAAAAAAAAAAGGATTCTTAGGGCATTAACACATGAGACTAAAAGTTCTGGTCAAAAATGTATAAAATAAGTAACAAAATGGACAATAACAGCCAAAAATGTATAATAAATCAACAAAATAATAAGTAACATGAACAAAATAAGACACAAATTGCAAAAAAGTGAACAAAAATCACAATAAATGATAATATACAATATTAAATGTAGAAACGTAAAACAAAATAAGTAACAAAATTAACGAATACTAATAAATATTCACAAAATAACTTAACTTAGTTAGAATAAACATATAAATGAGTACATAAATAATATTGTAATTTGGTTCTAAAAATTTTGACACCTGTTTATTCTATGTATTTATTTCCATGAACAAAACTCAGTAAAATCTTAGTAAAAAAAAAAAACAAAACAGCAATTTTTTTCTGAATATTGAAACTAAACCATCCTTTCACAACACAGGGGTTAAAGGGTTAAATTGTAACTCTTTGTACTATAAAAAAAAAGGCTTATGCTACAGTATCTGAAGCACTTGTCAGACAAATAGTTCCAAAAATATAAACAAAAGTGTGTTTAGTACTTTATAACTTTTGACCGTCTCTTGGGGATACTCATCTGAAATCAAACCACTTCTTCCTCTACATGATATTCATTGAAATGGAAAAATCTGGAATTTCTAAACACAGTATTTTTCAAGTTATCATGTTAACACGACATATATTTGGCGGCGACAGTTGAACAATAAACATAATATCCACGATACTCTGTGTTCGGAGACATAATAACATAAGAATTCGTTTTTTAATATAATAACCATTAACTTTAACCTGAACTTCATTTAACATCTACATGGTCAGTAAATTAAATAAGTTAAAAATGCATGAAGTTCACTGAAAAAACGCAAAATACAGAGGATTATGTCATAAGAAAAGTTAAATATAGAGAAAATACATTTGGAACTACCACAAAAGTAGCACTGGCTCTTTGTTACAACAGCGTTTGAAGAAAATTACGATAAACTTTCAAATTTGCCACCTCTTATCAACAGTATAAATGTGCCTCCATGCCAACACGTATGGAAGTTTTGCCACACTGGGATACTCTGGACCCGGTGGCTCCTTGGCATGAGTCGAAGCGTTCGACGGCACAGATGGCGAGCGCCTGCATTAACGCTGATGCTATTGCGATTCTCTGAGGCCTCATTCCTCTCATTTTCCCTTTTCAAGCACTATGAACAAAAGCAGCATTTCAAAATTGTCAAAGCAGCAGAGGGGACTGTGTGAAAATGTGATAAGACAAAACAACTGCACTAAGCACCGGGCCACAAAAGACACTCTGGAAGGTAGAAAGACAGACCGCTCTGCTTTTGACTCTTGGCAGACCGGGTTTGTGAGGTGTGGCGGTGACTACACTGGACGAAAACAAACTGAAGAGGACAGTAGGTTCATAAACAGTTCAGTAAAATAACTTCATATTATGTTAAAACATGTTCATGATGGGTTTCAAATGATTTTAAAATGACACAAAATATGCTGAAAGAACTTTAAACTCTGGACCAAGACTCATATTGAGTCTAGCTCATAGATTTAAAACTCATTTTAACTTACCGAGATCATTTACTGATTTAAACTATTCAATACTAATACTAAGTCTAATTCTAATCCTATCAATATATGGAAATACTTGCTCTTAAATATAATTGGTTATTTTTTCATGGTCATTAACGACTTCAGTTTTTTTCAAGTCGACTTATCCGTCAAAAAAGTCGGAGTCGACGTGTCATGATGATGTCATCACATTGTCAGCTGAGGAACAATACAGCAGCTAAAAAAATAATAAAAAAATAAAAACAATACAGACACACGTCTGTCCAGCAACTTGTATTACACTTCACTGGAACATAACAACATCCACTGACAAGACAGAAACAAACCCCAACAAAAAAAGGCTAATGTTATCAAAGAGTTTTCTGTTAAATTTAACTTAACAACATCAATAGTTGAACATATGTCCACATTTGGTCTGGACCCATGGCTCTAAAACTGGACTGTCCACATGTCTGTCAACGGTCCTCACTTTTTATTTTAAGTGTAAAAACTTTAAGGCAGTGGCCAAGACGAACACCACACTGTCCACATTAGCTAGCGGATGCTGCTTATATCACGCTGATTAGCCAACGATTGCCTCTTCAGATGGCCGTGGCGTTTTTTGGTCATCTAAGGTGAATAAAAGAGAGTGAAAGACACATATGCGATGTGTGTCTGTCTGTGTGTCACTCTTTTTTGTTTTTTTAGCCCACCACAACTGTCTTACCTGCAGCAGCCATGTCTTGTTTAGGTCTGAGTGTGTTTACGCGCTGACAGAGAGAGAGAGACAGAGACAGAGAGAGAGGGACAGAGAGAGACAGAGAGAGACAGACGGAGAGAGAGGGACAGAAAGAATACATGCAAATTGTCGATTCCTCCAAATTTAAGTCGACTTGTGCTACAAGAGTCGTCGTGTTGACGTGTCTGTTAATGTCCTAGTCTTGAATATTCAAACAGACAATGACCCAAAACATCAGGTGAAGTTAACTTCTCAGTGACTTTGGGGAGGTGTCAAGCCTATACTTCATGCAACAAAACCCAAAATTTCAGTAAAAATGCATTTGGGAACAAATACAAAAACCACCCACTTCATGGGTTAATTACCTTTTCCACAACAAACATCATCTCAGCTGGGTTTGGAGGCTAGAATGTTGAATTTCAACTGCAGATGTCGTTTTATCGACATTTGCACAGTTGTAACGTAGCTGTGAACCATACCACAGTGAGTTGAAATTTCCAAAATAAATTGATAAATAAAATCTTAACGTATCAATTTCAGGATGGAATGAAGCCATTTCCATGTTACATTGGTTCTAAGTTTGGATCAAAATCCGTGCTAGTGTTTTTGGAAATTGGCAACAGTGTGACATGATGGCACACACACACATACACATACACACACACACACTGACAGAATGATGATTGATCAGTCGATTATTAGTATTGCATCAGCCCACTAAAAACCACAGCAGAAATGAAAATCAAACTAGTATCTGAAAGTCTGCCGGTGGAATTGCCAAAAAATCTGTGCTGAGATGAGTCGAGCCGATAGTGGAAAATAGGCATAAATTTTGAGCTGTATTTCCAAATTGGTGGGTCATTTTAGAAAGAGAGCCTTGATTAAGTTACAGCAAAGTATCAGTTAATGACCAAGGAGGGATAAATTGTTCAAAACTTGTCAAAGGGAACATATGAGCAAGGAGGTCAAGCAAAGGGAAGAAGAACATTAAGAGGCACTAAAAGGTGCATTTTTTTAATGTGTAGCTGGATGGAGGCGAGTCAGAGCAGGCTGGGAGGCAGGGTGCTGGCACCGGTGCTCAATCCATTTGTTCATGGCACAGGCGTTAATGGTTGAGCAGCTCTCAGCCAAAAAACATAAGGGAGTGCTTTAATCAAAACTTGCATGCATTACCTCTGCAGAACTAGGCAAATGTTTGCAGAGGGTGTGCAGGGAGGGAGCACATGAGCCATTTTGCTGAAGATGATGAGGGAGGGGGGTGTTAAAAAACAACTACAGCCACATGTTGGGGGGTGAAATAAGGAATGTCTGCAGTATCAGAATAGCGGCAGGCCGTGAAGGTTTGAACACGGTGGTGGGATTAGTACCGTCAATAGTCCACAGTGTGTCTGATCCTGTCAGGCCTGTGCCGGGGGTTAACGACCAGGAAATCAGTCTCACAGCTCACACACGCTGGTTTAAAAACTATGTTGGTCTGGGCCCTTGAAGACCTTCCTCTAGTGGCTGATGAGGTGTCTTAGCTGATTAATGCCACACACAACTTTGGAGGTCATTTCTAGGACTTTAATTAGACCAGGAACTAACTAAATCACTCTTAGACAATTGAGTTCTCAGTGGAGGGCCTTCAATTAGCTTGTGCTGAGGGCCAGAAAACCTGATTACTATGTTTACTTGAGGGCTAATCCCAAATTCAAAAGGTCAACTGGGAAGAATGTAACATGGGTTACCTACTGTAGATACAGTAGATTCAGACTAAATGAAAAGTTATGCGATAAGTGCTGCAGTTGTTTGGGAGACTCATGCAAAGGCCAGACCCACCCAAATCAGATTAACAGGCCAAATTCAAGTAATTTAACCAGCTCTATTGAGAGGTTGATCCCATTACACGAGCCCTCCCTCCTTCCCACCCCGAAAACCTGCAGGAACTGTTTTTTTATGGCCCCTAATTAATTGACCATCAAACCTACCCACCAGCACATCTGTGACAAGTTATCTTATTTGCTGATTCATGGTTCTTCCTGTTTTTGGAGCTCTGTCTAAATAAACTGGGTATTGTGTCTTAATTACATCACAGAGCAGAGGTGAGTGGTCTGTCATGCCTGGGGGCCTTTGTGGAAGGAACTGGAAATCATGGAGTTCCTGGATTTTCCAAGCTCATTATGGGCTTCTTTGTAGACACTGCACATTTTGGATGACTTTTTTTTTTTTTTTTTTTTTTTTTACCCGAAGTCAGTGTTTTAGCTTTTTATTTATATGCATTATGCAATATTATTCTTGATCCCTAGAAAAAGGGGTCTCAAACATGTGGCCCAGAGGCTAAATGCTGTCCAATAGAGCCCCATGGGATGAATTTGCAAAGTACAAATTTTAGTTCGGGTTCCACATACAGACAAATACGAACGAACAAAACAGATTATCTTCTCCGTTTGTTGTGGAAGAAATTATTCCATTATGCCAATAAATAATGACACCTTTAAATTTTTCTTTGTTTTAGTGCAAAAAAAACCATAACATTAAGAAAATATTGACATTTTCAAACTATCCTGTAACAATAAAATGGGAATAATAATAACATGTAATAATATGAACATGTCTAAAGACAATTAAGCACAATTCTAACAATTTTCTACTTCTGTTATCAAGTGTTTAGTGTCTTTGTAGATAATGTATAAATTATAAAATAAGGAAACATTATTAAAATTGCAGTTACTTTTAAGAATTTCTTTTATAAAAGTAAGTATTTCCATAGTTTAGTAGAGGGTTGCACTAAAATACAGACAAAAAAATTTAAGTTCTCATTATTTAAAAATTGTTACGCTATTTTTTTTTTTGGTCTGGCCCACTTCAGATCAACTCGGACTAAATGTGGCCCTTGAAAGAAAATGAATAAAACTTGAAATGTGGCTTTATTTGCTCCTTTTTATTTGACATATCATTAGCCTCATATCATCAGTACCTTGACTAATTCAGAACTCTACTCCCAAGTTATGTTTTTTCTTCTTAATTTTTGTTAGATCACATTTGATCACATGATATTTCTGTCTTGGAGGACTACTCTAGCGTCTGTGTCAGTGGTGCGACAAAATTATAATGAGTGGAGTGTGGTATTTTGTGTTTAGCTTAGAGCACACAACACAGTATGATCAAAATTGCTCAAAGCCTAATTTTCTGTCGTCATTTACGGGGGTCTTTAACAGATAAAAAAATCTGCTCTGATTTAGAAAATACTAATGTGTGTAGCCTGTTTTAGTCATATTTTTAGTAATATCTGCATAAAATTAAGCATCAGTGTTTGGAAAGTAAAGTTATGTAGGTTAAAACAAATATATATACAGTCTATAGCAGTGTTTCCCAACCAGTGTCATGTGAGAAATCATCAAGTGTGCCATGGAAAATCATCCAATTTCACCTTATTGGTACTATAAGTGAGTAGTATAATGATGGATCCATACAACAGTACACAAAACTGATCCACTCAGAGCTGTTGAAGAAAAATGTGCAAGAATATCAGCTTTATGTTGAACTAAACAGACCCAGGTTTCACACTGAATAAGTACAGCAAGAGTGAATTTGCATTATATTTCAATAAGTATATATTTTTTATGACATTTTTGTTTGGTGATGTGCCTTGTTATTTTTCTAATGTAAAATATGTGCCTTGGCTCAAAAAGGCTGGCCAACAGAATACGTTTTTCAGAAATATTTTAACATTATAATTGAGAATCATATATAACAGACAGCATTCACAAACCTGTCCAACAAAGAGCATTGTAAAACAACCATTGTATTTATGTCCATCTAAATGTTTGAAAATGTCATTATTCTGGTCAAAATCTTTAGTTTTAACATTTATGGCAGTTGTGTATTCAAAGAGTGTAACAAAAAAAAAAAAAAAACTCCTGACAGTGAATGACAGCTATTAGAAATGTGGAAAGTCTGAAAAAGAACATTTGTAAGAGTTAACATAGGGACTGCCTTCCTGCTGACTACTGCTGTTGATGGGCTACATTACTCAGCTCATAGAGCAGACTGATGAATGGACACTGAAGCCAAACAACACATTGGATTAAACCATGTGGGTGATGAATTTGGCTCAACCCCTCCTGGTACCTTCGTCTCTTGCCGCCTCTGTCTCCATCCCACACCCACACAGAAAAGTTAATCAAGTCCGATCAAAGCTCTGTGCGGTCAGAAGGAACATGTTTTCTTTCCTGCTTTCACCATTTTATGAGAAAACCACAACCTATTTCCCATGTATAATCCCTCTCCTCCCTGATCTCTTCTCTCTGCCTCCTTTTTTCCTGTTTCCCCTCCGTCCATTTATCCACCTCTGATGGCATACGCTTCAAGTATCTGGCTAATGTTTTAAATGTTCAGTTAAATAGCCACACTCTGGGTAGAGCTGTTTCTATCTGGGAGAAAGCATCCATTATTTACACAGAGAAGAGGTTTGGGAGGAGACGGTTAGGAAGGGAGGGGGTGGACACAGACAACGGCACATTAGTGTGATCACTGAGGTATATTCCATCTTATTGAGAAGCTGTGTTTCATAATGTGCCATTGCAGGATGTTTTCATGCAGGAAAACAGGAGGAGGGTTTGTGCATCACCATCGGCCGGTGATGAATACAAGTGAAAAAGACAAATACCAGGAGCCTTCAAAGAACTTTTACAAAACTGCAAGTCATTTGCTTTCTTCAACAAAAAAAAAAAGAAGAAGAAGAATGGAGAAATAGTTTTACAGTTTGTCAAGGTCGTCCTCCATAAAACTAAAGGCGGTGTTCTGTTGTTTGAATCAAAAATTCAGTTTTTTCCTAGAATAATTGACGTATCTATATGTGTTAAACCACTGAGGTTTATCAGAATTACAGTACATATATGTGACCCGCCACCACGAAACCAGGCATAAGTCGCGCTGAGCCGTTCAGGGGTACAGCCAAATTTAGGCTGGAAGGTGATTTCTTATTTGTGTTTACACCTTATCGAAAAACGGTACCTTAACAACCTCTATTTTCAGTTCCTGTGGTCATTACATTCAATTGATATAGGTGTTTATTGAGTCAATTATTTAAGCGCCGACAAAAGTTCGGGGATTGCTGAGCAAAGACAAAGCCGAAAATAAATACATAAATAAATAAATAAATAAATAAATAAATAAATAAATAAATAAAGCTAAAAAGGTGACTTTTTTGGGTGTCCGAAGGTTATGCTCAGCCCTTCTACTTCCTGAACATCAGTCAGTTCCTTTATTTCCTGTCTTTTATTATTGAACACACTGATTAATGCAGGTGTGTCTGCTGCTTCCTGTTGTGACTGCTGCGGTCACACACACCTGGATTAATCAGTGTGTCCGATAATAAAAGACAGGAAATAAAGGAGCTGACTGAAGTTCAGGAAGGAGAGGAGCTGAAGGCCCCCATAAAGCTGAACATTGTGGGCTCTTTCATAAAATGCAGTATCTTGTCAATCTGTCAGAGTGTGGTGGTGGTGGTGGTGTGTGTGTGTGTGTGGGGGGGGGTACATAACATCACTTGTACTGAATGTAATGTATTTTTTCACCCTGTAATTTGTAATCAATGTGAAGCACTTTGGGCTACAGTGTTTGTATGAAAGGTGCTACACAAATAAAGACCCAACCCATTCATTGTTGTATTGATTATTGTTGCACTTTGCACATGTTCGAAATAAATCATTCAAATCAAAATCATTATTACTTTTATTATTATTATTATTATTATTATTATTATTATTATTATTATTATTATTATTATTATTATTATTATTATTATTAACAGAAGAATCTTAATGTTAGAAAAGAAAAAGATTTAAAAAACGCTACAGAAATTGATGGTGTCAAAAAAAATATGACCAAATACACCGGGATGATGAGGTATAAACATGACAAAGGAAACAAGAAAGAAAGTGACAAACAGTCTCGTAACGTTTGACTTGTTAAACTGTTTCTTCGCTCCCTGCTGTCTAAGGTTAACTGCCATGTGCTTGTCCTGCACTTGTTTTCCAGTCGGCTCTTGGAATTCCAATAAAAGTCATCACATTTTTGTCTGTGCTCAGTATCCTGTGTTTGGGTACTGCAAGGGGAAAGAAGGACCCGTTGAGATCTCTTTCACTAACAGATGGGAACTTGTGGGTCCATTAGGCTGAGGAACACGCTTCAGCAGGTTCAGTCAGGAACACTGCGGAATCTATTGATTCTCCGGTGAAAAGAAAATTACAATCCAGACATCTAGTTTACAATTCTTAGGAGCTTGCTGGAATTTATGCGATAGCGCCTCATTGAGAAGTTTTTATCATTCCCAGAAATGTGTGACTCGGGAAGGATGATGGATGTGCGATACGTTCACCACCTGTGCTTCCACAAACAAAACAACCATGATTGGCATCATATTAAAACTCTATCTATTCAAACACACAGAGTTTGGGAAAATTTGATTCCTTCTGCTGTTTAGTTTTGTCGTTAGCTGATCCTCACACCTTGCAGGAGACCTTAGCCTTGACCCCCCCACCCACCCACCCAGAGTCCTGAATCAACCCCATAGTCTGACATTGTCATTTGTGCTGGCTTCAGGCCGGTAATGGGGGTTAATGGGGCAGAAAGTGAGAGTCTGTCTGCAATAGGCTGAAGTAACCAGAGGACGTCTGCACATGCAAACACAACATAATGATGCAGCAGTTACGTAACATTACTCTCGAAGGATTTGTGTGGTTATTTACCTTTTTGGAATTTCATTAGACCTATAAGATTTTAAATTTCCTGAAGTAGAATAGTTAAAAAAAACAAAAACAAGGTAACACTTTATAATACCTACACACAATTGACTATGTATTAACCATTTATTACCCATTTATAAATGGTTGTTCATTATGTATTAACCATTTGTTACCTATTTGTTAATGTCTTGTAAAGGTTTATACTAGTGTCTTCCAAAGATAAATGTAAAATTAGATTATTTTTAACCAACAGGTGCAGTGTTTGTATATCTGCTTTACAGTTAAACAAAGAAACACCTGTTGGTTAAAAATAATCTAATTTTACATTTACACTAGTATGAACCTTTTCAAGATATTAACAAATCGGTAACAAATGGTTAATACATAATGAACAATCCATTTATAAATGGGTAATAAATGGTTAATACATAGTCAATTGTGTGTAGGTATTATAAAGTGTTACCAAAAAATATATTTTGAAAATCAAATGCAACATAATATCATCGTCTTCACTGATTTGAATTTATTTACAGTAACTGAATGAAAAGACATGACACAAATACATATCCTAAAACTGTGTGATCACATCTGTTCATTAGTTATAGCAGGTATTAAAGAAAATACTCTCTGAATTCAAGTTCAGTCATATGTTCCTGCAATGTGTTTTATTTTGTTGCCCTCATAAGTACAATTTATAGCCCTATATATTTTTAACATCTTACATCTTCTACAAATGATTGCATGTAATATTTATGCAGATATTTTATTATTTTACCCCCCAGTAACAGAAAGGATAACACCACACCGTATTATAAATAATATAAATACGGTATTGGTAGTAAAATACAAGAATCACACTGGATTTAAGTTATGTAATTTGGCTCATTTATAGTTTCGGTGTCTACTAATTTATCATGCGTACTATGCCAAAACTTAAAAACAATACTTTCCTCTGGGGGAAACAGCTCTTGTTTATGTCGAGTTTTTTTTTTTGTTTTTTTTTTTCCACAAACTAAAAAGGCAAAATAACAGTTCAGTACAAAAGTGATGTGTGCAGGTGTGTATCTTGAAGTGACTGCAGCAGGAAACTGTGCCAGCTGTTGGCTAACAATAAGAGGATAAAGCCAGAGTGAGCACATGTTCACCAAAACTGGCTGAAGAGTAGGAAAAGACTGTTTTTGTTGTCCAGTTTGCTAGTGGCTGTGTATAGTTTAGTAACAAAAAATAGCATATTTTGAACTGCTACTACTACTACTTTAATACTTCACTCAACATCCACAGCAATTATTTGGATAAATATCGCCCTATATTTAGTGAAAAAGTACCTAAAACACATTGAATTTTTAGATTTATACATTTCTTTCCCTTTTTCTCCTTTTTGTAGATGAGAACAAACATGCTTTCAGTGGCAAAGTTGACATAAAATAGGATGTTTTTGCTCGACATGCACACGCAATAGGCTAGAAAATTAGTTTACATGTCTAAGTACAACTGTTTCCTCGAGGGGGGGGGGGGGGGGGGTAGAAAAAAAAAAACCTTTGAAAACTAACAGGAAGTGTTCGAAAGTGATGAAGCAAGGACAGGCTGGGTAGCAATCTGAGAGAGGAGGACAGCAGCTTGTTTGCGAATCCTATCTGGTGCTGGAGCTCCTGCATGAGCTGCTGCTGTGTGAGAGATAATAGTTTTGTCCCTCCTCCAGGACTGGCCCATTTATGAGACAGGAGGAAAGTGTGTGTATGTGTGTTTGTGTGTGTGTGTGTGGGGGGGGTCTGATGTAGTGGAGGGATGGATGAAAAGATTGCAGAGGGGGTGCTGAGATTCTGGCTTCGGGCACTGAACAATGTCATACCATCATGATTCATGTGCTGGCAGTTGGGAGGCAGTATTTCATGCCTTGTTTTGCGGTGCTGGCGGTGATTGTCAAAGCGATGGTTGTATGATCTGGTGTGGACTGACCGATTACATCCACAGCTGCCAATTCACTGGTCAAGGTTAGTAAAGGATGTGGGCCAAATGAACCAGTATGTTTGAGTCTTCACCTCTCACCTGTTATGTCGTCAAGCTCAGGCTCTTATATCGAAACTTGTTATAAACTGAACCAGGAGATTTATTACATGTCAGGCACATTACATGTCACAACAAGACTACTAGTATAATATGAAGAACATGAACAATATAATAATCAAATCTTAATGTGTTTCTTATTTATTTTATTGATATTGTTCATGTGTGTATAATCAGTTTATCTTGTACTTTTGTCATTTTATTTCTTATTTATTGAAATGTTATAATGTATGTATAATCAGTTTATTTGTACTTTTGTCATTTTATTTCTTATTTATTGAAATTTTATAATGTATGTATAATCAGTTTATCTGGTACTTTTGTAATTTTGTGCAATAAAATCTTAATGTATTTCTTATTTCACACTTGTCTTAAAATTGTATTTTAATTTTTAATCAATGTGAAGCACTTTGGGGTACAATTTTTTGTATGAAAGGTGCTATACAAATAAAGTTTATATTATTATTATTATTATTATTATTATTAGTATTAGAAAAACAGTGAGGAAAATTAACTCACAATTGCTACATTTACATATTTTTTAAATTCTGAATCATTTATTTGGAATAAAATTATTCTGAATTAAAGACACTGACACTTCTTTCATGTTTACGTGGACATGTTAATTCGGAATAAAGGTTTATATGGGAAACAGGTGTATTCTGCTCTAGTTTATTTGGCTTTTAGAGCTGTGGGTATAGACAGAATGGATGCCTAACATCTGGATGTCTACCAGAAGAAAACAATAGCATCCACTTCCTGTTTTGCATTTGTTTCAACTATCAACATGGAATACTAGATACTACATGTGATTTTTACATTTATTATTGTGATAATTACGAAGCGGCAGCTCGGCTGAATCAACCATAGGAATCAACAGCGCGGAATATTTGTGTCATCAAGGCATGAACAGCAGAATGCGCAGAATGACAAGAAAAATGTTAAAGTGGAATTAACTGTTTACATGGCAAAGGAATTATGGAATTTGGAATTAATCGGGGACTTTATTCGGAATTAAGTATAATTCAGAATCATCATTTTCAACTGGAATTAGGTGTTTACATGGTCCTTTTAACACGGAATTAACTTCTATTTTGAATTAAACAGGAATAAAAATTGCCATGTAAACAGGGTTAAACATGAAGAGGAAAGTCCTGCAACAGTTTCCTATTTTGTTTTGCATATGACCGTGCATTGTGAACAAATTCTCAATAACATATGCAAACAGACAAACATGGAGTGAAGTCACGCTACACAATCAGTGGTGGGATGTGAGTAAATACTATATACTGAAGTACTGTAGAAAGTGCAAATACAAATTTGGCTCAGTTGTACAATTTCTATTTTCCCACAACGTTCACATTAGCTTAAAATCACACCAGGGTTTTAGTTCTATAATTTGTAACCCTCTCAGTCCTCATGAGGATGAAATGGGTCAGAAAAGAGATGGGTGAATAAACATAATGATACATAATGATTATATGCCTTTTTGTTTTGTTTTGTTATAATGGAACTTATAGGAAACGTACAAAAAGTCATAAATAGCTAAATAAATAAATTCTATATAGGAGTCGACACATGGATCCTACCAAGTACATAGTTCAGATACTTCCAGTAAATAATAACTGCGGTTATTAATATTTCAGCTGCAACAAGTTCTTTAACTCTAAGTCATGCAGTTTGTAGCTTCTCATTTCTTAAACAACCATTAATCCATAAAGACCCAAAGAGCCACCGCCAAACTAAGGCGTCTACTGATATAAAATGTTTAATACCTGTTGATCCACTAGTCTTATTAATACATGTGAACAATTGGGGTTCAAATACAGATTATCAGCTTTAAATAATATTCGAATATGACTCATTTGGATGTTCAGAGGCTTCGTAGTGAACGCAGAAACACTGTCATCTTCTACATTATTGATTCACCAGTAAAAACCATGGAGTTTGATAAATGACAGTGGATGGTGATGATTGTTTTTACATTCAGTTATTGATATCTTTGCTGACAAATAACCTTTGAATTTACTTTAATCTTTCGTGAGCATTGACATGATCAGTGAATTAAATATGGGAAAATATATGATTTACATAAGAAGAAAAAGGCAAAATATAGAGGATATTATTGTTATAAATGGTGATAAATCACTTAAAATGGTTAGATACAGACAAAAATATAGAGATATTTGACAATGACAATATGTGGCTCCATTAGACAAAGACTGTGACAGAGTGACTCAGGAGGTTTAAGACATTTTCACACATGGATTGAATCCAGATCTGTGGCAAAAAAAAATAAAAAAAATTAATACAACTATGGACAGAAATAAATGTTGTGGCATTCATTGTCACACTGCAGAAGCATTATGTGGCACTGTTCAAGCCACAGTGCATCCCATAATAAAACACGAAAGGCATCCAAGCAAATACTGTGTTTGTGACATGTTTTTGGTCAGACAGGGTATGTAATTTTAGGAAACATAGAATGAAGAAAACATTTACTATTTTAAAATAACCAGGAATGAGAGATAGTTTGGGTGGGATGGATGGATGGATGGATGGATGGATGGATGGATGGATGGATGGATGGATGGATGGATGGATGGATGGATGGATGGATGGATGGATGGATGGATGGATGGATGGATGGGTGGGTGGGATGGATGGATGGGTGGTTGGATGGGTGGGATGGATGGATGGATGGTTGGATGGGTGGGTTGGATGGATGGATGGATGGATGGGTGGGATGGATGATGGATGGGTGGGTTGGATGGATGGATGGATGGATGTGTGGGATGGATGGATGGATGTGTGGGATGGATGGATGGATGGATGGAATGGATGGATGGGTGGGATGGATGGATGGATGATGGATGGGTGGGTTGGATGGATGGATGGATGGATGGATGGGTGGGATGGATGGATGTGTGGGATGGATGGATGGATGGATGGATGGATGGGATGGATGGATGGTTGGATGGGTGGGATGGATGATGGATGATGGATGGGTGGGTTGGATGGATGGATGGATGGATGGGTGGGATGGATGGGTGGGATGGATGGGTGGGATGGATGGATGGGATGGATGGATGGGTGGGATGGATGGATGGATGGGTGGGTTGGATGGGTTAGATGGGTTGGATGGATGGATGGATGGTTGGATGGATGGATGGGTGGGATGGATGGGTGGGTGGGATGGATGGGTGGATGGATGGATGGATGGGTGGGTTGGATGGGTGGGTTGGATGGGTTAGATGGGTGGGTTGGATGGATGGATGGATGGATGGATGGGTGGGTTGGATGGGTGGGTTGGATGGGTTAGATGGGTTGGATGGTTGGATGGATGGATGGGTGGGATGGATGGGTGGGATGGATGGATGGATGGATGGATGGATGGATGGATGGGTGGGTTGGATGGGTTAGATGGGTGGGTTGGATGGATGGATGGATGGATGGATAACCATGTACATTTCAATAAAAAATAAGAAGCTTGTCCATTATTACAAAACCTTGTGCCAGGGTCATAGGTCATAGGTCATAGGCAGGTGCTCCACAAAGCCAACAGTATTATTGTCACCCAGACCACGTGTTCAATAGTACATTTACATTGTTGCCCTCTGGGAGGAGTTATCGTGCTCCCAAAAGGAAAATAAATCGTTTTGCTAATTGTTTTATTCCATCTGTCATCAGGCTTTTAAATGACAGTGATAGTGTCGATGTGCAGGGTAAGGGTATACTGCCTGTTTTTAGATTTTTAGACATCTGTGATCTCTTTGTTATGTTTTTAAAATTTATTTATGTATCTGTTGATCCTGTTGCACTTGTCACTGTTGTATTTTATTTATTTTTTTGCTGGACCTTTTTAGCTGCTCGGAATACTGACAGATTGTAGTGTAATTGTGGAATGTGTGTTTTTTTTTAATACTACTGCAACCAATGTCTGCATACTGAATTACCCCTAGGGGATAAATAAAGATATCTGAATACATTTACATTGTCCCTGTTGACTGTTTTTTTTTTTAACAAGCTGGCAAAATATCAACAATTAAAACACATTGCAAATGTTTGCCTGGAAAATAGGATTACAAAATAATAAATGAAAAAATATATGTACATTTTTATTTATTTATTTATTTCCCTAGCAGTAATGATGCTCTTATAGAATAGGATGCATTACTGTCACATTTACGGCAATAAAATGTGACTAACATCAACCAATCTGTAATATTAACCTTAAAATATCATTTAAAATAGTAACATACTAACAGAGGGCATTTTACTACTTTTGCTGTCAGTGTTCATTTACAGTACATTTGATTGATAATACTGACACATTTGTACTTAGTAGTAGTTTTGGAAACATAGTGGGAGTATTTTCACAGTGTGGTTCTTCAGCCATCTTATGCATCATCCCTATATTGCCATTTAATAGCATAGAATTAATTTGTCATCAAAGAGATTTAGTATACAGTTATTACTTAATCAGAATATCTTATGCAAGTTTCCCTGAAGTGTGTAGTTTTAGTCATGTTCTGCAGCCCTGACGCAAGTTGGTGTTTGTGAACGGGTGTGTGAGTGGCCAGCGTACAGCATACCTGTGGTGTTTCTTCTCACTGCAAAGTACAGGGTGGTGCAGCTGCTCCAAAACAGAGAGGTTAGAGTCGGCCTGAGTCCAAAACTGAGGCTAACTCTCACATTGGCACCAAACTTTACATTTCTAGTACAGCATGTGGAAGTGCTTTTTGGCTTGGAGAGATTTTACCAGTTAAAGAAAAAAGTGGCAAAAGCAGCTTCGGTGCAACGATAAAGGAGCAAAGACAAAGCACATTACTCTTCATTTTTGTCACATTCAACTTGCCAGCAACCATACGGTGGAAAAACAACAAGCCTCGGAATTATGATGAATGCAGTCAAAAGGGGAAAGCGGTCGCTAACACGCAACAAGCTGCATGCATACAATCCTTAAATTTAGTTTCATTCGAGGGAGCAGCAGCCTCGGAGCATTCCATGTTAGATTAGATTACAGCTGGTGCCAAATTAATCAAATTTCCTCTCAGCTCTTCCTTGTCGCCCTTTTATTGGTTTTGTTCCTGGTGAGAATGTATAATTTTGATGGCCTGCCATATTTGATTTGACATTATTCAACAGATATTCAACAAGCTGCTGGTAAAATAAGTGACCTAAAAGATGCATGATATAAAAATTTTGTCTTATCAAGACTTTTTTAAAAAAAGTTAGTTTAAGTATAATTTATATATATATATATATATATATATATATATATATATATATATATATATATATATATATATATATATATATATATTTGTTCTCTGTCACCTTTGGGGGGTTCTCCCCCCCCCCATCTTTCTTGACCCTGGGACCTCCAGTCCATACTCTTTACAGATGTTCCTGTACAGTATGCCCGCTACCAGAGGCATAACCAGGTAGCGGGCATACTGTACAGGAACATCTGTAAAGAGTATGGACTGGAGGTCCCAGGGTCAAGATGGGAGAACCCCCCAAAGGTGACAGAGAACAAACAGGCCAAGATCCTGTGGGACTTCCAGATCCAGACTGACAAGATGGTGATGGCCAATCAGCCTGACATCGTGGTGGTGGATAAACATGAGAAGACAGTGGTGGTGTTAGATGTAGCAGTCCCCAGTGATAGCAACATCAGAAAGAAAGAACATGAGAAGCTTGAGAAATACCAAGGGCTGAAAGAGGAGTTAGAGAAAATGTGGAGTGTGAAGGCAACGGTGGTACCAGTAGTGATCAGAGCATTAGGGGCAGTAACCCCCAAGCTGGGAGAATGGCTCCAGCAGATACCAGGAACAACATCAGAGATCTCTGTACAAAAGAGCGCATTGCTAGGAACAGCTAAGATCCTGCGCAGAACCCTCAGGCTCCCAGGCCTCTGGTAGAGGACCCGAGTCTGAAGGAGACACCGCCCACGTGGGGCGAGAGGAACATTTTTTTTTTTTTTTTTTATAATTTTTTTTTTTTTAATTATATTTAACCCATAAAGACCCAAAACCTCCACCAGTGAACCAAACCATATTTAATCCATTAACCCATGTTAATAATTGGTCTTAAATGTAGTTTATCATCTCGTTACCATGGAAATACCATGGTCTTGATGCACTAATAAAACTCATGACAGTCGGTGGACACACTGGGTTTATGTTCAGTTAGTGACTTTTTTTTCTGAAAAAGTCATTTTTTTCCTTTATTTTTCTGTTTCTGATATAAAGTACAAACCTTTAACTTTAATTTGAGCTACCATGAATATCTACATAATCAGTGAATTAAACCTAGAAAACTTGATAATTATTAGAATAAATGTTGTTAAAAGGCAGCACGGTGGTCCAGTGGTTAACACTCATGCCTCACAGCAAAGAGGTCCCTAGTTCGATTCCAATACCAGACCTTTCTGTGTGGAGTTTGCATGTTCTCCAGGTACTCCAGTTTCCTCCCACCATCCAAACACTGATAGGTTAACTGGTTAATCTAAATTGCCCATAGGTGTGAATGTGAAAGTGATTGTTTGTCTATATATGTTCAGCCCTGAGATGAACTGGAGACTCATACAGGGTGTACCCCGCCTTCACCCATTGTAGCTGGATTAGACCCCCAGTGACCCCTGTGACCCTAAAGGAAGTTCAGATGATGAAACAAAATGTAATGTTGATAAATATTTAGGAGACATTAATATGGGAGGGAGATTTTAGACGTGGGTAAGGTGACAAAGCTTGAAATTCACTGAGACATTAATAGAGATTTAGATTCAGGGTTTGATAATGGAGCGAAATACATCTATTTAACTAGAAAAATATCCTGCTGTTGGCCTGAAGGTCATATGTCCCCTTTTTGCACAAGTGACAAAAAAAAGTGTCAAAAAGTATGAGTCATTGAACTTGAGCAAAGCCTTCATGAGAGGCATGTGTGATGTGAATTTGGTCATCCTCCATCACAGTACAGTGTTTACGGACAGACAGACGGACGGATGCACAGACAAACATCATTACTATGTTCCCTGCTGGGGTAACGGTGGAGAATAATCACAACACTCTGCATGGGAGTTCAACTTTTCTTCTACTTTTATCTTGTTCCCTGAGCTTTATGTAACAACATGATGTTGTACCTGACTAGAAACTTAACTGTTTTTGTTTTTTTTTGCATCATTATGGACCAACTACAACACAATAGCAATATTTTGAGAATATTTAAATGAAATGAAACCAAACACATTCATATTTTTCTGTACATTACAGCAGCAGTGTTTCGTTCATCTTTTTTTTTACCATGAGTATTTTATAATGAAACTGTGTCAACTAGTGTGAAAAAATATGATCCGTAGGCATTAAAACTCAAGAAAACTTTAACTAGGAGTTCTGTTATACTAAATATGCAGACATTATGGTGGTATTTCAGGAATAGTATTCTAATAAAGAACACTTAACACATTCAAAAGGTATATTAAACAAAGTAAAATGTACATAAACCACTATATGTTTACCTTTTGTTGTTGTTATGGTTACATCTGTCTTATGAAAACCCATTGAGGGAATGTGTAAACTTCTGTATAATCCCTAATTTCCTTGATACTGTTTTCCCTGACCACACAATCACACTCAATACAGTTGCTGCTAAAGCAAGAAAAAAAATAATTGCAATATATCTGCATTAGTGAAGACACTTTTATATCAAGCATCTAAATCAGACTCACAGATAAATGTTAACTTAACTGATCCTTTGGGAAACATTCAACTGTAGATCAAACTTACAGTATGTTGGAAATCAAGGCCCCGATCAACAAAGGAGGAAGTCAACTGTAATTATCCACCGTCAGCTATGAAAAAAAACACACAAACACTGTTAATGAAGACTGAAGCTAAACAATAGTGTGGACAGACACACAACAAACTCACAACTTGTGTTAAAGTAGCAACACTAGGGCCTTTTTTTATTGGACATATGTACAAGCTAAATGTAAAAAGAAAGTGTGTAAAGTTGGTTTTTCCATTAAATCACAAATAAAAACATGCTGAGAAACAAATGTTAAAATACAGATATATTATTTATTATTATTATTATTATATATTACAACTGTATCCTGCACTAAATTTTAAAAATTCCCACATATTGCGTCATGTTTATTTTAAAACATCTGTCAACATCTGGTTTTTTTTCACATGAGTTTTTGCAGAAAAAGGTTTTTCCATTAGATTTTAACTTGATATATCATTGACACTGCACCTGAAAAAACATTTCTTGCCAGCATAAGAACTTATTAAATGAAAAAAAAAAAAATAGTGCCAATGTCCCTGTGCTCATGTGGACCTCACAGCTGTGATGTCTCGCCATCAACAAAAGGGAGTCATTTAATAGATCATAAAATCAGAATTGAAATCCACTGAGAATTGAGATAAGAGAAGCAATTTTGGTGCCAGATAAACAAAGTTGTAAACAAATTGCTTAGAATTTTAAATTTTGACAAAGTGCCTAATACTTAGATCTATCTGATGAATCAATCAGAATTAAAATCTGTTGAGAATTGAGGGAGGAGAAGTGATTTTAGTGAATTGTGGACGACGAGGACGAATGGATGACGGACAAAGTGCGATGGTAATAACTGAATTAGCTAACAACAAGAATTTTGACGAAATTGTAATTTTATCGTCAGGTACATTTTTATGCTTAAATTAAATTGAGACAATGGAAAAGCAACTGATATTCAAAACCACAGATCAATGCAAGATCCTTTATAAAAATAGAATATATAAAGTGAACACCAGCTGAATAAAATCATCATTATAGAAAGTGGTGAAATTAAGAAAGCTCGTGCTGTAGTTGCTTGTAAATTTGGATCTGTCTACATGATAGTTCTTTTTTACTAAATGACTTCTTAATTGAATTAATCATGTAATTAATCCCACCCACTCCCAGAGTTTACAAACCCTAAATGACAACATTGGAGATTAGGTTTTAATCTAATTTCTAAAACAAGTCGACGTTTGCAAAATTACATAGTTATGCATCGATGTTTTAACTGCAGGTACCCCCTCCTCTTGATTCAATCCCCTGACTGCGACAACAACACCAACACCCTTGGACTATGACAGGCTTTCAGCACTGCGGAGGGTTATCATCAAGTCCATCCACTGGTCTCAAGGCTAATATCAGTGTCTCAAGGGTGTGCAGATAACCATCATTTTCCTTCCTCTAAACCCTCCTGTTGGTCCCTAGAGTGGAGGCTCAGCTGTCTCCTAAAGCCTGTTTTTACTTCTGCTGTTGTCACAACATTTTCATTACATTGCAGCTTAAGCCCTTAATGACCCCTTGTAAGACTAAACATGAGGTCAAACAGGGTGTTGCCTGGACAAAACAAGAGACGCAAGAGGGAAGTTAGTTTAAAAAGTCAACCCCTTTGGTCCTCTGTGTAACAAAGAACTATTAAAGTTGCAAAAAAGGATGTCATTTCAAGTGGTCATATTTGAATGGTTTCTTATTAATATTGGATTTCCTTCAGAATAAAAGCACCCCTACTTATTGCATTACCATAAACTGTATGTGCTACCTGCATAGTGTCTGAAGCTGTTCAGCTTTACAGGCCTGTAAAATAATGGATGAAATAAGCACTGTAGAAAGTAAAAACCTATGTTTGATGACTTTGGAGATGCTCCAGGTACCACAAACACCACACTACTTCACACTCCCAAGAAACCATTCAGACCAGAATAACAAAAGGCTTTTGCTATTCTTTTCTTTTGCCATTCTTTCAGACAAAATACATTTTTGAAGGGATTTTTGAGTCTCAGAAGAAGTTAACTTGCTGCAGTTAATTAAGTTACAATTGTATAAAAGGAAAAATGTGACTTTTATGTAGTTAATGGGTTTTGTTGCACTTAATTTGCCAATTGCACAAGTTAAAAGTAAGAAGATGTAACAGAATTAAAACAGTAGAGTAACTATAATGTCATTTTGAGAAGGTAAATGAAAAGCTACTACAATAAACAAAGTAAAATGCACGAAAAGTACATATAAATATGGGTAAAATAAACTTGTTTGTCCTCTGTGTTAATGTTGTTGGATGGATGGTTGGATGGATGGATGGATGGATGGATGGATGGATGGATGGATGGATGGATGGATGGATGGATGGATGGATGGATGGATGGATGGATGGATGGATGGATGGATGGATGGATGGATGGATGGATGGATGGATGGATGGATGGATGGATGGATGGTTTGAATGTTAATTCATTCATCATAACATCCCATTTTATACATTTTATAAATTAAGACTGATGGTAAAAGCCAAAATGTGACCAAAACAAACAAGTAAAAATCATCCAATATACAGATAAGGCTAAATAATACTAACCTAAAATTAAGCATCAAACTATTATAAATGAAAAAAAGCATGTCAATGTAATAAAAAACATTCAGCTAAAAACAATTTAACCTATTTTTCTACCAAGACCCTGAAAATAAAAGTGAACTGTGTTTTATTTTTCCTCTACATTGTCAAATTATTACACATTTAAAGCAGTATTAGCTTTAGTTTATGGGAAAATGCCATTTAAATACACTGAGCTGGTTCCTGTTCTGTCTGCTTTCATTGTTGATCCTCCATTTATCCAGAGGAGTCTTTACTCATAATTAACCGTATAATAGCAGACATGACATGTTGCTTTCGTTGACTTGTTGTCTGTCGTGGTGAGGCATTGGTGACCAGTGTCTTACTCACTCCCGAGAAGTATCAGTGTATTCCCTGGGTTTTGGCTGCCGGTTGTGCCATTGCCAGCTCTGTGGTGCTGAGTTCAGCAGAGAGACAAGCTAACTAAGCTCTGTCTTGGGTGTGATTCTGTATGTGTTTGCTTGGTTTTCCACAAAAGTTAGAATTAAATGATTGATGGTGGTGAAGGCCCAGTACATTAGGGCTGAGGCTGGCTTTAGAGCCCACAGGCTTCTGAGTCTGATTAAGTTGTTTACGCAGACAGAGAATGGGAATGGGAATTGTAGGCGTATGAGAGACATGAGGGTTGGATGGAAGGAGAAGTGAACAGAAAGCGTCTAAATTCATGTAGATTCCAATAATCACACCTCCCTTTAGGAAATGTAGCAGAACACATTTTGGAAGGTAAAGCAGAACGTCATGACTTTAATTTCCTATGATCCTGCAACATAATCATAGTGATAGATTAACAAAATACAATAAATAGGGTTAATGAGATGCCATATGTCTGTATCTAAAACCTCAAACTTCTCTGGTGACATTCAGTCCAAGTTGTTAGGTGTTTCTGTCGCATCTTCAGCCAAAGAAACTGAGACTTTCCCTGCTCAACATTGTTTTGTGGTTTGGGGTTTGCAGATGAGATAAACCAAAGCCTGCACCATAACCCACAAAATAGACTTAACAGCTGCCAATCACATTTTTCCAGTCAGTGTGACGCAGCACTTAGTTTTTCTCTTGTCTTTTGAGTTGACAGCTTCAAAGATTTGTGTGCATTTGCAAACCAAAGTAGGACATTTATTAAAATGGGAGTAGTTTTTGGGCAGCCCTTTTTCTGTGATATACCATCAAGCGAAATGTTTTTCTTCATTACAGAGGAGTAACTATCATTGCCTTTCATAAATACAGCCATTGGTAACATTAGAGGAGGCATAAAACAATAAAAAAAGTTACAATTTTCTAATTATTGTTAAGTAAAATGTGTTTTTTATGTCACTTGATGTCACTTTTATGTCACTTTATGTCACTTGACGGAGCAGACCCAGGCAACTACTTTTTATTGCACTCAAAATGTTACTCCTTAGAGTTTTATCACAATGCCCTTGAGCATTTCTTAATGCAGATAAGAATGCTCCACTGGCAAAAGGAAGATAAGAAATACCTCAGGGCACCTGCTCCCGAAGGAAAAAAAAAAAAAAAAAGTCCCCTGTGTGCAGGGTTTTGAATAGTCTTCTCGTATCTGTTAACATTACACTCCTTCTCCCGTCCACCACCACAATTAGCTCACCTTTCAGTAGAAAAGTCCTTCTTGGCCTGCTGGCCAAGGCAGCAGATGTTACGTTGGCCTGTTCACGCAGACATGCTTGATCCAAGATGATTGGCCATAATTATAGGCTGTAAGCTGATAGTAGGGGAATAGGCAGCCTATTGAGATGTCAGTCCTCCCAGTGTTTATGAATGCATTCATACACTGTCACGGGTGCAGCCTAAACAGCATAAGGACTGATAGAGAGAGGGGAGGTAGCTATGATTTTAATGGCAGCACCTGGAGCAGTGAAATGGAAGCAATGTCACAGCTGCTGTCTGTAGACTGATCAGACATAGACTGAACATAGTTTTATTTGGATTAAGTTTCAGTGTTGCTTTACAATAAGACTACAGTTACAAAGAATTCATAGATAATAAAAGGAAGAAAATGTGCACTATCTCAAGTAGTGGTAAATATATTTATGTTCAAACAATGACTGAAGTATAGACTCTGACATGTTTTCTGCATATAAATGCCATAAGAGGCCTTTTGAATGACATTTGCATTAGCTGTATGTATCTGAATGTCACAATATTTCAAATAAGTGTATAGACTACTCATTCTTCTACAAACTTACTATTACATATAACATTAGCATCAATTTCACTCCAGCGTGTCAGTAATTTCACTGGAATTATTTCAGATCAGTAGACACTTTTGCAGCTTTTCAGGTCTTTCACACTGAAATATAAAGAAAATACCCAGTTTTTACAGAAAAACTCTACATGCAGAGAATAATATTATAATAAAGGGTGATAAGTAACTCAAGGAATGGTTTAAGTTGGAGGCTATATGTGAGTGAGTGAGTGAGTGAGTGAGTGAGTGAGTGAGTGAGTGAGTGAGTGAGTGAGTGAGTGAGTGAGTGAGTGAGTGAGTGATATCATATATAAATGCAATACTAGATTATTGAATTGTATGGTATGTTTGTTTAAATGGTTGGATAATTTAAAAGAAGAAATTCCTAATTTTAGGACAACAGTTGAAAAATAGCTCATTTTATTTTGTAGGAATGTTCATTAATGTGTATTGTCCCTGAAAAATAAATACATATATATATATATATATATATATATATATATATATATATATATATATATATATATATATATATATATATATATATATTCCATTGTACTGCAATGGACTGGAGTTCAGGATTAGCATTAGCATAAACTCCATATGCCTCACATCAGCTGTAAGCTTATTTTTGACTGCATTGTTCCTGTCAAATAAATAAATAAATAAATAAAAAGTTTAAACATAGATATAGACAGACTAGAAAAAGAATCAAGTTATATCTCAGATTTAAGACATGATAATGAGCATGAATCAATATATGAAACAGATGTCTTTAGAACTGTTAATGAATCTAATTAATAATATAATATAATATACAACAGTTTTAAGTCCTACAAAGGCAGCATTATTTAGATTTCATTTAAATACTTCAGAGTTGGACTTAATGTGTCCCCACATGACCAGATGTACCAGTTGTTTTAATGAGTCACATTCTCACCAGGAAAACTCTCAAACATGCTTTAGGGGGACTATCATCAAGTATTTGTTGTCAGCTTGTTGGTTTCTTGCTTTTCCCTTTTAGGATTAAACAAACCAGTCTTTAACAAATGACTTCAACAGCTTTGATGGAGTGGAAGAAGAAGCAAGGATCTGGGGAAAAAAAAAAAAAAAAAAGTAGCCCAACAGAGAAGAGTCAAATCAGAGAGAGTAGTATGTTGGGCGGCACCTAATTGTCTACTGCAGCATGTAATGACAAGCTTACTCCACATCAATCTTTCATTATTAAGAGCTATTTCTGTCTTGATGCGCAGGCAGATTTATCCTGAGGACGACACAGAATCAGGGTGGAGACACTGGTCTGTCCACTAACTAAACAGGAAGACACAAGTAGAGGACAAAAGTAGATTACAGTGAGCTCAATTGTCGTTTAACGTCGGAGAAAATCTCCAGGTCGACTTCGAGGAAATTGGAAAATACAGTGTGTATGTGGAAGCTCAGTATCGGTATAGAAATGGAAGCTAAAGAGTGTTATTATATACCCCATTCCCTTAATTTACTACCTTATATACTCTAACTCCACTTCAATCTGTCAATAAGGTATTTAAGTATAGCGACAAAATCAAGAATAAATATAAATTAATTCATAAATAAAACAGCTTGATTTTGGGAAACATTTGAAACAGTTATAACCAAAAAGTTAATTCCCATGAGAAACAACAAGGACATTGAGTTGCATGTTTTAATTATGCATGTCATAACTTTAATAAGATAAAAAAATAAGTGTGATTTTTCTGTAAAAAATGCTGAATTAATTAATTAATTAATTAATTAAAGTTATTTAGTTATCCACATAAAAAAAATCCCTACAGTACATAAACAACATATAAAAAAAAATATATTTATCATCAAAAAAGCTATAGGCAGAGCATTTTTAAGCCCACTCTTTACATCACATCACAAACAACTCGGCAAACTTTCAAACTAATATTTTTTCCCCATTATGTAAACATTCTTTTATAACAGTAAAAAATGTAGAATTGTGTTAGACGGAAGGATTCTCTAATTAAAGCAGAGTAAAAATATATGTATCATGATGAATATGTAATTTAATACAATATAATGATGAATATGTAATTATTACTGTATCTATCTTTGTCTTGTCTTACGTGTTGTCACACCAAACCACATTGTCCCATCCTTAGAGGAGCCCTCCCTCTGTGCAGATGTATATGAGCAAGGTGGAGATTATCATTAAACCTTTTACTTTTCCACTTTTGGAATCTGATGGGTCACCCTGAGTTACTAACACTGCTTGGTATGTCCCCTCCACTGGCTGGATTTCACATTCATAGGAAACAACAGAGAAACAAACTTCTCAGAAAAAGCCTGTCCACCAGACGTCACTAGGACATTGGCGTCACCCACGTGGGGTTAAGCCTGTTCCCCCATCGCAGTGAATCTGAAGTAGCATTAGCATTAGCATCTACAAGAGAAGAGAAAAATGGCAGAGCAAACTGGTTGATGTGCTCTCTGGAGAAATAAAGTGTCATTTTTTTCCCTGGGTGTTTTCAAAACAAGCGATGGCATGAAACCTAGCTAGATGCTACTCTGGGATGGTAAACACACACAGAGCCAGAGGTGAGTGGGGAGTGTTCCTTCACGCATTCTGTGATATATATATATATATATATATATATATATATATATATATATATATATATATATATATATACACATACACACACACACACACACATATTAGTAGTAAATGTATATTTGTATTCCCTTGAGACCCAGCAATGCATTTTTGTCCTCTTTAAGGATGGGACAAAAAGAGCTGTTTACTACAAAAGATATTCAATATGATAAAAAAAAAAATAAAATAAAATCAGAAAAACTGAATCAGATAATGGTTTACTGTTAAAAAAAAGCTTGTGGGGTCTTTTTTTGTTTTCCTTTTCCTTTTTGTTTTCCTTTTACTTCCTGGGTTTCAGGAGGATATTCCTACTTCATAAATGTAATTATTCCATTCCCCTTTTTTTTTTCCAACAGAAGTCATTGCTTCACATGCTTCAGCTGTGCTCCATGCTCCCTTTTATGTTTGAGAACACTGCCCCCTTTCTTTGAAAACTATATTACACTGCCTCCACTTTGGTGTGTAAAGTCACTAAACTCTGAGGGTTCAGAACAAATATGACAAATGACAGACAGAGAGTGGAAGCTTAAGTGGAACTTTTAATTAAAAACCATTGCTTCATATTGTATGTAATGCATATTGCACAGTCACTATTCATCAGCTATTAGTGTGAATCAGTGAAACATTGAAATTGCACTGAATGGTTGAGAATGAGCGAGTTGGGCAGCGTGCCAGGGCGAGGCAGGCCAGTTGGATGAGGAGAAGAGAAGGGGAGAGGATCAGAAGTGTAAATAGAGAATGGAAGAGAGAAAGAGAGAGACGTCTGCATGGATTGGACTCATCTCCATCCTCCTAATAACCCTGCTGGATAAAATATGCCTTGAGTAGAGATGATTACCTCTTTATCACTGTTCTCTATATTTATCCCTCCCCAACACCCTCATCTTTTTTACTGCTTGTAGTCCTCTCTCTCTCTCTCTCTCTCTCTCTCTCTCTCTCATCCTCTTCATGTATAAGAAAAATAAGCCTCTGCCTCTCAGTGATGCTGTTCACTCCTCTGAAGTCCTGAAGAGATTAGCACTTTGAACTCCCGTGGCTTCATTTTAACTTTTTAAAAGGTACAGATGGCACAAAACTTTGCATGAAAGGAGAAGACGGATTAGTCGAGTCGTGATACGACAACAAGTGATAGGTTGGAGGTGTTAGTGGCGGTGGAGATAACAACATTTACTCGAGATATGCCTCTTTGCACAAGCGTGTGACCTTTGACATTTCAGAGACGCCTGTGTTGTTCTTTTTCCGCACACAAAGCACTACTGTAAAGTGTGCGGAGGCTAAGCGGTGTTATGGTGGCCTGAGATCCATACTGTATAAGTAGATGGTTGGGTTGAGGGGAGACTGTTTTCCCAGCTGTCTCAGGCACGCCAGGCATGAGAGAACGACAGAGGAGTGACGGATCCGTATCCCTAAGGATTAGCATGCAGAAGACATCCTGGTGTTGAGCAGGAGCGGATTTAAAAGCACTTTGCTGATAATAATGCAACTCTGAAGCCTGGCGGACTGGGGAGGAGGACTCACAGGATGAGGCCGTTTTGGAGGAAAGAGTAGAAAGAGGAAGAAGAAGAAGAAGAAAAAATGTGCACTGGCTGCTAGAGAAAAGAAAACACAACCTCATCCCTGCACTCTTTGAACTACCAACCACCTGCTCTCTCTTAAAACAACTTGTCTGGCTTTTTATTATTTTGCTGCTCACCACTATAACATATGCTCACATGGTGAATTGTTTCATGTGTTCCTCTGGAATTTGTGAATGTTTTTTTTTTTTTTTTTCATGTGGTCATATTCCCCATTCCTAAGGTTTACTTTAAATACTTTCATTATGTTGATGTTATGAAATGTGAAAAGTCCCATCATATGTACTTTATTTTATAGATTTGCAGGTGAAAATAAAGCTGTGCGGTTAAAGGAATGCTATCTAAGGGTCACTGGAAACAGAGTAAATGTGAGTGCAAGTGCAATTTGTAGAGGAGTTAGATCTTTTAAAACATCTCTTGCCTTCTTCTGTCAGATATAATTTTTTTGTTGAATTAAGAAAAAAAATCTCGATTCACAGACTACGATCTGATTCAAGGCAATTCATAAAAATGAGTAAAGATTTGGTATGATTTGATATGATTCAGTTCAGTTTGATTCAATACAAATTGACAATTTAACCGCAAGGACTTATTTTATTTTAGGTTACCAAGAAAAATAAACAAATATAGTTTCAAAACCAACCAAATCCTTTTATTTAGTGTCACAGACACAAAGCAAGAGCTACTAAACATAAATTCACACAACATAAACTGAAGTCTTTACAACATAGGCCCTATCTGTAGATAATTGATAACATGGTGTGACTAATTTAACAGGTTTGCAAAACTCTGCTCATATTTAAAATACAAAATTTACTTTCCCTCAAGAAAGAAATAAAATATGAAAATGTCATAAAGTTTAATTATTCCTGCAAATGTGAGAATACACTGAGCATAATAACACTGAGGTTTAGACATAAAATACAGTTATTTTTTCTTTTTACTCTGAGGAAAACCAGTTGATAATCATAATCATTTCTAAGAACACTAATGTCACTGAAACTACATCTACTAATTTGATAAAAACTTTCTGATGCTGGTCTCTGGTTTACAGAGGTATTTTTAAAGACATAACTGTCAGTCCACATGTACTGGATCCCTGGTGAGTCTCCTGCTGTCATGTGACTGACGTTCTGGTGTACTGATGGGACTGACCCGCATACATTAGACCCGTGACCCGACCCACGATTAAACATTCTCTACCTAGGAGCTCAGTGGTGAGTTTCATCTTCAGTTTAAACACACACCACATCAGTGTTACTCAGTAGCATCTTGCTAGTACATGTTAGCCGTAACTGGTTAAGTTTCGTCCTGTATTTTGGAAATCTGTGGGTGGATATAAAGCTCCCTTCAAAATAAAACAATTCGGCTGTGTGGATCAACCACAGATCTGTGGTTTCATCCATAAATATGCTTTTATTTTGTCACTTCCTGCCGGCTACAACGCATTTCCTTTAACTTTACAAAAGAAAAAAAGTCGGCAGATAAATCTCTGGTTGGAATTTTTAATGCGTGTACTTTTCTGAAAATAAATGGTATGACATTGTTAAGCCACTTGGCCACAAATATAAAAAACAGAATTAGAGAACAGTGCCTGGACTTCAGGAAACCGATTCATGGCCATAAATCTGGGGCTTTCGTAGACAATGTTACTGCTCCGTGGACCGATTCACTCGGATCTCATACGACACGACCGATTCACTCGGATCTCATACGACACAGACCGATAACTGATTCGAATCACTTTATTATATATATATATATATATATTTTTAATATATATATATATATATATATATATATATATATATATATATATATATATATATATATATATATATATAATATATATATATATATATATATATATATATATATATATATATATATATATATATATATATATATATATATATATATATATATATATATATATATATATATATATATTTAATATATATATATATATTTTTAATATATATATATATATATATATATATATATATATATATATATATATATATATATATATATATATATACATATATACATATATATATATACATATATACATATATATATATACATATATACATATATATATATATATATATATATATATATATATATATATATATACATATATATATATATATATATATATATATATATATATATATACATATATACATATATATATATATATATATATATATATACATATATACATATATATATATATACATATATATATATATATATACATATATATATATATATATACATATATATATATATATATATATACATATATATACATATATATATATATATATATATACATATATATATATACACACACACACACACACACATACTGTACACATACATACATACATACGCACACTGTATAAACTGAACTTTGACCTGTTTCATCTTAAGTGTAAACTTCTACAACACTGTCACTGATGGCACTTTATTAATCAGTGTAAAATGAGTTCATATCCTTGGAAAGTTATAATTGATTTTGGGGAATCTGGGTCTTCATTGATGGGTACAGACTCCTCCAGTATCCCCAGTAATTCCAACTATGTACATAACTCTTTTTGTTTCCACACTAACTTGATCAATGCCTCTCAAAGTTTGTTTTCAAAGCTCTCTGTTATGGATGTCTAGACATCTCAATCAGCAGAGATACGGGGCTGTCGGTAAGAGATGTTTTCATCCATTGCATTCATCGCAGCATGCATCAAAAGCTTGCGATAGCAGCCTCCGTCACGCCACAGGTGGAGGATACGCTGTGAAATGGGACCATTGTCATCTCCTCATACCATCTGCCTCACTTTCTCTGACCCCCACCCCCCACCCACCCTCCTTTCCACTGCCACTTGTTGTCGTCACAGAGCAGCCACAATGGGCTGTCACCTTCTAATGAACCCTCAGGGTGCAAGGCACTGATTTAAAGTCCCATTACCGTCAGAATGCACAGGGACTGTAGGAATGATGACTAAGTTATGCTGGTTTTCTAGCTCCAAGCACAGATGGTGCTTTTTCAGACAGTAAATGTTTCTGGGTAAATGTTGTGTGTGGGACAATAAAGGTGAAAGTGTGCACCGCCAAACAGATTGGTGTTTTTCTCATTTGGCTTCTTCTGGGCAATAAATTTCTCCTAAAATCTGTTTTGAAGTGTTACTCCTCAAAAACAAAAAAACAAAAAACAGGCTGCAACATTCTGCATCATTGAAGTGGAAAATGAAAATATGCATAAAATTAATACATTATGTTGGATCATTAAAAATACTGGTACGTCATCGAAAAGCGGAGAACCTTTGTCATGATGAAAAAAAGAACACGACTTCTGTTCTGGCTGATTGTGTTGACTCTTGTTGTCCAAGCTGCCCCGTGTCTCTGCTCTCTCCATGTGAGCTGTGTTTGAAAAGGCAGCGAGCAGCATGAGACCTGGACGACTCTGTCCACCCATGTCACATGGTTCTTTTCATCTCTCCATGCCGCCATTATGGCAGGTCACAGGGTGAAGGGTACCACAGTGGCAAGGCATGCTGGGATACATGGACTGTGAGTCACTCTCCCGCCGACTCTTGCAGCCCTCCAGAGTTACGGTACTTGTTGCTAGGGTACACTAGCAGCTGCATAGTAACCAACCTATGAGACATTAGTTATGGTCCGACCCCTGCAGGAATTTATTCAGCACCTGCATTTTAATTCTTCATCTCTATTCAAATGGATAAACATTAAAGTTTTAAATGTGTTTTGGACGCAACCTGGTGTGTCAGAAATTATATTTATATTTGACAACATTTATTTAACTCATTAAGATCCCAACATGCATTACCGATCAAAAGCATGTACTGATCTAAACTGTTTAATACCTGTTTACCAACTAATCCTATCAGTACGTGTAAAGAACAGGCGGTCTGTACAAAGGGCATGGACTTAAATAATGCAAGCTTATGATCCTCACTTCCTGGTTCATACTATTTTTTATTATTTTTTCATTGCATGTTCATGTATTATTGTGGATGTGTGGCTGTTATTTTCATTTTGTGTAACTTATGCTGCTGCTGTTGTTGTCTTGACCAGGACACTCTTGAAAATGGCATTTTTAATTTCAATGAGCTTTTTCCTGATTAAATAAAGGTTAGAATAAATAATAAAACAACTAATGTAAAATACGGTATGTCATTTTTTCTCGGTCATCAGATACGGGCAATTTGAATGTTCAGTAGCTCTGTAGTTACCATGGAAACACCATCATCTTCTGCAACATTGATTCATCGGTAAAACCCATGGAGTTGGATTCATGACAGTGGATGGAGACACTGGGTTTTCTGTTTAGTTAAGGATGTGTTTGCTGAAAAAGTCACTTTTTCTTCAGTTTTCATATAACCTTTGATTTTACTCAGTGTTTCTATGAACATCTAAATCAAATGTAGGAAAATACATAATTTACAGTAAAAAAATAAAAATAAAAAAAGCAAAATATAGAGGATAAAATTATAACAACTGGTAACACATTGCTTAAGAAAGGTTTAATACAGAGGAAAAGTTCATTTGAGGAATGTTAAAAAAAAATAGGGAGAAATTCCATTAATAACATTATTACATAACAATATATCAACAAAAAAATACAGGTACAGAATATATTTAGAATTAATTGAGATTCTAAATTATTTCTGAGAGCCTTGATTGCATCTATATTTTTAGTTGGGGAAAAAAACCAAACCTTTAATTTCTTATAAATCTGGAATGTCAACCTTTCTGTGTGATGGACGTGTTCCGTATAGATTTCCCAAACAAAAACAGTCGATTCATATCAACTCCAAGATGAAGAAACATTTGGATCAAACTTAGTTCTACGTCTCATTCTACAGCAGTTCTCCCAACAATCAGTAAAATGACTTTGCCAGGATGACAGGAAAGGTGTTGCATTACACACAGAGGGCTCTGTTATAGGCGGCGTGTCACTGCACATTTGTCCTTAAGGTTGATGGTTTACATTTAGGAGTTTGATTAGTGTGTCTAATTTTAATGGCTGCCAGTTTTTTTGTTCCCTACACCTTATGTTTGATGAGGTTGTCTTGCTTCCTGTGGTGAAATTAGCCTTGTCATTTTCTACTTATAAACCCTGCTAACCTGCCAACATTTCATATTTCAGTCCAACAATGTTCAGAGGCTGCTCTTAATCCTCTACAGCCAGACATAGAAAACCACAACACTGTGGGTCATAAACCCATTAGACGTATCTCAGGCAATTTGCCCTGCCAAACTTAAAAAAATTTAAATTCCTATAGAGTCGAGTTAGATGGTAACAAAACAAGAGTTGTTTTCTCTGAAATAAGGCATATCTGTCCCATCACACTTAACATTTGTAGTATGTGAATCTAGCCAAATCATCAATTTGGAAGTCAGAAGACTGGAAAAATGCCCCTCTAAAAATAAAAGGGCAACAATGAATTTAACAAGAAAAAAAAAGTGAAAAGTAAAAATTATCTTGGTAAGACTTCTTGAAATAAGATTTTCAACAAATATTACATAAAAATACGTTCTTTATATTGCACTGAGAAGTTACTTTTTAGGTGATTATGTCTTATTTTAAGTGTCTCGTAATCTGAACCCGCTTTATCCTCACTAGGGTCATGGGGGTCACTGGGGGCCTAATCCAGCTACAATGGGGAAAGTTGGGGTACACCCTGTATGAGTCGCCAGTTCATTTCAGGGCTGAACATATATAGACAAACAATCACTCTCACATTCACACCTATGGAAAATTTAGATTACCTAATTAACCTATCAGTGCATGTGTTTGGATGGTGGGAGGAAACCCACGCAGACACAGGGAGAACAAGCAAACTCCACACAGAAAGGTCTGGTGTGGGAATCAAACCAGGATCCTTCTTGCTGTGAGGCACATCTGCTAACCACTGCACCACTGTATCACCCCTTATTTTAAGCGTGATGAGAAATGTTGACTAGAAAATACATGTTTCTATGCTTCAGAAAATGACATGTCATAATTTGACTAAGTTTCTAATGATTCATGCATCAAAGGGTTAATTCAAGATTTTTCTTTCTTCTTAATTCAAGCAAAAAAATAAAGTGGAACTGAATATTATCTTGGTAAGATTTCTTGAAGTACAATTTTCCAAATCTATTGTCCAAAAATAAGCTTCTTACACAGTATCTCACTGAGAAGTTCCTCTTTAGGTGATTATGTCTTATTTTAAGTATGATTAGATATGTGCAGTAGAAATGAGAAAACTACACTTGATAAAATTGAGATTTTTTTTTTTGCCAGTGAAGGCTGCTTTTGATCAATAGCTTAACCTTTTTGGAGACGTAGTAATCCTCTCTCGACAGCAGTATGTGTTGCATTCACATTGCAAAGAGGAACGCTGCATTCTCTACAATACTCGCCAGCTCATCAGACATGCGGTCCCAGCTGGCATGGGGGCAATATGAAACACATAAACCCTTCTGATATTAATGACTCTGTCGAGCTGAAAGCCTCTGATGCTATTCGAAGATAGGCGCTAAATGTCCCTGAGTACTGGGAACACAACATTATATGCATTCATATAAATATCCTCTCATCTCTGCACAAGACTGGCCGTCCTTGAGTTCCCATGAAAATAATAAGAGGTGGGCCTCCTGTAACTCAATACCCAGATATTGCCTGCAGTGGTGGCGCCGAGAGATGAAATGAAATCAGAACAAGGTGATGACAATGATGCCACTTGTGGTAGAGTTGGAGACTTAAGAATCCTCCCCCCGCGTACTTCAACCCCCACCTCAAACATTCTCCATCCCTCTTTAGACTACACATGGCACTTCATATTGTTATTTTAATGATACAAGTTACAAAGTGTTTTAGATAAGGCAAAAGTTACACAATCTGGGTATGATAAACTCATATGTCTGGACTTAACTGACTAAAAAAATAAGATATGAACGAACTGCCAAGAGCCTATTGAACCATATGGGTATAAAACATAAAAAAATGTTTAACGGTCCAGGATTTTGATGATAGCTAACCCCTTTTTTCTGACCAATATGCCCATAGACTAATTGCTATGTGGCAGACTTGCATTGTTTTTGCTCCATAAAAATCCTTCTGCTCACTTCAGAGTATGTCACTGCCTGTTATTTCCTTGTTTACAGTGTTTAACACTTGCTCCAAACAGGACAACGCCACATTTACACACATTCACCCGCAAGTATAGTGGAACTACTAAACTTGTAATGTGCACCATTTCTGTATCAAAGAAATATAAAAAAATAAAAAAATAAAAAATTATATATATATATATATATATATATATATATATATATATATATATATATATATATATATATATATATATATATATATATATATATATATATATATATATATATGATAATAACAGAACACATCTGTGCTGCATATTTTCATTGACTTGTGCATGTATAATGTATGAAATGTTTATGACATTATTAATATTGAGTGGTTAAGCCATAAAGACCCAAACATCCACATCCACATCCAATATATATAATGTTTTATTATTGTATTGATTGAAAGAGCCAAATATATAGATATTATGCAGACATAGAACAAATGACTATACATCTCATTTCAATGCCCAGGTTTCACATGCATCTAATTTTATAGTTGCTTAATTTTATCCTCCTCATGCCACATACTTCCTCAAAAGATGAGAAATTGGAGAAGCTTAACTGCTTTTGTGGTTTGACAATAATACCATGCGGAAAAGTTGTGGTGGGAGATAAAAGCTTAGATGTGGCTGGGCATCCCCAACAGTCAGGCCCCTAATCAGTTCTCGAGACAGGCCAAGAGGCTGTCATCTCTGGGGGGTCCCGAACGTCCTTTAACGCCCAGATCTGTCACACACCTGCCACTGTCTTTTATAGGGGCTGAGAGGCGGCTCGTACACTGGATCTGTGCCGAAGAGACCAGTTATCAGCCCCTCCTGCTCAACTTCAATAACAACGTCAGTGTCAGGTTCCCCCTCAGCAGTGCACTACACATGGGTGAGGGCAATCAAAGGCCACTCGTCAATGTTAGGGGAGATTGGCCTGAATTTAACCCTCGCTTCTTCTTCTCTCAAGAGCCTTGAACTGAATGAAAACTCGCAGCGGACTAGTGTCCAATTTCTGTGCTAGTTTACCCTCTGAACTGTGAGGACGGATGGAAAGGGCAGTTTAACCTCTTATTAAGACCTCCAGGGACAGGTACTACAAGAGCTGGATGGACCCAAGAGAGACTCCATATTATCACACGCCTGTTTGGAGTTGAGGTTTGTTGCATCGCTATCACTGTTCGGTTGTTTCTTTTGTGGGAATTCCCCCCAAAAGCAAAACTAACTGTGTGCTATGTTATTATCTGATTGAGGTTTTGTGAAAAAGGAGTCCGTATTTGGCCCAGGTTTCCGAAACTAAATGTGAGAATAACATTTCTACCACATCCTTGGATAAGGTTATGCTGCTACAGGTTTGGGGATAAAACATTTGGTTTCTGGTGTTAAGAAAACAACTTGATTGTGATCAAGGTAACAAAAGGTGTCAAGAAATATAGTATTCTTATTGTGAATAAGTCCAGGGGTGGGATCTAATAAGTTTTCTATGTCACACTCCTTTCTTTTTTTTTCCCTATTTGTTTTGATATTCTGGCCGCATGTATATGCATGTTTATTTGTTTGTTTGTTTGTTTTTCATATTGAATTTACCATTGAATGGAACTGCCTGAAATGAAAAAAAAAAAAAAAATCACTAGAATACTATTTTATTTTAAAAAATGCCTCAAGTGACCCAATATATCGCTATTGTTTGTTTTTCCAAACTACAGACACGTATAATCTCGCTATAATCTACTTTTTTGAAGCTCCCAATTTCTGCCTTGATGAAGATAAAGCAGGTGAACTAAATCCAGGATAGTGATATTTTGAAGTTTGCATTAATAAAATAACCCTTGTTAACCCATAAATACCCACTGATACTTTTTTTTTAAATTACCATTTATTCTAAAATTATGGTCAGCATTTTGCATTTTTGCTGAAAATAGGGTTTAAGTTTCTGATCACGGTTGATGTCCATAAAAGATCAAATTAGAGTTTAGAATTATATTTTTAAAAAACGGGGGAAATACAGGAAAAATTTTACTTTTTTCAGTCAAAATCGCTCAATAACAGAACATAAACCCAGAGTGCCCTTTCACTGTCATTGATCAAACTCCATTGGTTTTACTGGTGAATCAAAGTTGCAGAAGATGATGGTGTTTCCATGGTAACTATAAAGCCTCTGAACATCCAAATATGTCATATCTGATGAGCATGAAAAGTTGACAAACTGTATTTTACACCAATTACTTGCATGGATTAATAGGATTAATGGATTAACAGGTATTAAACTTTTTATACGAGTAAACGATTTTGGTCACCAGTGAGTGGTTGGGCCTTTATGGGTTAAACTCAAGGGAAAAGTGGTGGTTTCCTTTAAAATTCCACTCTTCACAAATCACCCCCACTTTCTACGAGTTTGGTGCCACAGTTAATGATCAACACCACCCTGCCAGTAAATTTTGTAGGCTGCCAAATCCAACATTACTCTCAAGTCTTCAAAGCTCTACATTGATAATAGCCTTTCTTTTCAAATACCATCCACGTACCCATCTTCAATAAAATGAGAGGTGAGTGGAGGAATTAGCAGAAAATTATTTTGGGATGTTATATTTAGTCAAAAATCTTCACGGGCGCCAGTTAAATGCAGAAGCCAATGTTAAATCGTGGGTGACAGACATAAACACAATGGTAAACCTAGTATTTGAATTGGACTATTCTGCCCTTCGTAAAAGCAAGACTTTTAAGCAATGCTGACAAATCCTACCTCTGGCCCACCGCAGATGGCATAACATTCCAGCCAGGAACTGGATAGAAAACTAGGTGTTGAGCCTTAATATCCCATGTCTGAAACTACTGCCATTTGAGGTGACAGTGACAGCCAACCCAAACAGCAGAACTCCATTTAGCAGTAGCCGCGCTATAATCGTCACTACACAAAACGTCAAACACAGCTTTCACCTCAGACTGCTAAATGATTCCAAGCTTTTGGTTTTAATAATTAGATTACTTATCAATTTCAGCAACAGATGCTTTTACTTAATTCCCCTCCAATTTAGATAGACAAACACCCATTGCCCTCAGTCACATTTCATATACAAGTACGAGACATTAAATGAAAAGAAATTGACGCTCTCCTTGGGTTGTGTTCAATGAATTTTTGTACAATCAGATAATTCATCTGTTCTCTCTGGTTCCCTAATCCACTTGGCTTTGGTCTGCTGACCAAGCCACAGTCAGACTCAATTATGTTCTTGTAGTACTCCCCAATGCTGAAAGGAGCATGCGTTCACGATTACAAAAATATTTATTTTCCTCAGTTCCTCTAATTTGGCTTCACACTCTGTCTTGGCAGAGTATATTCACCATATGGAGTAAGTGGAGGGTTTGCACTTGCTTGTATTCATGGGCTTTTACTCCTCAGTGCAAACTGGATTGTCATTTGTGGCTGTGCCTATGGCAAGGGTCTCAAACTTATTTTTCTTTTCATCTACAGTGGTCTGGACTAGTAAAATAATAGCATAATGATTTATAAATATTGTTTTAGTGTGAAAAAATATATATATATAAATATCAAGTATTGACCAACCCCTCCCAGGCTGATCAGGTCACGCAACCACGTACGGCATTCAGTTGGTCAGGAAAGACTACTGGTCGCAGAAGTGAAAGTGAAACCTATTACTCATTTAGGTCAGTTCGGGGGTTGGGGGCTGATCTGCCTTGGCGGAGTCTGCACTACCTGAATGTTTTTGTAGTTTTAAGTGTGATGAGATATTTGGACTAGAATTGAGAAAAAAAAAATCACTTGATAAGATTTGAGTTTTTGCAGTGTATGGATTAACCAGTGTCCAATTGTCCCATTTCCAACTAAAGGACAGTCAGATTATTCCCATAAATATATTCTCCTGTACTGTAAAATTAAAAAAAAAAAAAAACACTCAAAAGTACAGAATACTTTATATGGAAACTTCAAATATTTGAGCTTGGAGGAATAAAAACCCTGACATTGAATACTGGAAATACTTCTACTCATTGTGTTTGGTCAGTATTTGGATAAGCACACACATTTTATAATATTATCTAAAATAATAAAGACTAAAGTGAAGGTAAAAACACCCATAAGCAGTGAAAGTGGTTGTGGGTAAAAGTCTGGCAATGCATCTGTAGGGAGGAAACTGTGTTCGGTGATGTCCAGTGTCATTGAGGGTAAAGGGCTTAAAAACTCTTAGAGTTAATTCTGAGTGTCTGTACTTTAACCACATCTTTATTGTTTCATTTCAAATCCACAGTGGCAAAATTATACAATTTGTATAATGTCTTAAATAATTATGGGTCTAAGTGTGGACGCTCTTTCCTTTTGTAACACTGGTCATGTTTTATTCCTATTGACAACCTTATTACAATTTGACCTAACCCTAAAAAAGTTGTTTTTGTGTTTAAACTAAATCACATAAAACCTAACCACAGCATTACCTCATCCTGGAAATATGTATAATATGTAATATGGTGTAACATCATCTGGGGGTGTTTTGTTTTCAGAACTCTGTGCATATTTTTGGTTATCTCTCCATATTGACGACATAATAATGTATATATAAACGTATTTTAACAGATTTGTTTAACCCTTGTGTAATGTTTATATTGTTGTTACTCAGCCAGTGTTTGTGGGTCTGATGGACCCTTTGTGGCTTTTAATACCTAACAATCAAACGCTTTTATGTTAAAATACTGAACAGATGTTTACCTTATCCCAATTACAAGCAGTATAAACAATATATATGGTTAATATTATCCCTTTACCATTTTTAGGTCACATTTATAACTTAATATTTAAAACATAAATCAATTAAAATCAAGATATGAGTGGAAAGAAATTTACAAGTGAAGCAAGGTTTTTCAAAACTACTGACTTATTTCTTTGAACTTGAAATTTAACCCATTCGGGTGCACAACACAAGCTGACCACATGAACACAGAGTAAACATATCAGTCAAGACAACACATCAGCCCCATTGAACGCATGGCCTTTAGCCACTAGCCTATACATCACATGAGGGGCAGAGCTTTGCTGTGTGTGTGTGTTGCAGATATACTTTTTGCACTTGATGCATGTATATTGTGTTTTCCTGTCCATCTTGGGACTGCACACTTCGCACCGCTTCTTCTTGTTGATGGTGTTCACATACTAGATTAGAATAATGAAAAGATCAGGAATTTTACTCACACCTCTCTTTCTCTATCTCTAATAGACACAACACATGAGTGCCAGACATGTACGGCAACAGTATCATACACTTACTTCAGGCTCTGCAGATTGTGGTTCTGTAGAATGGGTTTGGCCATCTTGATCGGTTCTGATAAGAAACCACACTGGCAAAGCTATAGTTATAGAGTCCTGTCTCCAATTTGTAGCATATAGAGTGTGAGAAAATAAAGATTCCCACAATACAGAAAGTCAAATCCTGCACCTGCTGTTTGCAAACAACGTTGCAACATTGTTTGTCAACACTGTCTGCTCTCATTTTCTCGCACATTTGACCCTTTGATGTTTTGTATACCAACACTCTGTCCTCCTCCTGTCTAGACCTGCTGTGTGGTACACAGAACATTGATTTCCACACTTCTATTAGCCTCGGGTCCAGTGGACCCAGACATCTTATATGTAATAGAAATGTGTAGGGGGGGTGCAGGGTGTGTGTTCATTAAATATGTATTCTGATATATGTTCTTCACAGAAAATGAGCCAAAGTCAGTGAATCTCAGTTTGAAAAATTAATTAATTGTACAATTTTTCTTTTCATGAATAATGAAAACAGGTCCCACAGACCCGAACATCACTCAAGGGTTAAGTGTGTTTGTGTTTATATTGAAATTATATGTCATGAGCGGAGACAAATCTAAGCAAAAATCCTTATGTTCACACTTTTGTTCAATAAAGCTGATTAGTATACACTCTGTTGTGTCATCTACAGGAACCTTTTATTCACTTTATAAATGCTGCATTTGTTTAATCACAATTAATAATTTCATGTTGTTGAATAATTTAGATGAATGTCAAACAGTGTGTTTATATTATTAAACAATAATTCTGTTTTACATGGATAATATGTTGGTGCTTCATCTGGGCCTGAACCAATCTTTGTTACATTCTGCTGCTACGGAAGAACTGAATGAAAATCCATAGTAGTTGTTTTTCCATTAACACTCAAATTGTGTAAATATAACTTGTGCATAAAAAAAGTGTTGTTTTTGATTAAACATTGTTGTGCTAGCAAGACTTGGTTTTTCAGGCATAGGGGAAATGCTATATATATATATTGTACAAAACCACAATGGAAAGATGTTTTTTCATGACTAGAATCAGGTTAATTGAAAAAAACAACGATGTTGATGGAAGTTACAACAAGCAAAGAAGAAGAGTTTAAAAAGAAATATGTGTTGACAACTGGAAACTGAATCGTTTAAATTTAATACAGAATAGAGGGGTAAGCTATATAATAACAATAACAATAATGAATACTTTTGTAAATCAACATATTTAGTTTGTCACAATGTTGAAAAAACTTTTCATGTCCTCCCATGATAATAAATTAACCACATTACATTTCTGAGTTAATGGAAAAAACGACATTACGCACTTCTGTTTTTCCAACATTTAGTAAATATGAAGAATCTTTCACTCATGACAAGCGGCCAATAAGGTTTTATTTGAATTTTATTTGCAACTGATTGTTTATTCTTTGTTTTGCATGTTTACACTTTCAGCTTTTTCATGTATTTCATATTTTCATGTACTGTAAGCATGTATATATATATATATATATATATATATATATATATATATATATATATATATATATATATATATATATATATGTGTGTGTGTGTGTGTGTGTGTGTGTGTTTCTGTTGCTGTATGTAGGTGTATCAGTTCTCAGGGCATAAAAGATGGGAGGAAAGAGAAAAAAATGATAGTTTTAAAGGAACCGATCCAAGTCTATCGTCATAAAAGCTACATATTTGTTGATTATTTTTTTTTAAATAGAAAACTATCTATTCTCACAGGTGTGGTTTTCTAAATCCATGTACAGTCCTGTGAAATACACAGTCTTCTTTGCAAAGTGTACTTACTGTATTCCCAGCATACACCATAGATATAATTCATATCACATTTACAGCTTGTCTCATAAGATCAGGATGACTCAGAATTTATGGCGAGGCATTATTCTTATTAGGCTTGTAAAATAAGGCATTAGCCCACACCAGGCATTAGTAAAATTCACTTTACCTAACAAGGGGCAAGCTGAGGTTAGAGAATAGTTACACTTAATCAGAGCGTTACAAGGTGATGGCATGGCGCCCAATATCATAACCAAGTTGAAATCTTCTAAAGCAGGGGTCTCAAATATGCGGCACAGGGGCCAAATGTGCCCCACCAATGGTTCCATTGTGGTCCGTAAAATGAAGGGAATAATAATCTATTAAATGACTCAATATTTTCCTGTTTTTTCTTTGCCTATAAATGATAACTTAGATTTTTTTTGTCATTGTTTCACCACAAAAAAAATGTAATCATGAAAATATTATACAATCTATACTGTAAATAAAATGTGAATAACCTAAACACCCGCTTGAACCCGCTTTGTCCTCACTAGGGTCATGGGGGTCACTGGGGGCCTAATCCAGCTACAATGGGCGTATATACATATATAGACAAACAATAACTCTGAAATTCACATCTATGGGCAATTTAGATTAACCAATTAACCTATCAGTGCATGTTTTTGGATGGTGGGAGGAAACCGGAGTACCCGAAAACCCACACAGACACGGGTACAACATGCAAAGTCCACACAGAAAGGTCTGGTCCCAACAACCTGAAGTGTCTGAAGAAAATCACGCAAAATTTGAGCCATTTTCTGCTTTTGTTACAAAGAGTTTAGTGTCTTTGTAGTAATAATAAAACACATAGACAAATGTTAAATTGAGGCAGAATATTGTTAAAATTGCCTGTATTTTCCTCATAAAACGTCACTTATTTTGCGTTTGGATAATTTCTAGATGCATTTTCATAATTTAATGAGCGGTTTTTTGCACTAAAACAATGAGAAAAAATTTGGAGTTATCATTATTTATAGGTTATTATGGTTTCATTGTACTGGTCCAGCCCATTGGAGATCAAATCAGGCTGAATGTGGCTCCTGAAGAAAATGAGTTTGAAACCCCTGTTCTAAAGTGATAAATGTGACTAAATGTTAAAGGTCTGATACTAGCTTAAGCTCTGGAGAGGAAATTGGAGGAAAGAAGCAAGGATTAGATTGAAATTTCATACACACAACAAGCATTCCTTGGTTGAAATGTGATGTTTTTATTGGCTAGAATATGCCGCGGTGGAAAATATCGACAGCTGATTGTGTGCAAGACACCAGCAGCCACTCATAACATGACATCAAATTCAACCCAAAAATCTTCTGTCCTTGAGATAATGATGCAAGACCAAATAGAATAAATAAAGCAAAGGAGGCCCCATCCCCCGCAGCTGAATAATGCCCAACGCGGATCCTGATTCTGCATGGCAGCTTTAGGAAATCCGGCTGTCCTAGGGTATGTCAAATCCCACACAGAGGACCCTGGAGGAGTGAAGAGCACAGGCCCTGATGTCTTTGATTCCTGCTTTATACGACACGGTTCTCACATGACCAGATATCTGTGCTGCCTCTCTCAGACAGCTGGGCTCAGCCTGGGTCGTCAAGAGGGCGGAACAGGTGGAAGGCAGATACCTCATTGGAAGAAGCTAAAGAACCAGTAGCTGTCTGTGGGCTGTACAATAGAGAGGCTGTGGATAGAAGAGCTCCTCATATGTTGACGCTACAGGAAAAACTTTAGAGGCCACGTCCCCCGAGCTCATGGGCCAGACTATTGATTTACACTTGGCTTAGAGGGATATCTGTGTGAAGTGAAGACTGTCCCTCATGAATACAGGTATTTTGAAGACGTTATCTTTTCTTACTTTGATATACACACAGTTCATACAAGAGATAGACCACAGAGAACTGCTGTCAATTATTAAATATTTAGTCTCATATCATGAATCACAAGTTTGCCTCAAAGAGCTTTATATTATACACTGCAAAAATCTAAATCCTACACCAAGTGGATTTTTCAGTCACATTTTATACCTTCACACAATTCACTATGTATTATGTATTTGTTACCTATTTGTAAATGTTTGTTAGTAAACAATTTATCATGAACAAAACATTTGTTAAACCATTAATAAATAGGTGTAAAATTAGATTTTTAACAGACAGGTACAGAATAGATCAAATTTTGATTAATGTAGGTCAAAGGTTAAGGTCACCTACAATGTATTTTTGCAATGATCAGAAATAGCACAGATCAGGGGTTTCATTTCCATTCCACTGTAGTCAATGTTGCATATTGCTTCTTTTTGCTCTCAATGTTAATGTTCATTGACATGATAAAGGTCAAAGGTCAGAGGTCAAGGCCAAACATATAATAAAGGCCAAAATCACAATTTGGATAAAAGATTTAGGACTATTAATCTTAGAGACAATTGTGTCTTGTGTGAATAGATTTTGACTAATTGTTGACGCAAGGGTTAGGGGTCACTTGGTCAATATCTAAAAAACTAAGATGGACTATAACGGAAGAAACAGTGGAGATAGAGACTTAGTCACGATTATTGACAGATAAGAAGCCTAGTATGGAATTCAAAATGGCATCATGACCTTTGATTTGAGTGACCTTAACAGGGCAAAATCAAGGTTTTAAATAACCATAAGAGTGGTGATAAGAACTTGGTTGCTATAGTTGACGGACAGAAATCATAGGCTTCACAGTGGCATCATAACCTTTGACTTTGAGCAATGTTAAAAGGTCAATCCCATTGTGGGAGATGTTCATTAAGAGCTAAAATATTTACGAGGGGAATGGTTTGTTGTATCTGGCACCACTTGTTCAGTTTCAAACCTCTACATTCATGCACACAAAGTGATTTCACCTCATAAAACTGCTACCTATATCGGTTAATTTATATGTCAGTTTGCACCTGAAATAACGTGTTGAAATACATCAGTGACACAATAACACAGGCTGTGGATCCCTGTTGGAAAAGACTTGTATGACACTGACCACAAGTGGACAGAATATTACGAACAGAATGTCCTTAACATGGATAGTCATTTCCAGACAGGCCTTTCTTAGGTGGTAAAATCAGTATAAAACCCAAAACTAACCCTTTCAGAACCTCATGTGGTTCTGTTTATGTGTCCTTTTTCATTTTGCTGTCTTACAAATATGCAGTGACTGGAGATGGACTCAGAATGTCAGAAAGTCACTCTTGAAGCATCATACTGTAATCCTAAGTGAGCAAAAGTCAGGAAATATGAACTGAGACTTCCTGTCCATGTCGGTCAACATCATTAATATGTTAGAAGAACAAGGATATTTATATGTAAAACATGTGAGAGGTCACGTTGGTCAGTATCACACAAAACAACTTCTAACATAGAATATAAATGTACACACTATTATGCTACAAGGGAAAAAAAAATCTCAGGTTTCTCTGTCCATATGGCAACCCAGCAACTGGGATATCAAAATATCTTCACCCTAAAGGAGTTTTCCAAAAACATCAATTTTCACTGATCTAAAACAGCATTTGCTTGTGAATGAGAGGCCAAACACATGTTTTAGGAAATACCAGTGTATATCAGCCTGAGGAAGAAAGAACAGACATTTGGGAAAGTTAAAATTATGTTCTTTTAGCAAACATCAGCATATTTTACACGTCTTTACAACATTTATTCATGTTCTGAACCCACTTTATCCTCACTGGCACTGTAAAAATCGGAATATTTTAGACAATAGATCTGGAAAATCACAAAATCTTACTAAGGTAGTTTTCACTTGTTACACTGGCAGATTTTATGATTTATTTGCTTATATATATATATATATATATATATATATATATATATATATATATATATATATATATATATATATATATATATATATAATTAAACAAAACAAAAATTTTAATGCATAAGTGAAAATATTGACTAAAAATATGTTCTTATATCTCACTGAAAAGTTACTCTTTAGGTGATTATGTTTGATTATATATTATATTTTGACAAGAAATGAGAAAAATACACTTAAAAAGATTTGGATTTCTGCAGTGAGGGTTACGGGGTTGCTAGAGCCTATCCCATCTACTTATGGGTGAAAGCTTGGTGCAACAGGGACATATAGAGACAATCACTCACATTCACACCTATTGGCAATTTAAGACGCGTTTTCTCTGCATTGCATCAGCTCTACTCGACTCTACTCAGACACCAGGAACCATTTCTTGGGAGCATTTTCATACAGATACCTTCGTACTTGGATGTCATTGTGAGGTACCATCAAGCTTGCGATGTTTTTTGTTTTTCACCAGCCATCAAAGACAGAAATGTCTCAACCTCCAGGACCGACCATGGTGTAGTTTTGTGGAATGACATCATTGCATTGCGGACTGAATTACTGCTGTTTACTGTAACACCAAGTCTAGTTTTTTTTTTTTTAAAGCGTCAGGGTAGCATGTTGGTAATGTAATGACGTAGAGACAACTCCACCAATCAGTGTTTACGCATCACGTTATAGGACCATTTGGAACCTCAGTGGTGTAGATACCAAAAATCTAGGACTGGGTAAATATGGAAATATGGCTTTAGATTTACCTATTGACTAAGGCAATCAAAATTAATGAAACATCAATCATCATGATTCGTCTGATTAAAACTTTTAATGCAATGAACACATCTGGAGCATCTTGTCTCTGCCAACACACCTCAGGCAGTTTGTACCATGTAGTTAGCATTGGACATTCACAAATGCACAGATGGAAAGATGGAAGGTGCTCAACAGACCATTTGAGTACAAAACAACCCAAGATGGCATACTCAACCAGTAAAAAAAGATTATACACATTCTACAGAATGGAGTCACTTCAATATTAAAATACTAAATTAACGTAAAGAGTATGATTCTACTCGTATTATGGCTAACATGTTGCCTAATTTGCATTCATGCAAATTTGCATATGTGAAAAATAAAATGTAGAATTCTTTTTTTTTTTTTAAGTTAGATTTGATATTTTAGATTAAAAAGGAATGGTATTTAATCGTGATTAATCCAAATTATTCCATAGGAACCCTGAGATTAAATCCGGTTAAAAATAGTAATCATTTTACAGCACTACTATTAACCCATCAGGGCATATCATGTTTGGATGGTGGGAGGAAGATCCAGTAATTGGAAAACTGGAAAGAATCCAAGCAGACATAGGGAGAACATGTAAACTCTACAAATATAATGAACAAAAATACTAAAGTTACCCTTCAAAATCCAATTAACATCTGCTCTTTTACTTTAAAAATAATATTCCAACGACCCTGTTTTTAAGTGTAAAACCTGCGAAGATTTTGCAGAAGAAAACGTAAACTCAGAGCTCAGATGTTGTGTCGTGCAGTGTAATCCCACTGACAGTTTCTTATGGTTTTGTTGTGGAACATTAGTCCATCATCTCCAACATGCCCGCACCCTGGATCTCCTCATTGATCCCTCGCAAAACAAATGGCAATCTCTGACAGGGGGACACAATTCTTCATCCTGCCCAATCCATTAACCCCTATCACAAAGTAACCACACAGAAGATGGAGTGAGCTGATGTCCCACTGACAGATAGAAAGACAAGAAAGGAGGGAGAAGGGGAGAGAGCAGGAGTTGAGGAGAGGCTGGAGGAAGATGTTCAATGAAAAGAAAGAGATTAGGGAGCATGCAGACACAATAAATGAACTAAGATAAGAACCATTAGTTTGAAGCTGCCATAAAAATGTCAGTTGTATAATCCTCATCTTTTTATTCTGATATTGCACAAAATAAACAAAACCATTAAAAGGTTCAAACTTTTTTTTAACTGCATGTCCAACTTACATTTTTAAAAACTAAAAATGTTTTTTCTAACCCTAACCCTAACCCTAACCCTAACCCTAACCCAACATAAGACATGCACTTACTTTTAATTTCACCACCCACACACATTTGAATTAAGCAAAAAAAAAAAAAAAGTAAAAATAAAAGCAAGTGGAACAAGTGAAAATGATTTTGGTAGTATTTCTTGAAATAAGATTTTCAAGATCTATTGGCTAAAAATGTGTGTCTTATGTGTGTTATGACCCTGAGGTCATATTATAAAGAGTAACTTTTCAGTGATATAAGAACATATTTTGAGACAATAGATCTGGAAAGAAAATATTAGCAAGATCATTTTCATTTGTTCCATTGGCATATTAATTTTATTTCATTATTAATGTATTTATTTAGCTTAATTCAAGATATTCTTTGCTCAACTCAAGTGTTACCTGTGATCAAATATTTTGACTAGAAATGAAAAAAAACTTTTTTTTTTCTATGTTTAAATAGGGCCTGTTGTTACCATCATTTGTGATTAAAATCGGCTCATCAAGATACTAATAATATAGCACAACAACAACAAAAATATAACACAATGTAATCCTACAACCTAGCCTTGAGAATAACAGTCAACAGTATAGTAATTATACATGTTGGTACAACAAGAAAGTAAGGCTAAGCAGAGTTCAGGAGTACCCTATTGATGGAGGTTTTAAAAGTGTTTACGTTTGTGATGGTAAAGAAGACCGAGGCTGGAAGTGAGTTCCACAGTCTACTTGTCCTTGGTACATATGAGGATAAATGAAGGTGTGTGTTGGATTTTGGCACCTTGACGAGGTGTGGGTGACCACTTGTTGTTGAACGTGTTACACGTGTTCTAGATGCTGAGGTTGGCATAATTCCTTTCAGTTCCTCAGAAGGTTGTATAAAGAAGTGCCGGTAGAAGGTGCTCAGACTTGCTACTTTTCTCCTGTGGTCCAAGGCGTAAGAATACAAAAAAATTCCAGTGCAGTTCTGCCATTTTGCCCAAATATGGTCATTTCCTGCTTCCAAGTTCAAAGGACAAACCCCTCCATCCACTTTTTACACCGTATAGGGTGTGTGACTGTGATACTAATTCTCTATTGTTAATAAATAACTAGTTCCCAGCATAATACTAACCTTGCACATGTTACATATTGAATCTTTAATCAACAGTAAAAAGCCAAATAGATTCCACAATCTTAAATTGTATCCCACAACCTTGTTCAGCTAATGAAAGGTGCTCTTTGGGAGGTTACAATCATAAAACGTTGTACACTACACAATAAAAAAGGCAGACAGTCCTTAGTGACCGAACAGTCCAGACCACAGCTTTGACAAAAAACGCCGTTGTGACTAAAGTGGGATTATAATCAGCCTTTAAATTGGACAATGGGTTCCGGGTTTACAGGAAAACAGTAGCAGCGATACACAGCAGCAGGTGGGGGAGGGGGGGGGGGTCTTCATTAAAGCCAAACCACAGAGTGCACAGGGAGGATTCATTCTCCCCACACTCTCTGGGCTGTGTTGGCTGTGTCAGCCCTCCTTTGTAATTAGAACAGACCTCCTCCTCCTCCCACTGTAATTAACATCAATAGGATGTGTGCTGTAATTCAGCCTCCTGCTTTGTCATGCTGATATGTTTCTGGGCTGGGGCAGATACTGGGTGGGCCACATCTCATGCTGTGACAGTATAAAAAATATGGATCACTTCTAACTAATGTCACAAATAACCTTTTGTAAAGCCAGTTTACTCTCATGGAAACTTCAAATATTTGAGCTTGGACCAGAATGACCCTGAAATTGAAAATTGTAAATACTTCCGCTCATTGTGTTTGGACTAGTTATTGCTCTGCTCATAAGTTTACGTACCCTAGTCAAATTTGTGACCCCCCACCCCCCCCCCCCCCCCCAAAAAAAAAAAAAATATATATATGTGTTAGTTTTTTCTTCAAAGAATAACTACAGTACAAACATGAATATCAAAAACACAACACTTACACAAAATAAATAAAAGGTACAGACAAGGGTACAAGTGGTTGATGGTACGGGAGTGTCTTACACAACTTTCAGTTCAAATAGCAGTTTTCAGATCAACTTCAGTTCAAGATTAAAAATAAATAAATATCAGTCTGGGGCTAAAAGAAACTAGAAAAGCACTCTGAGAGCGCAGACACCCCCCCCCAATCACCACCTAAATTAAATCAGTTCTTCCTGTTCACATTTCTAACATATCCTGAAAATTTCAGCGAAATTCGTCCCTAAATTTTCAAGTTATCATGAACACAGTCAAACAGACAAACAGATAAACGCCAGCAAAAACATAACCTCCTTGACGGAGATAATTAACAGCTTCCTACAAATTCTAGAAAGGATGACCGCATATCTTTTTTTTTCCTTTTCATTGTGTATTTTCCATTGGCCAAGCTTGTACGATGTTCTCTAGCCAACATTTCACTCTGACTCATTATATATTTCCAGCCTTGTGATATTGTTCATCTGTCCTTAGGGAAAAGTCCTTGTATACATACTTTAAGACACACTGTATAGGGAGATCTGTCTTAATTATAGAAGAAGGTATATGAATAACCTCTCTCCAGAATCTTTGTAACTTTGCACATGCCCAAAGCCAATGGATGACTGTTCCTTTACATGTTTCACACTTAACACATACATCAGTAGTGTTCACATTACATTTCTATAGAACCTCAGGTGTTAAATAAAACCTCATGATCCACTTATATTGTAGAAGTTTGAGACTAGCATTAAATGTTTGTGTTTTCTTGCATATAGTTTACCATTCAGCCTCAGGTCAATACACAATGTAAGCCTCCTTTTCCTCAGAGGATTCAATGGTTTCAAGTAGCAGTGTCTTATAAAACGTGGAAATAACACGTCTCCTGCCGCATGCACACGCCGCAATGTTTTCTACAGCGGATCATTTGGGAAAAGCGATATTCTTTTGGCTCTTGTAAACCTCTGATTTGTAGATATTTGAAAAAATGCTTAGCAGGCGAGTCAAACTTCTGCTCGATAGTTTCAAACAACATTAATACTTGAAAGAGATCTGCTATTTTGGCAAGACCTTTATCAGCCCAAAGTTTAAATCCCTTATCCAATGTTGCAGGTGGGAAGTTCTCATTTCCCCAGATGGGTGTAAACTGTGATAACTTGGAAATGTTGCTAAGAGTATTTATGGACCTCGTACCACAAATATATTGTATTTCTTACAAAGGGATTATCTGTGGATTCCTTTAGCTTCCCAGAATATAGGTACACTTGAAGAGGTAAGTTGGTAGATGTAAATCTTTCTATATCAACCCAAGAGAGGCTTAAATGAGATTTTTTTTTTTTTTTGCTGTTTTTCAAAGAACATAAATGATAAAGCAAAAACTTTTCTTTCACTCGTAGCTAGTGGCTTGGTAAAGGCATTTATCATTGTCAGCTTTTTAAAATCACACTGACAATGGAGACTAACCAAACAGGTGGTTCCCGTCACAACATACCCCACCCACCTTGCACACATTTTACCTGATTTGCCCCATCTGTTATCATTGCAAAAACACATTTTTGGTGATTGTGACCTTGACCTTTTACCTACATTCACCAAAATGTAATGGGATCTATTCTGGACCACTTCCATTTTTATGGAAATTGCTCCAATAGTTTTTGCATAAACCTTCTTACAAACAGACAGAGTGACTCAAACACAATACCACTCTCCCTTTCAGGGGAACGGTAATAATCTTTATCATAAATTTACATACCCTAATTCTTAATCCTCTGTTTTGGCCCCTTTAACATCAATGACAGATGGAAGTCCTTTGTGGTAGTTGTGGATCAGACACTAAAGCTGCCCAATCTTCTTGGCCAAACATCTTCAATTCCTTTCAGTTTTTGAGTTTTCTTGCATGAACTGCGTATTTGACAATTACTCAATGATATTAAGGTCAGGAGACTGAGATGGACACTCCTTCACCTTCACCTTCACCTTCACCTTTTCTGCTGTAGCCAACAACAGGCCAACCTGGCCTTATGTTTTGGATGATTGTCATGTTGGAACATTAAAGACCATCCCATGTGCCTTCAGTCATCCTATGTAAACTTATGAGCACAACTGTGTGTCCAGTTCCAAAGGCAATAACCACAGCTTTAACTTAAACCAATGCAAATAAGTGTAATGCAACTGAAAGCCACTAGATTAAAGGCATCAGACATGTGGCACGTGGGCTTCAAAGATTGCAATCTGGCAAGTATGAATATGCAAGTGCAAAAATCCAAGGGTGTTGTTCTGGTTTTAGTTCAGGGGTCACATACAGACCGAATAAATTTATGGAATAAAAACCCTTTAACAATAAAATGTGAATCGTAAAATTAAGTGCAAGTTTAACATCATGCTGGCTGTTAAATGTGTTATGCATTTATATATCTGTTAATAAGCTGACACATAATATTCTTACTTTAGTTCCAAATTCCAAAGTTTAAACAATAACATGACTGTCACCAACTGTTCGTGTAACATTGTGTGTAATGCACATGTACAAATGAGGCATAATGTGTGTGTGTACATATATATATAGATGTGTGTGTGTGTGTGTATAAATATTTTTTTCTTAAATGTCAAGGGTGGGGGGTTATTGATTATCCATATATTTTTTGTAAAACGATAGTTTGTTCATTTTAAATATTTTCATAATTCAATAATTTTATTGCATTCAAAAATTAAGAAAATATTGAAGTCATAACTGTCATAATTGAAGCTCACTATGGTATCAAATGCTATTTTAACCTGCAATATATAATATTTAATCCCTGCTAAGGACTGGGTACCCCCGGACTTCTGATTAGATGCAAACTGCATTTTGTTGTTTTGCACTTGTGACATGTGTAATGCTAATAAAGTTCAATTTAATCTAATATTTTAATGGTTTGGCCCAATTAAGATGAATGTAGACCCTGAACTAATATGATTCCCCAGCACTAGATACACAAGCCCAGTCCAGTGTTTTTATGGGATGTCACACACTCACATTTACTCAGCTCAAATGTTGAATTGTAATTGTTGAAATGGACAGGCTGAATGACAAGCAGATGACCTTGGGTTATGCTTCTTCAGAATCCTGTCTGTTAAAGAAAGCTCAGAGACACTTATCGGTCCTTCTCTCAGTGTAACTATACAAGCAAACACAGGTCACTGTAGCACCAGACTGTTAACTGAGACTCATTTTAACAGCAGAAACTGTTGACCTGACACTGGAGACATGTTTAGATAAGACGTGTCATAGGATATTGTGTAAACTTAGCCAGAACATTTCTGCCATCACTTCTACTATAGCAGCTGAAATTAACAGGCCATTTTGAAGATGAGATGAGATTGTTACCCAGCATTAACTCATCAACTTCAGCTTTGACAGCAAAGATTTTCTTGTTTTTCACCTACCAAACAGCAGCAGCACTAATAATTACCTTTACTGTGTCCACTTTCATCCTGACAGCAGTACCAGAAGACCGATTCTCCATAAACTACTGTGAGTAAATAAAATATTGTGTTTTAGAGAATAGTAAACTTTCTTAATTTAGAACTAGAAAAGCCCTCAGAGCGCAGAACTCCACCAAGATAGATCCCACCCCCCACCCCACCCCAGATCACCACCAAAATCTTATCATTTCCAGATCTTCCCATTACCAACCTACCGTGGAATTTTCATCAAAACCGTCAATAAGTTTTTGAGTTATCTTAGGTTAGGGTTAGCGTTGCTGTGGCATGTTGGAGAGTCTGGTGTGTTGGAGCGGTAAATTTTGCTGCAAATACAAGAAAACACTCCAGTTGAAAATATTGAGCTTTTCAGGCAAATTCACACAACGCCGGATCACGAAAGCCAATCAGCATTGAGATGCTGTCATCATCGTGAGGGAATGATGTATGACGCTCAGACGGATCCGGAAGATGGCAGACAGCCTGAAATATCATTGAAAGCGGACATCCAGACTCGGCGCGTTTGGTGTGGTCGTGCAAAAAATTACCCAGCATCCAGACTCAGGTTGTTTACACAGCACATCACAAGCGTACACACGTGAATTCATATTTGGTGTACCATTATATAGATCCTATCATACAGTTCTTTTACTTTCTTCATACATTTCACTTGCATTTTCAGTTTGACACCATGGCAATGTAGCCGTATTGTTTTTCTGTTGCTAGGTAACCCATTTCAATGATGATTGAAAATACAATTATCTCTCAAAATATTGGTCCTATCAACTCATCATTGTTCCTCGTCTCATCCTTGACAAAAAAATACACAAGTACAGTTTGCCAAACTGCAGGAGTCCACTTCTCTTTTCTAATATGGGATATTTTTTACAGTACAGTTATCTTGTCATTTTACTAATGTATTGTTGTCCTAATACGGTAATTTCTTCCTCCAAAAGAAGGAGACTGTAATTCTTTTATGCAGTCTATGGTCTGTTTCAGGTCTAAGTAGGTCTAGGTCAGGTTGGTTGCATTAAAAAAAATCTGCTAGTACTGATAGTGATAGGTCATATGTGAATGGCAGCGGTGGTAGAAAGTGTAATTCAGTAGGAGTGAAGATGAGTGCAGCATACCTAAATAGCTAAGACATTTGAACAAGTCAGTATGTGCCAGAAGTGCTTATCACACTTAATAATACCCCCTCACACATCCTCCAAATGATCAGAAGGGGCGTATCTATTTATTTTCAACTGATGAGGGTGAACAAATGTCCCTTAGCAGTTCTGTGCTGACAAGTCAAGACCGAGATAGCTGCCACCAGCCGTTCTCTGCATGCACCTTCTGGTTTGAGGTGGTGAAGAGTTGTGATTGCCTAATCCTTTTGAGACTACTGACAGGAAGACTCTGCGGTCCATTCGATGCCACAGGGTGTGGCATGGGCTCGATATGCCCAGAGGAAAGGGCTTTTTTAATTCAACACGTATGTAACCTGGTAGATCTCTGGTACGCTCAGAATTACAAAACATACATTTTCTCCTTCATTCCCTCAATCTTGTCTCATTCCTAACAAGACAGTGATTGGATGATATTTTTAACCTGTTTGTCCAAAGGTCCTTGGCATATTAGAGAGAGAGAGGGAAAAAAAAAAAAAAAAAAAGAGATGAGTGGGGAAAAAAGATGAGCCGTCATCGAAACACATTTGTGTCAGCCGGTGTCCGATGTGTTGCAGTAATCTATGGGAGCACTTATGTCTGTGACATGAAGGGGCATTCATCACATTCCTCTTCAGTCTATGGCAGAGAAACGTTGGCAGAAGAATTTCAATGCGACACTTGGGCAATACATCACAGTGGACGTCCCTCTATGGAGTAGTGAGGCACATTCAACACATCCGCCTCACATTTTGAGGATCCTGAGTGTTGGCATCAGGATGCACCAACACTGCCCCATCCACTGTTCCAAGATGTCAACAAAGATTGGTCTTGAAAAGGGGTCTAGGCTGGGAAAATAACCTCTAATGCTTTAAAACCAACATGTCCATTATACTTCATTGGTTTTCCCAAAACAGAAAAAAAAAAAAAACCTAGGTCAGGGGCTGTAAACATCTGTGTTGAAATGCTTACGTCTAGACAACATCGAACAGTAAAGTGATGGCTCAGAGCCAGGTAAACATTAACTAGAGCTCCAACTCACAGCCTATTTTTATTTCTGCCAAAGACTGGGATAGCACTTGTCTCTGTTAATGGCACAATATCATTTTCATCGTCCTGGGAGTTTTTATTACAGCTCGGAGGCTCCGAGGTGCTAATTAAAATGGAGTCGTGTCCCTTCAACTCCTTCTTTAAAAACTGGAGCCTCTGCCTTCTCTGTCTTCTTTTGCAGTGCCTGTGTTTTCTCCATTAGTCAACATAAAGCTGACAGTAGCTTTCTCTTCTCTGGTAACAGGATGTAATATATGGTGTATGGAGGTGGATGTTGTACCAAGCTAAGAGTGTGCAAATAAGATGCAAAGAAAGGGAATGGAAAATTATACGGTTTCAGTTAGAAAAAAAAAAAAAAACGGATCACTGTGATATACTGTGGCTGGCTTACAATTTATACTAGAACTGTAAACAGGCTGATACAGATGTGCTCATAAGTTTACATAAGCTGACAGGATGCATATGAGACGGTCTTGTATGTTCCAATATGACAATGATCCAAAACATAAGGCTAAGTCGACCTGTCATTGGCTATAGCAGCAAAAAAAGTGAAGGTGAAAGAGTGTCCATCTCAGTCTGACCTCAATATCACTCACTGTAGGAGAGGTGTCAAACATGCAGTTCATGCATGAAAATCCAAAATGCTAAAGGAACTGGAGGTGTTTTGCCGAGAACAATGGACAGCTTTACCATCTGAGAAAATAAAGTGTCTGATTCACAACTACTAGAAAAGCCTTCCATCCAATAGAGGATTAAGAACTAGGGTATGTAAACTTATCATCAGAGTCATTTAAATAGGTTCTGTTGTCAGTATGTTCAGTATGTGTTCAATGTCTACAGTATCTGCTGTTGGAGTAGGTTTTATTGTATGTGCTTGCATTCTGTAACTGTATTCCATAGACGCCTGTTACTGCAGCTCTCTTATGCTGTCATAACCAAGTAATTTCCTGTAATGGATCAATAATTATATCCATCTATAGTGTTTATCTATCTATCTATCTATCTATCTATCTATCTATCTATCTATCTATCTATCTATCTATCTATCTATCTATTTATATTCAAAGAGCAAACATATTTTTGATATTTGCTTCACCAAACCACTAGCATGAGTGAAAGAAAAGTGTGTATATTCATATACATACATTCATATTCTGTGAAAAATGCACACACACACACACAAAAATCACCATTTCTATTAGTGTGTAAACTTATGACCACAACTGTATGTAGATTAAATTTACTTCTGTAGTTTGACAAACTTTTACAGATAAATATATAGAGCATTTTACATTACAATTGCACATACTGTTCTGTTTGCTCTGTTATGCATTAGCATCTTCTATAGGTAGTCTTTGTTGAGGTGTTGCCACAAAGTCTACAGGAAATCATGTTATTATACCTTTCTGGCCATCAGGGTCTATTGGGATAGAAGGTCATTTCTGAGACATAGTAGCCGACATGATTGAGGATGAATACAAACACAAAGACGCATTTCATGTAAACCAGTGTATTTAGATACAAGAAAAATATAACTTTTATAAACATATTCCTCCATATTATGCATACAACACAGTAAAGTAAATGAATGCAACAGAATGTAGGCCGCCTGATAGATACTGTAAAGCTACAGACAGAAATCCTGTTCATGTGAAATAATAGATTTTGCATCATAATAGCTAATATGAATAATTTGATGGTTATACAGTTATGAGTCTGAAGGGATAATATTTTACTATCATTTCAGATCAAACAGAATGCCCTGTTAATTTGTTCTATCTGTAACTTTAAGGCCATGAAGAAGATGCAGGAGTGTTGGTCCAATAAATTACCCATACAGCTTGTTTAGACAAGACGTGAATTCGGCTGACGACAGGTTTATTAAGCCATTTAAGAATGAAACTGTCAATGGTTTAATAATCAAATTACTCCAACTGACAAAAAATTTAAGATCTTTAGAGATAATCACATATGCTAAACATGCACAGCCAGGACTAGACAGTGAAACAACTGTTATATTTCTTTTAAGTGAGCCAGAATTTGTATTTGATGAATATTTGTATCACCTGTTTTGTTTGTTTGGGGGTTTTTTTTATACTCTGCACCAATAGAGAAAAAAAAAGATATGCAATCGCCTCCCTGGAGGAAGGCCAAAGCATTGTTAGTCAGTAAACACCACAAGCTACTGGGAAGCAGCTGTTTTCTTATTAGATTTGTTTGTTTGCTTTGTAACGCTGATGAGATCAGTGCATGGATTATGTTCAACTGACAGACCTGTGGAGCAAATCTGTTGAGGCGGTCGTTGCAGGAAGTGGATGGGGTCAAGGTGTAATCTGCGGAGCACAAACACAATTTATGATTCATTACGTGTCTTTGTTTTTGTCTGCTGTACAGGTGAAAGATAATGAAATTCTGACTCATTTTATCACCATATTAAGGGTCCTGTCTGTCTACCCCGTCGCCGATTAGCATGCAAAAATTATTCGATTCATTTTCACATCACACACACAGTCTTGTCTCAACGAATCACTTTGCCAGAGGTTAACGCCAACAGCAAGTCTGAAAAAGTTACCCGTTTACTGCATTGGAAATAAGGCAGCACAGAATACAGGAACAGCATTTCAGCATTTATAAGTGGAAGGGGGGTGGGGGGTGGAGTGTGTGTTTGTGTGTGTGTGTGTGTGGGGGGGGGGGGGGGGGGGGGGGGGGGGTGACAGGAAGGGCAGCTTCCTGTCCAGACTCTGTGGATGTGGTGTGATGTGTTGATGTGGAACATGGCTTAGAGCACATCCCCGCTGCTCTACACGGTGCCCATTATCTCCTATAGTGTACAAAGCAACCCTGCTATGGTGAGCATTTCCTGTTTCCTTTCCTGTGGCAGAACCAGGTACATGCATGAGGTGGTTACATGACATCCCACTATAACCCAGCTGGAGGAGGGAGGTCGGAGAAAAGCATCTTGCTGGGTTTGGCCTCTAAATTGTGAGGGCAGGAGACATTGTTAAGGAACAAAGCATGTCTATGTTTGCAGAGGCAATGCCAAGAGGAGCATATTGAGTGGGTGTGTGCCCCTTTTGTTTCAGCTCTAATGTGTTATACAGACTGGCCTGTTGCTTTAAACACAAACAAATGTCTGTTCCGCTCGTATAAACGACTGACCGGTTTCAAAAATTAGAAATGCATCATTTCCTATGTGGTTTGTCAAAACCAGTCACTAGAATAAAGTGTAAAATTACATTGTAGATTTCTGCAAAAACCATGGATAAATAAAGTCACTGTTTCCAAACCAAAAATACCTTTTACATCAACAGATCAGTGTTATGGACTTTTAACAACTCAGTCACCCAACTTTTTTGGGTGGGGTGGGGGCATTTACATCCAGGCTCCCACTTTTCTACATGCTTTATGTTTTTTTTGTTATTGCCTAATTCTAACATTGCTTAACTGGGCTTTATTGATCAGATTGGTTGTGGGTTGTTATTAATTTATGCCTCTTTTTTTCAGAAATCTATGCAAATGGAACACGATAACTTCCTGCTGTGCAATTTGACAAGCACATACCACTGCTAAATGTGCCTTTCTTGTTTTTACACACACTAAGATAAGATAAGATAAGATAATCCTTTATTAGTCTCCCGCAGGAAAAATTCAAGTGTTTACAGCAGAAAATATAGGAAAGCACACACGAAATAAATAAGAAAAATAAAAATCTCATTGTTCTGTGTCCTTAATGACAACAAACATTGTCACTGTGAACATCTGATTGCAGTGTGAATTTGCCAGTTTTCAACGGACTTCTATGAACAGGAGAATAATAAATATACACATGTCGAACTAAATACATGGAGGTGATTGAAATCAAGAAAGTCAAGCCCAGCAAATATGTGACTATAGATGATATTTATTTTAGTATCCAACAAAAGTCACTTCTCGGTGTGTTGTCAACAACTATGAGTGGTTTTTTTTTTTAATTATTCATAATTTCATGAATCTAAAAAGTTCTTGGTCAAAATAAATGTTTCGGGTGATCTTCTACTGTGGAGGTGAAAACAAAGAAGATATTCTATTTTGTTTAAAAAAATGTTAAACACTTTCTTTAAACATTTCACCAAAAACACATCTTTCCCAAAATGCACAGCTTGGGGCTGAACAAAGCATTTTTCTTTTCATACGCCTGATACTGCCGCCCGTCTGCTGCTTGGCACGGCTTAGCTTGATGCATCTGTTTGTGGAGAGAGAGAGAGAGAGAGAGAGCGAGAGAGACAGAGAGAGAGAGAGACAGAGAGAGAGAGAGAGAGAGACAGAGACAGAGAGAGAGAGAGACAGAGAGAGAGAGAGACAGAGAGAGAGAGAGACAGAGAGAGAGAGAGACAGAGAGAGAGAGAGACAGAGAGAGAGAGACAAAAAAAAACAAACACCTGCATATCTTTCTCCCAACTGAATTGCTCAGAAGTGCTGCCAAGTAGAACCGGACAGATGTGGGGACTGAATCTGCAGTCGACAACTCCATCACTCTCTCCACTCATCCCTCCAAATAAATCTCTGTCTATCACGGCTGCTGCAGTTGTCCTCTGAATACCATTAGTTTTTGTCTGCTATAAAGGGCATTTGGGAAGGACATTTGGAAATGACGAACAAACTACAAAAAAAAAAAAAAAACACATTCTTGCACATTCTCTGCAGGTCAAGAGCAACATGTGCGGTCAGTCATCGTCCGACGCGGTGGTGCACGTCCATCCCCATCTTTGTATAACAACGTGTCTACGCTTAAAACATTCTCGATTTTAACAGGAAACCGAGTCACAAATATCATGAGGAGTCAGTGAGGACAAGAGGCTGTTTCCTCTACAGTACTCCCAGCCCTGACCATACATGTGGTATTTACATGTAGACTGATCCAGAACATTGAGAAGATGTTCACAGATGTGTTTACAGATGTGAAGTTACTCATGATTGACTTTCCTGGCAAATTTAAGTCTGTCTGTGTCCTTTTGTCGTCTCTTTATGATCAGGTCATGTCAGGTTGTAAAGATGCCTGTCGACAGCCCCCCCACCGCCACCACCACCAAAAGCATCAAGAACCTTTATGTAATTGTAACTGACTGTATGTAACAACCACAATAAATAACCCTTTTTTTTGCATGCTGCTAGTCTGAGCTTTATTATTTGAAAATATTCAACATTTCAGTCTTTTTCTGCATTCAATTCCCTTGACATTTATATGGAAACTAGTCTATAAGAAGCTGTACAGTATAAATTACTGCCTGTGACAACTTATTACATTTTAATGTATTTTTTTCCCCACTCTTATTAACATTTTGAGCTTTTTTTTCAGGATTTTTCAATATTGCGATTTGCAACTTCCAACACAAATTCAGTCAATCCCTGTCAATTCAGTGTAATGTTGCAATTTTAACCAATCACTGCGAACTTTCCTGTAAAATATGACCAATCATTTCAAATGTCTTGACCTGCTCCTTTCACCTTTTCGTGTTTACCTGACAGTACAAAGCTACAAATGCGCAGCCAGCCGACTAAAATAATGCAATAGTGCCGACAGGTACATTTGGACTTTGGACAGTACTTTTTTTACTGCATTTTTCATCCAAGTAGTATTTTATTTGCCATATTTGAAAGGTTGCCTTAATATCTCAGTGTCTTTGTTCTATTTTTGTCAGGATAAACTGCCTCGACTACACTGTAGTAATAATGTCTTTTTGTTTTTTTGACTGGCTGAGACATTTATATTGTTTTATAACTTCTTGTAGTGTTGTGAACTTTAACCTTTGAACTAACAGGTGTATGTGGAAAAAAAATATATACATTTTGTTGTATTTTTGTAATCCTCATAATCATTTGTCATCTCAGTAATGTAGTTTTGAGGACCATATCACAATGATTTTGAATTAATTTTCAAGTAACTAAATATTTGAAATATTACTTAATTTTAATGACAAAAAGGGAAAATCGCAACTATCAAAACTTTTACTTCCTCCCACAACAAAAGCCTAAAAAGCACTGCAAATTTTCGGAAAAGCTCATGCAACATCAGACATTTTAGGACACAACAATTCCAAAAAGGTCACCTTTTAACTCCAACATTCATGACCAACCAAACTCATCTATTGATCTAAACTGTTGATCCACGAATATCATCAATCCAAATAAATTACACTAGGGAACAATTTGAAAAAAAAATCTATGGAGTTATATTTTGTGCTGATTAAAATTAAAACTGTCATGCCGATTCCAAAACTGCAGTTTTTTTTTTAACATGTCAAGATTTTTTCCAGTTTACCCTTTAGATAAGCAAAATTTTACTGATCATCTGTAGTAAGACTTAGCAGCTTCTTATGACTGCACTCATCTACAGCTATGGGGCAACTTGTTTGTGCAGTTACCATGGAGACAGTGGGCACCCCTGAATATGTCAGTATAATTACAGTATCATTTGTAAAAACATAAGTGTTAAATAAACATTCCAGTCATGCCCATTTCTTTCATATTTGAATCTATGTTATGATTTGAAAATTCTTATTAAATGAGCACATAACTGTTTAGTATTTTTCATGTGTTTTAACAAAACCAGGGTCTAAAAGCATGACAAAATAAAGAAAAATTGAGATCAGTTTTGGATTTCACACCCAAAAATTTGTTAAAAATAGCTGTCAGATCTAACTTAAGAACTGTATTCCCCAGTGTTATTGGTGTAAAATACACCTTTTGGATGTACAGAGGCTCTGTGATGAACATGGAAACACTCATCTTGTACAACATGAATTCACCAGTAAAACCAAAGGAGTTCAATTATTGACAGTAGATGAAGACACCATGTTCATTTAATGATGCATTTTACTGAAAAAGTCACTTTCTGAAATTTTCTCTGCTTCAACATTAAACTGAGCTTTTCCGATAATAAAATGGAAATACTTGAGGTATACTGATAAAAGACAAAATTCAGAGGATGGTATTCGAAACAAGTGGTTCCAGGCACAATGAACCCCACCCCTCACATGTATTGGAGCTTATTTTGGCATCGATTCAACACATGCCAGCATATCAGTTCCTTTAAACATCTGCCAAGTTTGAAGTAAATTGAAACAAAATTGATGTTTTTATAGACATTTGAAGTTTTACCCATTATAAGTAAATAGGATCTTTTTTTTTTTTTTTTTTTTTACTTTTAAACTTTTACCTACTTTTCATAAAATGTAATGACATCTACTCTGGGTGACTGGTAATCTATAAATGTAATTTGGTATGCATTTAACAGATACTACTAGTGTTAAGCAAAGAACAAAACAAACCAAAAACAACACCCCTTGCTCTGTTGGCTATAGTTCACTGATAGTTTCATATGTTTCTATTGATTAATGAGCACTTTTCATATCAAATAAAGCAATAAACACAAAATTATGACCATAACAGTAAATTCTCTTATTAAAAAAAAAAAACACTTTTTTCAACATTTCCGCCACTTTTCCTAACAGAAAAACAACAATATCACCATAATTCTGCTTTTTGTATTTTAGTGACAGGACAAAGAGGAAAAAACAAACAAAAAAAAACCTTTACATTTGTGTCACGCCTTGTACCTTTAACCCTCAAAGTGTTACAAGTGAAGTTATCGGGTCATTTTGCTCCCTCTTCTGGAAATGGCAAAATTAATGGCCTGGTTGATCATGTGAACCAGATGTGTGAGATGGGAACATGCCACCATTAATGTTGCTCACCCGTACGTCTGAACAGAGGCTTCTGCAATGATGGGATGGATTTCACATTTCAGTTTCACAGACTGTGAGTCAGTCGGTTTGGCGTTCTGTCTTCATACTGGTAAAAAATGTACTTTGGCACTAATAGGGCCCCTTTGGGATAATAGTCAAAACTTAGTTTCTTGTAACACGTCTTGTAAATTTGACAATGACATTCTTCACGTTATTGTGTTCTAATAAACGCCTGATTACGCTTCATATGTTTGGGTCACAGCTTAGAAAACTGTCCAATCCTTTGACTTGTATATTGCTTCCTAGGGCCCATAACAAGTGTGTAACATTCTTGGTGACTTCATTGGTTTGTCACTTGGTACATATTAAATAGTGAAAATGAAGGGTGCACACAGTGATGGTAGTGACTACTAAAATTCTGATTGGACAGAGGAACAAAAAAAAAAGTTGTTGGGTAGACTAGTCAGTTCAAGTGTCCAAAGAGAAGTGCTTTTTTGGATAGTTTGGAGATGATATGCAATGCAGTGGAAGTCACAGCTATAGCGTATGGTTCTGGTCATGGTCGTTTTAACTGCCTCTCCCTTCGCTTCCCTTCTGCTGGAGCATGAAAATAAAAACAACACGTCTACTTTGACAAGAATGTGGGACTAATCAGTGCCAAAAACACAGCTCCAATGCTGGCTGCATAGACTTGGATGTATAGATGGTGTACATTCAGCCTCTTTTTTTTTTTTTTTTTTTTTTTTTGTTTTACCGCCAAAATATTTCAATGTTTCATGGTTTATTTTAGTGGATGTTTGACAGAGTGTCTAATTTAAAGTGAATTCATATAAAAAAGAGATCTGGAGTGGAGAGATTTCAGTTACCAAGGAAAGTGTTTGCACCTGGAAAATAGGAATGTTACCGTTAAATCTGGAAAGTTTATATTCATCCTTTATATTTCACTGGAATAAAAGATGACAGTTTGCTTAAGGAGATGTGTATTCTTAAAAGTTCAATATGGAAGATCTGTTTATGATTGTGTCCTTATATGAAATTTGACTTGGAGCCTATACTGGAAGCAGCTGATGCATTTTTTTTATGTTTATTTGCATTTTTTTTATGTTAGCTGAATATTTCTACACTATTACTAATGTTGCAGCTGTAGAGGAGCAGAACAGCGTAAAGAATTTATTAAAAAATTGGACCGGAAGTCATTACCTAGACATTGTGTTGTGATTTTGACAAACCTCAAAAGTGCACATGTAGCACCCTTATTCGTATGATAATGGAGACACAGGTAAGTCGATAACTAATAAACCAATGGATTATTATTTGCATTTAAAGGACCAGCTCTCAAAATTACCCTTCTGCTGTCATTACTCAAAAATAAGTTTGAAGATGGACCTGTGGAGTTGATTTAATGAGAAATTCAGACTCAAACATAGCGTTTACAGTTTATGTAGACCAGCCAGGGGTGTCAAAGTGTGGTCCTCGAGGGCCGGTGTCCTGCATGTTTTAGATGTTTCCCTCTTCCATTACACCTGGAGGCCATTACATCATTATCAGTCTGATGAAGAGCTGATTATTAACTCTTTAAGTGTCAGTGCTGATGCATTCTGAATAGATGATTTAGTTTAAATATTCAGAAAAATTCAACAATTTTTCTTTATTTTTCTGCATGGACAAGGTGCCAAAAAGCACATTTTATTTAAACATTTTTTAAAGGCAAAATTAAAATTGCTGGGACCAAATTTCAATAGTAGTTTTCTTCTTTAGTATTATTTTTTTTTCAAAATTTTCCACATTATTTGTCATTTTGTAAATATTTATTACTTTTTGTTGCTCATTTTGTTTATTTTTCTACATTTTGGGTTTTTTTTATTGTAGTATTTTTCTTTGATTTTCTACCATTTGTGTCTTACTTTGATCATGTTACGAATTATTTTGTTAGTTCTCAGGAGTTAAAGGGTTAAACTGAATCACATGGAAGAGGGAAATATCTAAAACATGCAGGACACCGGTCCTCAAGGACTGGAGTTTGACACGTGTGATTTAGACCATTCCATTTTTTTAAAAAAGCTAAATATCACTCCTTTAAATAAACAATTCTAATAATAAAAAAAATGCTAATAACAAAAGGGCGTTCTGATCATCAGAGGTAAAGCAGTCGTCCAAAACCCCTTGAAATGTTGCACAAAAAAAGCTCAAAATGTGTCCAGTTTGATCCAAAACCGAGTGAATAATTCTCTATGGTTGTGAATAAGCCTGCTGTAATGAACATTAAGTGCATTTTGATGCAGGAATAGTCAGTTAAATTATCATAAGTTTACACTTCTCTCTTTTTTTTTATTGATGGAAAAGCAACATATTTCACCGATATACTCTTCAAGGTTTGACAGTAACCCATCGTGTTCTTATTGATGGAAAATTCCATAATTTTTCCTGGATACAAAAGCTACTGGAGTATCATTAAGGAGTTGATATAGCTTCTTTGAATTAACACAGCTAAATTGCAGTTGAATTCTAAGTACATTCCTCAGTGCAGGCGTATCCACTTATGCACAATACAGAATACAGCTGAGCAAGACCTGGGTCCAGAGTGCATGTGTAAATCTCATTAGCTGTATATCCAAATGTCCAACTCCTGCAATTACTAAATTATAAATGTGAAATTAATCAGAAAAAGGGCTGTGGTGTTTGTGAGAGGGGATTAATCTTATCCTTGTTATGCCAACGGCAAGAGGCATTATTCATGAACCCTCTATTTCTCACATCCCCCCCTGGAATGAGAAATATAACTCCGAGCCAAGAGCAAGCGTTTACTCTCCAACTCTGTAGACCCTGACAAAACAGAGTTGTAATTACGTGAAATTATTGATATAAACAAACTGATGAATGGCAATTGGACCCAGTGTGTATTTTTATGATGTATATACGTGATTGGACGTACAGCACTCATTTTTTTTGTTTTTTTTTTAAAGTGAAGGTTTGAGTGAGTTTGCAAATGAATAAATAAGAGTATGAGAATTTTTTTTGAGTAATGTAGGTATGAATTGGGAGCTGTCTGTTTTCCAGTATGAGCATTTCCAAATCAATAACGAATGAATGCTGTTTCATTCCAGGGTTATTATTACTCAAGCCAGAGGAGGGGGGGGGGGGGGGGTGGTGGTACTCTTACTCATCAAATGAGTAAAAAATAAAGTCCCATCAAACACAAGTGAGGAATACTAAAAATGTCCAAGTTAGGAGACACTCGAAACTGGTCGTAGCACTTAATTGAAACCGTACTGCTCTCAAGAGAAAATATCTGTGCCAAACGCAAATCTGCTTGGCAGTAAAGAAGAACAGTTAGGGGAATCTTTAACGGGCCACAATCCATTACAGAGAGTCATAAATGTCCTCAGGAATATACACATCATCGTAGAGTGGGATGTGGACGTTCTCTCCCAAAGACTCATCCTCATTTATGTCCCCATAAGCTGAGCCTTTATGGGGACTTTGTATATTTTTGTGAAAGTAAAGCTACGACTGTTATGAGATTCTTAATCTGTGTGTACCATGTAGCGCTGCAGAACCATGTCTGCAGGAACACAGTATTCCTACTAGTTTTCAGCTCTTTTAAAAGTACCATAGACATGACTTCAGCTGATCCAGAATTTTGCAGCTAGGTTACGAACCAGAACCAAGAAGAGACAGCACTGTTTGTTTTACCTGCACTGGTTACTGGTAAAACTACACAATAGATTTTAAAATACTACTCCTTACTTATAAAAGACTTAAATCAGGGGTGTCAAACTGGGGTCCTCCAGGGCCGGTGTCCTGCATGTTTTAGATGTTTCCCTTTTTCTTTACACCTGGAGGCCATTACATCATTATCAGTCTGATGAGGAGCTGATTATTAACTTTTTAAGTGTCAGCGATGATTCGGAATGGATGATTTAGTTTAAATATTCAGAAAAAATCTAATATTTTCCTTTTAGTTTTGTGCATGGAAAGGGTGCCAAAAAGTTAGATTTTTATTTTTATTTTATTTTATTTTATTTAAAGATTTTTTTTTAAAGGCAAAATTAAAATTGTTGGGACCAAATTTCAATACTAGTTTTCTTCTTTCGTAATTTTTTTTTCTAAATTTTCCACATTATTTGTGATTTTGTAAATATTTATTAGTTTTTGTTGCTCATTTTGTATATTTTTCTACTTTTTTTTTTTTTTTTTTAACGTTAGTATTGTTCTTTGATTTTCTACCATTCAATTATTTTGTTAGTTCTCAGGAGTTAAAGAGTTAAACTGAATCACATGGAAGAGGGAAATATCTAAAATATGCAGGACACCGGCCCTCGAGGACTGGAGTTTGACACCTGTGCCTTAAATGGAACAGGACCCAGTTACATTTCAAACTCACTGACCAGTTATGTACAAACTAGAACACTAAGGTCATCCAATGCAGGGTTACTAGTGACTGCCAGATATATTACAAAGAAAATTGTTGACGCAGCCTTTGTTAACTATGCACCAAAGTTATGGAATACAATTCCAAAAGACATCAGGGAAGCCAGTTCACTGAGTATATTTAAAACTAAATTAAACACATTTTTATTTTCGTCAGCCTTTGAAGGAAGATAAAGAATGGAGTCACAATTCTGCGACCCTACTCTTTATATTCTTTATACTTTTTATATTCCTTATAGTTTGTGCGGAATCAACACTTAATGTATTTCTGATTTATTTTACTCTTGTAATTTTATTTTTTATTTATTGAAATTTCATAATGCATGTATTATCAGTTTAACTTGTACTTTTGCAATTTTATAATTTTGTGCAATCAAATTGTAATGTTTTTTTGTTTTTTTTTTCACCCTGTCTTAAAATTGTATTTTAATTTTTAATCAGTGTGAAGCACTTTGGGCTACAGTGTTGTGTGAAAGGTGCTATACAAATAAAGCTTATCATTATTATTATTATTATTATTATTATTATTAATAAACACAGATATTCTTTGTGTTAAAAATATAACAAGTCAATTTTTATATTAAAATGTAGTCCGATTCTATAGTGTGATTTTAATACTAAAAAGGGAGCGCGTTCTTTTGTAAGGATGTTGAAAATACATAATGAGCTCATTGGAGTCCATATAGTACCAGACCTCAATTTCTGCTCTTTGACTCCACTTATGCACACGTCAATCCCGGTGATATATTCAAACCTGTAACAAATTACTCACTCCCCCACAGCTCTGTGGACGACAGGGGCGTCTTGTCTCTGATTGGTGGGTTTTACTCTCATTTGTCTTTGACACCCGGCACTAACGGTTCGGCCAACAGTGCCATTCATCTCCTGTGTCACCAGCAGACCATGAGAGTCCTGCTGTGAAGTCACACTGGTCTCCTATGAACCAGTGTCAGTGTCAGATATGTTCCTTGTCTTTCTGTCCTGTCAGCGCTCGTCCGTATGTCTCCTATATTAAAACATGGCTGATATAAAACAGGACCTTGAATACAAGTTCATTGTAGATTTTACATTTTAAAATGTTTCAATATGATCTCAGCTTGATATTGATTGATATGAATATGATGGAAATGATTCATTCATTTGAGTTCAGTTGTCAAATGTCAACAATGCATGACATTTTTTGAGTCAAAGCATTTGCATTATGCGTGGTTAAGGGCAGTCAGCCATCCATTTGATGGGTCTGGGATTTAATGAGGCATCTTTTCCACATATATGTCACTGCAAAAACCAGAGATCAGAGAGTATTGGCTTTTTTAACTTACATTTTTATCATATTCATCATATTTATGTCTGTGCTTTTGTTATTTTTATCTATGTGAGGAGCAATGTAATTGTTTGGGATGAGAAATGTGAACCAGTTCCAAAGTTTTGGATTTATCAGAATCATATGCCTGTAGTTTGTTTTTGTGAAAGCTGCTTTTTCTGCAAAACAATGACATATAAATGTTGCATCTATGGAATCTTGTGTCAAAAACAAGTCCAATGAGTGACCTCATTTCAACAGGTCTATTTTTACTGTGTGAAAATTATTGCTTCAAGTATAATTCTAACTTCTACTTAAGAAAATTAAGTTACTTTAGTCTGTTTAGACCCTAGACCTAAAAAGATAATAATGCATATCTATTTGTTACATCTATGCACCATAACCTCTCAGCACTACTGTTAACACATAAAGACCCAGAGCGACTTTTGTGGCTTTTTCATTACATTTACAATTTATCGCTATTTATTATAATATCTCCTTCCAAATTTAATTCACTGGTCATGTAGATGTTCATAAAGTTCACATTTAGCTTAAGGGTTATTATGTAAAAACAGAGAAAACTGAAGAAAAATTTACTTTTTCCACAAAATCTATCATTAACTGAACATAAAACAAGTGTCCTCATCTAATATCACTTATTAAACTCTATGAGTTTTACTGGTAAATAAATATTGGAGAAGATGACAGAGCCTCTCAACATCCAAACAGGTCATGTGTGATAACCGTGAAAAGATGACAAACTGTATTTTACACCAATCATTGACATGCATTGATAGAATTAGTGGATCAACAGTTATTAAACATGTGTTTCCAGTGGATGTTTGGGGTTTTATGGGTTAAACATTGGGTTATTTTTCTACCACCAGCTCAGCATTACAGCACATAAGAAATATATTATGTCAGTGCAGGTCCTCATAAGAATAGCAGTAGAAGCATTACTGTGTCAAACCATGTAAACCATTAGTAAGCGGTCACATTAGGTGTTGTTGCACAAACCAGGACCTGTGTGGTGTCTTAGCTTTGCACCTTTGACCTCATTATACTCCTTTCTTCCAGTCAGTGCAGACACTTTGCCCTTCAGCAGTTTTTGCTGAAAATACGTCATTGAAAACAAACAGAACGGTCACAGGGATGCAGATGTAAAAAAAAAAAAAAAAAAAAAAAACTGGGAAAAAAATGTACTGCAAGCCACCAAGGAATCCTTCTAGAGCTCATTAAGACTAAATAATAAATAATAAATATGGTCTCTTTCTACTGATGACATTTCTGAAGTATAAAAATATGGCTGCATATCCTTTTGTTCTCGTGCTTTTGTTCGTTCTCTTCAGGAAAGTGACAAAACAGTCCAAACATTTCTAAATCTGCTTGGTTCCAAAATGTTGGAAAAGACTCAATGCCATGTGAAACAGCATCAAAAGCTTCATCTGTATGTGCCACTTGCTTGTGCCACTTTATGAAAGATGGCATAGCCTCATGTGCAACTGAAGCCAACTTCCAACATTAATATGAACCAAACTCTGCCTTTCTCCTTTGCTAATCTTATTGCCACTGATGTGCGTCTGTTCAGAATTATTCATAAAGCATCCTTTGATCCATTCCTGCTGGAAATGCCAACATTTACAAACGCATACTTTGCGTTTTACTGGCATTTTTACAGGCACACCTGGAAATTGCCCCATATGGATCATAAATTGAAATATTATGACTGTTTCGAATCTGCTTAACATCTTTTAACTTTGCCAAAACAGCCAAATGCTAAATAATTACACACACACACACCTCAAAAGTGAAGGCCAGTAGTATTGTATTTGGGTTTTTTCTTCGTTTGTTCATCTGTCTGTCAGCAACTTTACACGAAAACTACAGGACCAATTTCCATGAAATTTTCAGAAAATGTGTGAGGTGATCCAGAATAGATCCCATTACATTTTGGTGAATGTAGGTCAAAAATCATGTTCACAAGTCACCAAAAATGTGTTTTCACAATGATTAGAGATAGGGGCAAATCACAAATGTCCTTTTCATTTCTGTTTACTCCGTTTTTCATATAGCCTCTTTTTGCTCTCACTGTTGATATGCATTTACATTAGAACCTTGAAGGACAAATTCTTGACGTCAAAGGTCACAAGAAAGGTCAAAATCGAATTTTGGATATATCTTTTCAACTAATCATGTTAACCAAAATGGTGGTCTTTCAAATCTGCATTTTGTCGTGTATAGATTTTGACCTAATGTTGAAAAGATCAAGGGTCCATGGGCGTCACACCAGTGGGGGATGGGGGTGTTACGACACCCCCCACTTCTCCAACCAGATGATTTCATACCCCCAATTTTGACTTTTTATCTCATTATTTTGACTTATGAATTGAATAAATGTTTAATTGAGGAAAAACTGATTTTTGTTATTTTTGGCCATATATTACTTTTTTTTAAAATTTAACCATTAATGGATAATTGTTCGTTAATTTTACGATGATAGATTCAGAAAGTTTTTCTCATGTGCCACAACCTAGAACACCCCCACATTTTAAATGACTGTGACGCCCCTGGGTCACTGAGTCAATACCTAAAAAAACTAAAATTAACTATAAACTCAAAAAACGAGTGGACATAAAGACTTAATTACTATTATTGACAGATAGGAAACCTGGTGTGGGCTTCAAGTGTCATGACCTTTGACCTTAAAACTTTAAAATCAAGGTCACATAATTTGATAAATACTCAGTTACTATTATTGACAAATAGAAAATTACAAGTAGGTTTCAAAAATGGCATCATGACTTTTGACCTTGACTAAAGTTGAAAGGTCAAACCCATAGCCTCAACAATTTGAGAGGGACATGTCCATTTGCGAAGGGGCGGGGTTTGTTGTGCCTGGCACCACTTGAAATTGTTGATATTAAAAGTGCTTCGTCCGCTGCTTTAGTTTATTTCAAACTCCTCCTCACTTTGTCTTTGTACGAGGTGACTGAGACAAGCCTCACCTTAAAAGCTCCATCTCCCTCCCCGTCTCTTCTCATCTACTCGGCTCTAATTGTTCCGAGAACACATTGCACCCTATAAAAAGACAGGGTTATCTATCCTTTTATTTGAACCCAAGTAGTTTATGGTCACAGCAGTCCTTTTGGATCTGTGCCATAGCGCTAAGAAAGTCTTCAACACTCACTAAGGCTTTCACAGAGAAAAAAAAAAAAAAAAGAAAGAAGTGCAAGTTGATAGTGATCATAAGCAAAATGTCTACCATACTTTTAAGCCCTATGTGCACACTCAGCTTTGGACTGTGCCAAAGTATATCCTTGAGTGTAACAGTAAAAAAGGATGCAAAAGAACATTCCTGGTATAGCTTTAACTTGCTCATTGTGTAAAAAGGTCATACTCCCACTGCATGTAGATGTATGATGCCCAGCAACATTCATGAATCAGGCTCATAAGACAGCTATGAAAACAGTCAAAATAAACACATCCAACATGAATTACAGTCTTAATGGCTTGTCCATTAATCTCCACAGTATGTAGACCTATTCATCAGTGGGTGTTGTCATCACCTTGTGTGTGCTGTATTAGGCAAAGGGGCTCTGGTGTCGCTCCACTGTGGAGTTGCTGATGGCTAAGGAATGATAAGTGGAGGGATAACCCATCGTGGGGGAACATGGCAGCATAAAAAAAAAAAAAAAAGGCCCACGAACACTGTTAAGCATCTTATTTCAAGACTTTTGGGGCTCACAGAGTCCCTTTAAAAACTCTTTTTGGATTTGAATCTAAGTGTAATCACAGTTGTGCTTAATGTGGACAGGTGGGTCAAGATGGCAACGTCCCATTCAAGTTTTAGGTTTCACTAAAGGAATGAGACAAGTCTGTATTTGATTTGGTATTGGCTAATACATGCAGACTTTTTTTTTTTTTTTTGCTGTAAAAATATTACAAATGGTGCATAAAATTATTGGTTGGCCTTCAGTGAAACACATCATCTTTCAAAGTTCAAACCACGACAGCAAGTTAAAGCTGCTGTAAAAGAAATAAAAATACGCTGCATTTTTTTGATATAATGAGTTAAAATAGTAATGTTGGGTTAATTATTTTGAGTAATATACCAGTGGATCTGTCGTATGTGTATTCACTAAACATGTTGGTAGCAAAAAAAAAAAGGAATTAAACAAGCTTCAGATTGATAATGTGGCGGCTGTTTACTAAATGAACTGAAGAAGAGTTTAACACCTACTTTATTGGTCCAGAAAAAACTATTACATCCATTTAATGCAAGCGTTGCTTTACTTTTTTTGTTTGTTTGTTTTTTTTGTGTTTGTTTTTTACAATTTCTAAGGAAATTGCATGGTGTCATCCAGCAGTTTGAAGGCCCACTTAAACACTCGGACAACTTTATTACATTCATTATTATTTATTATATGTCTCAATGTTTTTTTAAGTGGTTTAAAACAAGCATTTTTTTTTTTTTTTATTTTATGAAGTCTAGATCCTTCCCTTGAGATTTATCAGTTTGTGTCTAGAGTAAATAACCACATTTGACTATTTACAGCCAAGCATACGCATAGAAAACATATGTTATAAGTGAACCGAGCCTTTAATTAATCAACAAAACCCTAAGTTATTTATTAATATGGAATGTTTTAAGATCCACTTTTATCTTCTAGCCTTTAACTCTGCATGAGTTGTGCAGTCCCCTGGGTCTTATTTATTTGTTGTTGATTTTATTACTTTAACTATTTGATTTAATTGCTTTATTTATAGCTTTGTTATACTTTTATGTACTTATTTATTGTTTAGTACATTTCCTTTGTTTTATGATGTGCAGCACTTTGATAAAAATCCTTGCTCAAATGTCTTACATGTACTGAATGTTGCTGTTGCAGGACGTCTTCCAGGGTTTGACTCGTATCCATGACTCATCCGTTTATTTGACACTTGGCTAATTTAAGAAAGGGTAAATATATTATTTTATAACACTGATAGAAAATCAAATGGTTCAAATATAAGTGATTGTTGATTAATTTGTTAAAACCTTTCAGTGTAGTCGAAACTCTTATACAGGATGTCCCATACATAGGACACTTAATAGGATAATATATGTATGGAATGTAACATGTATTTCTTTATATTTCCGATGCATTTGAATATAGAACAACACATTGAAATGGCAGTCATATACTGTAGAGCATATTATACAATTTATTTTTCTTATATATGGAGTCTTATGGGACACCCTGTATTTTTTTACTCATTTATCAGTCAACTGGAAATTGCTAATAAACTAGTTATATGTCACAGCTCAAACACATTCAACTGTAATAAATTGGAACCTTTTAAGATTTTCCTCTTGTATTTGTACTTCAAATGTTAAGCGGTCTATTCATACCTAAACCTTATGTGAGCCCATGACGCTGAAGCTAGTCCTCCGTCCATTTTCGTATACATTAAATAGATATTGTTTGAGGAGAACAGCTGGGTTGAGTTTTCACACTGTGCTTGATGTGTGCCTGCTCATCTTCATTTGAACATGACAGGTCTATCGACTCATTCACACGGCTCCAAGGTTTGATCCCATTGTTCCTGGATGATTCCGAAGCACAGCTGGGAATCACATCTCACACCTCACTTTTTTCTGCCCCCCCACCCAAAAAAAAAAAGACATACTGTACACACCATTAAATCTCATCTTACAGTGATGCCAACAAAGCCTAAATAAGAGGCGTGTCTGTCTGCTGTCAATATAAGGATGGGCAGTCATTTTGATTTAGAGCTGAACCTTTGCATTTTTGTTGTTTGTGTTTGTGTTGTTCAAAGGGTTACGTTGCCATGGCACCTATCTGTGTTTTTCATTAGCTGCTTTTATCATCTGGCCACTTCCCACTTTGTGGCTCTGTAGATATAGTTTCCTTTTATACACTCAATTTTATGGTTGGCTTTGCTGTTTGCTTCACCCTTAGGGGTTGTTTCCTCAGTGATTTCAACCCTGTTTCTGAAGGAAATGTGCAGGCGGGAGAGTGAGCAGTGCATAAATGTCTCATTACCCAGAAAGCACCAGGTGATTGCTTTGAAAAAAAAAATAAAATGATGATCATTGAAACATGCAAAGTAGGAGAGACCATGTGTGACTCCAATGCATTGGCCTGGAACCTTTGCTTGAGGTCATTTCTGTGAGATGATTTGGTTTTTATATGTGATTAAAATCATCTCAGTTCATTATTCCATATCAATCAAAAGGCAAAATTCTATCATTTGTGACACAAGAAACAACAAATCTGATCATTACTTTTTGCCAAAATAAATCATGAAACTTCCATGAGGATAGTTAACTCTAAGCTGAAGGGCTGACATACATTACTGCTGCCGACCATGTCCAAGACATCAGTATCTGGATGGGAAATCTTCACAGTAAATAAAAGCTCCTTTTCACCCATTTCATGGTTTGGGGAAACGGCATATTACTAAACTACTTTTTTTATTTTTTATTTTATTTGAAAAAGATTAGTTATAAGTGACATAGAAACTGAAAAACAAAACATTCTACAATTAAACTTAAAGGTCACTTTGTTTTACTTTTTATCTGGTTTTCAATTAATGTGACGGAAAGTAAAAGGTCGAGGAAAACTTGGATTGCTATTGTTTTTACCAGACAAAACCAAATGGCTTCAGTGTTTCCATTTACTTGCAGCTTAAATCACTGCAGCAGGTGTTAATATGTGTTCAGAATGATTTTAGAAAGAAATAATACATTCATTCACTTTGCAGTGGGTTATGTGTCGTCAGTGACGTTAACAATGGTGAAGAAATGCAAAAGGAATATGTTATACAAAGCACAGTAAAGGCACATCTGGGGTGCAATCCATTTTAATCATTAAAATATTGACAGTAATTGACTTTTAGTTTTTATTTCTCTACAAGTTAACACTAAAGCAACCATCCATCACTGTTACGACCTCAACACCTTTAAATCCCTTTTAAAAACTCATTTATTTAAGATTGCTTTTAATGTTTGATTACTTTTATTTTGTCTGTTTTAATTAGTGATTTCTCTGTTTTCTATTGTTTGTTTTTATTGTAGTTGGACTCTTATTGTTCTATTTTTACTGCATGTAAATCGTCTTTGAGTGCCATGAAAAGCGCTATACAAATAAAATTTATTATTATTATTATTATTAATAAATCTGCCAACAACACAGAACCGGCATAAGGTACTTTTAACCTTGTGCCACTGCAGACTTTATAATAAGTCTATATATGTTTGGTTGGCATTTATTTTCAAAAATAGTAAAGAAAGAAAAAAAAGAAGGAAGAAAAAAAGAAGAAAAAAAGGGGAAAAAAAAGAAAGAAAGAAAGAAAGAAAGAAAGAAAGAAAGAAAGAAAGAAAGAAAGAAAGAAAGAAAGAAAGAAAGAAAGAAAGAAAGAAAGAAAGAAAGAAAGAAAGAAAGAAAGAAAGAAAGAAAGAAAGAAAGAAAGAAAGAAAGAAAGAAAGAAAGAAAGAAAGAAAGAAAGAGGATTTTTATAAACGTTGCCACATTCTCATTTCTTTTGTTTTAAAAGTCTAACAAAATATATTGATTTTGATGGAAAAATACATGTAATAAAATATGACAAAGCTGGCAAACAGGGTTTTTTTTTTTTTTGTTAAATGCAGATAAGCATTAAACATTACAATAATAACAGTCCTTGTTCTCATGAGAAATTCATATGAATATAGAAATAGAGTATGAACAAAGAAAGGGAACATTGAGTGAAAATGTTTGGGAACCACAGTCCTATTTCACTCCAAGTTCTCCCGCATAATTTATTCACAACCAATACTGAAGACCTTGTATTTGTTTTGTTAGACTAACCGTCGTCTATGTCCTGCGTCACTGCCAAAGCCTTATACTGACATTCAGAGTCTTTCCACCATACATTGTCTTCTTCTAACTGACTGACAAATGTGGAGAAGTGTAAAATGTTTTAAAGTGTCTCAGTAACAATAGAATATATCATAGTTATATAAATGCAGGCTATTTTTCATTTTTGCAATAGAAGTAATGGGAGGTCAAAATTACCTCATGACACTTTAAGACAAAACCACTTTTCTCCCACTCTTTAGAGTCCAGAATTCCCAAAATGCAGAAAATTATGTACAGTATTGTGCTCAGTCACCAACTGGAAGACATGTTTTTTTTTTGTTTGTTTTTTATCTGATCAGAGTTGAATGCGTTTTGACTCCTAAAGAACCAGTATGACTTTTTTGGCAATTCACAAATGAATTTTTCCTCTATATCCACCATTTTTAAATGATTTATTGATGTTTGCTATAATATTATCCTGTTTATTTTGCATTTCTTCAGTAAAAATCTATATTTAATTCACTGATAATGTAGATGTTCATGTAGATAAAATTCCAGAAAACATTCAAAGGTTATTTTGTTAGAACTATAGAGAAAACCGATGAGAAAATAGAGAAAATGACTTTTTCAGTAAAATATATCAATACACATCTCCATCCACTGGCATTGATTAAACTCCATTAGTTTTTACTGGTGAATCAATGTTGTAAAAGATGACAGTGTGACTACGGAGACTCTGAACATCCAAATGATTCATATCTGACAACCATGAAAAGTTAAACTACATTTTACACCAATTATTTACATGTAATGATAGAATTAATGGATTAACAGGCATTAAATATTTGAGTTTTGAATAGCAGTGGATGTTTGGCAAGAAAGAGAGGTCAAAATACTCCTATGAAAATACGGTACTAGTGTTAAACACCAACACATTTACTGTATGCATCGTATAATAACTTATCAGAAAAACAAAAGTATACCAACATATGTCTTATTAATATTTTTCCAAATTCAGATTTTCTCTCTCATTTCATTTTACAAAAATATACCCACATTACAAGATAAAACAAATGAAAACTAGCCATTATTTCTCGCAGATAGACACTGCTTATATTTATTTAACCTTATTTTATATTAATATTATCATAGGTAATAGTGGCTATAGCAGAAATGGAGGCGTTTGTGTGAAGTCTAACAACAATAGCAGCTAAGTTGTTAACTTGATTTCCATTTTTGTCACATTTTCAAAGTATATATATTTTTATTTAACATTCACCTCAACACTGGTACATATCCGGTCTGGTCTGTTTCCCACATATATCTTTGCCTATGACTTACTACAGGTAAACCACTAACTTATGTGATTCTGTTTCATGTTCTCTGGAAAGTACTACTAAAAAAAATCTGTTTGTGCGAGTTAAAATCCCATTTATGTGTGGACAAGTGGTCTAAATATAGAGAAAACTTTCTATTAACACTGACAGGTAATTAAATCCATAACTCTCTAGCACCTTTTTCATCATTATTATGTTTATAAATGTTATTGCACAAGTGCTATAGTCAGTGACCTACAGCGAACTGTTTACATATCAGACTACGTATATAAGTGATCCTTATCCAGGGTCTATCTGGGTATTTTGATTTTCAGTGTGTTTGAACCATATAGATGATGAAATGCCAGTGGATAAGAAGCTAAAAATAAAACGGGGAAAAAAAAAAAGCAAAGAAAAATACTTAAAAACCTTATCTAATTTCTTTTAGCACAAATACCACACTGATAAATAGCTCTTTTCTGTGCTAAATCCAACCAGTCATTGTGCTGACGAGCTCTTAGAATAGAGTTCTGTGTTGACAGTGGAACATGAAGTGGATGTGGCACGCTTCCTTCTCCAAATAAATGAAAACCACAAACATCACATCAATATACATGAAAAGAATCTGAGTCGTAGCCTTGTTCCCCTGACACTGGCACAGCCTGAACAGTGGGAACAGGAACTTCCTGGCACAGTAGTGTTATTGTTGCACAGAATGAAGAGGGTGTGAGCCAGGTATACAGAGTTAGTTCAATAAAGCTTTGACCAAAAACAGCAAATTGAGCAGGAAAGATTGAAAATAGGCCAACTTTATGTCTGGGAGCGCCCTTGAATAGTTCTGTCTTCAGTATATATGTGGTGCTTGTATGAATATTTCGAGGTTTGCATGCAGATGGACAAAAAAAATTTAACTGTGGGAAGACGAAAAAGCCTGTAAAAGTGATTCTGCATCGTCAGAAAAGTCAGACAATTATGGACGATTAAATCCACGGCAGCACTTTCTCCAGCAGTGGAAGGAGGAGTCGATTATTTGCCAGTATACAGTATCATTACCCAAATCTCAGGTTTGATGGTTCAGCCCATTCCAATATTTCCCGGAATGTTGGTCTTTCCATGTGGGAAAACTTAACCTCACATGAGATTTGAGGGGATTTGTTTTCACCTACTGTCATGCTCACAGTTAGACCATTTGGGACGGATCAAACGCTATGCCAAAATCCGCTGTCACGTCTTCATGCCACTTGAGAGAAGACGTTTCCAGAGGTAAACACTTAAGTGAATGGAAGCCAGTCAAATATGGAATATTCACATGGATGTTTGGAGAAATATTCCAGGCGCCTGTTTTTGCGTGGATATCTCAACATCTCCAAAGTGTTCTTTTTTTTTTTTTTTTTTTTTTTTTTTTCCTTTTTGTTTCATGACACAGTGATCCCAGATGTGGCCTTTGTGCCGTCGTCCAGCCCTGCACTCATATTCTACCCGCCTGGGATACACGCCACCCTTTTTGGTCCTCAGAAATCATGGGTTCCTTTTTTTAAAGCAAGTGCTGTTTATACGGCTGATGCCAACTGGATCCGTGATTGCAGCCCACTAGTTTATTTTAATTAGCCATGGAGAGCAGTTCCGATGGATTCGAGTGTGACTCACCCCTTTTTCAAAACATCAGTCTCCATGAAGTCCCACTGTTACCCTTTGAGGCTGGGTTTCATTTAGATTAGAGAAAAGGAGGGGCCATCCGTGATGTGAACTGTATGTATGTACTGTCTGTGCATGTTTGGGTTCAAGTAAAAAAAAAAAAAAAAAGACTGACTACTGTTGGCCTGAGGATGAAAATTTAATTTACAAGATTTGCGTTTATATTTTCACTAGTTCCTTTGGTAACACTTTATAATACCTACACACAATTGACTATGTATTAACCATTTATTACCCATTTATAAATGGTTGTTCATTATGTATTAACCATTTGTTAATGTCTTGTAAAGGTTCATACTAGTGTAAATGTAAAATTTGATTATTTTTAACCAACAGGTGCAGTGTTTGTATATCTGCTTTACAGGTAAACAAAGAAACAGTTGTAAACACTGCACCTGTTGGTTAAAAATAATCTAATTTTACATTTACAATAGTATGAACCTTTACAAGACATTAACAAATAGGTAACAAATGGTTAATACATAATGAACAACCCATTTATAAATGAGTAATAAATGGTCAATTGTGTGTAGGTATTATAAAGTGTTACCAAAACATATTTTTGGTTACCTTGACCTTTGACCTACATTCACCAAAATGTGTGTAGGTATTATAAAGTGTTTCCGTTCCTTCTATATCGCATCTAAATTGTGATCAAAAGTGTTGCTCCCTCATGTTGATTTTGTTGAACAAACCCGGCGTTCAGTTCAGGAGTTTAATTCTATGTAAATATATGAATTTAGAGGCTTTTCTACAGTCTTTAAACTGTTTATGGGTAACACTTTATAATACCTACACACAATTCATTATGTATTAACCATTTATTACCTATTTGTTAATGTCTTGTAAAGGTTCATACTTGTGTAAATGTAAACTTAGATTATTTTTAACCAACAGGTGCAGTGTTTACAACTGTTTCTTTGTTTACCTGTAAAGCACATATACAAACACTGCACCTGTTGGTTAAAAATAATCTAATTTTACATTTATCTTTGGAAGACACTAGTATGAACCTTTACAAGACATGAACAAATAGGTAACAAATGGTTAATACATAATGAACAACCATTTATAAATGGGTAATAAATGGTTAATACATAGTCAATTGTCTGTAGGTATTATAAAGTGTTACCTGTTTATGTATGTATGTCGTGTATTCTTTTATAATGGGACACCCTCTGTATCAAACTGAAAAAAAAATTACTCATGAAATCTCTATGTTTTTAGTTCCAGCCTTAGGAAAGATTTCTAATTCTACCTTCGGTTCAAATAAAATTAAATTTTACATTCAATTTGCCTCACTTAAGTTGCGATCCAAGTCGTGCACCATCCAAAAGACACAACCTAACAATATAACAGTGTATTGAAACTGGTCCCTTCGATGAATATAAACCCATCAAACGAGACTAAAAGCAGCTGTGATGGTTCTGTTGCCATTATGACATTAACAAAAAGTGTTCACATTTGGTGATCATTATGGCAGAGGACATGGCACTTGTATTGTTTTATGCATGGAAGATTGTGTATTTGTGTTAAAAGCAATCATGATCTGTCTTCTGTCCAGGATAATAACTTAACTGTTACGTGACAACACCAGCTTCCTGCTTTTGTTATAATTACACTTTTTATAACTACTGTATCATGGAGAAATATAAAGAAAAGAAGTCCAGTAAAAATGTTGTTCAAGTTAAAATGACCTTCCTTTTTCAATACTTCAATAGAGCGCTCTTAAAGCTACTTAAAATGTCATTGGACAAAAATTCCCCTAATTACTGGTCTGAGAAGACACGAGACTTCTGCATGGAGTCTTTCCCTGTGTTTTCTGGCTGTGGAACATCACAGGTTAAACATGAGTGACAGCTGTAATCACCAATCACTGATCAAATTACATCAGACATGACCCAGAGGTGAATCCACAGCTCTATTCCATAGTTTAGCATGAGAATATGGAAAAGTACTTTCACTTTTCTGCAACACCACGTTCACTTGTATTAAAATGAAGTCTTTTGAAATGGACAGAGAGAGAGAGAGAGAGAGAGAGAGAGCGAGAGAGAGAGCGAGAGAGAGAGCGAGAGAGAGAGCGAGAGAGAGAGAGAGAGAGAGAGAGAGAGAGAGAGAGAGAGAGCCATTTTAGTATATTTTGACTGTTGCAAATATTTCTTTTGAAATACAGCTTATAGAGTAATCATTTGTAGCCTATATTCCAAATGTAAGCTAATACCTATTCAATTAAACATCAATGTAATGGTTATATCTGATTATTTTTTGGTTTCACAGCTGATTTGACCTATATTTAAATGTCACTTTAAACCAACACTGTATAGTACTGTTACCTTTTAACAGAATATTTATCATAAGAGCATTTGACCAAAATTAATTCGTAAAAACATATGCAGTTTGGATGGATGGACAACTCTTATTTTATGCAACTGGAAACACTCCAGTGGTTTCTGAAACATGAGCCATTGTGCTTTATAGGTTTTATTGGGTCATCGCGGTAATTTCACTCCTGCCTGTACTAGAAGCTGGAGAAGAAACCATTTTAGCTGTATTATAACATGCAGTAAATTGTAAACAAGTGGTGCCAGGCATAACAAATCCTGCCCCTTGTATGTATTGTAACTTATATGGCATCAATCCAGCTGATGTTATTATGTCTATGCATGTGCTGATGTCAGCATACTGTAGCAGTTGCCTCTATACATGTGCCAAGTTTAAAGTAAATTGAAACTAAATGTATGTTTCGATAGATATTTGAAATTTCACCCATTATAATGCTGCGTTTCAGGCCTCCCATAAGTTGTACTTTTCCAACCTTCAAACCATGATTTACAATTTTGCAGCGTTCCAGGAGCGCAAGGAATTCTGGGATCTACATGCTCATGCTTATACTCATTTATAGTCATTTCAGTAAAACTGTACATTACAGATTGCCAATAAAGTGGTAATTTCTATGGTAATTTTGAGGTAATTTCATGGTAATAATGCCTTTGTAACTATTCATATTATTTTCAATGCATTTTGCAGTGAAATTACTCTGCAATTTCCAGGTAATAGTGATGCAAATGGCTTTCATTTCAAGTCCAAGTAATAAAATGGTAATTATTTGAAATTAATCTGTAGTTACTGAAATGATGATTCTAGGATTTACTTGTTTTTCTTTAATTACCTGAAACAGCTGTAACTGTCACTGTCATAGTTAGTCTCCCAACATTGGAAATTACAATGCTTATATATAAAAAAAAAAATTTACAAAAAATCACCCCCTTGGATATTTTCATTGTTTGATGTAGTTGATTTAATATAAGGTCAATATAATTACAAATTTTGACCAGATTTTTTTCCCAAGCCCTGGACTGCTTTACAAAGGTAGTGGGTAAAATGAATGTGAAAAATGGGGACATTCTGGAGAACAATACGATCCAGTCTGAAAGGGAATAATGACTTAGTAGATTTATTTCCCAGTGAGACAATGAGCTGAAACACACAGCAGAAGCTACAGAAAAATGCTGGTGAATGTTGTGGGCTGGCCAAACCAAAGCCCAGACCTCAATGTAGAAGAAAAATGATGGCTTGACTTGAGAAATCCTGTTCACACTTGATCCCTGTGTGACTTGATGGAATGTGCAAATTGTATCCACCAACTACTGACTGGACCATGGTTAATATTCATGCGGTTACATTTAATGTGTTTTATTCACTGATATTACTTTGAGGAACTACAACAACAATTACTCAGATTCTTTTTTTTAGAAGGGGTCATTTTTTGTTTGCTGCGATTGCTATTTTTTTTGGTTTGTTTTTTTCATCCTATGTTAGCTGTGGAGGTTTCTGGGAATACACATACAACTGTGGAAAAGGAAAATAAGCTAACTGGACTTTAAAATGTATATATTGCCTTTGTACTAAGAAAAATAAAAGCTAATAAAGTAAAAAACAAAACAAAACAGGACACTTTGTTTAGAGATAGACACAAATAGATCTTATCGTATGGAAAATTATGAATAACACCAAGCCATGGTCAAGTTCGAGCAGTGTTTTTCAAAAGCTGAGGTCAGTAACCCACATGGAGTCACCTAGAATTTAAATCTGAGATTTCCAGAAATTGATTTAAAAAAAAAAAAAAAAGAGACCATCACTATCCATAAAGGACATGACAAACTGATTCTGAAGCACTGTGGTACTGTGTATCTGTCCAATGTTCAGTGTGGTCAGTGTCATAATTCATAGTTTGTCCAGTATTAATTGTTAGCCTCGTAAGTATAAGCTGGACTGACTGTACATACTATGGAAATTAAAGTTCTCACTTTGTGCAGTAATCTATACCTGACTTTTCTGCCTCCATCCATAATAATGTACAATATATAGACTAAATATTAACACAGTAGAGCAAACTATTACATGATCAAAAACTATTAAATTTTATGGAAAAAATGAATGAATGAATGAATTTTGAATGTCTAGGGTTGTCAGAAATGTGTCATGTAAAAATGTGTTCATGAGCCAAAAAAAATGTTTTAAAACAATGAGTTAGACCTTAAAACAATCAGGAATAAAATTTCAACAGTTCACCAAACACAGCCCATTTCTATTTTTGCGGAAATTTCTGGAGCTTTTGCGTCATTTCTTTTCAACTAAACTGAAATATATTGTCAGTCCTGCTGGGAGACTAGGTCAAAGTTCAGTGTCCAGCCCACTTCGATATGTGGGCGAACCGCTCAGTCATTGGGCGACCCACTCTACCAACTGAGTCATAGCCACCCGACTTGAGTGCAGTGTGTGAAAACACCCTCAAAGAACTAGAATTTTCTGTCAATGATTCAGGTTTTATGGGGTTAAAACTACACTTTGACAAGAATCGAGATCAGTCCATCAAACGGAGCTAATAGGACCACAGCACCATTTCTATTTTTGTGAAAATTTGTTTTCACTCTGACATTCTGGAGCTTTTTCTGCAATTTATCTTCAACAAAGCTAAAAAAAATATATATATATCAACAATGCTTCCATTTTGGAAGCGATAAAAGAGAAATAAAACCATCCAATTTTACATTTAAAGTGTACTATTTTCTCAAGGACACGTTCACATGCGTAACACTTGTTTTCCTACAATGAACCATTGATTGCAAGAGTGGAACATGTATTTGAAGATGTAACAGAATAACATTTAGCCCTGCGACATCACTACCAGCATTTCATTTCCATTGCTTCTTTGGAAGAGTGCTTTAAGGAATCTGGCTGATTTAAAACACATGAGCTATGTTCAAGAGAGCGAGCCTGCACGCGCTTCAAACTCACAGTAAAAATGGCTTTTGATGTAACCACATCAATACGCACAGTACACAAACCTAGACACTTACAGATGAAAAGTGCGGTCTGACATTTCCAACTTATCACATGGTATCAGATTTCCTTTGTGTACATATGTAGTGGCTTGGTGTTTGGAAAGAAGCAAAATGGTCATGGACTCTCCTTCAATGTCATCCGCCAAAAGATTGCAACTGATATCCTTCATTCTTCCTGTAACTCAGATTTATGTATTCCCTATCTGTGCTTTTCTCAGTTTACTGGCTGCAACCTTGAAAATGCCGTTTAAAACATTGTGTGTATTAGAAGTATGTGTATGTGTGCCGACAGGAAAATAGGGTGAATGGGTTTTGCTTTTCCGTTGCATTCACCAAATATGAAATTAAGCTCTTGACAGGAGATGTAACTAGATGACAGATCTATCCAATATGAACATTATGTCCCGCAAAGTGTGAGATATAGTGAGCAGATTGTGTGGGAAAGACAACTCCACCTATGTCATTTTTACTTCATGATTTTATTGTTGAAACAAAACAGTTCACCAACCCCAGTGCCTTACAGGGCAGCTTTTAAACACTCATAACTGTTAAAACGCTGCAGCTGCATGAGGATCAGTTACATTCTTTATCTCACCTTATAGAGCTTTCACAACGAGAACTATAAATTTGCAGAAAAGAATGGCCGTTTGTGTATCTGTGTCCTTTTTATCCTCTTTTTTTTTCACTCCCCTTCACATTGGTTTCCAATTAATTTTCTCACAGCTGTTAACAGACACTGAAATAAAAAAAAAGGGGGCTGTAATTATTAAAAGGTCTACAGGGGGAGGTTACATAAAACACCAGAGAAGTGAGAAAGGAGCCAAAAAATCAGACTCCTGGTGCTCGAGAGAAAGAAAAGAGGAGAAAAAAAATTACTGGCAGAAACGTTTGTGAAGAACGGCTCAGGGTTTTCTTGTAAAATCTCTAATACTCATTTAGTCATTAACTGCACTACAGTAACATAAACACCTTTAAGTGCTTTAGAAAATCACTCAATCATTAACATTTACAGAGTTTAAGAAAAAGTAAAGAGATTAGAGGAAAAAATGCAACGACACTAATCAAATAAACGGTTGCTTTTTTAACACATCTGTGAACCGCACACACATATAGTTTAGTCCAATCAAAACATTTCTGAAGTACTTTTGATATCATATGTTCACATATTATCGCATGCGTCTGAGAAAATCCATTCATATGCTGCGAGTGACTAAAATCAACTACTGAGCTAAAGGGTTTAATAACTACTGAACCACTAATCCTATCAATACATTTACATCATTTAAATAAAATACACTTTGTTAGTTTTTCTGCAAAATCTTCTTTTTGGACATTAAGGGGCTTCATAATTTATGTGGTAAGATAACGTAGAAGTCTCTGTTTTACGCTCGAAAAGAGAACGGTTTAAATGCATCTCAAGCTGTTGAATTTTTGTAATATTTAAATGAAATTAGAGAAAGAAAAAAAACCAGCTGCTCATCTCATGGCTACAAAAATGATATAAAATTAAAGTTTCTTATTGTTCTTATTTTAAATTAATAATTCAGAATAATCAGCAAAACTATTCAGGATATTCATCAACTCAAACAAGTGATAAATTTGTAATTCGACTGACATTAAATGTAACTTTGGTTGTACGTTCCAGTAAACCAATGTTATTTGAACATGTGTAGACAAAAGGAATGGGGTGGTGTGTGTGTGTGTGTGTGTGTGTGGGGGGGGGGGGGGGGGGGGGGGGGGGGGCTGTTCTTAGGCCTGTCTGTGTTTCCATTAGTTTTTCAGAAAACAAAAAAATATTCCTAAAATTTCCACAAAGTATATTTGTGCTTTCAACATGTTTCCATTAACAGTTGTTATAGGCAGGAGCATCTTAACTCTAGCGAAATATCATCCCATGAGATTTCACTGCTGTCACCTTCAGACTGACCATCACCCTGATAGCATTAGCATAGCATAGCATAGAATGAATGAATCGGCTCATTCTGTCGTCAGTAAAAGTCCCTGGCGAACTCTTTAAAGGCACCAACATGTCAAACAAACCAGCTGGTTAACATTATAAGGGTATGTACATGTGGTCCCTACATTGTCAGGCCGAAATATTAAGTGGAAATATGTTTTAAATGAAATTGTGTTTGAATAGGTCACAGAAATTTAGGAAAAATGGGAAGAGAGTCACAATTAAGATTAAAAAGTCATCATGAGATTTTTTTTTTAAGTTATAAATATGACATAAAAATGCATAATTTTAAGAGAAAAAGTCAAAATTTTGAAGTAAAATGTTAACGTTTTTAAATCAAGAGTCAAAATTATGTGAGAAAAAGTCAGAATTACAAGGTAAAAGTCAGAATTATGAGATAAAGTCACAGGTGTCAGACAATAGTCTAATAACTATAATCTATCAAGTCACAGTTTCTCTCCTCCACTGATTTTCTCCTTGAAGTGATTTATTTTTTATACTGTCACATCTGTTTAATTTGAAAAAGTAATCAGTCTATTCTGAGAATGTAAAGAGTATAAAGTACAGATATTTAGACAAAAATGTAGTTACTAAATGTAAAAAAATAAATACTCAAGTCAAGTACAGATACCTAACAAATGTACTTAAGGTTAGAAACCAGCAGAGTTTAGGATAAAGGTGAGAGGTGAGCCTTACCTGCCTGTAGGTGACCTCTGACCCAGAGAGAGAAATCAGTCTATGCAGGTACAGGTCCACACCAGTTCACTTCCATATTCCTCTTCAAAGTCATTTTTTTCCCAAAGTGTTTTCTTCCTTTCCTTTTCATCCTCACACTTCCTTTCAGTTTCTCCTTTGTTTGAATTTCTGTCCACACAACTCTCAGGTGTGTCTGATTTGTAACCTTCCCTGTGATGTCATGTTCTGAGCTACTGTTTCCTGCTACAGTGGAAATACTGTCATTTTCTGCAAAGTTGATTCACCAGTAAAAGTTTTACAAGTGGCAATGATTGGAGAAACTTGCCTTTACATTCCATTAATGCTACATTTTACTGAAAAAGTCAGTTTTTTTTTAAGAAATAGTCTTATTAAACTCACAGTATAAGTTGCTCCTGTTTGTTTGTAGACCTCCTTAACTATTTAAAAAATAAAAGTTGGACTCTTATTGTACTATTTTTTTACTTCATGTAAAGCATCTTTGGGTGCCATGAAAAGCATTATACAAATAAAATATATTATTATGACTTATTATTAAAGTTTGGGAACCAAAAAAAGCTGATACCAAACTCATCTTATGTTCATTCTCATGTTCTACTATGTGTCATTTCTGCTCCTCCACAGCAGCCACAATACACAACATTACCTATTGACAAAACAAATGTCTGACTATAGTCCAAGTAAAGGCATACATGAACCCAATGACATTCTTTTCCTGATCTTGATTTGCAGAAATCAATGTGAACTCGAGTGGAAAAATCCACCATTTACCCAAAGCAGCTAATGCCTTTTGAGGAAAGACACAAATATTTCTTTGCCAAAGCTGCACAAAAAATGATATCTGTTAAGAGATTTAGCCGTTTGGAATTGAAATTCTTATATTATATGGATCTGAAATATAAGACGGCAACTTTTTTGCAGTAAGTCGGTTGGAAAAGACTTTCTCAAATGGGAAAAAAATTCTTGGTTTCTTCAATTTCTTGTTCATTTTAATGTTTGGTACAACTACAGGTACATTAGTTTTGCACAAATATAATGATAGCAAAACAAAATTGCTCATAAGAGTTTAATTTCAGAGCTGATTTCCAAATGCATTTCAGTTCTTACATCAATATCTGTAGCATTAAAACAGTGCTTTTAGAAACCTTTTTCTTTTCTGTCTGTTTTAGTCACATGATACACACAGGAGTAATTACCTTACTATTGTTTTTATATTACTTTTGATGGTCTAATAACTTTTTCCCAAATTGTGTCTTTCTTGAAAATGTAAAACAAAAAAAGTGTAGAGTCAGGCATAAGGAAGGAACATAGTATCTTCAAAAAAATGTGTATATCTTGGAGAACCTGTTAATTCATTTTAGCTCATAAAATAACCATAGTTTTTTAGGAAAGTTGCCTGCGTTCATGTTAATTCAATTTTTTCCCCTCCATATCCATTTCACACTTATGAAATGCATATCAGACATGTTGACTGGGGCCAAACAGATGTATCACAGTTGGTCTTATTGCAATTGGAAGGATGTGAATTCCACTTCAGAAATGTTAAACACACTGATGAGGAGCCGTATCATCCAGTAAGTCTGAAACGGAATACACATGCGTCTTTTCCCTCCCTCTGTCAGCCTGTATTTGTTTTATACGATCAAATTAAACAGCAATCATCAGGTAATAAGACATCTGCTCAGGAGAGAAATAGTCTAAATGTCAGAACATACAAAAGAATGTCAGTAGTCAGAAAATAGTTGGGCTTTTTTGTGTGTTTTTTTTTTTGTTTTTTTTTCACCACAACAGTTTTCAATTCTTGACTCATCCAGCTTGGCACATTAAAATAACAGCCTACACACTGAAACAATTATGGGAATAATATGGGGTGTTTTAACAGCTGTAGACAGGGGTGGGGAGGGCAGGGGGGGGGAGAGAGGGAGAAGGTTTTTCGATGATTCGTAGAATGACAAGAGAAGAGAGAATTATCACAGTGTCGTACTCATCCGTGGAAGGAACAGGTACTTTTTATGTTCCAGAGAGTTCGAAACGAAGAGTCGAAATGTAGACATGACCTGGTTCAACCACATAAACTGACAGACATTAGGCATGATGAAAGGAGATGAGATTTTTAATCATTTGTACACATTCAAGTACACATAGGAATTATTATGCAGAGGTCTCAAGTATAAAGACTGTAAAGATACAATCACAGTAACAGGTAAAAATATAAGACATGAAAAACAATTGAACTACAATAGCATAGTGACTTAGAATACATATTTAAAAACAAATACTACCCATAAAAGATAAGATGAGATGTGATAAGCTAGCTAAACTAAGATAAGCTAAGCTAAGGTAAGATAAGCTAACATAAACTAAGATAAGCTAAGCTAAACTAAGCTAAGCTAAGCTAGCTAAAGTAAGATAAGATAAGCTAGCTAAACTAAGATAAGCTAGCTAAACTAAGATAAGATAAGCTAGCTAAAGTAAGATAAGCTAGCTAAACTAAGATAAGATAGCTAAACTAAGATAAGATAAGATAAGATAAGATAAAATAAGATAAGATAAGATTTTTTTGACATTTGTACACATTCAGGTGCATAGGAGTTATTATGCCGAGGTCTAAAGTATAAAAAATGTAAAGATACAATCGCAGTAACAGATAAAAACAGATGAAAAACAATTGAACTAAAATAGAATAATGACTATCTAAACATAAATACTATCCATAAAAGACAACATGTGATGTGATAAAATGCGAGAAACTAATAAACTAAGCGAAGATAAGCTGAGATACATACAGTTCTTAACATTGCAGAGAATCTTGCTTTTGTATTGTAAATTATTTTGTGTTTTTATCAATGAAAAATACTATAGAAGTAAAGTTGACTAACATTTGTCCTCATAACTGGTAAAAGCATTTGAAGAAACAGGTTGTTACAAATTACCTTTATTTTGTACTTTGTAAAGTAAGACTTTGTAATGGCTAAAATGAGGGTTAAGGACTTCACAGCCAAAATGAAGTCATTGCAGGAGTATATTAAGGTTTTATATCTGAGGCTGGCACTAACAAAGCATTGGTTCATTGGACTTCTCTCTAAAAATGCAAACACAGCACGTTTTTTTTTTAGCCATTACAGTTTTATTTCTTTCATTTAGACATAATAAGTGATGTACTGGTCTGTCTGTAAATGCTTTGTCCTTAAATCAGATGTCAAAGCAGATACATAGATGATGTTGTCGTCATCTATGTGTCTTTAATTACCCACTGTAAAAAATTGACAGCAAAAAAGTTGAAAAATTGCAACATTAAAAAAACCTGTAAGTGAAAATATAATGTGAAGTTGTTTGAGAAGACTTTTGTGTGAACTATTAAATCAAATATAGCTGTAGTTGTTAAAGGAGGAGTATGTTGAAAAAAGCAGATTAATAGGTAGAAAATATATACATATATTAAAAATTAAAAAACAACATGGTGCTGTTTAAAATGCATGACCACAATGTTGAAATAACAGCCTATTTGCTTTTCTTTTAAATAAATAAATAAAGCGACAAAGAAGTAAATATTTAACAAGTTAAGATTTTAATTATGTAAAATAACAGGTGAGCGGTACAATATTTCAGCAATAAAGTGCATAATATAAACCTTTAATTGATGTAAATGTTTTCAACTTCTTGAAATTTGCAGAAACCCTCAATTAGCCTGAAAGTGTTGAGCCAAAACCATCTAGTACTGATCTGAAATATTAATACCTGTTGATCTACTAATCCAATACATGTAAATAACTGTTGTAAAATGCAGTTTTTCATACTTTCATGGTTGTCAGATATGACTGATTTGGACATTCAGAGGTTCTGTAGTGACCGTGGAAACACTGTCATTTTCTATAACATTGATTCACCAGTAAAACCCATAAAATTGGATCAATGACAGTAGATGGAGACACTGGGTTTATGTTCAGTTAATGACAAATTGTGTAGAGAAAAAGTCATGTTTTCTTCATTTTTCTTCATTTACAATATTAGGACAGCCAACTTTAAAGAGTTTTTATGTAGCTCTACCTGATCAGAAAATTAGATATGGGAAAATATCTGATTTTCATTTAAAAAAAAATGCTAAATGAAGTGGATAATATGAGAATACACCATTAAAAGGACCGAGAAATTCATTTGGGAACTCTCATTAAGCCTTTGATGCATGAATTATGATAATGCAAGTAAATAATTGTTTTTTTTCCCTAAGTGTTTTATTCCTCTTTAGGCACAAACAAAGCGACGTGATTGAAATCTTATTAATGAACCTATTTTACAGTTACAAAAATATCCACTTAGCTGGACAACATGTGTTTAATCTTTGAATTAAAGAAACGTGTATTGAAAACACAATATCAGGACATTATTAAATAAAACATTTTTAATGTTTTGTTTAAGAAGACTGTTAACACTTTAACTCCTGAGACTTTCACACTTCCAGTCAAAAATTTATAAAATAAGTAACAACATGGACAAGAACAGCCAAAAATGTAGAATAAGTCAAGAAAATAATAAGTAACCTGAACAAAATAGGATAGAAATGGCACAAAAGTGAAGAAAATTAATAAAATACAATATTAAATGTAGAAATATAAAACAAAATAAGAAACAAAATTAACAAAAACTAATAAATATTTACAAAATAATAACTTAACTTAGTTAAAATAAACTAAAATGAAGTATAAATAAGTAAATAAAATTGTAGTTTTAGTTTTGGCTTTTTGTTTCTAAATTAGTTGCTTTTTGACACTTGTTTATTTCCATATTTCAGATCCATGAACAAAACTCAGTAAAATCACAGTAAAAAAAAATTCATCAGATGCAAAGGCTCAATGAATATGGAAATCACAGCATTCACACAAGGAAATGATTTGTGATAAGTATAACCATTTTTACTGGTTTGTAGAGACTTAAGATAGAATATGTTCTGAAAAGTAACGAGTCTATTCTGAGAATGTAAAGAGTATAAAGTACAAATATTAGGGAGTAAAAGTAAAAAGTTTCCTGAAAAATAAAAACTTAAGTAAAGTACAGATACCTAAAAAAATCTACTTAAGTACAGCAATGAAGTACTTTTACTTAGTTACTTAACACCTCTGGTAATAGCTATTGTTCAAATAAGTGATGGACTCTTTCCACTCATCTCTCTGCAGTGCATCATCTCAACTGTTCCAGACGTCTGAGCTTTTCCTCCAGTCACAGCCTCTTACCTTCAGGTTACAGATGCTCCTTCCAGCCTGGTCCTCAACCCTCTGGTGGCCATGACTGATACTCGTCTCTCCACAAGAGCCCTTGGGGAAAGAACACAAGACGCTCCACTCAATGACCCAAAACATCTGCTGCTAATATGGGTCAGTTTTATCCCCAGGTCTCCTTGAAACCCTGCATATGACGACTAAATGAAAAACACAAATAGCATGATTCAACCAAGCTGCATGTTATTTCCCAGCACTTGTATCAACATGCTAGAGAACCCACTGAGCTGTGAAATATCTAAGCTGGGACACCCGTCGGTCTTCCTCAGCCCCAAAAATGGTTCTTCCTGGGCTCGGGGTCAAGCAAGGAGAGAAATTTTGTATCCAACGGACTATTTGCTCTGAAAATATCAGTCACGTTATCATGTCTGGAAGGAAACATTGCTAATGGGTGGAATGAAAGGTAGAAAATTTAATGTCTCGTTTTTTTTTTTTTTAAGCTCGTAAGTTTACATACACTAGCAGAAATGATTGTACTTTGGCCATTTTTCAGTGAATATGAATAATGATGTAAAAAAATGTTCCTTTCATTCGTGGTTGTGGTTAGGTGAAGCCATTTATTATCAAACAAATGTGTTTGTTCTTTTTAAATCATACTGACAACAGAAACTATCGAAATGACCCTGATTAATTCTCAGTTTCGGCTCATTTAACATCAATGTCAGATGGAAGTCTTTTGTGGTAGTTGTGGATGAGATATTGTTTTTGGCAAAATAACTTCAGTTCCTTTGAGGTTTTGGGGTTTCTAACAGGCACTGTATGTTTAACACCTTATACTGAGGTCACGAGACTGATATGGACACTTGTGTATCATCACTTTTTTCCCTGCTGTAGTCAATGCACTGCAAAAATCAAGTGTATTTTTGGTCACTTGTAATTGGAATATAAAGAACTTATTTTTAGACAATACATCTTGAAAATCATATTTCAAGAAATGTTACTAAGATAATGTTCACTTGTTCCATTGGCAGACTTTTTTTTTCTTAATTCAAGATTATTTATTTATTTATTATTGTTATTATTACTTATTTATTTTTCATTTAACTAAAAAAATATGCCAATAAAACAAATGAAAATTATCTTGTTAAAAAAAACAACAAAAAAAAACAAGTAACTCTTTAGATGATTATGTCTTATTATAAGTGTGATGAGATATTTAAACTACAAATGAGAAAAATACACTTGGTAAGATTCACATATTTTCCAGTGTAACAGATTGAGTTTTGGGTCACTGTCATGTTGGAACATCCAAGACCGTCCCATGTGTGAGGGTATGTAAACTGTATGTTAAGTTTAAGCAATAAAGTCAGACCGTCACCAGTCACATCAATCAGAATTCCAATATATTGTTATAAAGCCATCATTTGTATATGAACACAGAGTGAACTTTTCATGTGGAGGGGATGTTTTTGCACAAGTCATCTTATCAGTGTGTGGTGAGCTGTTGTAGGCGAGAGGACCCTACTGGTATCAGCATTCAGGAGAGAGAAAACATCTGTACTTGGCATGAGTGAATAGCTAATTGTTTGTCAGACTGTGATTAAGTGCATGAGTCAAACGATGAGGAAAGTGCTGATAATGCCGTCCATTAGTTTGACTTTACAATGTGTGAGCAAGTCTCTGAATATAGAAACGATAAACACATATCTTTGTTATAGTGGCGACGTTGTAGCCATTTTTTCTTCCCTGTATAGAGCAGATTGTTTATAGAGAAACTGCAGGAAACAAGTTATCTATTTTTTTTTTTTCCCTTGATAACGGCTCTTCAGTGAGGTATAAAGAAATCCCAATTGCGTTCAACATTGGATCTGTAATCCTCTGCTGCAGCTCTGCGCCCACTTCATTGTTTTGTTCGTCTTCTGTGGTGCATGAAGCCCTTTTGTAGTGCTGCGATACAATTATTTTTCTGTTCATTTTGTGGCAGGAAACAGAGTCAGATGTCCTTTGCCGTAACTTTTCCTCTGTGAATTGCCTTCTTGTTTCCCTCAGACGACGTGTGCCTACTGACCTCTAAATAGGGAAGTTTTATGCAGCTGACCTTTGGCTTTTACGTCTCCGTATTTATGCCTGAGAAAATAGTGAAATTATGACACTTAACACTGTCGCCTACATGTGTCTGGAGCTGCTCCATGAAAACTAGGGGCATTGAGACCACAGGTCATTCCTTGACACCCTTCTCTCTTGTTTAATAGTGCACACATGCCATGAAAACATAAGCAATGTCATATTCAAATGACTTATAAACCTGTTAGTAGAGAAGTCTGCATTTAATTTATGCATTTATTTATAGCAATATGCAGAGTAAAATATGGTTCAATAAATCTACCTGTAATTTACACAAAATAAAAGATTATATGTCAATTATTTTTGACATTTACCATTAAACAATATCATCCCACACAATATAAAATTGAAAAGTATCACTATCACTGGTTGGACCAGGAGTCTATGTCACTGTCTATGTCTTTTAACAGTGATAGTGAGCCCCCCAGTGGCCAAGTACGAACAAACCAACACTCCCTGTAAAAACAGCACATCTATACAACTTACACCACAAGTCATAGCCTCTGGTGTTAAAGCACCGGTATGTTTAATTTTGTTTTTGTTTGTTTTTGTATAGGTCTTTTGTATAGAATAGGTCTTGCAAATAGAAAATAATCTCTTTGCAATTATCAAAATAAATTCCAGATGTCACTGCAGATGGCCTCATGGTACAATGACTCAATGCACAAATGTAAGAAAGAAAAAAAAAAAAAGAGAGAAAAGATTTAACTTAATGAAATAAACACAAACAAAATCAAGAAATGGGGAAAATTCTTGGTACCTTAACAGTCCATGCACACAATAGCTCTTTATAGGGAATAAAGAATGACTGTTAACGTCAGCCTCGGTTACTTCAGGTGTCACCTCCACAGTATTTTTGACATATGTTAGCATTGAGCCATGTGTGACTAACAACTTATCACAGTCATGTGTTGGGTGGAGGTGGGGGTGGGGGGTGGTGGTGAGGGGGCTTTATCCTTGTACAAAAAGAGCCAGGAGTCAGCAGTAGTGTCTTTGATCATCGTCCTTATGTGTGGTCACAGTGGCTTCACTTCACTCTTTTGGCTCAATCAAGAACACAGTGAAGTTCAGCTCCAGAAAACAGAACCTGCCCGCACCACTGAAACCAATCAATGGGCAATCAGATTCCCTCTTATCTATTTGGCTTGGCTGGACGTGAATGTTAATCAGTCCCATATCGCGGTAATGGTGTTCCTGTTAATTGCCTTCCTTCGTTGTGGCTGTATCCCCTTTCTCTTATGATCTTTATCTCCAAATGAAGTCAGAAAGACATATGGATCTCATTTCCAGCCTGGCTCTACTGGATCCTTACTGGGGACATTTGGAAACGGCGCTGGCCGTGTGACCTGGTGTTCAACACTGTCCTGAGATCAAGGCGCTTGTCGTCACTCTCATGTGTTGATGTCACTGCTCTGTCAGGCCTCCGTGTTCTTAGTTACGATCCTTGTTTGAGCTGAGCTTACTGTAGTTTCTACAACAGCTAGCGACAGCCACAGATGATCATATAGACTGTTATAGGAAGGAGTGTAGCTGCTGGAGCACTGCAGCCACAAGGAAAGTCATGTCATGTCTTACAAGTCAGAAAGTGGGTGGGTGGATGGATGGATGCATGGATGGATGGATGGATGCATTGGTGGGTAGGTGGGTGGATGCATGGGTGGGTGGGTGGGTGGTTGGATGGATGGATGCATTGGTGGGTGGTTGGATGCATGGGTGGATGCATGGGTGGATGGATGGATGGATGGATGGATGGATGGATGGATGGATGGATGGATGGATGGATGGATGGATGGATGGATGCATGGCTGGGTGGTTGGTTGGATGGATGGATGGATGGATGGATGGATGCATGCATGGGTGGGTGGTTGGATGCATGGGTGGATGAATGGAGGGAGGGAGGGAGGGAGGGAGGGAGGGAGGGAGGGAGGGAGGGAGGGAGGGAGGGAGGGAGGGAGGGAGGGAGGGAGGGAGGGATTTTATTTCGACCCTAAGTAGGAACAAAATACAAAGGGGAATGAAAGGCAAAGAGTAACCATAAATATAAACAGAACATTCCAGAATATCAAAGGCAATAAGCCAAACAATATAAAATTATTTCATTGTGGCTCCTCAATAACACTTCATGTCCAAAATGGAGTAGTACTGCCCCACCTCATTAAAAAAATGTTTATTATATATATATATATATATATATATATATATATATATATATATATATATCACACACACACACAGTGATCCCAAGCAATGTTGGGCGAGATTAAATGCAATAGAAAAACATATGATTAATTAAAAAAAAACAACTGAAGAGTTAAATCTAATGTGGAGGAAATGCAGGTTTATTTATCAGATGACACTGTAATTCCAAGAATCCTAAATAAAACTGGTTTAAGAAGTGGCACACATTTTGTGGAAAAGGCAAATGTGTGTTTTTCAGAACATGTTCTATCTTAAGTCTCTACAAACCAGACATTTGACTCATTGTGAAGATTTAGACATTATTCAGTAAAAGTGCTTATACTTATCACAAATCATTTCCTTGTGTGAATGCTGTGATTTCCATATTCATTGAGCCTTTGCATCTGATGCCCGTCTCGTTAGACCTGGTAATGGTGTGATATCTGCACAGCTCCAGGGCAAGTCAGCCACCTGTCTGACTGACATGCAAATAGCAGAAAATTCAGATCCTGATATGGATAATCACATTGTATGCCATGACTGACCTGTACCGACCTGCCTCAGAAAGGAGGTTCTAGTCGAGACAGAGGTAAGAGCTCCAATCCTCCACTGACACAGCATGACAAAAATTTGAAAATTTATTTGACAAATGCAAATATGTGCCTTTGGAGATGGAGATCTACATAGATCAAAGGTCCACCAGGTCAGGCTACTCCATCTTTTGTCAACTTGTCCCCAACCTCCAGCCACTAAAACCACCATTCACTGCAAACTCCTCCTCTGATCCAGTCCTCATGCATACATAAACCTGTACCCTGTTCTCTACCAGCCTCTGGGTTAGCTCACAAAGACAGACCTCAGCTGAGGCCTAGATCCAACTAAACCAAGGGTGGTCAAACATAAGGCCCGGGAGCCAAAACCAGCCCAGTCAACAGGTCCAATCCAGCCTGTGGGATGAATTTGGGAAACACAACAATTTTACTGAAAATACCACCTTACCTCCTGTTTTAGTCAAACTAGTGTATGAGTGTTTGGTGATGGACAGAGAGGCATGAAGCCTGCCCCAAGGCAAAAGCAGTTTACCGCCAGAATGTGAGTGTGAGAGTGTATGAATAACAGACCGATAATGTAAAGCACGTTGTGTGCCTTGAACAGCGCTGTACAAATGTAATCCATTATTATTATTTATTTTATTACTAACAGGTATTATAACAAAGTATAACACGGTTTTGAGAGATTTACTAATCATTAAGTTTAGGGTTTTTTGGTATATGTTACAAAACATTCCAATATTTGGAATCAGAGTTAGAAAATAATGTTGCTTTTTCATGCTTATGCAAGTTTGTGTTGTAATAATTCGTGTTGTTCTGGAACTGGTGATGCTATCTAATGCTGTCTTGTCTGTTTTGACTGCTTACATTAACAACAACAGTCTGTTAAACCCCCCCCCAAAAAAAGGAGAGAGGTTTGAGTTGGTTTGTTTGTTGGCCTGTTTGTAATCAGATTTACACAAAAACTATTAGACTTATTTTCATGAAAAAGGTACAAGGTGGTCGAGAATAGATCCCATTAAATTTTGGTGAATGTAGGTCAAAGGTCACAGTCACAAAAACGTGTTTTCACAATGATAAGAGACAGGGGAAAATCAGGTAAGATATGTATGGGGAGGGGGGAGTGGAATTTGTTGTGCCTTCAGTTGTTTTTTCTTCCTATAAAACACACAATGCTCTACAGAGGCAACACACAATTGATAACAATACAGTACAGATATGTCCATCTTATTCTGTATATAGGTCAGTGGTTCTCAAATCTGTTCCTCATGGCCCACTGTCCTGCATGTTTTAGATATCTCCTTCTTCTTCTCCTTTTTTTCATTTAATGAAAGCTAATTAAAAATATAAAATAAAATGAAAAATTTATATTTTTTAAAATTAAATAATCATTATTTTTAAAAATTAAATAAAAAATACAGATTTTAAAAAATAATTTAAAAAATAATTAAACTTTTTTTAAAATCACTTTTACCCATTTTAAAAAATTCAAATAAAATTCAATAAAACAATTTTTTAAAGTAAAAACAATACAAAATTTAATTAAAAATAACTGTATATATATATATATATATATATATATATATATATATATATATATATATATATATATATATATATATATATATGCCCCTCTTCCATCACACCTGGAAGCCATTAAATCATTATCAGGCTTCTGAAGAGCTGATCAATAATAGAACTTGGTCTGATAGAAGAGTGAAATAACTAAAAAATGCTAGAGAATCACTGTTATAGATCATTACATATAAAAACACCTCGCAGTCATTGTAAGTCAGGCTCAGGATAGTTACCTTTAACCAGGGCATTATTTGCTTTTTAACTCAAAATAAGACTAGATGTTACTTTTTGTCAAATGGCAGAACTGTCTAGTTTTATGCACCAGTCTAAAACATCTTTTTAAAACCAGACCCTGAAGGTCTAGAAGACTTGGACCATGAAGACTTTCCCTTCTTTAACTTTTCCTTCATTTTACGCCCGTTATCCCCCTGTGGCTCATACCTGATGAAACAATGGTGGTCCTGTGTTGCCCAGTGAAGCCAAGAAAAATCTGGAGTGGCAGGAGAGGACTGCATTGTTTCCCCAACGTCACACTGCTACATACAGAAGAAAAAGGGGGCACTTTTCTACAGACTAAAATCAAATTAGCAGCTTCTGAAAGATTCTCCAAAAGTGGGATGTCTTAACCCTGTCAGCTCCTCTTATACCCTTTTGTTATTGATGCTCAGCCCAGCTGTTCTACTGCTGTTGTCAAAGCAGCACACCCTCTCCCCCTGATCTTCAACCTCCTCCGTTCCTAATGATGCCCCCTAGGCGTCGGGGCTAGAGGGCAGGTGGCAGGGTGAAAGGTCTAGCTGGAAGAGACAAACTCCCCTCACCCTGATGACTTCATTAATCTTGTTTGAAGTGCCGCAGAAAGTAAAAAAGTAACAAACCTTCTGCTATGGTCTGTAGTGATAGACACAGGCTACTATTTATTTACCGTTTTCATTTTACAACTTTTGATGTAGTCTGACAATAAAAGGAAATTACCCTGAAAAAAGACAACTAAAAAAAAAAGGCAACTTACATCTTCTCTACCGTAATGTGATGTAAAACAAATTCAATATATTTTCAATTAATGAAAAACTCCACTTATATGGACAAGAGATTGATTATTAAGAAAGAAAGAAAGAAAGAAAGAAAGAAAGAAAGAAAGAAAGAAAGAAAGAAAGAAAGAAAGAAAGAAAGAAAGAAAGAAAGAAAGAAAGAAAGAGGACATTAATTCAAAACCATACCTGAAAAAAAAATTTTGGCTATTTTTTTTGCTCAATACAGTGTTTTCATGCAAAAACAAAAAGCTCAGACTTGTACTGTACTTTCCTGGGTTTCATGAGGTTAAATAACTAGACATATACGACTCCTCAGATGAAATAAATGGTGCAATACTGACCCCTTGTGGTTCCTTATAGTTTGCATTTGCAGATATTTCTGGGTCAGACATCTACGGAAAATGAAAAACAAACAGTGCACACAGTGACATTTCTTCCCGTTCTTCACGGTATCTTGGTGTCCTTTTCCCTCTTGGATGGCTTATTCTCCCAGTTCTGCATGTGTTCCCTCATGGTTCTGACGTAGTCCTCCTGCTGGGTTGCGGTGAACAGCCTAAATACTGTGTGCTCTTTGAACGGATCCACGGGGCTGATCTTTGGTAAGCCAGCAGTAGTTTTCACGCAACATTCTAGATTAGGTAATGATCTCACCATGATGTGTTCAGGAGCATGTGGCTGTGCTTTGGCACTTCTGGTGCAGGCACTTGTAACTTTCCTCTGTGAGTCAACAGTGGGAGGTTTGGATTCTTCAGACATTAAACAGTGTCTCATCATTCTGTCTGGGGCAGTGGAAACATCTCGTCTTTGATTGACAGCTCTCTTGGAGGCCAATGAACAGGTCTTGGCCCTCTTGGCATGATCGTCATGTGTGTGCCGCCGTGGACAATTCGATTCTAAACCCTGGATATTTGACTGAATCTGAGGAGTGTGAGGGCCCCAGGAATCCCTCAGCCTGGCATTCAGCTCCATGTTGATGCTGACCTCATCCATGCACTGAGCTTTTTGGATGGCGTTGACTCTCAGGACGATGGAGTCACGTGTCAGCGGATGATGTGGGCCTCTTTTCTTAATGCGTTCAGATGTCGCCCTCTCGCTCTGCAGCAGTGAACTTTTTGCCATCTCACAGCGCTCTGTAACTGCAAACATTTCATATATGATTAAAAAAAATTAACAAATTATGTAGTAGTTAGTAGAGACTAGCATTACATATACTTTTTTCATATAATGTAGCAAACAGACTCAAGAAAGAAGGAAATATATTTGCACTTAATATGTTTATTGTAAGTTATGCGACGTATTAGCCTTCATGCTAGCAGAATCCTCAACTAATGTATGCTTCGCGTTAATGTTTTATTTTAAGTTGGAAGTGCTTTGGTGAAAAGAAAAGAAAAGAAAAGAAAAGAAAAGAAAAGAAAAGAAAAGAAAAGAAAAGAAAAGAAAAGAAAAGAAAAGAAAAGAAAAGAAAAGAAAAGAAAAGAAAAGAGAAAAGAAAAGAAAAAAGATCGTCAAAATACTTTGTCATTTGACTGTTATTTCGGGGGGGGGGGGTGTTAGGGTAACCCTGCACATACATTTTACAACACGTGCTAAAATCCAACAAGATTCACACAAAAACATTTAACACAAAAAGAAAGATAAAAAATCCAAAACGTACTCAAAAATGTCGAGGCCCTGACCAGAATCTGGCCCGATTCTGAATGGGGCTGGCCCAAAATAGAATACTATTCTAGAGTGGCCTAGAATGCAATCTCTGTAGGATTCTATTCTGGGCTGGCCAACTGTTTAAATGGTTGTAATTCCTATATGGTTTATTCAATATTTTTGGTAAACCCCTTGAATTAGTCCAAACTTTGACTACATTTTTATTTCTTCATTCCAGATTCACCATATTACTATCTAAGCACTTATGGACCTGACTGTATTGGACAGTGATTTATAACGACAGATTTAACCTTTCTTATAATTCTGAGAACCTGATTATGAGGCAATTTAACCATAAATTATACTTAATTACAATACAAAATGTTTCTGTTTCTTCAGAGCATGCAGTGTGCCTTTGTAAGACGTTACCTTGACATTTAATAGAGGCAGATGGGAGGTGGGTGTGGTCAAGTAGACCACATCTGTCTGATTTTCCACCTTTACCGTCGTGCGTTTTGTCAGAGGGTAAAGCCACTTGTGTCGTGCGATCTGCCGGTACAGAGGCGGAAATTAACGTTCTGTTCACGTCTGCAAAATCCTCTGAAATCCAATCTAGCTCAGGTACTACACCTTTTTGTCCAGTGTCAGTTGACTCTACATAATCCCAGTACACTTTACCAAACTGGTAGAGCTTCACACTAGATGAACTGTTCACCAATATACTAAACAAGAGTAGGGAAACAAAGAGAAGAAACATTTCATGTATATTTATGGATAGAAAAGTCTAGTCTACTTCCAAAAACAGGGTACAGGATATATTTTATGTAGACTTTTAAGACCTGGCTGACTTCTAGTGTATCTGTGATGCCTTTATTCTTTATGTCTGCCCACCTCCAATTCATAATTATTTATTTTATTTTCAAGATTACAGTGAACGTGGGCTTAGTAGTAACAGAAACAGCATAACTGTTAGAAATAGATGTTGTTTTTTTAATAAAACTGGCTTTTCCCTGTTCTGTTTTTTTAATGTATGTATTTATTTATCTATCTTTCAAGAAATAGATTGAATTTAATGCAATAGTAGAAAATATAAATGCATAATCTAATTCCATTTTAAGACCTTTCAAAGTTGCTGTTTAGATTTTGCACAAAAAAATTACTGATAAAGATTGTTATTTTTAACATATTACCATTAAATATATATATTGCTTGCTTGCAATTTTTTGGGGAAAATAATAACATTATAGTTATGTTGGATTTGATTACACTGAACTTGGGCTTACTAGTGACAGAAACAGCATAACTGTTAGAAATATATGTTGTTGTTGTTTTGTTTTTTTTTTAAATAAAACTGGCTTTTTACCTGTTCTGTTTTTTTTTATTTATGTATTTATCTAACCAGAAATAGATTGAATTTAATGCAGTAGTAGAAAATATAAATGCATAATCTAATTCCATTTTAAGACTTTTCAAAGTTGCTGTTTAAATTCCTAGCTACAACCACTTATTTTATTATTCATAATGTTTTCTAATGTTGCACTGAACTGGACCTACAAACTTCTAATGAGTTGCGTCTTTGTACACTTATCAGAGCAGACCAGGATTTTTAGGAGTGAAGAGTCCCTTCCTTGACTCTTGTTTTTACAGGAAACACATAATTACAGTATTTAAAAAGAAAAAGCACACCACTAGAGTGCTAAGAGTCAGATTATTATATTTTAGACTTTTTAAGGAGCCATAGAGACCCTGTAAACACCACAATTATCAGAATAGAGAGTCTTAAAATTATATGTTGTTCAACAATCTGTATTCTTTTTGAGACTCACCTATGTTCATGAAAATGCAGCGATAATATACGACCTGCTTCTGTCTCTGCTATGATTTCTCTGAGACAGTCTCCTGTTAGAAAATTAAATATGCGAATCTTTCCATCCGCACAGCCAGTGACAACACGGAGGTAAGTAAGAGTCAGAGATTTCACCTCCCTGCAAGACAAACAGATAGACACTCTTTATTGTGTTTGCATATGACCATACAATGACATTTGATCCAGAAAACATGGCTCTAAATTGTCTTAAATACCACAATAAATAGAGACACTGTGTTAAATATGAAGCTCCTAGTGTTTTTTCTGATCCAGACATGTAGGTTTTTCATGAATCAGCAGTCCTATTCCAGGTTTTGTATGTAACCCACTGTGTCCATGCGTGTTACATGCAGAACATGTCCATTTTAACACATCTAAAATCACAAATTTTTCAACAGTTATCATTTTTGTGACACTCTGCCTTGCATTAGTTCACTTCCCAAAATGTAGAGAATGAAGAAATATAAAAAAAATAATAATAGCACGTCATTTTCATGTCCTTTTGAATGTGTTATGTGCAGATATTTTTTTTATTGAATAAAATTAAAAACAACATGAAAATGTGTTTCTCTGAAAAATAGTTCTTTTATCTCAGTAAGTATTTCATTTTGAAATAGACCCAAAGTGCCTCCAAACTTGCTTTGTTAACATTAGTTTACATCTGGTTTGACACACCAACAAACAGACAAACTCGAATTTAATACCTCCATGGCGGAGGTTAAAATCATCACATAAGAGTATCAGTAGTATCAGCTGCTTTGAACACTTTTCCCAGTCTGTACTATGCCGCATATATGAACAGAAAGTCAACGCCAGCCATCCTATCCCACCAGTGTAAGTCCACGTTTATCCCCCTATAAACATTTTCTGTTATCACATTTAAACAATCATATCTCTGGTTTTACAAGGTCTATTGACGCCAAATAAAAGCTGGGAGAAAGTTTCAAATCTGCACTTTTGAGTAAAGTTGACAGCAGTGCTCCATCCATGTGACAGTTATTTTGTTAAAGTGCTTTAAAGACGCCATATGATCTGATTAGACAGACGTGATCACAGGCCTCAAAGGGTTAAGATAGGGAGATACAAAACATGCAAATATATGTAATTATCTGATAGTATTAATGCACCCTAATGTTCTGAAGGGGTGTATTGTCCTGTGGTGTAACTGTATAAAATTTGCTTCCTGGTTATGATTTTTACTGCAGATAACATTTCTGTTTGAGTAAGAAAATGAAGGTGGTCAAAGTACTCACATTATGTACTTAAGTAGAAGTACAGCTACTTGTGTGAAAAGATACTCTGGTAAAAGTAGAAAAAGTTAAAGTTAAAGTTAAAAAAATAAAAAAAAAATAGTGCAACTTCTCAATTCTAATGAAGTAAAAAGTAAAACTGCATATTTTTTTGCTATGGATGAAATTATACTGATTTAACCAGGAAAAAAACAGAAAAATAGTAAAAAAAAAAAAAAAAAAAAAAAAAAAAAAAAAAAAAAAAAGCCTTTACTGTGTAGATGATGTGTGTTATTGGGTCACGGTTCTCAGTTTAGTGGGTGTGGGCAGGACATTTAGGAAAAATTCAAAAGTCATAAATAGGAGGGTTTTTTTTAAGGTAAAATATAAAGTAAAAATTATGGTGAGAATAAGTCAAAACTATGAGGAAAAAAGTCATAATTATGAGATAAGAAATTGATAATTATGAGATAAAATGTCAAAATCTGACTTTATAATAAGTCAGATTTTCTTATTTATGACTTATTTTTCATTCCGTTATATTTGTCTAGTTTGAAAAAGTAATGACTCTATTCTGAGAATGTAAAGAGTATAAAGTACAGATATTTATACAAAAATGTAGGGAGTAAAAGTAAAAAGTTGCCAGAAATTCATACTCAAGTAAAGTACAAATACCTGAAAAACATTTTTACTTAAGTACAGTAAAGGAAGTATTTCTACTTAGTTATTTCCACTACTGGTAAATACTGAGGGCTACATTCACTTACTTTGGGTGGTTGAATGTCATAAGACTCTCTTTGGCGTCACAGTTGATGCTCCACGCCATGACCTGCCCGTTGGAGTCCCCAGATAAAAGGTACCATTCATCAAAAAAAAGGCACCTGACTGAGCTCCGGTGGGCATCAATCACCTTCAGGAGAATATATTGTCATTATGCTGCTTCAATTCAACAGTTTCTTCACTTTTTATGAGTAATGAAAAACAGGTTCCATATCCAAACACTCTCACCCTGAGCAGCGAAGCATGCTCCATGTCCCATATTTTGATGAAGCCTCTGTCGCAGCTGCTGTAGACTTTTGTTGTGTTGATCTTCACACACCTGACAGAGCTGTGGTGCTTGAAATTATAGTCCTCATACCGTTTCCCTGTTTGTAGACTCCACACTAGTAGGATTACATTTCAGTTGAATTAAGTTTTCTTCTTTTTATATATCAGGAAAGCTTTACACCAGGGGTCTGAAACTCATGACTTTCAGGGGCCACATTCAGCCCACTTTGATCTCAAGTGGGCCGGACCAGTAAAATAATAACATAATAACTGAGAAAAAAAAAAAGACAATTCCACATTTTTGTCTTTGTTTTAGTGCAAACAAACCTAATTACCTTATGAAAACACTTACTATCCAACAAGAAAGGTGTGAATAACCTGAAAAAACTGTAATATCTCAAGAAAAATCTGTGCAATTCTAACAATATTATGCCTCAGTTAATCATTTGCATGTGTACATTATGGATCAGATCTACTACAAAGACACTAAATTGCTAAAATTGTGCTTAATTTTCTTTAGAAATTTCAGGGTGTTCATATTTGTTCAGGTTTTTCACATTTTATTCTTACAGGATAGTTCGTAAGTATAAATATTTTCCTTATTTGACGTTATTTTTTGCACTATAACAGAGACAGAAATTTAAAGTTGTCATTATTTACGGGCATAATGTAAATTATTTTGACATCAAAATGAAAAGAAAATATCAAATCATTCTTTTTTGTAGGCTTGTAGTTTTGTTTCTTTTTTGTAGGTTATTCTACTATAATTTGACTGTAGATCATATTGGTCTGTTTGTGGAACCTGAACTAAAATCAGTGCCACAACCTTAACTGTGGAATTTTTGCACTTGGCACATTCATCCCAAGGGCTACATTGGAACCTTTGGCGGGCCGTATGTTTGAGACCTCTGCTTTACACCAACGTCCTGACACTCAATAAACTCAATATAACACTTTTTAAGAAGATTGGGTATGTTGTCTCAAATGGGGGTACACATAACCCCAGGGTGCACTTGATTTTTTGGGGGGAAAATACAGTGAATAAGTTATCATGTACAGAACATATAGCCCTCCCCTCAAGTTTTGGTAACATTTTATGAGCAATTCTATCTTATATTATTCAAGATGAATGTATTTGAATAATTAATTATTTTTTTGTTGATGAAAGAATAATTTATTCATGTATTTTCTCATCAATGAAAGAGTGCACTTCTAGTTTAGATTTGCACACAAAATGTACTGATACATTTCAACATATTACAGTTAAATATATATTGCTTGCTTGCAATTTTTTTAGGGAAATAATAACATTATAACATTATTAAATGGTGCTCAAATATATACATTTCAAGGGGTAATCTACTGTAAATAAAAAAAAATAATAATAATAATTAAAAAAAAAGGTTTGAGAACCATTGATGTAGGTAATTTGAGGATTCATTCTTGTACTGTGAAAACAGAATTAATACTTTGGCTTTTTATGCCTATTTGGGGGGTTTTCTGACCCCATATGTGTCCAGAACCTGCAGGAACCCTGTCCTTATTGTCTGCTTACCTTTCACTGTACAGTCTTTAGCCCCTGAGACAAGTCTATCATCATGGACGTCCAGGCAGTACACCACACCAGAGTGACCATACAGTGCCATCACACACTTATCTGTCCTTAAATTCCAACATCTGTAAGTATAATGAGACCATACATACAAGAGCATTGTGTTAAAAGACAGAAAATGTTTGAAGGATTCAGAATGTCTATGTACGAAATGGATAATCTTATTAAAACCATGTCAAATTCATTTGAAACACAACAGTGGAATATATTTCTCAGAATGGAGCAGCTGAGTGAGCAAAGCTGTAATATAAACGTAAGACAGAAGATATTTCCAAGTAGTGAGTAATCACCGCTAGAGTCTGGACCCTGATCATGACCTGGCCAAGGCCTAGAAATGACTGAGGATTGTCAACATTTCATAGGAGTTTTTATGCTACAGTTACTGTTGTTTTCATTTTCAACATTAAGATTTGCACTTTTGATACAAGTATTCACTGACTCCCTAAATGTATCTGTCTCCATGACTAATATTTGTTATTCTACGTACCTTTAGAATGTTACGACAGCTCCCATTCAGTGGGCGGATTGTTTTTCAATAACCGCCCACTGCGCCATTAACTTCCGCTGCCAATGGCAACGGGTTTTGTCACTTCGGATTCACGTTGCCATATCACTCCGCAGGTAGTTCGGCCACTTTGAAAGTAAATATTCGCTACGTAGTAATGGCTATTTTAATTCCAGTCTGTTAGAGTAGTAGGGCCTATGTCTTACTTCAGATCAGAGGCAGCAGTGGCTAGACAGCAACACAACAAAGAAGCCTATACAGTGCCAGTGGAGTGTCGCTTCGGAACAACAATAACGTTCCAACTGGACTACTTTTTCTCGACAGAAGCCATCATCTATATGAATAAATTCTTAATCATTGTGGTAAACAATTATCTGTCTTTTCTCAAAATAAGCTGTAATAAACCGTAGAATGAGCAGGATAATGCATTGCTCACGTGTGTCTATCGGGGCGGAACAATACCCCTCCGCCCTCGGCGTTGGGGTGCGGGTTGGCTCCGTCGAAAAATATATTTCTGATACTCACGTGTGGGCAATGGCAATACATTATCCCTTATCTGTTCTAAATAATCAGTCGATAATAGGATGAATAAATGGTGCCAGGCACAAGGAACCCCACCCTTCGCAAATATTTTACCTGATTTGCCCCAACTTTTATCATTGCAAAACTATTTTTTTTCCAGAACTATTCCTGAAAATTTCATGGAAATCGGTCAAGTACTTTTTGCATAAAGTTGCTGACAAACAAACAGACATACAGACAAAAATAATACCCTCACTTCCCTTTGGGGCTCAACTTGGATATTTCAGACAAAAGACTGTATGAACCCAGTGCTATATTTGTGTCAATTCCCAAAATAATTGTTCTCACTTTTTAAACTTTAAGTGACTTTTGACCAATTATTATATTTTATCCTCTGTATTTTGTGGGATATTTTTTGTGTATATCTGGTATTTTCCTAGATTTAATTCACTGCTCATGTAGATGTTCATTAAAACTCAGATTAAAATTGAGGGTAGTTATATCAAAACTTAAGGTGACTTTTTCAGTAAATACATTAACTCATAAAGACCCAGATGTACTTTTGTGTGGCATTTCCTAAATTTTGACATTTTTTAACTGATTTATCACCAATTTTTTTTCATATTATCCATTGTATTTGACATTTTCTGTGTAAATTCTGTATTTTCCTATATTGCATTCACAGATCATACAGATATTAATGAAAACTCACAGTAAATTCAAACTTAATTATATCAAAACACTTTTTTTAAGTGACTTGCTATCACCATCCACTGTCATTGATCCATCTCCATGGATTTTACAGGGCAATCAATGCTGTAGGAGATGACAATGTTTCCATAATAACTACAGAGCCTCTGAATGTCCAAATGGATCATATCCGATGACCATGAAAAGATGAATAACTGTATTCTACACCTATTATGTACATGCATTGATAAAGTTTGTGGCTCAACAGGTATGAAACAGTTTACAACAGCAGATGGTTTTGGTCATCAGTGGCTGTTTGGATCTTTATGGGTTAATAACTGAGCATAAAAACAACTCCATCCACTGACTTTGATCCAATTCCATGGGTTTTACTGGTGAATCAATGTTGTAGAAATAATGGCGTTTCAATGGTAACGTCCAAAGGGGTCATATCTGACGACCATGAAAAGTTGACAAACTACATTTTTCACCAATCATTAACATGTATTGCTAGGATTAATAGATCAGCAGGTTGTAAACAGTACATATGTTTGGCTGTTTGGGTCTTTATGGGTTAATTCGATGCACTACAAAGATTACTCATTATTTATCATGTCTATTATGCCTCATCTTAACTTCTTAAAAACACCATTATTCTGAAACAGCCCTTCTCCTTACCTGATAATTGCGTCACAGCCGGCACTTATTACCAGATCTCTGTCCTGACAGATCAAAACTGCTCGAATGCTGCCCACATGACCCTTCAACACTGCGATGTTTTTTGTTTCTGATGCCACATAAAGTAGGTGCACCGCCTTGTCCTTGGAGCCCACAGACATTAACGATTTGCCTCCATAGTCCACCACACGATAAGGGTCTTCTCTGTCCAAAGCAAACACCATATCACATCAACTGGAAAGTGTAAATATGTTTTTAATTCTATGATTAAATTCAACCATTGAAGTGTTCTTCCATCTCCTACATAAACTTATAAGGTACTTTAAAAAAAAAAATGCAGTAATAGATCCAACACTTAATGTGCATGTAGAAATAATAAGTTGAGGAATAACATTGTTAGAATGGCAGTTGTGTTTCTTAAAAAAAAAAAAAAAAAAAAAAATTTTCATGTTATTCACATCTTTCTTTGTTTGGATGGTTTGTGAAGGTGGGTATTTTCACCATTTAATTAGGTCTTTTGTTTTTGCACTAAACAAAAACAAAAAAACAAAGAAACAAAAAGCTGTGCAATGTGCATTCATTCATTTATCAGCCTTTTAAAGAAAGCCAAAACACTTACTTATTCAACAGCACTGTGGTAAAATATGCACCACAGTAAATATTTCTCTCCTCCATTTTCACTGCTTTGGTTTTGACGTCAGCACAGGCAGCTGTAAAAGATTTGGCCTATAATAGCAAAAATTTTAATTATGTTACAAAAAAAAAAAAAAGAAGTCAGCATCTATAATGTATGTTTTATTAAATTAAGTCAATTATGTTTTAACCTTTTGGGTGTAAGAATGAATATCCTTTCTGTTGGTGTCCACAACAGGTACGAAGACTTCAACGATATTGGCATAAGTTGGACTGACAATGTTAACATCTTTGTTCTGTTAGAAAAGAAATAAGAATTACCCAGTGTACTATTCAATGGTCAAAACAGCCGTGCAAGTCAATCAATATGTACATAAGAGTCTGATCAAGTGAAAGTGAACATCAACATGAAAAAGTATATTTGCATACATCATTTATCAAGTGGGCTCATTTTTAGTTGGTGATCTCTATTTGTTGGCACTGTTATCCTTTTTAAAATACCAATTGTTGAAAAAAAAATACAACTGATTTTATCAATAGTACTTTTTAACCCATAGTCATACCTCAAATTTGATGCTGAAAATGTTATCTAAAAAAATTACAATATATTCAAACTGTTGATTATATAGATGATTACATTTCAAGTATTGCATTTTCATTATTTTGTGAATATTATTGATATTTAGGAGTGTGAACATTTGCGAGTTGCTTCAAAGGCCCCACCCACATGTTACCACAAAAATACCTATTTTTAATTTTCAGGTCAGTATAATTCAGATATTTGTGTAAAACTTTCAGAAAACAGTGATCTTTTGATAAACTTTGTGTGATGCATACAATGGCACAGAGTCATCCATGTGTTACTACAGCAACCTGTTCATGTGTTACCACGTTTTCATGTCAATAAAATAAAATGTCTTTTCAATGTTTTGCTCCAAATTTTATTTTCAGCATAGTTAAATATAATATCTAAAAGGTTTTGTCTTACTTGATATTAATTTCTGTAGCGAATTGCATGTTTTCAATGTTTGCGTCAAGCTGAAAAAAACTTATGTCCCTTTCAAGTTCACGTTACTGAGCAGTTATTTTATATTTTTTCACCTAAAGATTTCATCTTCCCAAATTTTGGAATTTTGTTTCAGTCTTTATAAATACCAACTGAAATGTGTATAATACATGCATATAAGTTACTCTAATTACATGACAGAGACTATTGAACACAAAATATGTTCATGTGTTACTGCTTGATCAGACCCATAAATGAATTAAATAAGTTACATGACCCTACCTTCATCATCATATTAACTTTCTGATCAAAGATTCTTCTGAATTTCATTTCCTCCATGGTTTCCTTTGCAAGGTGCTGCCAGTAAGGACAAACCTTTAGGCAGCATCTCAAACTATGCTCATCCAAAAGACCTAAAAAACACACACACATACATCATATCTAGATATAAAAAATGTAGAGCAAGTTAAACATTAACATTTTCATAGATCTACAATTTTCTGTTGAAACTCTGCAGGGATTTGTTCTAATATCTCAATTGGTTTTATTGCCACAATGGATAATGTACTGTCTCTTTTTCACATTTTATTGGAATGAGGTATTAAACTTACAGATTTTTTTACTCTTTACATTTTAACTCTTAATTGGGCAAGTGATTATTTTTGGTAATTTCCCCAAACGTTATATAAGGAGACAATCATATGCCTCAGTGAGCTCAACAAGCATGTTTTCTTTCACCCAGCCAATCAGCAAAGGCACCCAAACTTTGCAGAACATATATTTGGGGAATTCAACCAATCAGCTGAGACCTGGAACACATCCAACTTCCTGTTTCCTCAGAGGTCAGAAAAATATGCTCGTGCTGTGCAGTTAATGGTGTATTTCCAGGCAAAACATTAAAACCAACCACAGTAAATTGGTCAACCACACACTTTTTGTAGAATAATTGTGCTGTGATGATATATAATATGTTGTTTATGAAGAATCTAATGAAATAAGTGAAATTACAGCAAAATACAGGCACCATGTTTGATCATACGCCAAGTTCACTTAAAAATCTGAGTTAAATTAGTATGTCAATTTTTGGACATATGCCAGATACATCTACCAAGCCAAACACAGTGAATTTTATGTACAAATAAGGGAATACAACTGAGGATATTTTGTTTTAATGTTGGTTTCATAACATACAGTGATTTGGAGAACTTTTTTAAAACTGTGAATAGTAAATATGAGGGCTTTTTTTGTCAGTTTATGACTTTTTGACAGTTATTTTATGGCATGTGTTTACTTTTTGGCAAGTGTCTGTTTGGATGTTTTATGGCAAGAGGAGTGAGACTGTTGTCATGCCAACCAAAGCACAGGTAGATGACAATAACTAATAAAATAATAGTCCAATAACAGACTAAAGTTGAAAATACGATTTTCAGAGGATCTCAATGAGTGCCCTACCGTATAAAGGGTTAATTATAATCTATCTAAATTATTTCTATTGTAATTCTACATTAGTCTGCATTATTTACCTTTTGTGTAAGTTTTACCCCATTTTAATTGGTGATGATGTTGTACTCTGTGTGTCCTGTTTCCTATGACTGACACATTTGTTTATAAAAAGGACTATACAAATAATAATTGGAAATCATTATTGTATTTTTAGAGCAGATATTTCTAAGGTGATAGATTTTACTCCATCTCCTTAGTATCGCCACCTTTAGCAGATACTAACATATCACCTTGCACTTTTTGATCATTGTGGTAAAATCAAGCAGGGAGTAAAAAAATAACATCTCTGTCACAGTCAGCTGTTGCAGATTTACCTAAGATCCTCTTGGCCAGATCCACAGGTAGGCACCCTATGAAATCTCTGTACCCACTCACACCTGAGACAGACTTTGATGATCCAAGTACCACCATTAGAGCAGGATCCTCTGAGTTTTCCTCATCAGTAGCATTGCAAGTTCCTACTGAAAAGGGGATTCATCAAAACAGAAGTGATTAGGACACAAGATGCTGGAAACTATGTGGTGAAAATAAAACCAATAATTTTTCATTGCCAATGCAGAGGGTTAAGAACTAAGGTATGTAAACTTATGAGCAGGGTAATTTGGATAGTTTCTGTTGTCAGTATGACACATTTGTTTAATAATAAATGGCTCCATCAAACAACAAGTCATGAGTGACGTCACTTACGCGACGCATTGTAGTCTCTTACTAAGCCTACATAAAACCTAACGTCACGTTTGCTTCCCATCAAAAACGGGAAGTCTGCCACAAATATTTCTTATTAACGACTATCATATGCGAATTTCAGAGCACTTGTCAAACGGAATCAGAATTTAGCTTGACTCGCTCCATTCACTCCCATTCAATATTTTTGCGAGCTAAGCACTCATGAACCGGAAGTACAAGGGCGTGACTTAGCCTCTCCATCAACAGTCTTAAATAAAGCAAATAACACAATGGCATCCAAAAATGTTATCGCAGTGATTGTTGTATTTTCTTATATAAATGTAAAAAAAAAGGTTTATAAACATTCAAACATGCTTTATTTATTGCCATATAGATGATTGCTGTTTTCCTTTTATTATAGTATATATTTTTTATCAGTTTAATTTGGCTGCTTAACTCAAATTAACACATTTCATTTGAACTACTAACCTGTTTTGGTCATAAAACCTTTAATATATTATGGCAACTCACTAGACTAGACCATGGATTTAGGACTCTCTTCATTGTAGTTTGACAAACTAGTGGCCCCCAAACAGTATCTTGCTTAGGGCCCCCACGAAACTTGAAATGGCCTTGATAACAGTAAGAGAAAGTAGCCAGAAGACCGACACAACCTTACCATTAAACTGCAGAAATCCTCCTTTCTGTCTGACCAGTAACACACTTGTTAAATTTCCGAGCATCCGTAAAAGCTCCAAGTCACAAAGCAAGAAAAGTCTGCAGAGATACCGTGACTGAATCCAATCAGGACTGTTACTGAACCAGCCCCAGATGTCATGGACGTTGACCCCATCAGGTTTTCCATCCGGATCTCTGTGACTCTGCTGTCGAAGGGATGTAGGACTCTTTGACCTGGCGTAGGTAAACAGTGTCCATGATGTTATGTTCAATATCCTCTGGACACTTTCCAGCACTCGGACGCTTCTGCATCGTAAAAGCAAGTTCACTAGGAACTGCCTCTGAAATCCGTCCGAGATCCTCCATAAATTTTGAGAAGAACCAGGTGGTTTTGGCGCAAACGCACAAGACGGACACATCCCGCACGTGCCGGCACATCCTTCCGCGCCTGGATGATCCACGGATGTGGACACAATCCTACTAAATTTGACGGATCTCATTTCGATGCGAAAAATGTAGCTAAATTTGCAGATGTACTGGCTTGTCACTTGTTGCTCGTTACCAGGCAACAAGTTTGCAACATGGATAGTCACGTGACCAGGTGTCATGGAGACGCATCGTTTCCTATTAATCTGCGTAAATCTCAACACAATAATAGATTTAGGGACTGTAATATACATCTGACATATACTCTTGTGGCTTAATGATTTAAGGTACAAGAGTATATGTCAGATGTATATTACGTCACGTTCCAGAGCACGAGATAAGAGGTAGAAAGTTAGATTAGTTGTTTTATACGAATAAAAATGACAGACTGAATTGTAAATACATTATAAAAAAGTGTTGGTTAATTGATGTTTTCTCTGTATAATAAAGTGTTGTTGCACATTGGACTGGCTACATTTATCTAAATAAGTAGTAAGTAAGTAAGTAAATAATTATTCGTCTAGAAAGAACGAGGGACGTAAAGGTATTGCTATATGTAGACAGTGTTTTGAAGTGGACCTGGTACCTCTGAGATAAATTTTACGACCAAAACCCAGTTTTTCATGAATTCTCAGATTTTCACATTTTGATCTAAGAATATATCTTGGAAACTCCAGCCAACTTTGGAGCCCCTCTGATGACATGGCAAAAATATCTAAACTATTTCAACAAAATATTAATTTGTGGCCACGAAATAACGACACTTTCCGGCATTTTTCCTGTAAGCAATTTATTCTACGGTATTTTAAAGGGCGTCCGCAAACAAAATGTATAATTTTATTACAGCCCATGATATGAAAAAAGCGTGCGCCGCCCGGGAATCGAACCCGGGTCGCAAGAATGGGAATCTTGCATGATACCACTACACCAGCGGCGCAGTTATAAACCACAGGAAACACATTCGTCAAATAGAATAGACATTCAAAGACTATTTTATTTGTTATGGATCAATTTTTCTTAGAAGAAATGTTCACTTTGATATCCGAATTTATACATTACAGTTCCAGAGTATACAGTGATACAAATACCGTAGACGTCAAACTGAGTCTTATGTTGTTTGGCATAAGTGAAACCTTTATTTGCGAAAATAAGGACATGGTGGCCATTATGTTGAAAAGCACGAGATGTATTTCCGGAGATTGGGATGTTTCTTGTTTCCAGTGCAGCATCTTATGTTAGCTAACATTTAAACCTGCTTGAAACGATCGTTTGAAAGCGTTTACTGCATACATCTGTTTCCTTTTGGGTTAGTTTTACTGTTTGCATTACTGTATCTAACAGCGGTAGAAAGTTACTACCTCGCACTGCGATTATGTGCTTTATTTTGCTAATGCTAACTGACTCATCATCACATTGGATAGCTAAGGTTAAAGCTGATGCATTACTTCTGGTTGTGGACTTGACTTATTGTTTGACTGAGTAATGAAGTGGGTCGTTTTGCGCTGAATTTTATCTGTCTTTTTAAAAATCTGAGTAATTACATAACATGACGCATTAGTTAGCTTAGCTAGGAAACAAGCTATGTTAGCATGCCAGCGTTAGCAGTGTGATGTAGTAGCACTTATTACACAATGTATGTGAAGACCTGGGTTCAAGGTAACTGAAATACTTAATTCCATCATCACCTCACAGGGTGTTACTCATGTCGGACAGACACAACAGCGTGGAGTGGATTGAGACAACTGAGGAAGTGGTTATAACAGAGGAGTGCCTTTCCACTGATACTAATGCAGGTATCACCACAGGTTCATCTATAGGAGAATAATATGTACTTGTTATGTGATGCATCCAGTTGTCCTTCACATGTAGATGTTTTTTTTGCTCTTTCAGTTATACCTGTTTTGGAGCCTACAGAAACACCCATCCAGAAGTTACTGGGTGCTGTGGTGCAGGGAGAAAACTCAGATGCTGATGATGTTTTCTGTAAGGAACAGACTTTTCCACAAAAACAACTGATATCTGATGACATATCACATTACACAACTTATGTGTTGTTTTAGCTCTAATTATATAACTTAAAATGCTTATTTTAAAGGAAATTTGTGAAGCTTGGGTATTTTCTTGTTCTGTTTCAGGTTGTGAGGAGTGTCTGACTCTCTTCCAAGACCAGACGGATCCTTCTAGCATCAGTGGGCCATCATTTGTACTTGACTTTCCTACAGCCACTGGTGTTCCTCAGAGGGCACTCCTCACACTACCTTATGGGCTCACAATTGGCAGATCTAGTATTCCCACAGCAGGTATAGGTGTCATAAATCATGGACCAACTGTATCTCCTGGAATGCATTTTGGGCCATATGAGGGTGAAATGACCATAAGGGAAAATGCTATCGCAAGTGACTTCTCCTGGGAGGTGAGTCTGGATATGTTAAAGTGAACCTGTGCCATTCTGTGCTTCTCACTGATTTCTCAAAATGTCATATCTCATTGTGATGAAGATGCTCTGATATTCTGCAGATTTTCAAAGGACAAGATGAGTATGAGTATATTGATGCTGCCAGAGAGACACACTCAAATTGGATGAGGTACAGTTTGTAAATAATGGGGGGAAAAAATTTTAATCACTGTGTGTGTATGTGTTTGTGTCCACAGAGATATATGCTATAACTCAAAGAATACTTGAGATATCACCATGAAATTACCTGGGCATATACATATACCTAATGTGCATCAGATGCAATGATCCATGTGAGTCAAGGTCACATTAGTGACTCTAATTCAAGCATGGGTTGTCATAGAAAATTGAGATTGGTACAAAATAGGGGTGAAATTAGGCATTCTCTGAATACTTGTTTAATGTATGAATGGTAGTGCACTGAATGTGTTTAGTAATGTCATGATCGTTTGAATTACATCACTGTTCTGAACTGGTTATATCCTCATCATTCGCATTCACCACTATTCTCTTTTTTTCTTATTTAACTTTCTTTCACAAAGGTATGTGAACTGTGCTCGTAATAAAGATGAAACCAATTTGCTGGCAGTACAGTACAAAGGCAGCATTCTTTTTCATTGCTGTCGCATCATTCACCCTGGAGATGAACTAATGCTTTGGCCCAGCAGCAAACTTTTTGCTCAGTTTAGTGAAGCTTGGAGTCAGATCTGGTTTATGAAGTTGAGTACAAGAGGTATGTATTTAATTAATGAGACAAGACCATTTAATAATTAATTTCATAGTTTTAAATATGAGAATATCATTTATTTATTTGGCAATATACCTGTGTAACATGCTTTGTGTTTTTTTACTTTTTGTTTCAATTATAGAAAGCAACACAACTGCATCAACACAGATCTTCCTGTGCCCTCACTGTCAACTGTCCTTTACCACTGAGACATACCTACAGCGACATACAGAGTACTTCCATTTGCAGCCAACAGGGGGCACGTTGACAAAGCAAGCTGAAGAAAATGAACCTGAAAATCCTTCTCTCAATGCTGCTGCATCAGTGATGATGTTTTCTGTGGATCCTGTTGATTCCAAAACATGCTCTGACTGTGGAAAGACATTCAAGCAAATGCCTCACCTTCGGAGGCACAAACTTTGTGTTCATTCAAACAAGCGTCCCTACTGCTGCCCACACTGCAGGCGAAGTTTTAGCCAGGCCTCTGGCTTAATCCGACACCAGCTAGTTCACAAAAAACAGAATTTGATTACAGACACAGATACGGTGCCTAATCAGGACACAATCCTCAGTGAAAAGGAGAACTCTTCTCTTAAGTCTGATTCTGAAGATCCATCAATAATGAAAGACTTGACTGAGGCAAACGAAGTTAGTGTAAGCCAGAATCTGAATGAAAATTTGGATGTGAACGGAACTGAGAATACTTCTGAGCATGAAGTAGAAGCATCTCAGGGGTTAGAAGGGAAACATCATAGTTGTTCAGACTGTGGAAAGGGTTTTGCTACTAAAACATACCTTAAAAAACATAAAATGATTGTTCATGGTAATTTACGTCCATATGTCTGCACATTGTGCCAGAAGGGCTTTGGCCAGCACAATGACCTGTCCAGGCATTTGCAGCGTCACAAACATGAAAGCAATAACAAAGTAGGGACAACACAGGATGAGGATGATTCTGCCATTTCTCCCTTTTGTTGTGCAGAGTGTTCATTGAATTTTCCCTCAGTGGATGGCCTTCAAGAGCACTTAGATGAGCATCACTCAGGGGCGATCATTTTGGAAAATGAAGAAGAGGATTCAACTGATGGCACTCAAACCCAGGGTCCAGACTCAAGTCTACAACCTCCAGAACCTGAAACAGCTGAAACTTCCCTAAAGTCTACAAGTGAAAGGCCACAACGTCTCGGAGCACGATCTAAAATTTCCGCCATAACAAAGCTTATAGCTCCAAAACGAAGGAGAGTCATCGGCAAAAACTCATTAACCAGCTCTGGTCTTGCTGAAAGGGCCTGCACGGAGCCAGAGGTGCCTCATGTCAGGACTAGAAAGTCAACAAAATACAAATGGTACAGCTGTGGTCGGTGCAAACGGACATACACAAACTCTCGGGATCTCAGAACGCACAACTGTGCTTTTAAACAGCTCAAGTGTGGTCAGTGTGGTGCGACTTTTAATAAATCTGGTTTCCTGAAAAGACACGAGCAAACAGTCCATGGAGACACCAAGTCTTACAGCTGTGACCGCTGTGGCAAAGTGTTTTCTACATCTGGAAACCTGAAGCAGCATCAGAAGTCTAAGACCTGCGAGAAGTATCACTGTGCGTCCGAGCTTTTCTCGTGCTCATTCTGTCAGTTTTCCTTCACGATGAAAAACTATCTCATCAAACATGTCAGGAGGCACCATCCTCTTGAGTACGTGTCACACAGTGAGTCAAACAGCCTCACGTACCAACAGGAGGAACAAGAGGAAGGAAAGGAGTACTTATGTTCCCACTGTGGGAAGAGCTATGCAAGCGCTAAAGCCTTAAAAGCTCACACATGCTTCCAGCAAGTGAAGATACTGTACTTGTGCACAGACTGCGGAAAGGGCTTTTCCAACCACTATGGTCTAAAGCAACATCAGCGCATTCACACAGGGGAGAAGCCATTCAACTGCCCTCACTGCAGCAAAAGCTTCTCGTACAACGGTCAGCTCAACGTGCACCTCCGTACCCACACCGGCGAGAAGCCATACCTGTGCACCCACTGCGGCGAGAGCTTTCGACAGTCGGGAGACCTTAAGCGGCACGAGAGGAAGCACACAGGCATCAGGCCGTACAACTGCCCCGAGTGTTGTAAGAGCTTTAGCCGTCCACAGAGCCTTAAAGCTCATCAAATGCTACATCTGGGACAGAAAATGTTCAAATGCACCCAGTGTGGAAAGAGCTTTTCCCGAAACTATCATCTCAGGAGACACCATCAGAAGATGCACTTGTAACCTGAAATGTGAGGAGTTTTATAATGAGACAGAAGAGCTGTAGCTGTTGCAGAGACGATTCACTTTTTTCAGTTCTGATCCAATTCCATCTGAATTTTCTTTCACATAAGGGAGCCTATGTTTAAGGAATAGTTGGTTTTTTTTGGAGGGGTTGTATGAAGCACAATGTATAGACCTGCTGTAAATGGTGGTCAGCAATGTCTCATGAGTGAAACTGTGGATGGGGTCAGCTACTAAACTGTATTCTAGCTGCTTAAAACAAAGGGGACAGAAAAAGATCCTATTTGTTAAATTATTGTTATATTTTCATTGCTTTACTTCCCATCTTACAACCCTTTGTGACAGATCTACAGTGTAACCTTGTGCACAGGAATGTTTATTCAGAAACTGCAGTTAAATAAAGGCAGTGAAATGGTGTACACTGACATTGTTTCTTTCCAAGTGGCATTAACTCCATTTACCATCATTTGTCTTTTTTTTTTTTTTTTTTTAAACTTAACAGCTAAATATTGTTACAAATATAAGACTTATGGGTGTCAATGCATCTCCCCTGCTATAATGGAACCTCTATATATGCTCTCAGTATAACCCTGGTCCTCGAGGCACACTATCCTGCATGTTTTAATGTTTCTCTCTCCAGTCACACCTGATTCAAATGATCAGCCTATCATCCAGCTTTGCAGAAGAATGATAATGACCGAGGGAACCATCTAAAACATGTAGGATAGTGTGCCTCGAGGACCAGGGTTGGGAAACACTACTCTATATAATAGCGATTATACTAAAACAAATAATAGTAATTGGTTGCATTAATAAAGAAAAGAGTGACTGTGTACGAACATTATAAGTTGCTCCATTCTTTTGAGATTAACTCAAAACTTAATTGGCTATTATCAGCTCACCGTTATACACTAATAGAGGGTTTATGATAGTTTGTGGCTCAATGCAACTGACCTCTGTGTGAAAGAATTTCAGATTTAAAAAAAAAACATATGGACTTGTTTTGTAAATTGGTTAAGGGCTTGTTTGCATTTTTAAGTGTATATCAAACTGAAATTTGGATCAAAATGCAGATCACAGACAGACGGCTGAATAAATTAGTATCATTACTTAGACCTGGATCGGATCAGTCCCAACTGTAACATGTTATCAGTGTTGACCACATTGCACTAAATTAGGCGTCACCAACCCTGAACCTTCAGCTTTCCTATCTGGTTTTAAATGTTTCCCTTTTCCAGCACACCTTATGGTCATTATCAGGCTTCTGTAGAGCTTGACAATAGGGTTATCATTGAATCAGGTGTGCTGGAAGTGGGATACATCTAAAACATGTAGGATAGTAGTAGATCTTGAGGACCAGGGTTGGTGACCCCTGCACTTTCACTGGGATGCTCTTTAAGAGTGGTGGGCTAAAGCATTGAATGTCTTGTACATAGCAATTTTTCCATTCCAGTGTGAATTATTTGTATGGAAGAAAGGTTTCCAGTGTTATTATCAAAGCAGTAATATGTCTACAAACAATCCATGTAAATAAAAACTAGCTCAACCATCAATGTTGACCATTTATTCCACAAAACATACAATGCAAAGCATGTGCACTGTACAAGCCTTAATATCATGAAAATACCCATAACCATGCCTGTTTTTTTTTTTAATTAAGTACTCATAATTTTGTTTTTGTAATCATCCAGATCTACTTTTTTTTACATGACACAGTATAACTGTCTATTGAACATTGCTTTTGCATTGCTTTTTGTCAGTTTTTGTCCTGTTAGCTCATATTTCCACCTTGACTATATTATAAATATTGAGTAAAATTAAAATATTTCAGTCTTAACCTTAACTATACAAACATACTGGTATGACGGTTGACACAAGTAGACTCAATTTAATTTAAACTGTGCGTAAAGTCAAACAGGTATAAACCTGGCAGTGTTTTCAATGTGCTACACACAGTGGTGTCAAGTGCAGCTGCTGGTTAGAGACACAAGCATTTTTAACTCTATTAACTTTGCTGCTGGTAAACGGCTCAACAGCCCAGTCCAGTAATGTTTCTTATATCAGTAGTCCTAACTAATATCAGTTACACAAGTCTTTGACAACATCCATTTCAAGGGGGGAAAAAAAAAAACAGATCCATTTTCATTTGTGGCACAGCAGTTGTGGAGGCTTGTTTTTGTGGTCCTTTCTGAAAGAAGCGATGGGTTCAAACCAGAGGATTGGTCACTTGTTAATGAGTCAATGTGTAAAAAATACACAAACACTTTCATAAGGTAGGCAGCAGGTGGTTCCAGGATTAAGTGACAAGACCCCTACAAAGGATGAGTTACTGTTTGTACAATATCAAAGACACCTCAGTTCCTGTTCGTTCATCCACTCCAGTGAAGTTCTTTCCTTTCTCACGTCGTCTTCAGTGCAATGTCCTTCCAATTTACATGGTTTTCATCACATAAAATATACAATGACCCTCAATGTCATTAGTTTATATTATGTTAAATGTTATACACATTAAAAATTTATACAAAACCAACTGATTGTTAAACCACACAGTATCACATCTGTACAAACTCAAAAAAAAAAAAAAAAAAAGATCACAAAACTAGGCAAAATAAAAATGAAAGGAAATGGTTTTTGGCAATTAAAAGCAACAGCTTGGTTTCTCACAAAACCACAAATTAAGGGATTAAATACTGAACTCTGAAAATGAAAAAAAAAAAAAAAGGAACAGCACATCTAGAACTCAACAAAAGATCAAGTCTATTTGCGATGATAAAACTGTTCTTTACGTTCCCCTAAACAGAAAAACATGGTTAAAAGGGTTAAGTGGCTGAAATACAAAGCTCAGGGACACATATACAGAATGCGACCAGAAACCAAGCTCAGGTTGTACATAAGGAATACCCTGCAGTTCTTTGCAAGTACGATAACACTATCCTCTTCTCCATCTGATGAAGTTCTGCTTTCTGAGATACATAACGGATCAAGGCTTTTATAAAGGTTCAGATTTCAACTCTTCAACTCTGCACTCCAGGTCAGCCACCTACAGAGAGGAGAGGAAAAACAGTCAGGACAGTGTCTTCACTATCTATACGTACCTCTAAAATAAAAGCCTATGTTCACTGATCATGGAATATATTTCTGTCATTCAGTTTATTCAGGTTTCAATGACCTGATTTTTTGGACATATTATGTGGCTGAACCAAGACCCAAGCCACCCCAGCTCATAACACTGACCCCACAGATGTGTACTATAAGCCCTAGGCATGCTGGGTAATCACTTCATTTCTAAAACAGGATGAATTGTTTGGCTATCAGACCACATGACCTTTGTCTATTAAAACAGTCTAATCGTTATGTGATCAAATTGATGGTTATTTAAGAAATTAGAAACTACACACAGCATCAGTTAAGAGTTAATGTTGAAATATTTTAATCACTGCAGTATTCATCCATAAGGATCTGAATGATTTCAAAGTTCAGGGTTATTTTTATTTGTACCCATGGGAAGATTTGTTTTGCAGACAGAGTAATTACATTTGGCATTCAAGACCAAGACTTTTTGCTTGTATATCCCAAATCCTTAATCTAACTACCTCTACATGGAACAGGACCAAGTTATATTTCAAACTCACTGATTAATTATATATAAACTAGAACACTAAGGTTATCCAATGCAGGGTTACTAGTGACTTCCAGATATATCAGAAGAAGAACAAAATTGGGGATGCAGCCTTCATTATCTTTCACTGAGTATATTTAAAACCAAATTAAATTTTTTTTTATTGTCATCAGCCTTTGAAGGGATAAAAAAAATGGGCTCACAATTCTGTTTTTTTATGTATGTATAATCAGTTTTTCTTGTACTTTTGTAATTTTATAATTTTGTGCAATCAAATCTTAATGTATTTCTTATTTCACCCTTGTCTTACAATTGTATTTTAATTTTTAATCAATGTGAATCACTATAAATAATAATGCTATATAAATAAAGTTTATTATTATTATTATTATTACACACAGTACATTTTCTGTGTTGCAAAAGACACAAATATCTGATATGATTATTCAGACTAATGTCACATAACAAAACAAAAAAAATTAATATAACCGCTCATAAGAGTGTCATTTCAGCCCTAATATCTATTTTACTTGTTTTCTAGATAGTAACCAAAATCATTTGACTTCTAAAAAATCAATATCGATGGAGACATTCCATGTTTTAGTCACATAAAAAGTGTTTTTGCTGACTTTTGTAATGTAATGTTTTTTCCACAGCACTACTATAACAATCTATCAAATTAGGTTTTTGGATAATTGGATCCAAACTACATTTAGAGGCAATTTGAACAGGATATTTGCCCCCCCAAATTATACTGTGTGGCTGATGTTTTTTGTTGTCGTTTCAATAAATGTATAATACGCAGTAAATTCTGTTTTACTGACAGAAATATTTTCAAAACATATGAAAATCTAAAACCTACATGATACCACACAAACACGTTTCACTAGAATCATTCCAGTACCAACCACTTAGAGAAATCATGTTAAGTTTTTTTTTATGTTTTCCTCATATATTTCTTTTTGAGCATTTGAACATTCTCTAAATTTCAACTATGAGACAAAAAGTTTTTTCCATTATTTATTAAAACTTTCACACAAACTTTCTGCAAAAGCACAATTTTCAAATGTAATTAATGTGACACACAAGTACGTCAAATCCAGAATATGAGCAGAATCTATTCTAGGAAGAACAAAAGAATGGAAAGCAAGCATCCGTGAATCTGAAATAAATAGTCTCTGTTGGCATTTGTGGGGGAGGCTTCTGCACAGGCACAGCTGGATGGAACATGAAACCCTGAAGCTGCGTCAGCACTCACTGACACTTAAGTTACCACAGGAAGCCATGCAGATAACTGTGCAATGTCCGCACATAAAAATCTGACTTAATCACTTTGAATTTACAGACTATCTCTGATATTTCATGTGATTTGTTGCTGTTCAAACAGATCAGATTCACCCAAAACTGACTTTAAGCTACATTTGCTTGGGGTCAGCCTGAGCCAAAGTAATCTAAGTCCATTTCCTTACCTGCTCTTGGAGTTGCCCAGACTCCTCTTTCAGAAGGGAAGCCTCAGCTCCTACTTGTGCACAACGCTGGGTTTCCTTCTTCAGGTATTCAATCTCCCTGTTGAAGGAATCACAAAATTGTTGAGCTCAAATGTAATATATCACCAGAGGAATCCAACGCTTACATCCACACTGCAGGTCTTAATGCTCAACTCTGATTTTTTTAAAACTGAAATTCCCCTTTCTTCACATTTTTACCCATTAAAATGTAAATGTAATGCTATGAGATTCATGTGTGAACAGCCTATGGTCCTGGAGTGATGGAAGACAGAGCACACTGTGTTTACAGAAGTCAATCCCACCTCCTCCAGCACAGAAATGTGACATCTGTAGCACATCAATGACATACAATCAAATGAAATGCGACATGACCGGTCAGGCTGAAGTCACATTGTAAAATGTCAGATATGTATCCGATTTAGGATTTAGGATCACGTATGAAAGTAGCATGGGGCTGGTTTGAAAACATAAAAAAAAAAAAAAATTTAAAAAAAGAAGTATAATCAGTTTTTCTTGTACTTTTGTAATTTTGTGCAATCAAATCTTAATGTATTTCTTATTTCACACTTGTCTTACAATTGTATTTTAATTTTCAATCAATGTGAAGCACTTTGGGCTACAGTTTTTGTACGAAAGGTGCTATATAAATAAAGTTTATTATTATTATTACTACTACTACTGCTGCTACTACATATAGTACATCTTCTGTGTTGCATTTACATGTGCATTTCCTGCCGTTGCATAACTGTGTTGCAAAAGACACAAATATCTGATATGATTATTCAGACTAATGTCACATAACAAAACAAATAAAAAATAAATATATAATATATAATGATAACAGCTCAGAAATGTGACATCTGTAGCACATCAATGACATACAATCAAATGAAATGCGACATGACCGGTCAGACTCAAGTCACATTGTAAAATGTCAGATATGTATCCGATTTAGGATCACGTATGAAAGTAGCCTGGGGCTGGATTGAAAACATAAAAAAAAAATAATAATAATAATAATAATAATAATAATCAGACATGGGTCACATACTGTATCCTCTAGAGACCCATCAATGCATTTTTATCCTCTGTAGGGGACACACATTTTACAGTTTTACTTAACAGGCACCCCAGCCTGAATACTAAGTCACTTTGCCATCAGTAAGGTATGTTGTCTCCTTCGTAGGCTGTTCCAGCAATGGTAGTGACAGATGCATTACCATATCATCTGGGTTACAGTGGCCTAGTCACTGACCCCTATGCAACAAACACCAGTCTAAGATGACATTAATAGCCAGCACTGGGTCGCATCTCTACGACAATGGCCACATGCAAAGAATACAGATGCAGAAACAAGTGTGAACATATGGTTTCCACTCAATCTTGCTCACTGACTGCTGCTTGTTTACTCCATCACCTGGAATCAAAGCTGTAACATCACTTCTGGATGATTCCCATAGGTTCTAACATATGTATACGGTAATTCACAGAATTAAATTTTGCAGTGTGGTGCATTTACAGTGATTTTTCTTTTACTGAAATTGCACCTCTCTGGCTCATAAATAATACAAATGGCACAATTAAGTTGGCAAGCAGTGACCACAACAGGTACACTTGAAAAATAAACAAACATTTAGGGATGTCAAATAATTAAACTTTTTAATCAAGGTTGCTTTGGATTCATTTTGATTAATTATGATCAAATATTCATTATGAATCTATATTCATTTCATTTCTCCTGAGCCAACAGACTCAGGAAATACAGGAATATATCTGCACTTAACATGTTTGTCGTAAGTTAGGTAACATTAGCCTAGAACTAGCAGAATCTCTGACTAATGTGGTATTTTAAGTGGGATGTGATTCACTAAAAAGAAAACTGTCAAAACACTATGTTCCATTTTGGGTTGTTTTTTTTGTTGCTTTTTTTTACTCAAATTTGCTACAGAATACACAAAAATACACTAAGAAACATTAGTGTAGTATTACTACATACTACTACGCATTTCGGCTACACAGCCTTCATTAGGAAGGAGGCTGACGAAGGCTGTATAGATGAAACACGAAGTAGTATTTTTACTTATTTTTTATCATGATAAGCCCATAAAATAAAAGCTTTTTCAAATTTGTAGAGGATGAGTGCCTTGGAATTTTGAGGTTTTTGAAATAAGAATGTTTTTATTTGATCCAAATGCAACACCTTATTGTCCAAAAACAAAAAAATTAATACCTCATTAAAAAAAACCAAAAAAAAAAAAAACCTTTGTAATACTTTTAATGGCCATTAAATTTTGTCTTCTTAATTTATCACTTTTCAAAACTTTTTAAAACCCCGCAATTAAGATGTAAATAAATAACATTTCATCAGGAGGATTAGGGCCACCATTACCTACAGTGTGAACGTAGTGTAATTATCATGTGTATTTTTCTGTCTTACTTCTGCTGATATTCTTTAATCAGGCGTTTAGCTTTGCTGTATTTACGCTCCAGAGCCTGATACTGAGCCTGCGTCTCCTTCAGGTGCTCATCAACAGCCTGGCACAAACTCTGAGCCTCCATCCAGTAGCCCTCCAGCTTCTCCATACGCTCTTTATTGTCCTGCAGAGTTTGTTCCAGTTGGGCCTTATCCATGCGCCATCGCTGTTTCTCCTGCTCTGCATGGTGTAGCTGCGAAAGACATGACAAGACGACAACAGCCTCATCAACTGTAATCTAATCGACGATATTTAAAAACATGTTTGTGTCTTATATTTGACGATTTACCTTTCTTTTCAGCTGTTGGATCTCAGCCTGGGTCACAGCATGTTTTATCTGGAGCTTCATGGTAGAAAAAAATTCCCAAACAAAAATGTCAGTATTAAGCACATCTTAGCGGATGGTTGTGATTACAGATTACATGGTCCAATTAAGGAGATCCCTGCTCACCTCTTTGTATTTATGGGCCAGTTTCTCAGGGTCCGTCTCCAGGGGTGATAAATCCTCATTTTCTGCCAAATCAAACACCTCAATGGCACTGGGATAAGGTGGGCTGACCTCCTCTTCATCATCCTCTTCCTCATCTGTGCCATATTCTCCACCCTGCAGCAAAGACAAGGTTAGAAACTGCTATTTGTGCTGCTGAAATATATTGACTCATTCTTTAAAAGCATTTAGTTTTTGGGATGGCCTTGGCTCAGGTTTTAGAGTGGGTAACTAAAGGGTTGGTGGTTTGAATCCCGCTCTGTCCTAGTTGGTCTGTTGTGTCCTTGGGCAAGGCACTTCACCCTCCTTGCCTCCAGTGTCACTCACACTTCTGCCCCAGGGTAACTGTGGCTACAAATGTAGTTTACCACCACCAGAGAGAGCATGTGAGAGCGAATGAATAATGGGTCACTAATGTGAAGCACTCTGAGTGTCCAAAAAAGCGCTATATAAATCCAAGCCATTATTTTTTAGTTCAAATAAAGCTGCACTTAATAGGAGCTACAATTGTGAATGTAGATACTTTAGCTCAATCTTACTTTTGTTTTTAAATGTGAAATTAATGTGTCTTGATTTTCATTCGTATTTTAGGACGAAATATAGTTTAAAGTAAAATAAATAAAGAACAATGTAACATGAACTAAAAGAAAAAGGAATTTCCAGCTTTGATTCCATTCTCTAAACAACCACTGGTGACCAAAAACATTTGCTATATAAAATATTCAATAACTTCTAAACCACTATCCCTTCAAATAGATTTTATTTAGTGAGAAAATGTACAGCTTCTCAGCATCATAAGATATGGCTCAGTTGGATATTCAGTGGCTCCGTAATGAATGTGGAATGAGTGTAGAAGCTTGATATATTGTTGTAAAAGTCCATTTTTCTTCCATTGTCTCCATATTGATATAATAAACTTTCAATTTCCACTGAGTTTTCATGAACATCTACATGATCAGCAAATTAAATATTGGAAAATATCTGATTACCAATGAAAAAAAATATAGAGGGTAAAACGATAAAATGTTGAATCATCTCCTATATAAAGGACTGTAAATCATACTTGACATCAAGAATTTGTTCATCCTACTATTTTTATCTTTAATAAATACATTTAAAAAGTAATTTCATATTAAAGGTTAATAGTAAAATTCAATTAAAGCAAAAACAAAAACTAGCCAATTACTCTAAATACAACCTCAAGTGCTTACACACTCAAAAGAACTCAGGTTCTGCTTTGAGATACTTTAAAGGAAAATTGTCATACTTTTAGACCCTTTTAAAATAATGGTGGTGTTTTATATGCACGTTGTTATTTTAGTATTTTGTGTATGCTTTTAGAACTGACTTCTGTTGTGTTATAATGTATATTTTTTAGTGTGGATGTATGGCTGTGATTTCTATTTTGTGTAATTTATACTGCTGAAAACCACATTTTTAAACTCAAAAAGCTTTTTTTTCTCAGTTAATTATATTAATAAAGTAAATTAAAACCTAACCTGACTGACTATATTTAATAACATCTAATATTTTCTAAAATCTGACAACCCTGTTTAAAAAGTGACAATGGCTACAGAGCTGAAAACAGAACCGACATTAATTGGACACTAGATGGAGCCAAACTCAAATCATTAAACCAATCTCATACAATTACACTCTGCTATTATTTTCAACAACCACCACTAAACTCCACCCCTGGTATGAATGGGCCGACTTCCTCTCTTCCACCACAATGAAAACTCGAGGCCATTTCTGTGTACACGCGGCATTTACGTAAACCTAAAGCCTTTTTCGGACAAAGCTGGACAGTGCAAAGGCCATCCCAGGACTCTAAATATGAATCCTTCTGATCTGTCCCCATTTTGGAGCTTATTATTTGATCATGTTGATGCTGGATTCAGATTTTTAACATAAGCTATAAGATAATCTCAGCAAAAGGGTCAAGTTTGTTCACACTGGTTCTGTCATAAACTATATTTCATAATGTTCGAAGGGAAGTGAAGACATACAGGAACAGTTGAAAACGAGCTGCTTCCAATTACAGCCTGTTTCAGACCAGAACACATTTAAACTGAAACGCACTTGAATGCTTTTATTTCTGTTGTCAGGAAGATTTTTATAGACTTTTTTTTTTTTTTTTAGACACACCAACCTATCCTGAGATGTCTAGTAAATGCTAAAATGCATTCAATTATATATATATATATATATATATATATATATATATATATATATATATATATATAAAGACTTCAGTATATCCTATATTAGTCCACTGTTAATCATCAGGTGAGAATTTTATTGTATTTTTCGCAGATATATTCTTCTTTCTACATAACGGTAATCACCTTTGAACAGGTATAATGATTGAATACTAAGGTCAGTTACACCTCATCTGTCAATAATTAATTACATTATACAACTTTATGGTGGACAGTGTGTATCAGATCACATTATAGTTTAATATGTAACTAGTAAAGTGCATGCACATGAGTTTGTATGATTTTGACATTTTAATTATTTTTATTCGCTATTTATTTAGTCTGTTTGTCTGTGTTAGACGAGGGGAAAAAAACTTTAATTTTTAGCTTCAATCAAACAATCAAATCAACTTTATTTGTATAACTCATTTAAAAAGATCCACAGGGGAAACCGAAGTGTTGTACACAAAAATAGGAAAATGAGTTAAAAAGACATGGGAACAAAAACACACAATGACAAAAGAAACAGGTTTGTGTCAGTTTGGTGTTTGCAGATGCCAAACAAGAGAGGTTACAACGAATTAAAAGCCAAAGAGAAAAAAATAATTAGCTTTTTAACCCTTTAACTCCTGAGACTTAGACACTGGAATTAATTAATAAATAGGGTGAAACCTACATCACACTGAAACAGGAATTCCCTGTCCATCTCTGTTGTCCTTCACCATCAATTCATGACATTTTATTTATTTTGATGGTTCCATTTTTGTATTTGTGGCCTATATCAGGGTCTCTGCACATTTCTGGCAAGCAAATATAATGCTTTTTAAGACCTTTGAGTATAAAAAATAAGAACAAACAGTACAGTAAAAAAAAAAGCACCCTCTAGGTTAAGTTCAAAGCATGTCGTCTGCAAAACCCACAATGTTTTTGCCTTTAGCGGTTGGGGCGAATGCAGCTAAAACATTTGTGCTGGGACCTGGAGACACTAAAGACAAAGCTGGCGTTGCACTTACATTTATGAGCATTGGGGTGAACATTGGCATGGGGACAGTTGTTGCCCGTCTAGCAGCATAGTGTGTATGCTTTTCCCCTTTGATGTGAGCGTCATTGTTCCTAATGTCATGTCTTTAACCACATACTTTACATAGCGCTTCATATTCCTACCTTATTTGTGATAACCAACTGTTGTATTTGGGCTCCTCAAACACACTTATCACTGCACTTGCACTTCCCTGTCTGGATTCATGTTGACGTATGTCTGTTCCAACCACTTCTTCTTCTTCGTCTGTTCTACTCAATGACGTAAATGTTGGATAAAGGGCTTTATGATAGAGCTTCCATCTACTTTTTCAGCATCTTGATAACAAACGACGCTAGCTAAATAAATAACTAGCGCGGGAGAAAAATCCAGACATGTGTTTTTCATTAACTGTAGGCTACCCAGATGAAATGTAATACCTCCTATGTGACATTTAATGTCATACTTCAAAAAATAGTGAAATATAATTCTTTTTAAGACCTTAAAAACCACATATTGTAAATAAGACTTTTTAAGGATCTGTGGAGACCGTGCTTTATGAGTGAAGGGAGAGCTGCTTATAGATAAAACACAGACCTCTTGCTCATCCATGTACTGGTTGTAACGCTGTTCCATCATCTCCCTCTGCCAGCGCTCCTGTTCCAGAGTCTGCTGGATGAGCTGGGCCACTTCGCTCTGCTCCCCAGGCTTCTCTCGGCCAATGACGAACCTGCATTTGGACATACAGTAATGCAAATCACACTTAATCCAGAGAACACAAGCCTGTAATATCTGAAATAGATAATACACTGGGAAAAAATGTTCTCATTTTAAGTCCAAATATCTCATCACATTTCAAACAAGTGGTGCCAGGCACAGCAAACCCTGGCCCTCGTTAAAATGTTAGCTCTTAATGGACGTCTCCTTCTCAAAACATGAGATTATGGGTTTGACCTTTCAACATCACTCAAGTTCAAAGGTCATGATGTCATTTTGAAGCCTATTTACACACAGTAATAAACCAGGAGTATATTAATTAGAGTTGGGGAAAAAAGAGAGTGATTCTAAACACAGTAGTGATGCGTTCAGGACCATCGTAACATCTCTGGTGCGTTTAACAGCGCGGGATATCTGAAAACTTCAAGAAAATTAGTTGTTCCTGAATAAATATAGGGAAACAATCAACAACAATTAAAGTGTGTGGTCTTTCTAACAGAAGGGAAGAGCAGAGCTGGACATGTACACTTCAAAATACACTTTATTATGAAGTATGTTAATTTAAAGGCTCCTATTTGTGTTGTGTGCAGATAAATGTAGCAGTTTACTTCCCAAACTCTGGTTCAAATATATTACTGCTGAACAAATCTTAACTGACTCACATATGATTTGCATTTTTTCTTTCGGAAATATGGCTCCTGATATGATCTGTAGGCATCATCATTTAGCTTTTTCGCATGGTCTGGTTTTAAAAAGGCAAGCGAAAAATCGGGAATATCGAAGAATCGCAATTTAAATCGAATCAGCACCCAAACATTTGTAAAAGAATTGATTCGGCATAAAAGCATATCGTCCCAGCCCTAACATACTCTTATAATGTATGTATTAATATAGCAAGGAATGTCCTGTCTTTGATGACTGACAGAAAATGGCGTCCTGTTTAGAGGCGAACAAAGCCAGTCTCTCTCTATGGAGTTCTGCTCTCATCTCTGACATCTCCAAGTCTTTTTTCCACTCGTAGCGCAGTTCGTTACGAAGGCTATAGGTTGTGTGATCGTCGCTCATACGTCTGTCTAATTAAAGCAACCATATAAACAGTGAGCAGGGAAAACTGCAGTGAATCATGATGAAGCCGCAGACTGTTATTAAGTCAGTCGTTTCTGCCTTTCAATTCCTCCTGCACAGCCGGGTAATTAAAAGATCTCAAACACACTTCCTGCCCCAGTCAACTCGTCTGGCCCACTTTTCTATTTTCTTTTTTTTTTTTGTATGAAAAGGTCTTAGCTCTTGCGCCCTCCGCCTTCTCTGCAGCAGATACATAATGCATGAGCTATCTGTGGAGGCCTCTGATCTTCACAAGTCACACAACACTAACAATTACCAGGACGGCACTGACCACCAAACCCTGAATTATGGATGAGTTTAGATGACAAAGAAGAAGACGAAGAACAATCACCTCCACCAAAAAGCCCAAGAACCTCACAACACATAACATACTAGCATTACAAAATAATACGTGTTATTCTAAATACATTTGTTTCTAATAATCACACTTTCTGTCTGTGTTTCCAGAAAGTTCCCTCGGTAATGAAAGGTATAATCATGACCCATGTGACATCAGATACAAATCTTCTCTCAATGATGATCTAAATGGGCAGGATGTGGTTAAAGACAGTTGTGTGTGTGTGTGTGTGGGCTTGTATTCCTATCTTTATGGGGACGCTGATATGTTTATAGTCACACCATGGGGACCTCTAACACTATGGGGACCAAAATTCAGGTGCCCATGAGGGTTGAATATAAATAAAGTTCCCCACGAGAAAAATATAAATACATTAATGTGTTTTTTTTACGGAAGTCCCCATAAAGCATGGGGGGAAAGAGGTGTAAAGTGCAACATGTATTTTTCAAAGATTTGAAGATGTGTTTACTTTAAAAAAAAAATAAAATTATATTTCTTTTTTTAATTGTTTATTTTTTCATTGTGTATTTCTTTTTTAATTATTATTTTATTTATTATTTATTCATTAATTTATAATTTCTTATTTAATTAAATTAAAACAATTTAAGTGTATTTATTTTATCTTTTTTTAATGATTCTTTTTAAAATTTTTGTATATTATTATTATTAATCTTTTTTTTATTTATTCATTCATTTTTATTTAGTCTTATTTTTATTATTATTATTTCTTTTTCTTTGATTTTAGTAAAAAAAAAAAGAGAGAGTTTTTTTATTTTTATTTGTATTATCATTTATTTTATTAAAACAAAAGTGTTCACACTCACTACACAATGGCAACTTGATTTCAAACTTGGTCCCCATGACACAAGTAAACGAGTGTGTGTGTGTGTGTGTGTGTGTGTGTAAAAGACTGTATATGGGTGTATATCAAGAGGGAGTCATTTCTTTAAGTATAAATGCTCAACGTCAGACCAGTCTGTAGCAACAAATAGTCCAACAAACCACATGTTCTGGTTACAGCTGAAGAGGACAGAAGGTCTACATTTTTAGCACTAGCATAATATTAGTAGATATTTTAAGATCCCAGTCAAAGAAGTGCAAACATAAACATTATGTGCATAAGAAGTATTACCAGTGGACTTCAGGTACTATGGAGTAATTGCAGAGGTCGCCTGTGATCTTAATCCCCTGCGAATCACTCATGTCTGTAATTTAACTTCAAAAATCCATTGCGAATGACCTGCGCTATTTTCAGCAAACTGTGATAATACTGGTCCCGTGTGAGTCAACATCTCTGTAATTTGGTGGGATGTGCAACATTTTTGTGTCTTCAGCACTTTTACAAAGCTGACTTCCTGGTTGAGGATCATACATTTGGTGATGATAAAGTGTTTTAAGAGGCTCATGTCACAATATCCTCCTGAAGTAAAAATAAAACTTTAGGGGTTTTCTTACAGTAAATGATTGTCTTCATTGGAAACAGATTGATGGAAGACACAGCATTTCCTTTTTTTTTTTTTTTTTTCTCGTTTTATGGAATGACCTTTGCCAGGGGTTCCCAAAGTGGGGTATGCATAACCCGTTGTACTGAAGACAAAATAATTAATGAGAATTAATACTGAAATATATGCACTCATGAACTAGTTTTACTGTCTATCAGGTGGTTAAACTTAAAAAACAAAATATTTTTATTTTCTATGTTTTATTATTTAAAATGTGTTTATTTGAGTACTGTACTCAAGTAATTATTTTCTGTTGATGAAAGGTTCATCTATTAATTAATGGCAAATTTATTAAAAAAAAATATCAATGAAAAAAAGCACCTTTCAGTTTACAATTTGTACATATAAAAATAAATATATGAATATATATCAGTCCTGACCCAAAGTGAGCGGGCGCCTGCAGTCACCCGTGGTCATCTGTAGTTGCAGATCATTGAAAAATATTTGTAATGATATTCAGGTTGCAGTCGTTTGTGGTAAATATTAAAATAACCTTTTAAATAATTGTAATTTAAATATTACATACAATTTTATATTATTAATACATACACTTTATTAACTGAAGTTCAGTGAAGGTGACGTACAACATCGGACGTATCCTACAGTATGGAGGGAGCAAGACAGAAAATTGGGAGTTGGGAGAGTGGAAGCCCAAACAAAAAAAGGAAGGTTTGGGAAACATTCACTGAGATTTTTAAAGATGATGAGCAGCTCCCAGTTTTTTCTTTTCCATGGAAGCCAGGTTCAAATGTCTCTTTGGGTGTGACAGTTGTCAACCCCTGGTTTAGATGCTGAGCGTTGATAACTTTTAAATAATTTTAACATGTTATAAATGTAGGTATGTAAGTAAGGTCATGTGATGTGCATAAAGAACATTGACTACTTTTTAAAAATGTGGGTCGAGAAGCGGGTCGGGTCCATCCTTTTCAAATATATTTCTTGCGGTCCGAGTTGTGGACAGATTAGTAAAAAAAAAAAACAGTCCGTTGCGGGTCGATGTAAAAACACATCACTGAAATATATATACATTTGACACAGGAATATATTTTGCCTAACTTTCTTCAGTCAAAAATGTTGAAGTGAGACTGTGGACTATTTGGTTTATAAAGTATATATCAGAAGGTACTCCACTGTAAAAATGTTTGAGAACCACTGTTGTGAATGGGATGTTTTTTAATAAAACTGTGAAACTCCTGTCTCCTGTAGAAGACAAAATTCTATTCCTGAGTCTCAAGAGTATATAATAAGATTCACTGAAAACTTCAAACTTCTAGAAGAGTCACATCTGAAAAGGTAACGCGATGGATGACAAGCATGGCAGCTGGAGTTGGAACATTTTTCCATCTTTTAACGGTTTTCTGTAAAGTAGTGTGCTGCCCTTGATATCAGAATCATGGGACTAATGTCAGTAAATTTGAATATTTTTTACTTTACTTTTTTTTTTTTTTTTTTTACTTATGATGTACAAATTCACCCCATATAACACAGATATGAGCGATTAATTTCCACATTCCAATTTCCACAGGTCTGAAGCTTATATTATTCCTGTATGAATGGGGCTGTACATGCACATATTTCTGATGCAACTGCAATCAAACGGTGTCTATTAATAGAGATTCTCACTTGACAGTTCCTGAGGTGTTCCTGAGTACGGAGGCAGCAAAGCTCTGGGTTACTCCCACCAGACTGGTCCCATCCACCTCCACAATCAGATCGTTCACCTGGATCCTGAAACAGACAGTTTAAAGAGGACGCTCAGTACCTATAGTTTTACTTCTGCTCCACATTTTTATACATAAGCCCACACAAACCTACTTTTCCTAGTTAAAATTATCTGCAATTTCATAGAATCTAAATACACAAGCAGGATGTGCAAAGTCATTCTGAGATAAGGTTGCAGAGGTATATCATTTCTATATACAGTGGAGTAAAAAAAAAAAAAAAAAGCCTCTTCAAACTCCTTCTCACCAGAACATACTGTAAACATGTTTTCTCTCCTATTTATATTTAGGGTTTGTGCGCATTTTGGTTAAATTCAAGCACTTTTAAGCATCATTTCCAATTTTTTTCCAACACATCACTTTATCACTTGAGTAAAACATATCAACAGGAGTGTATAAATATACTTTTTATCACAAAGACATAGATTATATAATGCTAGAAACGTCTAAAGTTATGGTACATAATAGCCTACACACACACACATTATATAGATATATATAAATAACTAAATAAAATCAGGGTTCCTACAGTTTTCTACTAATTACATTTAAGACTTGGAAGAAAATTGACCCATTTCACAGCTATACTGGCCAAAAACCATGACTCTAGAATTTAGGAAAATTTATTTATTTACTCCAATGCCTTAATTCCCATCATTCCGAGTCATTTCTCAGTGAGGGCTGCAGCTATTTCCCAATTTCAATGTAAATGTCCAGGTTGGAATGGGTGGAAACTGAGTCGCCTAATGTTACTGTTTTTACAGCTTCTATATTTAACAGACACATTTATTTATTTATCCATTTTATTTCTAATTTCCAACAACCTAGCCACATTTAAACACAATACAGCCAACAGATTTATGGCAACATAACTGAAGACCTACCGTATTAACTGTAACACCTTTCAATTTTCTTTTTTTTTTTTTTAACATATCAAGTACAGATCTGTACATTTAAAGCATGGCTGCCATTTTGCACCACACATTCATACACCAGTGTGAGTGACACTGGAGGCAAGGAGGGTGAAATGTCTTGCCCAAGGACACAACGGTCTGACTAGGACAGAGTGGGATTCAAACCAGCAACTTTTTGGTTATTGGATGACCTGCTCTAACAACTGAGCCAAAGCCGCCAGTTATTTACCTTGTAATTAAGTGTACCAACTGTTCAGTATTAGAAACCAGACAGTACCTTTGAATTTCCTTATTAATAAATAAATAAATAAATAAATAAATAAATAACAGTGAATGCAGAACATCTCCCTGAGCTGAAATTAGCACTTTACTGTCTGTACATTTCTGGTTCATGCTTGTACAATATGAAGAATCTGAACATACCTGCCATCCCTGTGTGCTGCCCCGCCTTCTGTCACAGTTTTCACAAAGATTCCCAGCTTCTCCAGGCCCATGTCTGCCCCTGCCCCCATCCCAATGATACTGATACCAAGGCCATCGCCATCTGAAAGACAGGAGTGAATGCCAGACAACCTGTTATCACACTGTGTACTGAATAATCTGCATATAAATCTGTATAAGCTCCGCTATGTTGCATAATAACACACATATAGAAACCCTTCCATTTCACATTCTATCATTTTTTCATTTACTGTGTCATAAATCACACTTTTAACGGTAATGACTTCAATCATTCGGATGATACTTTGCATCTTTTCACATGATACGCATGCAGCCATGTGTTGTTTGCTAGTTATTTTTTATTTATTCATAATGTGAACTGAATATGTGTATTCTATGTCATGGATTTATATTTTATAGAATGCATATGCCTGAATTAATTTGTTTTGCTTGTATGGTTTTAGCTATTCTACTGTAAAATATGTCTGTTTGTAATATTTTTGACTATATTTATACTGCAGACAAATATTACATCATAATATAGTTTGGAACTACAATTGTAAAGGTTTATCTCTGTTTGACATATTATTTTATATTTTATCATACCCTTACTTGAGAATTTGCACAGAAAATAGACATATGTGAATAAGTACCTTACATTTTAGTCAAATATATACTTAAAAATATAAAATGAAATCGGTCATTTGTATTTGTATAAGCCATAACAACTGAACCTTCAAAAAATGTGCTATATCATGATGTGTTTAATAACTTTTCATCTGCAAATCCTATCAATCAATGTAAATAATTGAGATTAAAATACAAAATCTCAGCTTTTCAGTGGTATTAGATACGATTCATCTGAACATTCAGAGGCTCCATAGTGAACATAGTAACTGATCTATTTAATAAAATCAATGGGGTTTAACTGTGTAACGGCATTTAACAGTATATTTTGCAGAGAAAATGACAATTTCTTCATACTTTTCCAAATGACTAAATAAGCTGTGAACATATGCTGACTATTTATTAACATCTACATGATCAGTAAATACAAAAATACCAGATTTTCTATGAAAAATGAAAAAAAATCAGAGGATAATATTCATTATAATCATTGATAAATCACTTAGAACATGTTTAATTTTGAAAAATCCATATGTAAATTACCATAAAAATAGTTCTATGTCTTTATGGGTTAAATCATTTGGTGTAAATGTAAAAAAATTAAAAAATAAAAAAGGAACACATGACTCTCGCACTTTGTAAAAACCTGAGGCGTGTTGTCCCAACAATAGTGCAGAATCCAAACATAATTAACTCCCATGGCAGACTAAGAAAACCACTAAGTATACATTTATATGCAACAGGATGAAAGATGCATTTAAGGCAAAGATATTTAAGAAAAGCTTAAAGCAGTGAAGGCAGCAATGCAGCTTCACTGTCCTGTTTATGGTGAAAGAACTCTGTGTGAGTCTTCCACATCAGGTGTAACTGATCTGGAAGCACATAGTATGATCATAAAATCAATCCTACTGTAAAGCCCAGCTGGAGGCCAATGTTAGGCATTAAAGGCAGGAGTGATGTGTGCTTTTGTTTTTCTGTAGCAGTTAAAATTAAGCAGCAGGATTCTGCCCGAGCCAAAATTGATTTATAGAGTTTATGACGAGAACTACTAGCACTTTATTCTGGAATCAAAAGGCCATATTGTTTGCATCAATGTGACATAATCCTTTTCAACTTGAAGAGTTAAAGTGCTGTGGTATTTGCAATTTCATTACATTTTAATTAAATCAGAATCAGGGGTGATATTTTAATTTTCCTAAAGTTTATACTCGACAAGACCTTTATAGCAAATATACTACTTTTTATTCCTCAAGTGTGTACATTATAAATGTTTATACAACTGTGAGGAGATTTACATTTCATCTGCACTAATAGGGATATTGTCTTCCTCCATTTATTTATTAGAAAAACATGGTTGACACAATTATTTTACAAATACTGGGGGGGGGGGGTGACATCAAAGTGGCACAGATGCTCAGAGACAAACCACTGTTTGTGTTGGAAATGACACTGTGGATAATATTGGATGTAGCAGACACACATGATTTAATCTGTAATGATGAGCAGCAATAATATATTAAGTTGTAGACTAAAATGACTGTAAATGTTGGTTCTGCTTGTCAGAGTACTCTTTACATTATATGCATTCAGCCATAATACTGGTAGAGTCTGTCCCTTAAAGGTATCCATGGTAACTTTGATCTAGTTATTTATACACCTAGTTATGATATTTCATGTGCAGCTTCATGACAGAAAATAGAGCATGATGCTATCCTTTTATAATCTTTCCATTTTCCCTATGTACACACGTATACACAAACCAAAGTTATTAAAAGTCAGGGGTTTCGTGACCTAACGGCACACATTTACATGGACAAAACATTAGAGGTACAGTATGTTGCTATTTTTTCCATAGCTTTTTTTTTTTGCTTATGTGAAGGTTGTCATGGAGTATGTGTTGTATTAGATGGATGTTTGCTGACACTGGTAGAGATGCACAATACTGGAAAGACCTGACATTATATATTGTGATATGAAAACATACTGGGGGGGGGGTTGATGGTCAAACAAGTTAGTTGTGTTACGTCAGGTGCAAGGCCCTGTGAACACAGGACATGCATTTTGGTATTATAAGCCCGCCCACCAAAGGGGGGTATTGTTGGTGAATTTGTGTCTCTTTGTTGTAAGTTGCTTTACGCAAAAACTTCAACACCAAGTTTTATGAAATTTTCAGAAAAGGTGGAAGGTGGTCCAGAATACATCCAATCCAATCCAATCTAAATAAATAAATAAATAAATAAATATACGTGTGTGTGTGTGTGTGTGTGTGTGTGTGTGTGTGTGTGTGTGTGGGAGGGGGGTTGTTCTGCCAGGCACCCCTCGTCCTTCTTGAAGTCAAAATAATTCCAGATAACTGACGTTGCTTTTCTTTTTAACAGGGTGGCAAAGTGGCAAATGATGACCCAACAACCCAATGGCATATAAAGTAATTCAAATGAGCTCAGGCATAAATATCTACAGCAGTGAAATGCACTAATATTAATGAATGCAGCAGTTATGCCTGTCTGCCCAGGGACTACAACTGCTAATTATCTAGAAGTTAACTGGAACAGCATAAAAAGACTATTTCTGCAGAAGTAAATATTATAAACATCATATATAACAGTAAAACACACATTTTCTGTGGATTTGCTTAATTTATACTTAGCAAAGAAATGCTATGAATGCATACATTTCTTCTACACATGTTTTTTTTTAATGTATTTATATTTGTGTGTGCACACACATATATATATATATATATATATATATATATATATATATATATATATATATAATATTTTTTTTATTTTATCTCAGTCAAAATACAAAACAAAAAAAAAGCACAAGGCAGGTAGACACATTTTCACACATAATGAATATACTGCTTGACCGAAAAGGTTTAGGGCTGAAGCCGAAGCTTATTTAGCCCACCATTACCAATACCTTACTGCAATATGTTCTGCAGGAAAAAAACAAACAAAACAACAACAACAATGATCAAATACCCACAACGCAAGAGTCAAACACAAAAACAACTGTCCAAATAGAACACAACATTGAAGTCTTTTTTTGTTTTTTTCTTCTTTCCCTTTCTCCCCCTCCTCTTCCCTCCCTTTTTCTCTCTCTCCCTCCCACCTTCTCTGATTTGTCCTTTCCTTTTCTCTCTCCCTCTTCTTACTTTTACTTCCTTTATCCTAGTTTCGCTTTTCATTCGTTTTTCTTCCATTCTCACTCATGCATACACATAAATATACACGTATATATACACAAACATACACATATATATAAAAATATGCATCTGTAGGTGGTGGTGGGGTGTCCAGATTTGATATGCAATGCCCTTTGTGCCACATTTCATTGTATGAAATGTAATATGTATATATATATATATATATATATATATATATATATATATATATATATATATATATATATATATATATATATATATATAAATTATTTTTATATGTAATGACATATTTTGAGAGTGATATTAGTATTTTTGAGTGAAAGATTGAATACTTCTACTACCACTGTCTGTAAACTGTATTCAGAGCATCATGTATAAAGAACATGGGTGCATCCTGTGTAACCTGCCCTGTACACATTTCTAAAAATATAGTTTTGTTTATAAATATATTAATGAACCATAATGTTAAAGGGATGTTCAAAAGAGCACTATTGGAGAAATGGAATCACTATACTTTCTTGGCCTTGAGGAAAACAGAAGCATTGGCAGTAGGCAGGAGGCTTTTTTTACATAAGTAATAAGGGATTCTTAAAAGAAAGGATCCCAACTGCCCACTGCAAGGCTGATCATATACATGACATCAATTTGAACTGCCTTTCAATAAATGCAAAATGTGACATAGCTGATTCACAGTTTTGTACAGACCACCCACTTAAAACCTCATGTAACAAAAATAAATGTGAATAATTTTTCACCAATATGAACATATTCTACTAAGAAACAGCTTTGCACTAGCAGAATTCAGATGAGAACATAACAGTGGGAACACAGACAATCTCTGTAAGTGATGTTTAGTACCTTTCTCCAACTCCACGGGGAACAGGTCCAGCCTCTCCACCCTCTTCTCCAGCTCGTACTCAGCAGATGCAGCCATAGGATCCACATCTTCATTACGTCTGTCATAGTCTTCATTAGGATAGGTAGCAAACACCTGCACAGGGAAACACAGCCACAGTATCAGACTAACTGAGCCAATGACACATCAGAACATGTAGACTAGAATTAGCTAAATATGCCTACTTTTTTTTTACCCTGGCAGTTGAGCTTTTCACCATAACAATTTGCATTTAAATACAGTAAAATCATTTTATTATCACTCTCTTTGCTGTACTGTTTCTGCACTGCTTCTCCCAAACGTCAACGTGTCAATCAGTTGTCACAGATAAAAGGAATGTGTGTTTCCTTTGCGAAATATGATCCTCCCATCTTAAAAAAAAAATAAAAAAATCTATTGCTGCTCCTTCCTGTATTGCACAACATATTTCTTCACATACATCCTTGCAGTTACTGATTTTAAAAACCTATCACTTTGTGTGCACCCTGGGGAAGCAGGACTCAGTGGGTAACAGATACCGGGGATGCATTTTCATTTAAATGAAAAGACAGTACAATACTTCACTACTCCGTGTGTGTGCTATTAATAGTATTTAAATTTATTTCTGAATATATATTTTTTTTTTTAATGTGATGCAATTGGCATAGAAGTTACACAACTCTGCATGAGCTCAAGTCAAAGCAAGATTAAAACAGGTTTGTTTCTATTCAAACATAAAACATAATGTGCCCACATTTGAAAAAACTCCACCTTCAGTCCATACCAAAGTTTTTGCACATGACAGATAGATGGACAATAAACTGATAACAATATCCTGCGGTGGGGGCTGACGAGTTAAAAACAGACGAAATATATTCAGAATGAGTAAAAATAACTGCTTTTCATATCGTTCAAAAGCTCGCCTTAATCGATTTCATTAGATAAACTGCCCAGTTCTGCTTCAGAGATTGTGGAGGTGTAAAGCTAAGATAACAAGTTGATAATAACTGACCAGCAGACGTAAAGCAATTCAAATTTATCGACCTGTCCGACTGAGACAGCCGCAGCATTTCCTCCAAGCCTCTCGCCTGTATCATTTCACAGCTGTAATGTGGATCAAACACACAGGAAAATCAATTACAACCACTGAAGTTGCTCTTATGAAGACAGAGGCCCCGTTTCAGGGCCCAACTTCCCACATTCACTGGGCTCTAACAACATGGCAGTTTACATAACCATGTCCAGCATGCTAATGGAGGCCTTCTGCAGCTGCTGCTCACAGGCCTCACACACACACACACACACACACACACCAAGCGGAATCTTTAAAAGCCTCACACTTAGTTGGCCAAGGTGATTATGCATGCACCTCCTTGTATGCTCCACCAGCCACAGTAAACCGGACCCACTTTCCCCTCAAGATCTTTTCTTTACTTCTTTTGATTTACACACTTTCCTCTCAATAATCCTTTCTTTCCTCCGCTAAAACATTTTAACACTTTTTTTTTTCTCCTCCTCAACTCTTAGTCCAGTTTAATCTCTTTCTTTCTGCAGTTTAGTTTGTCCATCTGTGTTATGAAGTAGCATTTCATTGCTTTCAAGCTTCCCTCTAGTAATATCGAGCTGGTTGCCTTGACAACCCCACAGTTAAGCGCTTGTCAGTTTTGACAGTGCCTTTTGAAACCCCTCCTCTCCTCAATGTATTCAGTATCATTGTACTTTCATGCATCACTGAACACTGTACAAGCTTCTTATCCCACTTTCAAGCTGTCATTTACACATAAAAATAGAGATTTAAAAATCAGAGTCTCGAGCTAAATTACTGTAGACTCGTACAGATAATACCTACAGTCAGCCGTTCTCAAACCCAAGCAAGAAATAAAAAAATGCATGTTAAGTCGCACACTTTAAATGAACATCATTTTCTGATTCTATTTATTAATCTGCAACATTATAATTTGAAATGCAGAATCGAGCCCAATCCTTCTTTATATGACCAGTAGCATGTGTACAGCACGGACGTCTAATGGCTTTTGATTTAGGTTACCTTTGTATTTAGAGGGATTAGCAGAATGTGGATTACTGACACACAAAATATACTGTTTGCATCCTAAGTAACAACGCATTAAACAACAACAGAGCACGAAAAGCCAGCATGCCCACTATGACGGTCTCACGTGGCACTGCTTCACTCCTTAAAGATAAAAGAGTTCACAGCTGGTGGCTCATGGCGCCCTCATTTTATGCCCACGATGATCAAACACAGTTCAGCAGCGCTAAACGTGGAAAAAGCCACGATCGCATGTATGTCGTGACCTGTGCCCTTAGGACCTACGCCATGATGCAGCCTATGATCCTGCAGTTACTGGCACATAATTAACACTTTCATTCCCAAAAGGAGATTGTCTGTCGCTTTGCATGAGGATGATCCCACCCAGAACAGACGGGATAATGCGACGGTGCATGATGCAACCTCTCACCCCTGCCTCACCTCTGTGTGCATGCACCGAAGATAGATGAACTCTATGAACGGTGAGGTGGCTGTCTTTGGAAGAAAAACATTGGGATTAGTGGGTGGTGGGGGTGGGCAGGGCTGGGGAAGGACGCTGTTCCAGTTGTGGCAGATAGTAGGTCAGAGGAGCTAACAGATGGCCAGGAAACTCCCTCCCTCCCTCCCTCCTGCTACCAGCCGCCTGGGATGTCCTACAAAAGCTCTGTGGGCAGCTAACTCGAGCTACTCACCAGCTAACAGATTGTGTTTGTGCCAATAAAGAGCACCCACTTGAGGCTATAAAAGGTATTAAAACAGTCAGCAAGCGACAAGTGCCATTTAACAAAGCGGTTAGCGTGACAAAAAAAATACCTAAATGATAGAGCTGATGTGGAGGCCTCTACTCTCCTAAATTGTGGTTCAGTCTTGATGGGCTTCAGGCACAAATGTGACTGGGTAACACTGGTGGTTTAAGTACAAGTATACCCTCCACCCCCACTACCACTTCACTACCACTGCCCACAGCAGCATACTGTGTTTCTCTCCACTTTTACTCTCTAAAAACAGGCCTAATTTTGGATTTAGCCAATAGGATGTGTGGGGGTGTTGCTATTGGTTTATACAACACAAGTGACTGTTTACACTCTAGTTTCCCTCATGTAGCACCCAAGTTTCCAGGATTTTATTTTATTTTATTTTATTTTTTTTACTTTTGTGCTATTTTTGCTTTTCAGCTGGAGGTTATAGACTTGTAAACTTGCTGAATCTCCAATATTTTTCTCCATTTTCACAGAGACACTATATTAGCAATTTTTAACATGTAGATGCTAACATGACTTACAATAAATAAACTAAGACCATGGGGGCTGGATTTTAACTACATACAATATTTACCAGTATCTATAATATAATGCTCTACTTTGATTCTGATGCTGCATCTGTTTGTAGCCACCACCTTCTAGTCTCATACAATGTCCCAACCACAGCACCCACATCTTATTGGATAGACATCAAGTGGCTGACTATAAATTCTGGGGGGGGGGGGGGGGGGGGGTGTACATGTGCAGTTCCTGTAGTTCAATGTGAAATGTGAAACTTCTATATTGATTGGACAGTCATGTTAAAACCATTTAAAATGTTTTCTGTTGATGTATATCAAAAATATCAGTGATAGCTATCCTTGTTTACTAAGCGTCAGACTCTGTATCACCACATGCATGCAATCATATTATTCAACCTCTAAAATAAATTATCCTTGTAGTTAACACCAAGTTGACACTAAACCACCTGACAGTAGGCGATAACTGATAGGTCACATAAATAAAGCTGTTTTTCTTATCAAGTTGATTTCAGACGGCCTTCTGTGGTTTGTTTATTCCCCATGTTCATGCTGCAAAGATGGGCAAGTGTTAATTTTCTTCATATCCGTGTCACATTGGGCTGCGTAAAGTATTCCACTTCCATTTTTATTAACTCTAGCCCAGTATGTGTGCTGGCCTGATACTTTCACACTGTAAATATTCATTCGAGAACTTACCACAAAAAAAAATATAAAAAAATTGCACTCTCCCTATAAAAACTTTAATAACACAACTGTTAATGACTTTCCTAACTAACCCAGGATAAACATATTCAGGGCTGAAGTGCCAAGTAATTGCTTCTAAGTCCTCCAAATAAATGGGGGTTAATCTATATTCCAGATGTGCAGAATGCAAGCCGAGAGAAAAAAAAAAAAAAAGATGTGGCCATGGCTGGCGCTGCCCTGGACGACTCTCCTCCAGCCAATAGCATGGATATGGTGGGTTTGTCATAGTAACAGTTGCGTGGCACCAGAGTGCATCTATTTTGGCAGGCCAGTCGTGGTCAGCAGTCATGTTTAGGCTTAGTGCTGACCCTGAAGAGTGGCACGGCAGTATGAGAATAAGGTCACAAGAGACTGAACACAACCATATGTGGAAGGCAGTAACAATGTCAGTATGTATACAGTATCCCAAACAGCATTCATTTCATATTATTTTTGAAGCAGTTTATTTCAGTGCCTGCAAATCACGGACTTCTTGAGGTTCTTCCTATTTTTAAAGTGTAACATCTGAAGGCCAGCCCGTGCAAACCCTGAGGATTGTTCCTTTGAAAGCTCTTCCACAGCCATAGAGCATGTTATACAACCGTTTCACAGGCTGAGTGGTACCAACAATGATAAATAAAGTGACTTACATGTGGAGTGTGCCTGTGAATTATACAATCTTTAGTAAACCCAACCTGTATCTCTCCACTCCTTGAGCGTCATTTTACAAACCAAAAATGTTGATACCCTATAATCACAGACATAACATATATAGTCTGTTATTTTTTTTCTTTAGGGGCTCAGGATAAGCGTGTGTGCTTCTGTGAAATCTGTGTCAGAGTCTTCTGTTGTGTAAGACATCCCTTTCTTGTTGTGTGAGGGGTGAGGGCCATCACCAATGCATCAACTAATACTAAAAACTACCTTACTGACTGTGCAGTGCAATGGTAAACTTCATCAACTACTACCAAACAATCTAATTTTATTGTCTTTTTGAGTCAATATATTACTGACCTATCCTGATTGACTGACTGCAAGTCTATAGGACTGTGGTTTGTTGGAGTATCTCCTAGCCATCTATTTGTAACTGTCACATGCTTCTGTTTTGGCTTCAGTTTAAAGCTGAAGTGCTGTAGAAGAGCAGAGGAGGCACCCTGAAGAAGTGAAAAAGACTTTTGTGTAATATATATATTACCTTTATTTAACCAGGCAAGTCATTAAGAATAGATTCTTATTTACAATGACGGCCTGCTAAAAGTCCATATTCAGACTGTTACTGGGACAGTTGTGAGCTTAATAATGTAGCAACCCAACATCAGAAGAAGACGAATTAATGGCATACAATGAACTCCAATACTAGCCTCACATAAGCAACAACAAATAATGACAGTTGTGGACTATTACATTAATTAAGCATCATTAAGTCCAGGTTCTCTGATTTCAATTTGGCAATTTTAATGTTTTTTCACCATCTTTTATAAATGCAACCACATTTAGACCATTTTCTACAATGAACAATCAAATGATTGATCAACAAAACAACCAACTAATCAGTAGATGTAGCCACAGTAAGTAAACTAGAAAATCACTCTGAGAGCGCACACTTCCGCCAAGGTAGACCCCCCACCTCCTCCCGGATCACCACCAAAATGAAATCAGTTCTTCCTGTTCACATTTCTAACACATCCTGAACATTTCATCAAAATCCATCCATAAGTTTTCGAGTTATATTGAACAAAGTCAGACAGACAAACAGATAAACGCCGGCAAAAACATAACATCCTTGGCGGAGGTAATAAGCATAATTAAATAGATAGAGATACAAAGATAGATATTTGCCACTTAACCTATTAATTCCCTCTGTTTCGTTCAATACTATTACTTATTTTTAATCTCATCAGAAGCCGTGCGGAAGCTTTAAGATCTAAAGAAGATTAGCGCAACGTGAAGGAGCAGCATTTCACATTAAACATTCCCTCGGTGCTTGTTATTTTTGACAAGATGTCTTCTGGTTTGGACAAGACACAACAACACTCAAGACGTTATGAGTGAAATGTTGCATAATGTGGCGTGTCGCAGTAACCTGAGCGAGTGGGCACATCATATCCACATTTTCCAACCCACCACCACTACAACCACTGCAGGACTGAGAAGTGGGGCAGAGTGACCTTGCTGATAATCTGTCTGGTCTCCCACCCCTGCTCACTGTGAGTAATGTACTCTATGAAATACTGCAGGCCCACTGAGTACACAGCATCTAAGTAATAGACAGTTTCAGGATACGTTGACATATAGTGATGTATTGCCTCTCCCTAGGCAATCCCTCATCAACTGACCTGAGCTGTGAACACAAACCCCTAAGGTTATTTTTGGGTGTAAATATTCACTTTTTCAACCTCAAAAAAATCCAATGTTTCCTTCTGCCAATAATCCAAATCTTTGAGTCATTATAATATTAGAACAGTCAGTGTTTGTGTTAATGATACAGTGTGAAAGAAAATCATAGTTGTGCTTTGACCATCCTGGCAGGGCTGCTATTCAGAGTTGTGTAGGCAGCAAAAACCCATGAGAAAGTGTGTGATGGTGGTGGTTATGGGGAGGATATGAAAGTGTTAGAGTAGGCTAGGTGATGAGGGAGCAAGGTGAAGCATAAAAAAATAAATCTGATTATTTCTGATTTGCGGTGAACACAGGACAAATCCATGTAAAAGTCTTTGTCTGGGGCTTTTTGATAAGGGGGAAAACAAAAATCTCCTGCAAATAAATGATTCAAAATAATCACATGTCAGAAGACTACATCATGAAATAACAACACTGATGCTCTTAGAAGAAAAAAAAAAAAAAAAAAAGCCAAAACAAACACATAAGAAATGAGAAGCAGCTTCCTCAGTTTGACAAGGAGGCGGCCCTGCAAAGCGAGGCGAGTCTGTGACGATAACAACAATGCTGCTATTTTTACTAACAGTAGGAGACTGGTGACAAAGAGCGAAAGGGAAAAAAGAAGGAGTGAAAGAAAGAGTGTCAGGAGGAGCAAACAAAGGGTCTAGTGTGAACTCAACCCCAAGCAGGACTGCTATTTTTGCCAGTTTGAGGACGGACAGACAGACAGACAGACAGACAGACAGACAGACGGTGCTCAATGTGAAACAGGCACAAAGACAGATACGGGCTCAGACGTCCAACCGACATCACCGCAACAAGATCTTAATTGTGGCCGAAAGCTGAATTGTTGCAGAGGGGAAATATGCGCTAAAAATGGCCTGACTTGGGCACTTCCTGTCTGACAGAGAAAGCAACTGACAATGTGACTTAAGAGCTGGCAGTAATACTGTAGCCTGACATTTGAGCTGTATAATAACGCCCCTCCCATTTGACCTCGCTCCCCCTTTTTTTTTTTTTTTTACTCTCATCCACCCCTGCATCAATCTCCATAACAAAGACTACACTGATAGAGTGTGAAGGGACTCAGTGGGAGGGTTATTCTCTGATGACGACTGCAGGGTCACGACCAAATACAGCTTTTTAACAAACGCTCCCAGTTATGACTTCTCTATCACATCAGCGCTTCCTCACGGTAGCCATCTTTGATCTCATCCGGACAAAATGATATGAAAGAACAGCTTTTTTTTTTTTCTTCTTCCTTCCTTGGGATACATGTCAGCCACACTGAGCTCAGACATAATTTAAGAGGGATCATGGGAATTTAACTGTCATACTGATACTGACTTCAGTGTAAATTCATCTTTTGTAGACTGGAAATAAATCAACAGAAGTTCTGATAATTGATTACTTGTGATATATCATTAAGATCACTTATTGAGCAAAAATATTCAACACTGTCTGGTCTAACTTCTCAAATGAGATTTTGTTTAATTACAGTAATGCAGACAGAACACAGAGATGGGGAGAAAATACAAATGTATATCTACACACATAAAAAAAAAAAAATTAAAAAAAAAAAAAAAAAAAAAAATATATATATATATATATATATATATATATATATATATATATATATATATATATATATATATATATTATCACAAAAATGACAAATATAAATAGCACTCATGTCTAGTATTTAAGTTGTACAAATGAAAGTGATTATTCATAACGATGTGGTTGTATTTTTAATTCTACGTGATAAAGTAAAACCTGAAGCTGGATATAACCAGTTGGCTGCTGGGAAAATGTGCAAATACATGTGTTTATATTCATTTCTTCTGGCCACATTATAGAGAACTAAATGAACTAAATGTCACTGGACCATTTAAAAAGACAGTCCGCAATTTCCTCACAGGGTATCTTGTGAAAAAAGACATTATTCGGTGAGGTCATGGAGGTACCATAGACTGACAGGAGTTGTTGTTTTTTTACACCCCAAAACTACTAGTGAAACTCTATATGATGTGATCGGGTAAAAATCATGTTATAGTTCGGAAACATTTAATTCATTATGTTTAGATATATATTCACATTTATGCTCATACAGACTGAGCTTAAGAAATCACATTGGATGTCATGTCAGTTCTTATGGCATTTGACATGTTATACCAATCCATTTTTATATTTTCACATGTTATTCAGTGCCATTTGATTGTGTGTTAATTTATGCCAAGATCTCTGGTTTACATATCCGTAAACCTAAGTGCTAATTGCGTGGCGTGAACATACATGTAGAAAGCTACATGCATACAAATAACATGGCAATTAAAAAGTGGCATGTACTGTACGCTGTGCATATTTACACAGTTCACAATAATCACATTTTCTAAAGAAACAACCACAAATATCATTAGCTAAACAACATGACATCGCTCACAGGCAACCAAATAAAATGAACTCCAGTATGCAATACTTGACTATTAATGTTAATTAATGTTGGGCTGATATATTTCTGTACCTCATGTACATACAGTGATTTCTATCAAATCTTTCAGATGATGTTCACATTCAATTAAATATTTGACTCACTCAAAATGATTAGGACATGAATGAAAATGGCCTGTTGTATTAGGCTGTGAATATGTTTTGAACACTTAGTACAAAAAGTAAAAATTGTAGAAATGGTCTATATGCGGCAGAAATAGAAAATATTTTGGGCATTTATATTGAAAAAAATAATTCCTACACATTCCTGGAAGTTTAACAATGCTAGTTTAATTTGCGCGTTCAATAATTAAGTTTAAATTAAGTTTAATAATTTGTGTATACGACACAAGTCTTGGGCAGTTTCAGTTTTGTCAAATTCTCAATTTTTACATATGGAGCTTTAAGTCACATTAAAATATATATAAACAAATAAGAAAAGAGCAGTGGAGTGGAAGCGATAAAGGCAGCTAAAACTTTTGCTTTCATCCTGTGGTAGAAAAACTATATAAAAAAAAAAATGTCTCCATAAAATGTGAGAATATATTTTATTCTCCATTTTATTTGGTACAATGTGAGTTTTTAGTCATATAGGACGGCTGTGGCACCACAGGTAAAGCAGGTGTCTAGAAACTGGAAGGTTGGTGGACTAATCCCTGACCCCTGTTCTGACATTTTGACTTCACTAGTGTGTGAAAGGGTGAATCTGATGCATTTTAACACATGTTGCGAATTGCGGCTCAGGTGGTAGAGCAGGTTGTCCAATTACCTAAAAGGGTTGGCAGTTTGAATCCTGCTCTATCCTTGTCATGTGCTGTTGTGTTCTTGGGCAAGACACTTAACTGTTCTTGCCTCCAGTGCTACTACAGTACGCACACTGGTGTATGAATGTTTGGTGGTGGTCAGAATTGACAGCCCCAGGGCAGCTATAGCTAGTTACATGTGTAGTTTACCACCACCAGAGTGAGAGTGAATGAATAATGAATCCAATGTACAAGCTTTGAGGACGTGTTCATAGAAGAGCACTTTATAAATCTAATCCATAATTATTAATAAAAATGCGTTCTGTTTCAGCAGATACAGTTTGATAGTATCTGAATTTTAACTTGAAAATAATATTCACTCTAAAAACCAACATGTAATAGTTTATAATTAAAACACATGCTAATATAAATCCATTTTCAGCCATGTACTCACTATGGTGACTTGTATGCACTACTGACCAGTGTGTAGTGATGCTGAGGGAATAAGCCTAACTTTCAACTTGACTGGTCATGATACAGCCCAGGAGCCCTGAGTCACTTAACTTGCTTATCATGTGAGGGCATGTGTGTGATGTGCAGTGTCAGGGCCCACTTTACCCGACTGAGTCTGTGTATGCATTCGACTTCAAGGCAGAAGAGAGACAGCAAAAGATCTGATGCTCTTCTCTGGATCATTACACCACCCCCATACACTGAGAGACACTTAACATCAACTCTACCACCTCTTGCATCTCTTCTCTCACTGGCTCAGAAAGCAGGATCACAATAATTGTTTTTCTTTCCCTTTTTCGCCACATCTTCCCAACGCAGTCCGTTTCAAATGTGCCAATGTCTACCACTTAGTACAATGACCTTTGGCTGGCCACAGCAGAGTGCCCACTTCTCCAAACACAAACTAATTATCCATGCCGTTTTGCTCCTCGTCTCCCAATATTATTAATGCAGGCAGTATTTACAGATAAGTATCTACACCGTGGCTCTTTCTGGGGGCCGTGTCAGCTGCCCGGTTGGAATGCAGGAGCATCCATTAGTAACTGGCTACTGTGGAGGGAGGGAGGGTGTTAGTAGTGTGCAAAGCCCCATGTTGAAACAGAGTAAAATCTAAATGTCAGCATCATTGTGACACCAGCAGAGGCTGAGAGAGTTCATAAAAACAGCTGACTTCAGCGTATGCTACGGCTAAATCACAGCCGATGAGCTTTGTAAGGTCAAGAGCAACAATCCTTAATAGAACTGGTCAATACGACCAATTTCCTAAAACTATTCACATCAAAATCCCAAAGCACCGATACAAATCAATTTCCAACTCAATTTTGATTCAATTTAATATCTTTTTTTTTTTTTGTTCCAAAACCAATTTCACTTGGATATGAAATAGATTTTTACAGAAATTGTGCTGTGAGTTGTAGATAAAAGCCTGTAACCTGATGTATTCTTAAAAATGATCATATTTATACTAAGAACTGACCTTAAAGCAGTTGCATTCATGTACTTTCTGGGTAATGCAACCCAACAAGAGACAATAGAGAGGTTAAAACTCAAGCTGTATTCATCCACAGGAAAACAGAGATGTATAAACATCTGCATTTCATTAGTTTGTACACCATCGTTATATTTTAATCATATGATCATTTTTAAATGTAGCCCCAATCTTTAATGCACATTAAATTCCTTTTCCAGAGTATGTATTGCAAATGTGGTTTCAGTGGTGTATATCCTCTCACCTTGATGGGCTCAGTGCTGAAGCGGATCTTCCTGGACATGGGTGGGTCTTCCTCCACAGGTAGTCCTGTGATCTCCACACAGCTGGACTCAGGCTCATATCGGTCATCACACTCATCTTCCTCCTCATCCAAGTCCTCTCCCACTGCGCTGTATGTGCTGATATCCACAGAGTCTCGGCCTGACTGCTCGTCTCTGAGAGTCCTGTCTTCCTCCTCCTCTGCATCCTTCCTCACGTCCCCTTCCTGTCTGGTGATCTCGCTGCCCTTCAGAGAGCTGTGCTGCTCCTTCAAAGCACTGGCATCTCCATTTTCCACAGACATGTGGATGTCACTTTGCAGTGTTGTGCTGTTTGGGTCTTTGGGCCCACACTGTTCATCATATTTGACCTCGGCTTTGGCCTCGACACCTGCATCTGAAACAGTCTTTTCTTTTGGCTCTACTACGCACCTGGAAAGTTCAGTATTTGGGGCGTCTTGACTCCCATTGATGCTTTCAGATGAGGGAGCCATCATCCCCCTGGGGAGCCCCTCTTGGTCCTTCTGATAGCTAATCTCTTCCTCCTGGTTGCCTGATGCAAAGGTACAAACTCTTTTAGTGATAATTTTGGAGTTCAAGACACCAACTTTGGCGCTGACCCCCCTGGAGGGCAGCGGTGGAGTTGAAGAGAGGCGGTGGAGGTTGTTCCTGAGCTCTGCTGCTCTTTCAAACACAGCACTGAGCTGACTGACTGTTGGAGACACGGCTTCACTGGTGTCCAGACTGTCCAGGGACTCCGTGCTACCATTATAACGTGCCAAATCCAGCCTGCCATCCGGGAAGCTCGAGGCCTTGTCAGTCTTCAGCAGGACCCTGGTGGTGGCCAGCTTGTCCTGCTTCTCTTGCTGCTGCTCAAAGATGCGGCGGGTCTCCTGCAGTTTGGAGTAACTGGGCGACGAGGCCCGCTGGTGCCCGTTCTCCGGTTTGGTGTCGAACTTACTGACGCGTTCGGACACAGTGGACCCCAGCTTCAGTAGCGCACTGTGGTCCACATTCTCGTTCAAGCTGCCGGCTCTTGGGAGGGACAGGCGCACGGTTTTATCGTTGTTCCTGGCACCTTCCTCTGCTTCTGCCTCCGCCGGGGATGTGGTCTGCATCTGCTGGAACATGTTCTTAATACGGTGCACGTTAGACCCGTACCTGCGTCCTCGGGGGCCCTCCTGCAAATCCCCATTCGAAGCATTGTCTTTGATGGGTTTCAGGGCCTGCATCCCCGCCTCGTACGCGTTCCTATGCGGGGATGGGCTCCTGAGCGTAGAGCCAGAGCCGGTGCTCTTGGATGTGGATTCGGTCTTCATCATGGTCAGTCAAGCGTCACAACGGATGCTCAGCGACGGCATGTCTCCTTTCTGGACTCCCGGTGGCGGTGCAAAGCTGTTATTATCCGACAGGAGCCGATCCTAGTGAGGTGGCGCCCAGACTAGACCGGCAGATGGGGAGAAACAAAAACAACAGATCGTATTATAGGCCGCTTGCATCCGCTGCAATTCTCGTCCAATGCAACGGAGAAAGTGAGCACGATGCATCTGTCATTAGCCTCTGCCGCCTGCAGTTCCGACCATAGAGATCTAAACCTGGAGGAGCACAGATAATTGCATTAGTCAGGGAAACGTTTGCACAAAAGGTAGAATAGTAATGAGCCGTGGATTTACCGCAGAGAACGACAGATTGCTTACGTTTAATCCCTTTTTACAGACAGCATCATTTTGATCTCTTCATTCTGGGAGCTGCAGATTTCTGGTCCTCCTCTCGTAGCGGCAGTGTACTGCTGCATGGAAGAGGAAACAACTGGGTCATAGCGCCCGTTGTGTTCCTCTCCGGTTTGGTATATAAAAAAAAAAAAAACAAGAGCCTGTTCTGTCACCAGATACTGCATCTGAATCATTACTGTGAGAACAAATGTAGTATCAAGCTAAATATTTAACAGTCGTGCGCTTTTACGCATGACGCATTGTCCAATCTTTAAACCACGTCTTTATTTCCTGCTTATCTCACTTTATTAAAAGTCTAAATCTGAACAGTCAGTGTGTAAATTCATCTCTACTGTTACTAGTGATTTCATCCATTAATCGACTGATCCAACACTACTGTTTAGGACCCATCTTGCACCAGTATTTGTACATTTGTACTTTTTGTGTGTGTGTATATATATATATATATATATATATATATATATATATATATATATATATATATATATATATATATATATATATATATATAGTATCTGTTTATTTATTTTTCTCCCAAGCTGTTTCTTTTTTTATACATAAGACACAGTATTTCTATATTTTTTTTTTATTTCTAGTACATATTTTTATTTTATTATAATTTACCTCTGATTATTTGCACTGCTTTACTTCGTTTTTGCACCTTTTTTTGTACATTTTCTGCGAGCTCCTGTAACAGTGAATTTCTCCTGTGTGAGATCAATAAAGTCTTATCTTATCTTATCTTCTGTGGTTCTGCTCTACAGTTGTAGCACAAGCTCGTCAGCTGTTTTTCCAGGGTTTCTGTCAGAGAAACCCAACTAGCATTAGGACCCAGTAAAAATTTCACACACGTCAAACCCTCCTTGGCCAATAACACATCCGTTATTTGCAGGCCACAATGTTGCTTCCTGCATTCTGCATCTGTGCTGATAGATACATTAAATATTATCACTGTAGGTAGACAAAGCATTTCCCTTTTAGGTGAGGACTTATTTCACTTCTTCCCACGCTTTCTCAGTTTTCTAATTTTACAGGGGCAGATCATTTACATAGGCCTATCACAAGGCCGATACATTTATTCTGATCTGCTTATTTACTTAATCACCTTAGGTATCTTTTCTGACACAGCAGTTATAAGCCTACAGTACTGTCAGTGTGTGGAGGAAGTGGGCTTGAATTAACATAGCAATACTACAATGTCAAAAATATATTAGGTTTCAAGTGACAGATTCAACACTGTATTGAATAAAATATAGTTAATTAAAGAACACTTAAACTAAATAAAAGTATGAAATGCTCCATCACAAATTGTTGTTTAAAAAATATATTGATACTTTATATGTTCTTATTTTTATTGTGGATTTAATTTATCTTATATAATATTAGACTGGTGAATTGACAGTAACACGTCATAATTTATCTTTTGTTTTTATTACACTTATGTTTCATTTGTTCTTTTATTCTCTGTTGTAATATTAGTTGGGCTGCTACTTACACATCAAAAGGTTTTCTTTATCCAAAAAGAATTTTGCTTTACGTTTTTATACGTAAGACACAGTATTTCTATATATATATTTTTTTATTATTATTTTTGACACAACATATGAACTCCAATCTGTTTAATGTCAGGTCATCATTGTAAATGAGAATTGGTTCTGGTTAAATATAGAAACAAATGGTACCAGGCACAACAAACCCCAACCTCTCGCAAATACTTGACCTGATTTGCCATATCTCTTATGGCGAAAACACATTTTTGGTTACTCTAACCATGACCTTTGACCTACATTCACCAAAATTTAATGGAATCTATGCTGGACCAGCTTTGATCTTTCCTAGAAATGGGTCCAGTAGCTTTGCATAAAGTTGCTAACAAACAAAGTGATTCAAAAACAATACCTTCGGGGGTCAGGGTAATAAAAAATAAACAAGTGGTGCCAGGCACTACAAACCCTGCCCCCTAACACACATTTTACCCGATTTACCCTATCCCTTATCATTGTGAAAATACATTTTTGGTGACTGTGACCTTTGACCGACATCCACCAAACTTTAATGGGATCTATTATGGACAATCTTGCATCTGTCCGAAAAATGTAATGGAAATTGGTTCAGTAGTTTTTTTTGTAAAGCTGCTGACAGACAGACAGACAAACTAAACTAAAACAATACAATACTATGTGATTGTTGTTCTCATTTGACTCATTACCTTTTCAGGATATTCACTGAAATATCAAGGACTATGTATTTGAAATAATGTACATCCACCCCTTCAATCAACATCGACATCACCTTTATTTAAACAAAGAATGAATTCAATATCATAATCCTCATGAGTGCATTAAAAATTTTTCTTATTTCATAGTTTTCACACAGTACTGTATCTCGTCTCGTCACCTGAACCCGCTTTATCCTCACTTGGGTCGCGGGGCACAGTACTGTATTATCACTTTCTAATATTAGATTTTAAATATATGTGCCTTTGCTTCAAAAATTCTACATTATTCAAACAATTTTGTAACCCCATCAAAAAATAGATTCATTAAAACATTTCAATCATTGTATTTTTATTTCATTACATTTTCTAAAGAGGAATAAAAACCATTGGTTAAAAAAACTTGAGTAAAGTCCTCATAATTCATGCATTAAAGTTTTAATTATTTATTATTTATTGATGTATTGCAGTGTTATGGTGAATTATCACAGACCTGGTCACAACAATATGCTTTTCACACTGCAAATATTAACCCTTTAACTCCTGAGACTTTAGCAGTTCAGGTCAAAAAGTAATAAAATAAGCAACAAAATGGACAATAACAGCCAAAAATGTATAATAAACTAACAAAATAATCATGAATAAAATAAGACAAAAATGGTACAAAAGTGAAGAAAAATAATGAAATACAATATTAAATGTAGAAATATAAAACAAAATAAGGATAAAAATTAACAAAAACTAATAAATATTTACAAAATAATAACTTAACTTAGTTAAAATAAACTAAAATGAAGTTTTAATAAATAAATAAATACATTTGTAATCTGGTTCCAGTAATTTTAGTTTTGGCTTTTTCTTTTTTCTAAATCAATTGCTTTTTGACACCCGTTTATCTCTCTCTATATATATTAGATCCAGTAAAAACTGTGATTTTATTTTTCTGAATATTAAAACTAAACCATTCTGTCAGAACGCGTCATCGCTGACACATCAGAGGTTAAAGGGTTAAGAAACAATAAGAGTCAAAATACAGCCATATAATCATATACATTTATATGGACCAAATTAATAATACAGCTGATTTATTACAGTCCTCAGTCACACTGACTCCCAGACAGACTGCCGGATGTTATTAGGTGAGTGAGGCAAAAATAGCTTTGACATGTGGTTTGCTGTGACCAAACCCCTCTCCGCTTGGCTCTGTCAATCACACGCCAAAACAAGATGGAAGGCGACAGGAGCTGGTTCTACTTTATAACAGGCAAGTTTATTCATACAATTCTGAAATTACAGTAGACAGAGTATGATGGTGTCTAATAGGACTCTTCAGAGCAATGGGATTAAATAATGAAGTTGGTTTAGCTATGAACTTTATGTCATGATATGAATTAATAATAGCTCTTGACATGCGTGTTGAAGTCATGTCTGTTTTTGTGGCTGCATGATTTGTTTATCAGTTAAGTTTTGTTTAATTGTATTCATTTTCTTTTCTTTTTTTTTTCCACTCAGTTTGTGCTGTCAGTTGTTTGGGGGCCAATGCAGAGATCAAATTCACCATTCCTGTGGGGAAGTTATTTACGTACGAGCTGATGAGAGAGACTTTCCAGAATGACTTTGAACCTTTGTCAAAACTCTACGGTGAGAGTTGAATTCAAATTAGTCAACGTGTGTGTGTTAGTGTACCTGAAGTACTCACCGTGTGCTACGTGTGTGCATGGTTTTTTTTTTTCTCTTTTTCATGGTATCATACAAGCTGGACGCTTAAATGATGACCCTATGATATTCAAGTGCAACCTGCAGAATTTCCCAGACCTCCCAGAGTGGCTTCGCTTCACCCAGAGGCATCCCTTTGATAATGGCTTCCTCTACGGAACACCTATGTCTCCTGGAAAAAGTATAATTGAGGTATGCAGGTCGAATCATGTTAATTTACATTTCACATTTCATAAGCAAAGACTCAATGTGTTTTACAACATGACAAAAATACATTATATTACATACAGTGTGCCAAAGCCTTAGGCCACCTCTACTTTTTGTAGTTTTTGCAGATTTAAAATAAGCCTACATATTTACTTATTATTCTCTTTTCTTCAGATGCAACACAAAAAAATACAGAAAATATGTGACACACAAGGTTAAAATGGTTATTTACTGTGACCCCTGGTCTTCAAAATAAGAAGCAACACAAATAGTTAGATACATTTGACCTGGTATAAAACATTTGAAAAATAATGCAATAAAATGTCATATTGTGAGAACAGAAAAGTTAAACATATGTTCAGTGTAATGGAAGGTCATGATCAATACTACTTTGATTTATAGACCCTGCTTTTTTTCCTGAAACTTCAGTTTTTACTGCTGTACATAGTTCACATTTATCCAGATTGTATCTTATTACAGAAAAATTCACATGTGTAGTGATTATAACTATATATATTGTACTGTCTATAAAAACAAAACAAGGTATAAATATATATTAAAACCGTAAAAAATGAATATGTTAAGAAAATATAACTATTAAAAAGTGGATGTGGATGATGATGATGATGATGATTATGATGATGATGATGATTATGATAATACTGCATGAAAGAAGATACAACCAAAAGCCTTGGTATCTGTTAATATCAATTGTTTTTTTTTTTATTTATTTTAACCCCTAAAGCCCCAAATCAAACAAAATCATCTCCTCATTTAAAATGTTTGATTCCATCAATATATGCAAATGATTGTTGTAAAATATCGTTTGTCATCTTTTCACAGTCATCAAATATGACCCATTTGGACATTGAGAGGTTCTGTAGTTACCATGGAAACTGTTATTCATATACAACATTGATAAACAAGTAAATGACAGTGGTTGGACACACTTTGTTTATGGTCAGTTATTGATATCTTCACTCTGAACATGTGACTTTGTCTTCAGTTTTCTCTGTTTTTGATAGAATAATTCTCAATTTTATTCTGATTTCTTATAAATATCCACATAATTAATCAATGAAGCATAGAATTGAGTGATCTTCACTGGGGGGAATAATAATGCAGGGCATATTATTATTATTATTATTATTATTATTAGTATTATTATTATTATTATTATTATTATTATTATTATTATTATTATTATTATTATTACACCAAGGAATCATCAGGGTTTGTCTGTTTCTGTTTTTTAGCAAAATAACTCAAAAAGTTATGGACGGATTTGGCTGAAATTTTAAGAAAATCTTGATACTGGAACAAGGAACAACTAATGAAATGTTGGTGGTGCTCAGTGGAGGGGAGGGCATATGCATGTCTTTCAGGAGGGGGGTCTGCCTGTGCTCTCTCAGTGCTTTTCTAGTTAGAATCAGTGGTTGTAAATCATATAACAAAGGTTAAAAATATAGAAAAATAATCTTTTAACTCTTTGGTTTTTACCTTGATAAGAAACCAAACTTAAAATCAGTCAAATGTCATAGTAATCTGGCTTTACACACATCATTTTGAGGCACAGACTTAATCACACAGTAACAAACCACAGCACTTCTCTAGGGTGTTGTTAAAGGGTATTCTGGGAAATGTAGGAAATTCCCAGCCGATGCGGAAGGAAGTGACAAAAAGAGTCAGAAGGTGGGTTTTAACATCTGGTCAGTTACACATTATAGTTATATTGTAGTGGCTGAAGTGTAACATAATAAACTCTTCATAATAAACTTGTTTTTCAGGTTTACGCCATCAACAAAAGGAGCTATGAAACAGCCAGACACATTCTGGTTATTAAAATTGTCCCAGGTATGAGCAATTGGATTCACTGTGATAACAATATCTGTAATTATAGGAATTAAAATATGTGATAATGAGAAAACACAAGGAGGTCGTGACTCATTGTTTGTCCCTCAGAGAGGATCTTACCCTATCAAGCAGAGTTCTTCATCAAGCTGAGGGAGATTGAGAAGGTGCTGCCCTCTTCTGTTCAGGATGAGATCCAATCAGATTTGCAGAAGCTCTGGGGCACAAATGCTTTGGAAATTATTAACATCACTAATGCTCTAGACCGTGGCGGCAGAGTTCCACTACCCATCGCAGGACACTTTGAAGGGTGAGTCATTGGAGTCTCAATCATTCAACTTCAAATCATTACAAATTATTGCATTCAGAAGAATTTACCATTCATTTGCAAGATCATTTTTAGAATCAGATCCCCCAGAAGTGTCATCAGGTTATAAAGACGTATATATTATAACGATTTACATTATAATCAGAAATAAATTCAGATGTTCTGAATAACTACATGTATATTTTAAAAAATAATGATCTGTCCGTCTGTCTATCTATCAATGATGCGTGGGTCGATGTATAAACAACCCGCAACTGACCGCTTTTTTCGAACCACAATAAATATATTTGAAAAGAACAGACCCGACCCTCTTCTCTACCCACATTTAAAAAATTTAATCAATGGTTTTTATGAACATCAAATGACCGTACTCACATACCTGCATTTATTTCCGTGTTAAAATCCGTCATATCATTGGGGTCAGTAACCTGTAACATCCAAAGAGACATTTGAACCTGGTTTCCATGGAAAAGAAAACACTGGGAAGTGCTCATCATCTTTATCGGTGAATGTGTCCCAAACCTTACTTTTTTTGTTTGTATATTTCCGGAGCGTCCACTCTCCTAACTTGTCTTTCTCTCTTGCTCCCTCCATACCGTAGGATACGGACGACGTTGGATGTCACCTTTACGAACATTCAGTTCATGAAGCGTATTTACCAGGTTATTTTAATGTTTAAAAATATTTGTTACCCCCCCTCAGTTCAGGTCAGGCCATGCTCAGTTGGGAGAGCTGGTCGTCCATTGACCGAAGAGTTGGCGGTTCGATTCCTGCTCTGTCCTAGGGCAAGACACTTTACCCTCCTTGCCTCCAGTGTCACTCACACTGGTGTATGAATGCATATGAATGTTTGGTGGTGGTCAGAGGGGCCGTAGGTGCGAAATGGCAGCCACGCTTCTGTCAGTCTGCCCCAGAGCAACTGTGACTATATATGTAGTTTACCACCACCAGAGGGAACATGTGAGAGTGATTTAATAATGGATCAATAATTTAAGCGCTTTGGGTGCCTTGAAAAGCGCTATAGAAATCTAACCAATCTATCTACCTTCCCACCCCCGAGTCATATTCCAATATTCTCAGACAATTCAATAGTCAGACATGGAGCTTTCTACAAAATAAAGTGTAAAGGCATATCTCTGAAGTAACTGTCTATTTCCTTTTTGTTTGATTTGTTTCCGGTAAAGAAAAAAACTGAGAAGAAAATGTGGAGTCATTTAATACATTGCTATGCTCTTAGATTTGATTCGTTATTGTCATTTCCATGGGTCACATAAAAACAAAATAATGTTTCATACATCCACCATCTTCAGCTCATGGGCCGCATCGGAACGTTTGGCGGGCCGCATTTGACCCCCAGGCCACATGTTTGAGACTCCTGGTGTAAAGTGTTACAGTCTATCAGAGGAAATTACTGCACGCTGTCTACTGGTGGAGTAACTGTGTGTTTGTTGAAACCTGTGTTTTTAGTGTGTATGTGAAGGTGGGATCAGAGCAGTATTTCTCACACTGTCTCCTGAGGATTCTGACACCGGAACACACAAAGCAGTGCAACGCCAAAGACAAAGGAGGCAAAGACAAGATCTGGAGTGGCTGTTTGTTCTGCAACATCCCTAGTAACTGCATCACCTGGTGCAAGACTGAGCTGGTGAGGCCTCACAAGACACAGACACACTTAAAAATACTGTAATAATAATAATATGTAGATCATGCAATAGGTATTTAACCCTTTAACTCCGGAGACTTTAGCAGTTCCACAGTAAAAATAAATAAATAAATAAAAGAATAAAAAATAAGGAACAAAATTAACTATAACTTTTGCTGGTTTTACCTCAGTCTTGATGTGCACTGCTACTTTTTATTCTATTTTAATCTTTTTTTTATACTTTTTTTATTCAGATATATTTTGTATTATGTGTTTAGTTTTATTGTGTACCTTAAACTAAAAACCAATGAACAAAATGTTGTTGTGCTTCAATAATGACAATAAAAAGTCTTGATTTTTTTTTTTTTTGTATGTTTACCTGCATATATCTTTGGACACGTTGTTGTAAATGTGCTCTAGAAATAAACTTGGACCATATAAATGTACCTAAACAAATAAAATGAATAGCCAAGTGCTTTAACTGCAAATGAGCCAAAATATTAAAAAATATAATGTAAAGAAAGTACAGAGTATAAAAAATGATGATATATTCATTCTAAATTATAAAATAGTGCAAATAAAAGAGTTTAAACGACAGAGTTCAAGTATTATAAATCTGTTTCTTGCAGGAAAAGGAAAATATCATGTGTATTTGTGTGCATCATTGGTACCATAACAGGAAACTTTGCTTTTTATCCATCAGTTCAATCTGTCAAAGGAGAAGCCAGCTCCACCTGCCCCCACTATGGGCCCCGGGATTCTGGGGGATGTTGTCGAGTTCAACCCCCTTGAGTCTCCTCCGAGCAGAGATTATTTCCCAGACTACATTGTGACAGTAATTGTGCCCCTGATCCTGGCCATCATCCTGTGTCTGATCCTGGGCTACGTCATGTTTGGCCGACGAGAGGGAATGTATGTGTTATTCTTTCTGAAAAATGTCAATTAGAACTTGGTCATTTGGAGTTTGGGGTTTGGATACACGAATAACTGTTTTCTTCCTTTGCATTTTTCATAGTGGGAAAAGAAATGCAAGGACAAACCAGTGAGTACATTCAGCTGTTTTACTTTTTTTTTTCTTTTTATTAACCTTTTAACTCCTGAGATTTTAGTAGTTCCACGGTAAAAAATGAATAAATAAAATAAAATAAGCAACAAAAACAGCCAGTGATTAAAAAAAATAATACATAACATGAACAACGTAAGATGCAAACTGAACAAAATTGAAGAAAATGACAAAAATAAAAAACTAATTGCACAAAAATAAACAAAATAAGCAACAAAAAACTAATAAATATTCACAAAATAACAAATACTATGAAACAATTAGCAAAACAATTGAGTAAAAAAAAAAAGAACTTGTATTGTAATTTGGTTCCAAAAGATTTAATTTGGGCTTTTTTTTGTTTTTCTAAGTCAGTTGCTTTTTTATTTATTTATAGCTCAGTTCCATCAACAAAACTCAGTAAAAACACATTTTCTTTTTTCAATTGAATTTTTATGAATATTTAAACTAAACCATCCATTCAGAATGCGGGGGTTAAAGTGTTAACCCCTTACAGCAGGGGTCTCAAACATGTGGCCCGGGGGCTAAATGCCACCCGCCAAAGGTTCCAATGCGGCCTCTGAGATGAATTTGCAAAGTGTAATAATTGTGGAACTCATTTTATTTCAGGTTCCATATACAGACCAGTATTATCTAAAGTCAAATAACATAAAAACCTGCAAAAAATAATCAATCCATATTTTCTTCTTGTTTTGATGTGAAAAACATTTTACAGTATGCTGATAATGACAATTTCTAATTTTTAATCTTTGTTTTAGTTTTCAAAAATAACATGAAAATATGGAAATATTTACACTTGCAAACTATAATTTAACAATAAAATGTGAAAAACATGAAATGTCTAAAGAAAATTCAGTACAATTTTAACCTTTTTTTTTTTTGCTTCTTCATGTAAAAATATGTTGAAGCAAAACATTGTTAAAATTGCAGTTATTTTTCCTGGTTAATTTGAAGGATTTTTTTTCTGGTTGTTCCCATCTTTTTTGTTTGTATAGTTTGTAAATAATAATAATAATAATAATGGGGGTGTTTTGCACTAAATCAGAAACAAAAGTGTAGAGTTATGACATGCTATTCTATTATTTTACTGGTTTAGCACACTGGGAATCAAATCAGGCTAAATGTGGCCCTTGAAAGAACATGAGTTTGAGACCCCTTCCTTAGAGGTGTCACTCCACTTTTCCATGCTCCTTTTGGAATCTGATGGGTCACCCCGACTTACCAACACATGCTGCCTTTGAAAGACGGTTGTCATCTCCAATGGTTGTATACCACATTCACAGAAAACAACAAGAGGAAATAGGGAGCCTAAGTGACGCGATTCTATTTCCGGTCGATTTCCGTGCTATAAAAAAAATGAACTCGAGTCAATGGAGGGATAAAGGTAATTTTCTGGTCCCGTTTGAAATGTGCTACGGTTTTCACATATGATGTCTGTGAATTTTAAAGATACATTTTCACATTGAGAAAGCACTCACTTTGGACAGGCATCAAAAGTTACGTCAGGTTTTATGTGAGAGTAAGTAATAGACTACAACGTTCGTCTCACAAATATGACGTCACCACCAATCTTCACCATCAAACTCTTTGAAAATGGCTGTGACTTTTGGCGAGCTTCACCTCCTTCTTTCAGGACGAAGGCCAGAGCATCAAACGTGGAGAAAACCACTTTAAATCGGCGCACGTGGAAAGTGGCAGCTACTCCGGGGAAGAGATAGTTGGTCGCGTGAGAGACAACATGCGGGACAAGCTCTCGTCAGTCGGGAAGCTGTAGAGGGAACATGTGGAAACGGTGTTGTGATTACACTGGGACACAAAGCACACGGGCATTTTCAAATGAAAAATAGAAAAGGCGGTATACGGTTTTGAAAAGTTTGCAGGGAGACATTCTGTTGTGACGTCAGCTATGCGACGTCTGATACGAAGTCCAAACAGAGTCCAAATAATTACATATTTTTACACGCTAATAAATTACAAAACACGTATCAAAGAAACTCCAAACACACACCATTGGTTATGATTTTAATTGAAGTACAGCAAATGTGAGATTCAGGGCATAAAGTAAAGTGGACCAGAAAATAATTATTTTCTCCTTATCCACTCTCATGCTAATTTTTTCCGAACTTAGGCCCAGTGGACCGACCGGAAAGGGCGGAGACTTATGCTCCCTATTAGCCGGTCCGATAGCGTCATCCACGGTTAAACCCGTCCCCGGAGGCGAATCTGAAGTAGCATTAGCATTAGCATCTACAAGAGAAGACAGCGCCACAGTAGCTAGGGTGACTATTCGTCCGGACAGTCCAGTTTTAGAGCCATCTGTCAAGTGTCCGGCTTTTTCACATTTTGTCTTCGTTTCATACAATCGTCCGCCACCGTTGCATTAATCGTCATAAATCACCACTAGTTGTTTACACTTGCTACTCTGCGATGTTTACAGGCAGATAGCATGTCGTAGGCTATGTAATGTAAACCGATGCAGCGAAGTGGACACAGGTGCAACAAAATGAACAAAAACTGCCAAAGTGATCAGTAAAATGAACAAAAATGAATATTAAACTAATAAAATAATATATAATGTGAACAAAGTAATACACAATTAAAGAAAAATAGTAAAATACATTTAAAAAACATTTATAAAAAAGCAACAATATCAACTGATACTAATTAATATAATTTAAAGTAAAAGAAAAAAAGGCATAAATTACTAGTGTTGTAATTTAGTTCCAGTAATTTTAGTTTGGGTTCTTTCTTTTTCTAAATCAGTTGCTTTTCGACACCTGTACAACAGTTCCATGAACAAAATTATCACTAAAGTAACACTAAAAAAACCCTTGAATTATTCTGAAACCATCCATTCAGAACGCGTCAGCGCTGACGCATCAGGGGTTAAAGGCTTAACATCGTATCTGAATAAAAAAGGCAACAGTATGACTTATAAATATGCCAAATAATGTCACTTATCTTTGAAATTTCCTAAAACACTTCAAACACCTGTCTAGTTTTCAGTAGTGTCATTAATCATAGTGTGCAAACAACACTTTACAAGAATCTGTCCAAGTCTCAGAGGATGATAAACTGACTGAAAGCTTTCTTCTGGAACAGGATTCAGCTGCATCACCACCACACCATTCATGACAACACTGATGAGCTGCGAGGCATGGCTGCCAACCGTGGCATGCCTCCACCTCTGTCCACACTGCCCATGTTCAACAGCCGGACAGGGGAGAGGGCCATGCATCTGCATTCTGACAGTCCCAGCATCCCCCTCATCATGGCCCAACAGTAAGGCTTATTAATCTTCACTGCAAAAATCTAACTCTTAAGATAATTAAAAAGACAATCCTTTATTAGTCCCACTGTGGGGAAATTCCCATGGTTACAGCAGCAAAGGACGGTAAGATAGAAGCTTAATTTACAGAGGTGGAAGTAACTATGCACAAATACTTCCTTTTTAGGTGTCTGTACTTTACTTGAGTATTTATTTTTTGGGCAACTTTTTACTTTTACTCCCTACATTTTTGTATAAATATCTGTTCTTTATACTCTTTACATTCTCTTTTTCAAATGTGATGAGTTTATTTGACTAGAAATGAGAAAAAATATACTTGGGAAAATTTAGATTTTTTTAGTGTTTGTACATTAAATCATGATATATTTTTTATAGATACATCAAATCAACACAGAATTTTTCTCTTGTTTTTCTAGTGATCCCTACAGTGACACACTACCCAGGTAAACCTACAAAGTGATGCTCATCCTGCCTTCATCTGCAATATTTAAAGAATTCTACTCACTATTGCTGCAAATATTCATGTATTTTTGTTAATAATGACCGAAACACTGAGCGCTGCTGGTTCATTATGTTTGTTTTTGCTGTAAGTAGGAAATGTAATGAATACATGCCGTTAATATACTGAACATTATTACATTATTTATAAAAGTGTTTATTATTCAACATTTGCTGTGGAACTGTCGTCATAAATAATTGCATGTGGTTTGTTGAGTTGTTACCAAAATCATTTCACTATTGCTGCAAATAAAAGCATATCGTTAGCCTCATACATTAATTGCCTAAGTCAATTTTTGGTCAAATTGAGATTTTTGCATAACTTTATTCCCCTACCACTGCTGCATCATCCTGTCTTTCTGCCTATGTCATTGACCAATCAGAACACTCATAAAAAAAAAAAAACAAGTGCAAAAACATACCTGCCCAAGTCATTCATTTGACTTAGACAGTTTTGCTACCAGCTGTTTGACTTAGGCATTTTGAATGTGTGCAAAATGGCAGTGATGATTTTATGTTCTCAGAAAAACTGCCTAAGTCAAAGGCATAATCCGCCTAAGTCAATTTTATTTCATAAAACAAATGATGTTGGGTTTTGTTCTTTTTTTTCATACTTTTCTTCTCATCTACTTGAATGTTTTGTGATAAAAATCAATAAAAAAAAATATGGATGTGACTTTTAGAAAATGTGTTTTTTCTCGTTTTCCGAAAACACAAAAAAATAACTTAGGCAATTATTAGAGTTTGGATTCCTTTTTTTAAACCACAAAATCAAAAAAGGAAAATTGCACTTACCTGGTGTGTCATGTCATCCTGGTGGCAATAAATCTCCTGTAATCTTGGTTCACTTTACTTCAAAAGTCTCCTTTTTGTTGTTGCTGCATCGATATGGTGAAATATGCATCAGTATGTTCAGTTATCTTGAAAAAATAAAAGAAAGAAAAATTGCACATTGGTTTTGGTAGCACTGTTGTTGCACAGATTTTCCAGAGGGTGGTGCTGGAGTATCTCTGTCTGATGGAGGGGTTTTGAGTCCAACACACATCTCCTCACCCTTTAAAAGGTTGATCTGATGACAACATTCTCACAGAAACTGATCTTTTGAAGATTAAAAAAACATCAGCTTGAATCAACACACCTGAAAATAACCTGTAATGTTGGAACAACACCTGAGCACCAAATATATTAGCACTAGAGCTCAGAAAAATGTGTGTCTCATCAATAAAAACCCAGGTTAGTGCACCAGGTATCAGGCTAGTTTTCACTGCCACTTACTGCAGAATTAATCAGAGCAACTATTGTGGAACAGCTGATTTGTAATCTATTTCAGCTCCAGAGGAGGAGCCACTAAATGATGGGTATCAGGAAGTATCTAAGAGTGTGAAATCCAGCTTTCATGTAATATCCAGAGCTTTAAGTTTCACAACAGTTGCAAACAGGACAGTGAAAACTCCGCCACTGAGTAGACCACTTCACATGCTTTATTTCAGCACCCATAATAATTAAAAACATCTTGATTTATTATACATGTACAAAATAAGTACAGAATCTCTCTTTTAAACCATGAAAGTGGGTCTGCTTCAAATTCTTTTTTAAGAAACCCTTCGCGAAAAAGACATTAACAAACAACATAAACAACAGGGTGGGAGATGTGTGCTGTTTTTGGTTTTTTTTGTTTTAGTGAAGAGGAGTTTTTCCACAGGGGCAAACAGACAACTGATCAACACTGAACATGTGGGGCAGGGAAATGGTATTGAACCAGAGTCACTTGCTTTTATCTACAAAGACATGGAGTGCATGCATAACATCTGCAGTGATCGTCTTTTCAGAGGAATTCCATCATCAAACCAACACTTAAGAAGAAAACAATTGCATTGCATAGACAACAAGACAATAAGTCAATTTAGTAGCACCAAAAGTTCTGCAGGCATTAGTGGCAATGATTACAGTATGACAGTAAAACAAAAAAATACTGTCAATCACCAATAACTGGACTTCATTGAATTGGTAATAGCACCTTTGAATGTTGACTCCCCCGTAATAGACTTGTGTGAAATATACCATTTAAAAAAAAAAAAAAAAAATGGGGGTGACTTCTTGTTATGAGGTAGCCATCTACATATTGCAATGAAGGTGAGTTTCTTTGTCTTGCTCATTTGGTTGTCACTTTAGTCTGAGCAACTCTCAGGTGTTTCTTTTCATGAATTTAGAACAAGAAGACACTTCACACTTTTTACAATTTATTTAACACCAGAAAATGGTACATATCATTTGTTGTTTTCAATGTCCTTCCGCAGTGGTAGAAAAAGGTCACCTGCGTTTCATTGCGTTTCTGGATTTTTTTGTTTGTTTTTGTTTTCTCTCAATATCCGGGGGGGGGGGGGGGGGGGGGGGGATTTTACACAAGTATATATTATTTTCTTGTTGCCAGTGAGAACAAAAGATTCTTTTTAAAGTGTCCTTGTGGGTGTTGAAAAGTAGCAGTCCCAAAACTTCTCATGATTTGGACAAACACCGTCTTCAGTAGAGTGGTTTTTAAGCATGTGGACCAATGGCAGCCGAATGAGTTTTGAATGCATAGAAAAAGGATTTAGAGATGACTGCTAGAAAAAAAACAACAATGTCATGTCCATGTTTCTTTCATTTTTACAAGAAGCAAACGGGGCCAACTTCAACGCCAAATTCCTGATCAGATGCACCAACATCCATAGGAGCAATGTCAATGATGGGCAGGCGAGATGTTTTTGATGTCTTGTAATCGATGACTGTCTTGCCCCATGTGCCAGTGTGTGACTGCAGATTAAAGGAGGAGAAAAGGAACACATTTAGAAAACAGTGAAGCGCCTGTCATACGTTTCAGTAGATCAAAGTTTCAATGCAAAGACAGGAAACGTACCGTGCAGCCATCCTCAATGACGTTGTATGTGAAGCGGCTGTTGCCCTCGGCTCTGATCTCAATATCATTGGAGCCCTGGAGAAGCAGAGCCTTCTTCAGGTTGCCAGTGGCGGAGTCCATGTAGGCAATGCTGTTCTTGCAGTGGTATGTGATGTTCTGAGAAGCAGCGTTTGCCATCAGACGCATGAAAGTCATCTGGATGCTGACATCCTCGGAATCAGCTCCATCGCTGCCATACTGGAACTGCAGGATAAAGAGGAGGGAGGAGTTTGGAGAATTTAGTTCCACGCTGTCAAAAGTATACCAGATAATAAAGAACAACTCTGGGTCTGTCTTCTTACCTGGAATCCACCGGTCATGGACTCGCTGAACCAGACGTGCTTCTTCTCTCTGGAGTTCCTGCTCAGGTACCAGTTCTTCATGGGGATGCTGGTCTGGGATGGGTAGACGCAAGTCTCGCCAGTCTCCATGTTGCAGTGGACCTTGATGGCATCCAGAGCAGAGCCCTGGTTGGGGTCAACCCAGTATGTGCCTGTGGAAAATGAAAAACAGTTTCACATTGTACTCGTCTTCATTTAGTCATTTATTTATTCATGGCCCATAAAACACACGAGAGTATATGAAGATTTATGTCATTTTAAATAGTTAACACTTAGTTTTTCAGTCAATACATCCATAAAAGGATTCTTTCATAGAAAAAGATAACTTATTACTGTGTGTTTGTGCCAGTTGGGATGGTGGTCCATAAAGACAAGAGGGAAATATCAGTGTCTGCTGTATTTAGACTCACCGCTCTGCCACTCAGGGTGGCACATTTTCAGGTCACGGCACATGCGGGCTGGGCTCATCTGGGTACCGTCTGGGCTGCGGATCTTCTCAACCTTCTGGGTCAGGGTCTTAAGAGTGGTATCGACCTCCATGTCACGATCGCGCATCATGTTGGGCTCATCGGCACGGTAACCTCCACGGAGGGGATCAGGGCCCTTCTCCTGAAGAGGCTGGCTGACAAAGTCGAATCCACCGCCGGGAGGTCCAGGGGGTCCAGCGGGTCCGGGAGGTCCTGGGGGTCCCTGTTTTGGAAGACAATAGTTTTAAAAAGTGCACCCACAGTCATATGACAGTACAAGTCTCAACTGTAGACCAACTTACAGCAGGTCCCATTTCTCCGTTGCGACCACGAGGTCCAGGAGGTCCAATGGGTCCAGGCATGCCGTTCACACCATCCTTACCAGGGCTACCGCTGTTTCCAGCAGGTCCCTGTAAAACAAAAGTATCAGGGTCAGCATCCAGAGACCAATTGAAACATTTTGGAACAGGTCAATCTGGCGTTACATCCTAAACTTTGGATAACATAGTCCCATTTCACTGTGGATTTTATCCATCCTAAATGTACATAACTTTGATTATTTGATATTATTTATTGGATTTTTTTTCATTATACATCATATAAAATTTAAAACAGAACATTATAATACTTAAAAAGCTCAAATCTTACTCTCCTCTTGTAATTCATAGGGGTGTTGGTATATTCCTTATTCTTAACTGCTACGTTATTAAGCTGAATTATGTTCATGAGCAAAAGTATCAAATGCTATGATAAAGCTAGTTTAACAGGTATAATCTCAATATATTGAATATTTGGGAATTTCTAAAACATACACAAACTCCCATTACATCTGTGTTGACCATTTTTTCCAGTCAATGAAACTAAACCAAACTCTTGTAATGACACAGTCAACCGGAGATTTAAAATATAAATGTATGTTAATTGATTTTTTTCCTCAATCTGACAGGTTGTGAAACAGCTATACTTACTCTGGGTCCAGCAGGTCCGGAGGTACCAGCGGGGCCTCTATCTCCAGCGGGTCCCTAGAGGTAGATGAAGGTTTTAACACTATATTAAAAAGCTTCATTTTTAAATAACTGAATAGAATTGAATTAAGATGCAAGATAATGGTGAACAGTGGTAGCAGTCCTGCATGTCCTCATAATGTGGATGTTACTTACAGCAGGTCCAGGAAGACCCTGCATGCCAGAGAATCCTCTGTGTCCCTTATGGCCTCTCTCTCCAGCCTCACCAGCCTCTCCTCTGTCTCCCTTAGCTCCAGCAGGGCCCTGATTAAAAGTAAAAGTAGGTTAATATTTCAGGTCAGTGTAGATATGAGAATTTTTTCAAGAATATTTCTGCAGAATTTCCAAAGAAGTAGTTCAGTAACTTACAGCAGCGCCACGAGCACCAGCAGGACCAGCAGGGCCGGCAGCACCAGCAGGGCCCTAAAGAAAGAGATGATGAGCAACTCAGATCAAAATGGAAAAAAAAACAACAAAAACATATTATACGTGTGGGTGGAAACGAGTAGAAATGGTTCTTACGGTCTCTCCACGGTCACCAGTCTTGCCAGAGGGACCAAAAGCTCCAGGGGCACCAGGAGCACCAGGGGGTCCAGGGGGTCCAGCATTGCCAGTCTCACCACGGTCTCCCTACAGTAGTGTAAGAAATGAGATAATGTTAGGAAGATACTACTTCTTTGACATGCAGGTGGACATTTTGGGGTTTGATACATTATATTCAGGGAAACACATAATATATATAAAAATCCCAAAACCTTTGCTGAAGTTAAAAAGCATCAATGGGAAAAAAAAATCTTTTTCAGCAATGCTCATAAACATTTTTTTTCTTTCTTCTTTTACAAAATCATAACACTCAAGAGATGCAATTTCTTTATGAAGGTTATTTCTCCTTAATCACATCTATTCTGGGTCAATTTCATGCCATATATTTAAAACAATAAGGTTGTGATCTTCCATAAGTGTATTTATTTATATTTCTAACCTCAATGTTAGCATTAGCATTGACATCCACACTCCTACACAGGAGGTAGCTGGACTGCTCTCTTTTTTGTTTTCGTTATCACTGCATTGCACCTTACAGTATTTCTCATGTCCTTAAACACTGTATTTATTTGATATCAGTCTGTGCGGGTGTGAAAGTGGGTGTGTGTGTATGGGAGTGGGATTGAAGGACTAGTGAAGAGCTGTTAAATGTCCCTGTATTGTACAATGCAATGATAATAATCTATTCTGTTCTAGTCTGTAACGAGGAGTCTAGGAGTCACGTTTTAACATTCATTTACTGGGACATTCATTCTCTTGCACTGATTGTTGTTGTAGTTGTTAATATGTAGGGTTACCTTAGGTCCAGAAGGTCCATCACGTCCAGGAGCACCCTCGTGTCCAGCAGATCCCTGTCACACAAAAATGAAGATGGATAAATGTTTTGTGTTGCTTACTACTCAAACATCATGCTGCCTACTCTCTGGTAAAACACACATCCTGTCTGTGTTTGTGGGCTATGTGTGAATTGTTTTCAATTTGTCATTTAAATAGATTTAATGTTCAGTTTTAATTCTGAACAGTGACACAGAATATTGACACCTCATACCTCACGACCAGCCTCTCCAGGGGCACCAGACAGTCCAGGAGGTCCAGCAGGTCCAGGGGGTCCACGCTCACCAACAACTCCGCTAGGTCCCTGCTTTCCAGGCTCTCCCTGAACAAAAGACAGGACAGGTTAGTTGATGTGAGGAGAGCTTTCACATATATGTATGTACCATAGAAGTGTATATTTATATATAGTCATGCAAAAAAATATATTTTCTGTTTGCTTGCTTGTTTTTTTTCCGATTTCTTGTTCATTTTAATACCTGGTAAAACTAAAGGTACATTTGTTTGGAGAAATATAATGATAATGACAAAAATCGCTCATAGTATTTTAATTCAGAACTGATATGTATCCATTTTCCATGTTTTCTTAATAATAATAACCAACATCACTTCAGTTTTTACATCACCATCCATGGAGTACTGTTAAAAACAGTGCTATTAGGCATTCCATGTTTTCTTTTCTATTTGTTTTAGTCACATGGCACAAAGGAGGTAACACTTGATTGCATAACCAATGTTTTTGATGACTTTTGATGGTCTAATAATTTTTATGTGACTGTACATGTACAAGTTTCACTGTATTTCACTTGTCCCAAATGGATACAATCTGAAAATGATAATCATGTAATAGATTTATTGTAATAATCTTTGATAAAATCACACTAGACATAGAGGTAAATGAAGCCGTATATTTCCCTTTAATAATCAAACCAATGGGGAATTCTAAATGTATGCAGCAGCTTGTGAATGGACAAATGTATTGTTTTCAAAGACTCACAGATGGTCCGGGCAGACCAGAGAAACCACGCTCTCCACGCTGTCCAGGCAGACCTACAATACCACGCTGTCCAGCAATACCTTGGGGTCCAGGGATACCACCAGGACCCTGCACAAAAGGACACAGCCATCAGTTATCAGTTCCATGCACACCCTAGCTCATTGAACAACTTGTTTCTTCAATTGAGCTGAAAGAAGCTAAAAAAATAAATGCATGTCTGATTCTCTATTACAACAAGGACTGTTTTCCCCTGATAGTGTAAGTGTAAGTTCTTACAGGGGATCCATCAGCACCAGGAGATCCCTTCTCTCCAGTGAGTCCAGGAGCTCCAGCAGCACCAGCCTCACCAGGGCGACCAGCAGGACCAGTCTCACCACGAGCACCTCTTGCACCATCTTTGCCAACGGGTCCAGCAGGTCCGGGGGGTCCAGAAGCTCCCTGGAAACACACAGAGAAGGTAAGTTCCTCCGGTATCATGTGACCGAGTTCATCAATACAGAACCTCCATGTTCTTCTGTTGCATTTGATTTTCATATTTTGCTTTATAGTATAGTATAGTATAGTATAGTATAGTATAGTATAGTATAGTATAGTATAGTATAGTATCACTTGTTATTGGTAGTGCATAGTGGAGGACATGGGGATACTCACAGCAGGGCCAGAGGGTCCAACTCTACCAGCGGGTCCTGGGAAACCAGTAGCACCCTAAAAACACAAACATCAGTGAATCACAGGCGAAATGTCATTTCTTTGGAGCACAAGTTGGATAATAAGTCAAAATCACTATGTAAAAAATGGTAAAATAAATACAATTGTAATATGTTACAAGTGATTAAAATGCCTGCTTGATTTTTCGGCTTTATCGCCCATGTTGTGTCATTTATTAACAAGCAAATAAAAAGTAATAGAAATATAAGTTAAATAACAATAAAGATGAAATTAAATCAATTATAGTACTGATTACATTTTAACTAGTAATATGTGACTCATGTTCAGAAAGTAAACTGACAGCTGTAAATAGTATATATAGCTTTCTTGATTTGTGTTATTACCTCCATCAAAGATGTATTCAATTCAAGTCAGTTTGTTTGTTTGTCTGACTATCAGCAGGAAAACGCAAAACTGGATTTTGATACAAATTTTCAGGATGTGTTTGGAGTATCACAAGGAACAAATGATTACATTCTGGTGGTGATCCTGGATTCTGGATCACTTTGAAATGTATTCTCCATTTCCTGAAAATTTCAAAGTAATCCAGAATCCAAGATTTCTTCCGGATCACCACCAAAATGTAATCCTTATGACACATACATACATACATCCTAAAAATGTTAGCAAAATCCACTCAGAACTTTTTGCGTAATCCTGCTGACCGACAGACAGACAAACAAATAAACAGACTCGAATTTAATACCTCCTTGGTGGACCTCTCTTTATTCGAAGGGGTGAGGTCTGCAATCTTATGGTATCTTATCTTATCCAAACACTGTTCATAATAATATCTAACATTTTAATGGCATACTTACAGGGGGTCCAGCACCACCACGGGCGCCTTTGGGTCCAGTGGGTCCAGCAGGTCCCTATTGACATGAAAATGTGTTTGTCAGGAAGAACAGTCATCAAGGATCAACAGTAATTATTGTTTGTTAACACTAGCTGACATTATATTTGGAAAACTACAGAGGTCAACTTTTACTCTTAAATATAGCCTTTTCCAAACAATAAATCTGAAATTACAAATAGTTGTGTAGTCACAGAAAAAGATGTATCTGTTGTAGTGAAAGGTTTTTTTTTTTCTTCCATAATTATTGTACAATTATAAATGAAAGTTAATCAGTTTTAAGTTATTAATGTAATATCTAGGCAAACCTACCTGAGGACCACTACCTCCAACAGGTCCAGCAGGTCCAGGAGCACCAGCATCTCCCTTGGGTCCGGTCTCACCAGTCTCTCCCTTGGCACCAGGCTGACCATCAGCACCCTAGAGTGGGATAACAACAGAGACTGGTCAGAGCAGGTTTAATCAAAATTTGAGTTTTGAGCCCAACAGAGTGTTGTATTATACACATTATGGGCCATAACTCATTTGCAACAATGTAATGTAATATATATATTTTTTAATACTAACAGGAGGTCCAGCGAATCCGGCGGGTCCAGAAGGTCCAGTCTCTCCACGCTCACCCTAAAATCGTAGATCAAAGAGTTAGATAAGATAAGCACTTTACATACCGATGTATTTGTGATTTCTCCTTTTTCTAATCCTGTCTCACTCATACATTCTCTGAATCGATAATAGATTTCAATGGAAATGGAAAAAACTATCCAGCTTCTAACTCACTACATATGTGATGTTCTCTAGAAAAGGAAGGACTACATGTTTTTGTTTTCCACCTTTTAATCAGGTGTTTTGTTTTGTTTTTTGGAGAAGAACTTACAGGTGCACCACGAGGTCCAGTGGGTCCAGCAACACCAATGGCACCAGGCTCTCCCTAAAACCAGAAGAGGATTAGAAGGAACAAACAAGTTTTTTGACATACACAGTAACCAAGAGATGCATTAAAATAAAGTCATGTGTTCTCTAAAGTTGGGTCTGGTCTTACCTTCTCACCCTGAGCACCAGGAGGTCCAGGCAGACCAATAGCACCAGTCATACCACGAGAGCCGTCTTTGCCAGGGGCACCATCAGGTCCTTTTGGACCACCATCGCCCTGAGAAAAAAGTTAACATGAGAAAATTATATATATATATTTATTTTATTTATTTTTTTAACCATGGTGGTAGTAATTACTTTAGCATATATTTTCAATTCTATGCACTTAAAACTCAACTGTAATGTCTTTAATGAATTCCTTGAGATAAATAAAACAGAAACACAAAAACTTAATAATTCTTTCATCTAACATTTTAATGATTTTGTTGCTATTTTGCTATTTTGTTGTATAACTAAGGTCAGTGTCTCATAAGATACCAATTGAAAATGACTGTCATATTTAATGATTTTTTTTCCTCCAAAATGTACAAACCATTATCATAAAATAAGTTACTTACTCTCTCTCCCTTGGCACCGGGGAGACCGGAAGCACCACGCTCACCGGGCATTCCCTGCATACCAGGAGCTCCCTGAGCACCGGGGGCACCACCAGCACCAGCCTCTCCCTGTACACAAACAGAAGTAAACATAAACATCACTGTGCATTCATATGATCCACTGCAAATCAACACAGGTCAAAGTATATATGTAAACACCAATGTGAGCTGAACCAAACATAAAAAAGACATATGTAAAGTATCTCCTATAATTGGAAATTATATGTGAAACCAAACATTCCAAATTGATGCATGTGACTTTTGTGTTTTTTTGTCTTTTCATTATTTGAACTTAGTGATGCAGCTGCTGTGGCATCCATGTCTGACAGGTGGCAGGCCTGATGGTCTGTAGTAGAAACTCTAATATTGGAGTTTAGAATTTATTAAATATCTACTTTTAGTGACCGTCATATTGCAATATAAGAGCACAACACTTCATAAACTTGTGTTTTTAAGTGGGATTGAACAGTGTACATATAGTCAGTGTTGTCTTATGTTAGAAGTTGGGTTGAATTTTGAAGTCTTTTAAAGTTTTTCAGGTCTTGTGCCAAAAAGTAACATGTTTCTTTAACTGATATTAGGGACATCTCCCCTTGAGCTTTTGGAGTGCTTTGCAAGTTTAAAAATAACTGTATTTCAGAAATTCGAAAAAGAACTTTATACCATACCTTAGCACCATCGTTACCAGAGGGGCCAGGGGCACCACGGGCTCCAGTTGGACCAGCAGCGCCAGGAGCACCACGCTCACCAGGGAAACCTCTGTCGCCCTAGAGGAGAAGAAGCACACTTCATTGTAAACACCAGTCATTCAGCGTTCATCAAGAAGATAAATGGTTTCGTTTTAAAGTGTTTGTCTGAATGTGAAAGTTACTCACTCTTGGTCCAGAAGGTCCAGGAGCACCAACCTCACCAGCAACACCCTGAACAGGAAGAGATTTTAAGATCATCATGAAATCACATTTATTGCGAGTCATCCAATATGACTCTAAATATATTGTTGAATTTTGTGTTTTATATAAGAGCACAGTGCGCTATAAGATTAACAATGTCATGAGCAAAGGAATCATTGAACAACAACAACAACAAAAAAAAAACAAGCCAAGTAACATGAACATTTCTGATTTCATAATTCTCTGAGGCTCTTACCTGATCACCAGGCTTGCCAGTCTCACCAGTAGCACCTTGAGGTCCAGGAAGACCCTGCGCAAATATTAAACAGGAATGGTTAGGATTGAGAAAGTCAAGTTTTACAAAGACCAGTTATATATCAACAAAATGGTACAATGCCATCATTAAAACCCTACCTGGAATCCAGGAGGTCCAGCAGGTCCTTGCTCTCCCTTCTCTCCAGCAGGTCCCTAAACAGGAAGAAGAAAAGAAAATCAACATGAGCTTTTATTGTTGTAATGATGCTTTCTTTTTCCATAAAGTTCAACAATAGTTGGATTTATGGCAATATCCTGTCATAATGTTATTAATGTAGAATCATTACGTACAGCAGCGCCAGTAGGTCCGGGAGCACCAACATCACCATCTTTGCCAGGAGCACCCTGTGAACAGAATGATTGCAAAAACCTGTTAACCGCACCATTTGTCTAAATGGATAATCAGCTCATTACAGATCATCTTAAAATACTTACAACAGCACCAGTAGCACCAGCAGCTCCTCTCTCACCGGGCTTACCACTCTCACCCTGTTGAAAAAGAACTATTTTTAACAATACTTCTCCCACTCATTTAATTACACGGACACTGTTTCACTGGAATACATTATTGACTATCTTTACTTGTGGAAATTGTGTATCTCAGAGCATCTCCAGTGACTCACTTCACAAACTTCTATTTTAGCAAGACTGTGAACTTACACCAGCTCCCTTGGGTCCAGGGAATCCCATAACTCCGGGCTGTCCTCTGGCTCCAGAAGGTCCAGCAGGTCCAGGGCGGCCATCTTGTCCAGGGGCACCCTAAATAATTTAATCATATATATATATTTTTTTTTTTTTATTACTTCTTCTCATATCTTGATTTGACTGTTTAAAATCAGAAGTGGAATTGTTTTGAAAACTGGATTTAGGGACAATCAAATGCTTCATAAGTATAGTTGTCAAAATGGTCTAGAATGTCATTACTTACAGCAGGTCCAACTTTGCCATCGGGGCCAGGGCTGCCAGGGCTACCAGTCACACCCTAGGGTAAGAATGCTCCAAATTAGTATAATACAAAGTATTTTTAATATGTTTAATTATATTAGACACCATGATGACAATAGCATCTAATAAAGACTTATATATTGGACTGTATGCAAATGAGTCAGGTTTATAAAAATACAAAGATGGAAATCTTGAATCAAGAGTTCATTTTTAAGATCTTACCTTGGATCCAGGGGCACCAGGAGCACCGGGGCTTCCAGACTCACCAGTGGCTCCCTGAGGTCCAGCTGCACCGTTGGCACCACGCTCACCAGGGGCTCCCTGTCATTAAAGAGATGAGTGTAAGAAATGTGCACAAGACCTGACTGTGAAGTTCTTTAACATAGTTCTATTCAATTTGAAGGTCTAGCAACTGACTGTTTTTGTCACCAATAGTTGTGAGCATAAGATCTTTAGTAAACCAGAAACAAAATTGACAGTTTTGTTTCTGAGCCCTAGTTTCAGACTTCTTCCATGGACTCACCTTGCCACCAGCAGCTCCATCAGCACCAGGGAAACCACGAGCACCAGGGGCACCCTGAAAGAGAAAGAATATGCATCTAGTGTCACTAACTAGGATGTAAAATACTGCAATTCCACAACACAGGCAAATTCTCCAGGGAATATGAATACATGAAATGACTTGCAAATGTAAAGCACTCAGACACAGATCTGACAGTTTCTTACTGGACAATGACTATGTGTCATTTTACACAGGTGCTGAGCATGAGTTCATATCAGCTAATGTTATATCACTCTCATGTTTTTGTCGTACACACACAAAACTGTGCACATTTTAGACACATAAATAAACATACACGCTCTCCAGGAGGTCCACGGGGTCCAGCACCACCGGGCTCTCCGCGAGCTCCTCTCTTTCCTTCTTCACCAGAGTTGCCAGCAAGTCCCTGAGGTCCAGCGGGGCCCTGAAGGAAAAAGAAGGTAAAGTTGCTCAAAATCAAACAATGACGAACAATTTTAGTTATAATAGAATCAAAATGTTGTCATCAACTACTTACAGGCTCTCCCTTGGCACCGGCCTCTCCCTTAGCACCAGGAAGACCATGGTCACCCTGTTGGCGGAAAGACAGACGCATAACATTTCTGCTGTCAGGTCACCACCAAGGAATAAAATAGAAAAAATATGCTTTTATAATAAATGTATTGTCTACTTACAGTGTTACCCTTGGGGCCAGGAGCACCAACAGCTCCCTGAGCACCAGCAGGTCCACGAGCACCAGGGAAACCAGGAGCACCAGCAATACCAGCAGGGCCCTACATGTCAGAGTCAGAGGGTTAGAACATTTAGTCCACAGGTTTGGGTATTTTGTAGGTTTTGCCAAACATAAGTAGTAATCAATACTTACAGTAGCACCCTTAGCACCAGCAGCACCATCAGATCCAGGAGAACCCTATTGTCAGAGAAATACAATGTCATTAGTCAAGTCCAAACAGTAAAACTTTAGCTTAAAACTGCATTTTAATGTTTCCATGCCTAAACATGATATTATAAATTTTATACTCACAGCAGGTCCAGCAGGTCCAACAGGTCCAGGGTTACCAGGCTCACCACGGGCTCCCTGGGGTCCCTCGGATCCACGGCCTCCCTGAGGACCAGTCTCTCCCTAAAAGAGGAAAACCAGCAGCAGCAGGTTTAAAATCATGTGTGTTCTTGTAAATAAACCTGACACAAAGAAGCCCTGTGAGGATGTAAACACTTCCTATGTTTTTTTTAAAAATGATAATCAAATCAATTACTTAGATTACCAAAGAAGAATTTCTTCAAATCATTATATCTTATGTTCTGAGGAGTCTGGATCAGGATAAGTACACTTTATTCTAGTTTGATAAAGAATGTGAAAAGTAGAAAAAACTAGAGGCAGAAGTGGCCTAGTTACTATCTGCTATGACATCACTGACACCTGTCCTATGATCTTCTTACTAGTTCTTAAAATAGCACAGGTGTGTGTGTGGTTTTATGGTAATACAACCTTCACTGATGGAAAATAGAGGGAGGGGCAACAATGACAACATGTCAGTGGAAGTGTACTGATGCCATCTGGTGGCTACAGGGTTCATGGAGGGTTCAGGTTATTAGAGCAAACATCTTATTTTTAGTTCTGCATGATTTAACAAATATTTGAGGGTTGATTATACAGATTAGTGCAGATGTTGTAGCCAATTTTGTTTTATTTTCAAGGGGAATAATCCTATTAAGATTAATCCAGTAGGTGCAGAATTGTCAACATAGTTTAATAACCTACACAGACAGTACATATTTCTTATTTTAGCATTGATGCCTGGAAATAGAATATGATGAAGCAGTTTGTCAGCATGTGGATGTGCAAGGATATGAGGATTGATAAAGAAAAGTTGCAAAATTGAACTGATTTCTCATTTTATGATTGATTTATTGTGTCTGATGGCGAGCTTCTGCAACGAAATTTCATTAAATGCGCACTTTGGTGGATATTTGTGACAATAAAGTGGCTATTCTATTCTATTCTAAAAATCAAACTGCCTCACCACAGCTATTGACATTTAAGCAAGCTATAGTATTGATCTCTCGGCTTTGATAACCTCTTGATCACTTGAAGACCTACCTTAGCTCCAGCACCACCGGGGAATCCAGGAGGACCAGATGGGCCAGTGGGTCCCTACAAAATGAGGACAGCTGACATGAATGACAATCACAGCGCACAAAATTCTCAAAAATTTAATAGAATCCAATCGATTAATCAATGCAGCAAAACGCAAGACTTACAGGAGGTCCAGCGGCACCAGTGTTGCCATCGTTACCACGAGCACCCTGCAAAGGAGAAGTAGATGAGGTCAAGGTGATGTCAAAGTGTAATCATTCTGGCCAATAGGAACTGCCTGCATTAACCAAACAATACTATGTCTCAAGTAAAGCTACTCATAATGAAGAAGACTGGAGGTGCGTTATAAAATTATGTGATAAAGCTTACAGCAGGGCCAGGAGGTCCAGGACGGCCTCTCTCGCCAGGAAGACCACGAGCACCCTGGGAAAAAAGGACAACATAATATCAGTTTGTAGCTCACAGCCATGAGTCATACCAAGGAATGCCTGCATCTCATTTTTATACCATTTCCATTAAAATGATTTCAAAGCCTACAGAAATGAATATCATATCAAAACCGAAATGTCGTGTCATAATATCTCAGGTAAGATGAACACATACCATAGCACCAGGGACACCATTCTCACCAGATGCACCAGGCTCTCCCTGTAAACAAAAACAGAAACAGAGAATAAGCTCTGACACATTTTTATTGGAAGGACTGTACCTGATTAATCAGCACAGTGGTGAGCATTACCTTGGGGCCAGCAGGACCAGCATCTCCCTTAGCTCCATCCAGACCATTGAAACCCTATGCACAAAATTAATCCACGTGATTATTTAAGATAACACTCATAATGACACTGCCTCAGTTGAAAACACCTTGTAAGTGCTTCAGTACTCACTCTGTGTCCCTTGATGCCGGGGAGTCCGGGAGTTCCGGGGAATCCACGAGCACCCTGCATAAAAAACAAACAAACATGATAAGCAATATGGAATGAGGATCATTGAAAAGTGGATTTCTTTAGAACTAAAATACAATTATTACAGTTTTACATGACCTTCTATCTGTAAAAAAAAAATCAGCAAAAAATGACCTGAAATTATTCTTACAATAGGCAGGTGTAAATTGTGCTAACACTATAAATATATCTTGACATTTGTCCTTAATAGGTATCATTTACCTGGGGTCCAGCAGCTCCACGCTCACCTGGGCGACCAGCTTTGCCAGGCTCACCCTATTAAAACACACACATAAAGCAAGTTAGCATACGTAGCCATAGCACAACTAAATTAAATTTAATGGAAATGACAGGATTTGATAAAAAAAAAGAGACATTTATATAATTAAGGCTGTTTTATGTACATTGTTCATTAAAACAACTATAGAATAAAATACATTCTGTATTAAAAAAACAAACAAACACGTAAAGAGACACATACAGGATGAAATAAACAACAGACTACTTACATCATCTCCATTCTTTCCAGGGGGACCAGCAGGTCCACGAGAACCCATGGGACCCTAAAAATACAATAAATATCCAAACAGCATTAATTATTGAGTACATAAGCTAAAATGTGAATGGTTGTATGCACACACCATAATTTGGCATGAAATAAAGGGTTTAACTATCATGACAATTAACAGCCTGAACAGTGTTATGTTGATGGGTCAGCAAATACAAGTAAAGGAAGTAGAATGATTAAATGCATTATCTGTAGCAACAGAACATTGTAGCACAACTTAAACAGAGTTCGCCTTATATGTTTTAACACCATAAGAAATTGGGTACACAAGACGGAGTTCCATTAGTTCTAAACTAATCTGAATATATTACACAAACTCATCATTTTCATGAAAAGAAAAGCATTTTGTGTACTTACAGCAGCACCAGGCTCACCAGGCTCACCAGCGGGGCCAGTGAAACCCTGAGGACCCTGTTTGGCAACAAAAGAAGCAGATCATTATAAAGGTTCTTTAATGTTTCTCTGTGTATCTTAGATAACCTATTAATGTGTACATGATGATGACTCAAGGGTAGAAAATATCTATCATCATCTAAAAAAGTAAAAAAAAAAACAAAAAAAAAAAACTGATATCGTAATACTTACAGAAGAGCCAGGGGGTCCAGGAGGACCACGAGGACCCATGGGACCCTGTTAATTGGAAGATAACAAATACCCTTAGATTGTGTTCACAAACGCATATCTACACATCCATGCATCATAACTGTGGTATATTGGTCTGTAACAGTAATCCAAGAACAAGTCTTCCTACCATTGGACCAGGCTGAGGTGGGCCAGAAGATTTTGAGTGGTCAGTATAGCTCATTTGAGGAGAGAAGTTCTGAGAAGAGAAAAGAAAACGAGAACATTAAATCCCCTTTGCACAGGTTTGGATATTCAACTGAGCATCAGAAACGTGAAAAGTCTTCTTGCAATATTGAGTGACTTTAATGACTTTACAGTTATTTATTATAACAGCTACCGTATGAGTTAAAACTGTCCATTTAAAGCACTGGAAAAAATGAACCCTAAGCCTAAAGTTGAGGACAAGGGTCATGTGTGGTGTCTTATTGTTGAAAAAAATGATGTCAGGAAACATCCAACATGCTTCTGTTGATCAGTTAACCTACTCTGTCTTATTTCAGTTCCTCAAAATGGTGCCAAACAAAGAATAATTAGTGAATAATTTGATCATATGAGGAATAAGTGATGGTTATTCAGACCAACATGGATTTTTACAGTCCATCTCATTTGTCGATACATTCTCATCACATCAATATCCTTTTCAACTACATGTGAAATGGATGGGAATTTTTTTTCACCACCTCAACTGCAAAACAAATCTACCTACGAGTATTATTAAAGTAACCTGACTTGACTTCCTGGAAGTTGCGATTAAAGAGACACTTACTCCGCCAAGGCCAGGGATCCCAGGGGGGCCGGGTGGGCCTGGAACACCAGGAATACCTGGGAGTCCATCATTACCAGGAAGTCCAGGAAGACCCTGTAAACAAAGGACAACAGACATGGTTTATTACCAATGCCTCCATCTATTATGTGTATATGTACCTCATTTCACTTTTTTCTTCCAAAATGTGTCATAACTCACTGAAAAACCATATATATTTGCTATAATAACATTTTGAAAAACTGATGATACTGTAAAAATATGCATCTTCAATATTAGTAACAATGTTTGATTATGATTTTCTTTACTATGATCTTCAGATGTTTTCAGATTTATTTCTCTAAAAGTAAATTATAACACAACACAGATACATATTTTGAATCATGAAAATCTTGAAAAATGCTGTAAATTGTTTCATGTTCAAGCTGTTGTGTATATTTTTACACTACTTCTCATTTTATTAACATGGCAGCCCTCTTATTTCCTGTTGTTTGATCTTTGACCTTTGAACTTTTAATGGCCTAGTGACCTTTTGACCTATATAACAAAAAAAAAACAGAGAAATTACATCAATGGAGCCCCAATGGGACTGTTACTGTTACATTTTTTGCCAACAGCATGTCAGTTTAACAATAAGCAAGTAAGACCCTAATAATTCATTAAATTAAAATGAATTTCTCTCAGTTTCACCATTCAAATATATATATACAAACATGAAATTCAGCAATTACCAAATATTTACTAAGATGCTTTTGAAATTGTGTGAACCATCATTACATTTCAGTTCATTTATATTGTAACCAATAAAATTATAAAATACTGTGGTGTGTTTTCTGTATTTAATGAAGCTACACTGGCTCGAGAATTTTTTTTTAACAACATTAATTAAATGATATATGCTGACATTTCATAGAATTTGTGGGCATTTTCTTTTTTGAGACATAATAAAGCAGCAAGTGTAAAAGTATGAGTGTTATCTGGAACCTACCGGGTCTCCCTTGGGGCCAACGTCTCCCTTTTTTACCTATGAAAAAACAAGAAAAGCAAAGTTAGGCCTTACTACTGTGGAAAACAATAAAGTTCATCACCCTCCCATGGCTATGACAGCATCTCCTCAAAAAGATCAATGTGAACTTTCTATACTCTAAAGAATTAACATGAATATATGTCTTTAACAGAGTTATTATAGTAGGTTTTTACTTTTTTTAACAAAAAAAAATAAAAATCCAAGATTAAGAAAATGGGAAAATACCTCTCGGGTTGGTTCCTGGGGTCCTACAGAACCAAAGCAGAAGAAGAAAATGTAAACATCTCTTAAAAAATTAAAAAGAAACATGAAACCTAATTCATGACATTTACAATTACATCATTTGTCAAAACTACCAGTAAAATCTTAGACAAGTAGTGACTAATGTAGAAATAATAGTGAGTCATAGAATGAGTAATTTGTTATTTCTCACTCTGAGCATGTTGATGCTAATGTACGCTTTTCAAATGGAACTATTTAAAAAGGTGCAAAATACATAAAATGGGATGTTGAGAGACATGTAGCTGATGTATGTTGCTCCCTGCAGTTGTGTTGTGAAATGACATTATTAGCCAAACTTCACCAAAGCAGGTATAATCCAACAATGCCTTTGGTTTAAAAAAAAAAGAAGAAAAAGGAAAAAAAAAGGTAAATCCAAGTGATTCTTTTGTGAATAAAAATCCTCAGGTAAGCAGGCAGGCTTAAGGCCTCAGTCCCGTTTCTGGCCAAAAACTGATGTAAGGTGAGACACACTGGGGGGGCGCCACAAAGCTCAGTGAACCACAAAAATGCTGAGGAGGATCAAGGGGTAGTACCATCATCGGGGCAGATTGGGCAGCACTCTCCATCAGGGATGATGGGGTCGGCGCAGTCGGATGTGTCCTCACAGATCACTTCATCGCACATAACGGTTCCACTGTCACAGACGCAGATCTGGCAGGGCTCTGGTTTCCATACATCCTTGTCGTTGTACAACTGTCCGCCTAATGTGCAGCTGCCGAATGGGCCTAAGAGGAGGGAAAACATGGTGAGCGTGGGCACCCAAGAAGATAATGTAAAAAAAAAACAAAAAAAAAACCCTGTTAAATGTGAAGAAAATATCTGGTACGAACTTAAAAAGTGTAGTTTGTCCTAGTTTTGCTTTGCATAGTGTGTCTAATTGTACTGGTAACACATGTGCAGGCTCACATCATATGGAAAACACATGTGTTGGACTAGGCCACATATTTTCCAAGCTTTACACAAACCAGTTAAGTCCAACAGAACTAATTTTTTACCATATTGTATTTAATTAATATTCTATTTTTGCCTTAAAGCGTACAATCATTCACTAGTCTATGATGTTTTAGTAGAAAAGCTCTTCTAGTACATGTGTAAAAATCTGTTTATGCAGTTAAATTTGAATGAACCTGATGGTTGTGTGTTTATCTGTGCACAGGAGAATATCAACAGGAGCTGCACATCATCATCATCATCATCATCATCATCATCATCATAGATTTTCTAATGACAGAATATAAGCCTTGGTGGGAACATGACTAAATTACTTCATGTAATTAAAAACTTTTAAGGTTGTTTGGTCACATCACAGCTGGTAGATGTGGGCCTAGAGGAGCAGTGATATGGAGGATGGTTGTGCAGTTCCAATAAAGGCCACGAAGCGGCGCTGTTGACCCATAGAAGGAGGTCTTCCGCACCCCTCCTCAGTTTGGTGATTAATTGATGTCTAGACCTTTTTTGGTGGCGACGTCAGACAAAAGCAATTTTTTCCATAATCCTCTTTTAATTCCATTCTTCTTCTTCTTCTTTTTTTTTTTTACAGAAACAAAAACTAAATGTGTGAAAGTTTGAGTGTAACTGTCTGTAAAGCTTTATTGTAAAATATAAAACTATCAAGTCTAAAAAAAACAAACATGTGGTACTTTCTATTCTTCATTTGGAAACAAACTACTCACAAAATCCAGATGCTTTATTGTTAACTCTATCTAAACCCTTCTTCTTCTTCAGAACTAGTTAGCATATGTTATGGAGTGTGATTCATACTTTTTTTTAAGATTTTGCTTTTAAATAAAAAAAAAAAATGTTGCGCTCCAGTGCTTTTAGTCTGCGTCTGCTCTCTTTCAACTCAAACCTCTTGCCATTACGCACAACATACTGTGCAGCTGCACTAACTCCCCTCTGGTTTGCACTCCAGCAGGACTCACACTGAGCAAGTATCTGCACGTCGCTGAAAGCAGCAAACAATAAAGAAATCCCCGATCTAGAAATTCCTATTGGATTCCAAATTTTCCATAGAAAAGACACTGTGAAACAATGCCCCATCACTGCCCACTGGAGTCAGGTATCCCATAGAGGACAATCAGTTCCAGCAAAAACTGCTCAGCATCCTTGCGTGCTCTCCACATCTTGAAGGTGCCACAGTCCCAAAACTACTCAATCAATGTTTTTGAAAGTGATACTTACTATCATCCTCGCCTTGAGCTCTCGCCAAAAGCACTGTTGCGCTGAGCAAAAGCGCTAACCGAATATCCACAAAGCTGAACATGTCTAAATATTAGACATGTAGATTCTTTGCGGTAAGGGGAATCCTGTTCTCTCCTCAGACTCCACTCATATACGGTAGGGTCCGGTCTGTGCGTAACTCCAATCCAGACCCTAGCAGAAACTCCCTACTGCCTAAACAAATGACTTAGCTTGGCTTTTATATGCCAAAACTTTTTGGGGAGGTCCTGTGCGCACTGGACAACTTGTACATGTTTCAGTGTAGAGTCCCTCCTTCACCATAGAGAGGGGTTGTCTCTAAACATGTCAAACAAGTTCACGTTTCAGCTCCAACGTGGATGATGAGCGCACACATCATTTTACGCACCGGCTTCTGTTGCGTTCAGACGCGTCTTCTTGTTTTCTGTGGAATTTCTAAAACTGAAACCTTTGGCCTGTTTTGAAATTTCTTGCCGTTGTTATGAGATGCAATGTCGTCGCTGACTTGTATTCATCTGGACATCGGATATTATCTGTTGGATCGTCATTAGACACTGATTGCTTGAGTTATTATAGGTATATGGAAAGCGACGCAGGTGTGCTTGGTGCAGGATGCTTTGTTTTAAAGTTACTTAAGCATCAACATGGACAAATAAAACTAAATAAAACATGTTTTAGGTTGATATGTCTGAAGATCAGTGTGTTTTTAGATTACAAAGTGTGCGCATTTACGCACGGGGTAACCAAATCTAACACCCTTCTGTTTCCAAATGTCTGCTTTTCCAAATATTTTTTTAACATAGATTCTTTTCAGTGCTACATGTGTGTTTCCCATAGGCCTGTACATATCTAGTATCACACACATAGACCTGAAATATCCACACTTTTGACTTCTCATATCAATCTGCTTCATGAAGAAGAAAAGAAGAACAAGACACAATGTTTTAATAAATGAATTGGAACATATTTATAACATTTCTAACCATTACCTCTGGCATCATCACCTTATAATAAAAAGCAGAATCCACTTAAAATCTGCATTGTGCAACAATAAGATTGTCAATAAATCTGGGGCAGACTTAACATTTTAGGTAAAACAATCTATCTTAATGCACAATCTCTATCTCTAACATCATCACCATCATCCCACAATGTTTGAGACAAGAAGGGAGGAGAAGAGAAGAAAATCTGGCACATCCACAAAGCAGTCTGGTTAAACTGTGGACACGTTGCAGCTTTTACAACTAGAGTGGCCCAGTTTGACCTTTCATTTACTCTATGCTGTTGTGTGTTTTTTTGGGGTTTTTTTAAACCTGCAACACTAAAAGGGAATAATCTGAGTTTATCCTGAATTTTAAGATGCTGCTTACGAATGCATACAACCTTTAAAAATATAAACACACACTGATTATTTTTTTTCTGCAGATATTTGGATGTTAATGTCCACATTATGCACGAATTGTTGTAAAATGTCATGTTGAAAAGTCGTCTAAGTGTTTTAAAATATGGCTTCAGCTGCAGAGAAAATGAATAGTTTGTGGTTTATGGTTTTATTTGTACTAAGCAGGTCATTTTTTAGCACCTGTTCTCAGTTTAGTGAAAGCTGGACAAGTGTTTAAACACATACCACTGATAGGCAGACAGCTGTCAATCACCACACCACACAACAGCTTATTTTCTGCAGCCTGTTAAACCACACGCAGGGTTTTCATGTTTTAGGATGTGTACATGTGTACCTTTGGAAGAGAAGGTTATGAGATATTATTCATATGTGTTTTTTTTTGGTACACTATAGGATTATGAGCACTTTCCAGTACAAACAATTAAATTAATAATTCAAGTTTTTCAACATTTTAATGGATTGACCTTAATTTTGGGACTGAATTTGACTAGTGAGTGATGCATATGAAATAAAGTGATGAACATGACGAGTCATGTGCACATTACATAAGAATGTACGTCTTTAAGACAAAAAAAACCCAAACATATTATGCTCGTTTTCTCCTAAGAAATAACACAGATGCACATTGAGTAAAAATTACTTTAATACCTAAATATTTAGTGTGCTTTGAACTAAATGAATATCAGAGGTGGTAAAAGTACTCACATGCTGTACTTAAGTAGAAGTACAGCTACTTATGTGAAAAAAATACTGATTTAACTCCTTTACTTAAATAAAAGTTACAAAAAAAGGACAATTTCTACATTGTAATAGAGTACAAAAGTAAAAAGTAAACTGTGTTGTTGTTTTTTTGCCATGACCGCAATAATAATTATTGAACCAGGAAAACTCTGAAAACTTTTGAAAGTATTTAAAATAAAGCCTTTAAAATTTAGTTACTGTGTAGATAATGTGTTTGATCAAGTCACAGTACTCAGTTTTGTGGATATGGGCAGGAAATTTAGGGAGAAAAAAAGTTATAATTGAGAATAAACGTTATCATGAGATTTTTTTTGTAAATATGACTTAAAAAATATATCTAATTTTAAGAGAAAAAGTCCAAATTGTGAGATAAAAGTTCAAATTGTGAGATAAAAAGTCAAAATTGTGAGAAAAAACACCAAAATTATAAGATAAAACATCAAAATTGTGAGATAAAAAGTCAAAATTGTGAGATAATAGTCATATAACTATAATATATAAAGTCACAGTTTCTCTCCTCCACTGATTTTCCCTCTGAAGCGACTGATTTTTCATACTGTCACATCTATTTAGTTTGAAAAAGTAACGAGTCCATTCTGAGAATGTAAAGAGTATAAAGTACAGATATTTATGCAAAAATGTGGGGAATAAAAGTAAAAACTTGCCAGAAAAATAAATACTCAAGTAGATTTTTTTTTAGGTATCCGTACTTTACTTAAGTACAGTAAAGGAAGTACTTGTATTTAGTTACTTCCACCTCTGATGAATACAGGCATGTCCTGTTTCACTAAGAGGAAACCTGTTTAGTGTCACTGCTGCAAAAAACTTGCATTAACACTTGCTTTGTCTTCTTTATTCTTACTTTTTATGTTGTCAAATATATAGAAAAACCCTTTTGTGACTAAATTAAATGTTCATTTTAAGGCGTCGCAGCACAGTCACAATGACTTTCCATGAGTGAAATGAAGTTGAAGCTCACAGTGCAGTGTTTAAATAGAACTGGTAATTTTCTGGTGTTTGCCTTGGACTCAAGTTGCAATCTATAATATATTTCTGTGGTGAGTCTCTCAGAGTTCAGACTGGTGGTTTTAACTCAAGTGCTCAGAAAGAGTTTATGGCATTTATTGTTGTATTCGAATGTCTCACTTGAAAGATGCATTTTCTCATTAGTGGATAAAATATATCGTTTCCTCCGCAATGACGGACTTAAAACACTCATATGACTGTCAGTGGAAGTGTTAGATTAGCTGTGTCTCATACTCCCATGTCAAAAAGGCTTTGTGTCATAAGAGGAAAAAAATATCTGAATTGGAGCCACTGCGTTTGGAGACATTTGGGAGGAAATTCCAAGTTTGTCATTGGCAGCTTTTGGAAGAACAGAATCTGAATATGTAACAGGTTATGGAAAAAAAAAAGGTGTTTTAATGTCTTAAAGGTATCAACAGGATTTTCAGTCTTAATTTTGTTTTGTTTGGGAAAAGACTGTCAGTGTTTTCCACAGAGAAAATAAAACCAGGAGAAGCATTTATGGAGTAAACTTGTGTTTAACCCATAAAAACCCAAATGTACATAAGTGACAAAATCAATACACCGCCAAGGAACGCTAGCATCTATCTATCTATCCTGATATCAATTGTTTAAACCTTTATTCAACTGCTATTTTTAGTCATTTTCAAAAGCGTTAAGTATGAGGTCAATCCTGTGTCTCAATGAGTTCAAGAAGTATGTTGTTTTTTTTATAAACTATACAGTAATTCACAGAAATATTACAGAAATTTTGAACATGAGTGATTTTTGTCAGTTTATGACCTTATAACGGCCAATTAAAAATCACTATATAATTTATATAGTGATTTTCATGGAACCCAATGTACTTACATTATTGATCCATTACTCATTCGCTGTCACATTCACACTTGTGGTGGTCAACTACATCAGCTTCCCTAGGGTATGTTGAGTCGCATTTTGTAATAAACGTCCAAAATGTAATCACTTTTTCATTTCATTTTGTAACACATTTTGTCGCATTATGTAATAATTTATTCCATTTTGTAGCAGCAGGGCACTTTGATGGTGTGGCATTAAAACTCAAGGAGCTGTTTAGGAAACATTCCAAGTGGTTTTATTGTTTGGCTGGTAATGAAACATATTAGACAATTTGAAATTACGGATGTATTTTGGAAGTAGAAATGCAGCAAAATTTATTACAAAAAATGAGTTGGGACAGTTTATTACAAAATGAAATGAAAAAGTGATTACATTTAGGACGTTTATTACAAAATGCACCGTTATTACAAAATGGGACTCAACATACCTACTTAAGTACAGTAATGGAGTACTTATACTTTTATACTTCCCACCTTTACCCATGACCATAGTGAGGTTAAAGCAGGTTAAAAAAAAAAATTATGAATTGCTGTATATGATTTGATTTAATTTGATTTGACCAGATTTTCACTGAAAAATGCAAAAAATAAAGAGCATAAAATGAAAGTGTTTTTTAGTGTTAAATCACTTACATTTTTGTAATTATTAGGAAAAAAAAAAAAATTTTTCACAAATAACTTTCACAAAATTCGCACTGGGTCGTTATGGGTTAATGGTGAGAGGATTATGTAATTCAAAGTGGACCTCAGATGACTCATGAAGGCATTTGGTCTTCATCAGAATCAGTTCATTAGAGAAATTGAGCTCTTTAGTTATCTTTAGATTATTAGATTTTTATTTTTAGAGAGAGAGAAAAAAAACAAACGATTTGACAAATTGACATTTTGCCGTATTTCTTTCAGTACCATTTCAAAGTTCTGTAAAGGTCTTAACTGTGCATTCCCCAGCAGGCCTGTGAGCTATAGCCAGTGATACGTAGCATCTTGTCCTTGTCCACGTGTTTCTACTTGTACGATTCTAAGCTTTCACTAGACCTCCTCTAAACTCTAACAAAGCCAAATCCTCCCTGCACTTTTCTCTCTCTCTCTTATTCTCACTTAGTTTGAACCTGGACGTCTTCCATGTTATTTAGAGAGTCGAGAGGGGCATTTATTTGTTTGGGTTTTTTATTTTTTTCTTCGTATAATACCTACTTTAATTTACTGTCTGACTGGGGTGTTAAATTAGGAGCACTATTATTTTCTGTTAAACTTAAGTTCCGTGCCATTATGATTTTTGTTAATTATTTTCAATTGCAGGGTTTCTGGCTTTGTTTAGTACAATATAGACCCACCTTTTTCAGACAAATTACAGGGTATGATGAGGAAAATTGCACAGCATTGCAAATAAAATCAGTCTCTGAATAGTATATATTTAATTTTTAAATGTATAGTATCAAGTGTGTGACCAAAATATACCATTCATCTTAAAAGTTTTCCAATTGCACATGAAGATTTGCTAAATAATTGTGATAAAAAGAAAGAACAATGAAATAATATAAATGTAGATGGCTTACAAAGAGTCAGATAATATAATATAATAGACAATTACCACCACTCATTAACCCATAAAGACCCAAACGGCTACAAGCAACCAAAAGCATTTACTGATCGAAAATGTTTAATACCTGTTTATCCACTAATCATATTAATATATGCAAATAATTGTTATAAAATACAGTTTTTCACCTTTTCATAGTCGTTGGATATGACCCATTTGGATGTTGAGAATCTCCGTAGTTACCATGGAAACAGAGTCTCCTACAACACCAATTCATCAGTAACACTCATGGAGTCGAATCAATAACTGTGTTTGTAGACGTTTGTTTTTAGTCAATTATTGATATGTTTGCTGAAAAACCTATGTTTTCTCAAATTTTCTCCATTCTTAATATAGTAACACTCATTCTTTAAATTGAGCTTTGATGAATATTTACACAATCAGTGGTTTTAATATAGGAGAATATTGCTTTTCATTGATAAACCTCTAAATGCTGGGGATAAAATGATAATAAATGGTGATCAATCTCTCATGAAGAGTTAAATATAGAGAAAAAAAAATTGGAATGGCCACAAAAGTATAGCAATGGGTCTTTATAGGTTAATTAAAAAAGGAATACATAAGGAAAATAAATAAATGATAGCCACAAGTCAACTTAAATCTATCCTGGCACAGTGCCATGCAATTACATCCTGTCATTTAATAAAAAACAGATCTGAGTCAAGTCTCCCACAGAGATCCTCATTCTCAGTGAGGACAGTGAGAATCTACCGTGTACGTGTACAGACCAGCAAATGAGTAGTGTGACTACAGCAGCCGCCTCTGTGAAAACAAACCTGTCTGCAAGCTCATCCAATGCAGCAGCATCAGTTAGAAAAGAAAAAAGAGGGACTTCCACATGGCCTTATGGGGAACTGCTCAATTACAGGGTGAATGCTTGAGCTTTCTTCTGACTGTCGCTTCAAGTGGAGTCCTCTGTGAACTGCAATCATCTCAGAAATGATTTGCTTTTGTCTCGAGTCAAAGTCATTGCCACTCTCACCATCTAGTTATTTATGTTCAGGGTAGTGGTTTGCACTGCTAGCAGGCAATGGAAAACTGCCTTCTATCATATATATATATATATATATATATATATATATATATATATATATATATATATATATATGAAATCTGGTAGGACAGGATGCTTACTAATCTATTATTGGTATAATTTGGCATTGATAGATGAGATTTTAGGAAAATAATAGCTCACAAGATAAAAGTAAAGATTCTTATTGTAATTTTGACCATTTTGAATTCATTGATTAAATACTATGTTCAGTTCAATACATATAAGATATATATTTTCAGGTATGGCTAATATATTTGTACAGTAAAGTATTTAATAGGTAATAATAATAATAATAATAATAATAATAATAATAATAATAATAATAATAATAATAATAATAATAATAATAATAATAATAATAATATATTACATTCATGATGAACTTTTCATTCAGTGGAATCTCAAAGAGCAACAAAAAATAAGATTAAATATTAAGTCAGGAATAAAAGGCTAAGATAAAAACACTATATCAGATGATCACCTATTTTCTAGGTGATCATCTTTTTCCTCCTCTAAGTTATTATTACTACATCATCCTTTTGAACGTCCTATCACTGACCCTCTAATCCTTGTTAACTACAGTTGGCTATGACTATCAAGCAGAAACTTACAGCTCTTATTATTTACTCACTCATTTATACATGTTTAGGTATTTACTCAGCATTTCCATAAAACATATTAAGTTTGTAAATAGTGATCCCTGTGATTAAAGACTTGAAAATTTATTTTATTGAAATATTTTTTCCTCTTGGCAAAGTAAGTGACTTTCAAGCTTCTGTTGATGAATGTTTGTACAAAGGTAGAAATACCCACAGTGTAGAACAGAGTTAAATCCACAGCTGTGTATGAACCTGTTGGAAGCAGCAGGTTTAATGCTACTTCAGTGCAGATGTTTTTTATACAACTTTAAAGGGATAATTCATTATTTTTCACATGAATTTGTGTTTTTTCAGTGAAAATCTGGTATTTTCTCATATGTAAATTGTTGACTATTTATATATTCATAAGAGCTGAGAATAATTCAAAGGTTATTAGATCAAATAAATAAATAAAAAAATCTGCCAATTGTGACTTTTTCAAGAAAATACCATGATTACATGAACATAAAACAAGTGTCATCCACTCCAAAACATCTCAACGTCCAAATGGATCATATGTGGTGACCATGAAAAGATAACAACTTATATTTTCCCAGAATTATTTCAGCATATTGATAGGTTATTTAAACATTTTATATCAGTAGATAGTTTTAGTTACCAGTAGCTGTTTGGATCTTTGAGCGTTAAATAATAAAAGACATGAAGATTAATGTACATAAACTGTTACATTTTTGTCTCATATTATGATATAAACACCTTTTTGGCAACTACAGTGAGCTCCACTCAAAGCTCAGCCCCTCATAAGGTCCACCCACTATGACACATCACCTCCCATTTAGGGCGTGAGAGAAAATGGTGACAAACCCACTGCCCTGATCATATTGTGCCCCCTCAAATGAAACTAAGTTCATATTTTCATTGAAAACTGCGAGTTTACACTCATGGGTACTTCTACAGGATTCCACATGGGCTGTTTTATCTGTAATGTTGAACTCTCTCTGGCTTTTCTTCCCTTACAGAACACAAATTTCAGGAAAAGGCCCTTTCCCCCCCCCCCCACCCCCCCCCTGTTCTCCTTCATCTGGTTTTCTTTTCGGCTCTGCATCTGGCTTTCTCCATTTCCCCCACCCCCCACCCCTGCCTCCACACTCCGGCTCACCATCCCTCCTCCCCGCCTTCTCCCTTTTCTCCCATCCTTCTACTCCCCCACCAGTCTAGTCAGACACAGTGTGGATGGAAAATATGACTGGCTCCTTCCCTGACTTCAGATAATATGCAAGACCACTGGCAAAATGCAGTACCTCTACAAACAGGGAAAAGAAAGAGCATGCTAGGTAGTCAAAATGTATAGTACTTGTTTAAAACTGTTATTTTATCACAAACCGAAAACATACCAGTCCATACGTCATACTGTATGACATGTGCACACTTTCATACAACAAATTATTCATCTCTGCACATAATCACAAACGTTTTATGACCCAGAGAGTCGCAGTAAAAACCTCTATCTGCCCCCTCATGTGACAGTGTTTATTTCCACCATCTACACGTTAGCAAAACGTCAGAAACCAAAAGAGATCCACTATGCCTGTGGGTGTCATATTTCCGTGCCACAATAGCTGTGAACGAGCCTATTGCAATGCAGGCAGAGTACAATGATGTTGGGATGGAATATTCTATTCTGGATGGGGGGGAAACTTTAAAAAAAAAAGGAAAAAGAAGGGAGGAAAAAAAGAGGAAAAAGTGATATGACTTTTCATCTGTGTCTTTCTATTGGATGCACATGTCAGTAGCTCAACTCACTCATTGCTCCATCATTACAAATTTTTGATTAGTGTTGAAAGAGCTGCATGTCGGTGGCATTTCTGATGTTTTGTGACAATAATACTTTTCTCACTCTTCCTTTCTGAATGTCTTTTCCAGTTGACCTGCAGTCCTTTTAGGTTGGCTTGAAGCTGCTCTATTCTCACATCTGGGAAAGTTGTTCAGCATCAACCCACTCCTTGACTTTTTTTTTTTTTTTAGCAATAGTTTCCCCTCTTTTCCCTTGTACAGTAAATAGTCTTTAAAAAGATCCAACTCTCATTATAATCTTCATAATAACACTAAAATTTGGATTATTTCATTTCCTCTCCCCTGCTCCTTTCCCTTACAATTCTCAATCTGGTTTTTATAGCAAATCAGGTTAAGCATATGCACCAATAACAAACTTACAAGTACTTTTAAATAATGTGTAAAAGTGCAGGGAACCAGGGCTTGAGTCTTAAGCCGGTGTCTGTCACAAAGTGAGTTTGCGAGGAATGATTTGGGGGGAAATGAGCTCACAGATCCCGTCTGGAAATGTCGTTACTGCAGCTGTCTGCCGCCCCTTTGCAAGTCCTCATAAATACTCCGACCTACAGAGATGTTCACTTGCAAGGAAAATAGAGGAGAGGAGGAGCAGATAGGTATGACTATGGAAAAAGGGAAAGATAGAACAAGAGTGTCAAACAATGTCCAGACAATGAGGAAAGTTGATTCAGTTCTCAGGTAGATTGAGTAGGGGTTTCAGGATTAAATTAAAGGCAGCAAAATGAAAGAAAGAGACAGACTAGACAACAGGTAACCTCAAACCAAGTGAGACTGGAAATGGAAATAGGGAAGCCTGTAACTATGTAGGCTAGGGAAAAAAAATTCCCATCTGCTGGATGACTCATTCTCTCCCCTCAGCCACAGAAGTGAAATTTAACTGCCTCCTGCTTTTTTTTTCCTCCACTAACACAATGATATTTTAGATATGTTTTTAACTAAATGGAATATATAATGAGCTGGAAATATTTGGAAAACATTCATGACGAAGTGGTGTCAAACCTTAATATATTGCCACGTTTAATGCCTATATATTTCTGGAACACAAATAAGGAATGCTAATATCTGATCGCCTCAAAAAGCCTCATCAGTGAAAATCATAAACATAAATAAACAACTGGAGGAAGTGTAAAGTTCAATGTCATGTTTTCAACCATTAGACTCACCATCTTGATCAATTATCAAAACCTACAGACGTCAGTCTACAGCACTGTCCTATCTTTGAATGTTTTATTCTTTGAGAAAACAGAAAAAAGAACAAGTAAATTAACCTTGCTTAAAACCCATTAACCTGTCTACAAACATTCACTGTGACCATGTGTTTATATAAAGAACACATTGTGAAATGTTACTCACTCCTTCCCTTATAAAAGTGACACATTTAAAACACTTACATTTAAGGCAATAGTTCCACTATCTTGGGAGAAATATTTTGCCAGTAATTCCACTTGAACATTCCCAGAAGTGTTCAATATTTCACAAAGGGATAGTCCCTTCATAATAAATAATAATAATAGTAATTTAAAAAAAAAAACCTTTGGTGTAATCTTACCTGGAGACTGTTGCTGGCTGCTACAGCTACAGGTGTGCAAGGGAAATTAATGGCTAGCTTAGGTCTGCCAAACTTGTCTGCCAATATCTGCAAACCAGAGGAATCCACAGAGGGATAAACATTAGGTATAATGCAAACATAGCTCATTCATTGGGCTAAAGCATTTAACTACATCCATGTCTTCATCTCCACTGCTCTATAACGGTAGCATCTAAGCTTTGCACAATTTGACAGTTATTTATAGGGTGCGATTTGTCAAAAAAGCAGAGGGGGGGGGGGGTGTTTTTTTTTGGGGGGGGTCACAGAAAAATGTTTGCGTTGGATGTTCTGACCCTCATTCCCACATCAATAACATACACAAGGCTGATATCACTAAATGGACATGTCAAAACAACATTTTTCTATGATGGTGCTGTTCATGTGGCCTTTTCTGTTTCTGTTGGGGGGGTCATCTGGTTCTGTATACGTGGTGTTCATTTGCTGATGAATGGAACTTGGGGAAAATAAAAACAGGGGCAGTTTTTCACCAATTCTGCTGCCCATGTGCGAGGGCATGGTACGACCCGTTCTCTCTCTCCAGCCAGCGTCGGATGAAACCGAGCATGTGAGACCACGGGGTACCGGGGATCGAGCCGGTGGTTAGTCACCCTGTCCCTTCACCCCCCCCCCTTTTTTTTTTGGACTGCGACCTCAGATCAGATGAGACGACCTACTGAATGTAAGCTTATTACTAAGCAGAGGAAAAGAAACTAACCAGGATTCAACCTCAGCGGGTCAGGGTTGGCCGCTCAGTGCTGGGAGGATCCCCTTGCTGGGACCTCCCCCCATGTCTGGCTTTTGCCTCGGCTGGCTCAGGGTGGGGCAAAAAGGGTCAAGGTGGCTGGCTGGCTGTGAGCTTTACACCCCCCTCCACCCAGACTTCACTGTATGTCAAGTTCCTCTTTCAGACATTTTGTGTTCATGCCATCAGAAAGACCACAGTACCCAAATGGTGATGTCCAAAATCAGAGGGAGGGATGATCCCCCCATCCCCCCCAGCAAATTACACCCAGGTTTAGACCAAGTTTGACAAGTAGGTATCCAACTGAGGGCGTGCGTACTAAAACTGATGCAGATGCTAACAAGTGGTGCCCGGCACAACAAACCCTGCCCCATTTACACATATTTTACCTGATTTGGACAAACTCTTATCATTGCGAAAACCTTGACCTTTGACCTACATTCACTAACATTGAACAGGATCTTTTCTGGACCACCTTGAACCTTCCCTGAAAATTTCATGGAAGTTGGTCCAGTAGTGCTTGCATAAACCTGCTTACAAACACATAAACAAACAACAAACCAGGTACAACAAACCCCCCCTCCCCAAATACCCGTTTTACCTGATTTGCCTCATCTCTTATTATTGAGAAAACACATTGTTACCTCCATTTGTTGGTGACTGTGACCTTTGACCTACATTCACCAAAGTGTAATAGGACCTACTCTCAATCTAGTTTTTGCATAAAGCTGCTTACAAACAAACAAACAAACAAACAGACAAACCAACTCAAAACAATACCCCCTCCCTTTTGGGGGGCATGGTAAAAAAAAATAATGCTACATGAAAATAAGACCAACAGTTCTACAAATCAGTTCCCAGCCTTTGTACCATGGGGTTTTCATTATCATTGAGCCATTTGTTTTTAGTTTATAAGAGATGAGTGTTTAGTTGATTCATCAGAACAGTAAACATATGACTCTTAAGATCATTTTAATCCCATTTTTATTTTATCATCTTTTGCACAGATGCCATTTGTCAGTTTAAAACATTACTTTATAACCCGACACCTTTGCTGTATGTGGTAGAACTGTTGAACTATCAGAATGTGAAATACATTATTAGAAAGGTCACACACCAGGAAGTTGCAGAGGAGACACCATTGTAACTAGATCACTCCGAAAGCGCAGACCTCCACGGAGTAGTGCAAGTCTGCCAAGGTTTTGATCTGGATGTTCGTAACTTATTTGTAAACTAGTGTTCCGTGTTCGCTAATGATTTATTTTATCGGTCATTAGCAATACCTTAGAGGGTTTAAAAAATTCTAACAAATCCTTGGTCCGGTTTGTGATATGACCATTTCAATATTAAACCACATATGAAGTCACTCTGACGTTATGCGATGTCCCACAATGACCAAATTTCACATGTTAAATATGAAGCACAAGATATTGTCAGATTTAACAAAATATGTCAATAACCCTGCTTTAAGGTATGGCGTCAAAAGGTTACGTCATCAAGCCTATCGGTGTTATCTCATCTGATGTCCGAAGGTAAGACGAAGTGAATGCAAAAAACTGTGTGATACTATCTTGTCTGGATTCTGACAAGATAATATCATATGATACATTTAATACTACAGTGATAGTATCAGATAGTAGTACCACTTATGTGTTTTAACTGTTGACCTTCACTGTGACCTTTGACCCTAATAGCTCAAAATGTAATAGTTTTTCCTTCATACATTATCAATCATCTCTCTAAGTTTCATCAAAATTCGTCTATAATTTTTTGAGTTATGTTGATGACAAACAAACAAATAAACAAACAAACAGACAAACAAACACAAGGTAAAACATAACCTCCTTCGCCGAGGTAATTATCCCCTTTAACAATCTGTTCAAAATCACTGAAGGTATCTATGCAGCTACAACAGGATCATACTGTCATAATTTTTTATCTCATCTAATACTTTTTCACCTCTGTCACAAATACTGACGTAAAAGTGTGCCAAGACAGTGGCCATTTTGGTGGTGAAAGAGTCCACTGAGCTGTTTTACCTTCTGTCTATTGATACACATCATATGCATGAATACTGATATAACTAAGATGGTATTAAAAATTAAATACATTTGTCTCTCTGAAGTTAGGAGTCAGAGGAAACACCTGAAGGGACAGGACTCTGGCCCCATATTCTTCTGAACCTCTGATAACTCTTTACAGTACTTCTAGTATTGGACTGGGCACAATCATCTGGTCACCATATGGGCCCAAATCAACCTTAAAGTTGAATTTATGGAGGAAAAGACTTGTGTTTCTTGTTTCTTATGCCATATTCAAGTATGATAAAAAAAAAAAACAAGTATTATTCTCAGATCTCTTCATGATTTACCACATTTCTGAGTATATTCACTATTGGTATTTCATGGCTGTATACCTGAGTCACCTGTTATTACCTTGTTGACTTTTGCTTTCTCATGGACCTCTAGTCTTAGGCCCTGACATTACAACATATGGCACTGTAGGGCAATTTTTTTTCCCTTTTCTTTCTTTCTTTTTTTCTTTCTTTCTTTCTTTCTTTCTTTCTTTCTTTCTTTCTTTCTTTCTTTCTTTCTTTCTTTCTTTCTTTCTTTCTTTCTTTCTACAGTAAACTCCATCTGGGGTGAAGCAGGAAACCACAGGAAGTATGTGCTAAGGTAAATTTCACTATGTTTATTTAATTTGTGAGTAGAAAATCACACATTTTCAGTGTCCATATTGTTGAAATAAATAAATGGTTATATTACCTGTTTTAGTGTATTTTTTCCCGACACATAATTCGGTCTGGGTTTCAATCAAACAATTAATTTATTACAATTTATTACATACAGGAGAATCAACAATTGAGTTGGAAGATGCATACCATTTTTTTTCTTATAGTAGTGAGATTAGAAAATAAGTACCTTTAATAAGGTAATGGCAGACATAGTTTGAAGATTCTTAGACTGCACATTGACACATAAGAGAGGCACTCACATTTTTTCAGACTTAGGTTAGAAGGAAAGTGTTGGTCACTGAAGCCTGCACAAGTGATCACACACAGCTTTTTTTTTTGTATTTTACCAACTGAAAATAAATGTGACTGATTTTCATCTGCCCAATATTATTCCATCATGATGCTTTGGGAAATTCTGTCTGTGTTAGAATAAGGGAAGACCATTAAGCAATGTCATTTCTGAGCATGTGCAGTGTATCCCTCAGTCCTCGGTAGGAGTTCGCAGTCCAGGCCGAAGTTTGCTGAGTACTTTAGAATAGTTGGGAAGAAAAAAGTGACCTCAATACAAAAGAATGTAGTGTGGTCTGTTCTCCCTCCCCTAACATCCAGCACAGGCAGAAATGAGTTCTCTTAACCTACTGTTTAGTAGAGGGAGTGTGTACGTCTTTGGTCATTTAAATGGCCACAGTCGCCTCTTCCCTCTCCTCTGTAGTCTTCTCGCTCCTTTATTTCACCTCGTCTAGGCAGGGAGAGGATGTCAGCACATGCCACGTTAAACTACGCACTATAACCTAAACACTTTCTCTCTCTCTCTCTCTCTCTCTCTCACTCTTCACACTTCTTCTCACTTTCCAAATACATCTTTAAAAAGACAAAGTTGTTCATCATGTCATCTTCAGCATTTGATATGAAAAGCAATCCAACTATATTGTCAAAATAATTCACTACAAAATAAATCAGAAATTTTCCCCAATTCTCATTTGCTCACATATGGCAAGACTTTGTAAATATTTGCCAACATCATCTAGTTTCCAACTTTCCATCTTTTTTTTGGTACAGTAGTATGTAATTGCTTGTATGGGTGACCGGCTTCCACACCTACCCCTGTTATAACCTTCAAGCAGTTTTATTAATGAGTTGTCAGCTTGTTACATCATGTGGTTTGTCAGTGCTCTTCAAGTATCAACATCCTCTGATTGGACTCGATTTCTTAGGCTTTTTGAATAATTGGCCATCTTGTGAGTCTCTCTCAGAAGTCCCAAGAGAAGACATTTCATGCATGGTGAGGTATCCTGGTGCCAGCCACATGTTTAAAACTATGGCTACTGCTGCTGGTGCTGGTGCTGGATGAGGAGGAGGTGCAAGATTTATGCTTTGCCTCCCGTGTCACTCTGAAAATTCAGTACTAACAGCTTTCAGATGTTGTTTCGAGAGGAAATGTGGAGGATATAAGGATTGTGGGGAGGGTTTCTTCTATGTATGGTACTATGCAAATGATGCTACTGTTCTATGGAGTGATTTTTGGGACAAAATTAAGCATATTCACAGGAAAGTAATCTGTGCATATTTGAGATATGCATGTGTCTTTGGTTGTAGTTTATCATGTAATAAATATTTGCAAATTCTAAAATGAGTCCATTTGTACTTATGTGTTGTGTGTTTGATATTTGTCAGATCACGAATGGAAAAGTTGCGACATCAAAAACTGCATTTATGAAACGAAACAAAATGTTACAAGTACACCGTCTTCAGTATGAATACCAATTTCTCAGATGGAAGAAAGTGGTCAAAAACACATCATCACTTACATCATCATGTCACAAGCATTATCCATTGAACACAGAAACCAGATCGAATTCAAACAATCACCGCTCAGCAGCAACTTCAGTCCTAGAAAATGTTTTACTTGTAACACATTACGGGTTCTATTCATGGTAAAAAAAAATTGATTTCCTTTATGACTGAAAGCAATGGCATAACTGATGACATATTTTTAACACTTTTCTTCCATTTGAGACATTTGTATTTATCTAAAAAAGTTTGCTTAAGGAGCGCTACCTGGACTCAAAATGAGCAATAATAATTAGAGGTGCTCTATTGGATGGGAAAATAGCAAGACAAAAAAGAAAAAATTACAAGGCACTCTCTTATAAGTGAAAATTAAAAAGCCTTTATTAAATTGGCTTGGTTACAAAAACCTATAAAATCATATTTAAAAAAATCATATAAAAAAAAAAACCCAACACATTTCAGCATCATAGTCTTCATCAGGAAGTCATTTGTATTTATACTGAAGACGGTGTACTCATAACTTTTCATTTCGTAAATGTAATTTTTGATGTTCTGACAAATATGAAACACACAACCCATTAGACGTACAAATGAACTCATTTAAGAGTTTTCAAATATTTATTTTATGCTCAACTACAACCAAACACACATGCATATCCCAAATATGCACAGATTACTTTCCTGTGAATATGTTTAATTTTGTCCCAAAAATCACTCCATATTGATCCTCTTTTTTTTTTTTTTTTTAATTGTACATGAGGGGAGAGTTCATGACAAATTACTGCCACCTCTATCATATGTAGAGAATCCTGTTTTATGTCATATTAATATTTTCATTTCCTTCACCTGATTATTTTTAGTGAAATTAAAAGTGCTCTAAAAGAATGTGACGGAGAACACATGTAACTCCTCCCATTTTTTCATCTTCAATGAAAGGAAAAGTTCCAGCTATACTTCTTATAGACCTATGCTGTCATGAACATGGGTAACTGTCATTATTGCTGCTTATGTGCACCTGCAGCTACAGCTTTGTTATATGGACACCTGGATCATTCTGAAACCAGATTTCCCCATTTTTACTCTGTAATGCTGTGACTGGTATTGTAACAGAAGCTCCTGCAATTCACCATTTAACTGCTTGTGTTAAAATGTCTTATAAAGGCTGAACAATAACCCATGTGGTGCAATTTTTTCACTTTTCGTCACTTTCAAACTTAATTTAATGAACCTCTTAATACATTAACCTATTAAGACTTATTTTATATATATATATATATATATATATATATATATATATATATATATATATATATATATATATATATATATATATATATATATATATATATGGAAAGGTGTGACTGTATAGTTGTATATGTCTACACCAAAGTGGTTTAAAATTAAGAGGAGTTTTCTTCAAATGAGTAAGTTAAAGGTAAGTGTAGACAAAGCAGTGAGTGAATATCACAATGACTAACTCCCCGGCTGTTGGCGCAGCTAGCTCAATAAACTTTCATCCTAAAATAAATGCAAAATTAGAGGGTTATTGCATGGAAGAAAAAAAAAAAAGGCCACTGGGCTTGGTCCTTGGACCCACACACATGGCCGCAGTGGAGTTTCTTTCCTGTCTCCTATTATTCCTGGTCTTCTGCCTGGTTGAGTTACAGAGAAAGAAAACCAGAAGAGAAGAGGCAAGAGAATGAGAGGAGAAGGAGAGGAGAAGGAGAAGGAGAAGGAGAAGGAGAAGGAGAAGGAGAAGGAGAAGGAGAAGGAGAAGGAGAAGGAGAAGGAGAAGGAGAAGGAGAAGGAGAAGGAGGAGAAGGAGAGGAGAGGAGAGGAGAGGAGAGGAGAGGAGAGGAGAGGAGAGGAGAGGAGAGGAGAGGAGAGGAGAGGAGAGGAGAGGAGAGGAGAGGAGAGGAGAGGAGAGGAGAGGAGAGGAGAGGAGAGGAGAGGCACGACAGATGGAAACACAGAAGCAGATGAACAATAAGACAGAGGTAGATGCATAAAAAGGGAAAGACAAAGAAAGACAAAGAAGGAAAAAGGGAAAGAAAGAAAATGAAACAGTGGAGCCTCTTCATCCTCTCCCTCCTCCATCTGATCTTGGTTGTGTTTCAATAAGGCATTGGAGTAAATGTAGAAAATGTGGGAAGTGCAGCCATTTTGTCAGAGCTCCTGTTTCAGTCAAGTTTCCAGAATGCAGAAATGGTGATCACTTTTGGTTAATCAGTCAAATATAAAAATGCAAACAGGACAGAATGTGATTGATACATTGGGGCTGCATATATTAAACATAGAGTTAACTTTTTCTACCTCATATTTCCACATAACTGTAGGTTTCATTCCTGCCCAGGTACAGAAACACTTGCAAAGTCTCCCTTAACACCTCATGCTTTTACTCATTTCGACTCTCTTCTCTTTAACTCCTTTTCCAGTCACTTCCCTAGTTGTGTGTTTAGTAGCTGAGCCATGGATGTGTCAAAGACTGACAAAACCAGATGTTTTTGGATGCTGGTGCTGCAACCTGAGCGAACATCTTCTGTTCAGCAGCCAAGTATGTGATCGATAGGACTAAAACAAAACTTGTTCTGGAAATGTTTCTCAGGGAACACTGATATGAGGCTAGTGGTGATAGTAAATTTAAAAAAAATAAAATGTATTTTGGCATTTTCACAATCTTTATGCCAGATCAAACACCAGCTTGCGTTAGATCCAAGTGTAAAGACCTTTTTTACATGCATGTTTATTAGAGTAAGCTGAGATTCATATAGAAGGGCCTTCACAGCAGAGAGCCCCCCCCTCCTAAAAAGAGGTTCCCTTTATTATTTACTAACAGAGAAGATCAAGGCTTTTTATTCAAGGTGTTTCAGCACCCCTGGGTGTTTTAAGACAGTACTTTTGTAGTTTATAGAGAGCCAGAAACCAGTTTGGGGCCCTTGCAAATTGTACAGTAGGGGACTGAGTGTACCAGAGTACTAAAATTTTTAATGGTTGTGGAAAAATTTCACAAAAAAGTGTGCCCCCTCTCAATACTATTAGCTTTAAATTATGCCATGCATGTAACATTGTGATTCTACAGAGCTAAGCTAAAATCATGTTAGTATTTAGATATGCAAATAGCTATGTGGAAAATAACTAAAATATTCAAAATACAAGTGTCAGTAGTTTAATACATAACATTTCACATTTGTCTAGGCTGTGGTCAAGCAAAAAGTTGTGGGGGTAAAAAGTAAAGCCAATATGTCAAAAATCTGCAATATCTTCAATGTCCACTAAGGGATGGTTCCAAATATGAGTCAGCATGGTCTAGCATGGTCCAATGGCCAAATTTACAACAGAAATAAACATCTTTACAGTCTGGTCCACAATAGGTTTTGGTTTGTATAGTTAATTTTCTATGATAACTGTATGTGGGCCCAGTTTGTATGTACATTATTTGAGTAGTTTATATTAAAGTGCAAAATTATACATTATTAAAGCAATGGTCACTTTAAGAAAGGGTTGAGTCTGTGTTTGCTCTACTGTGGACTATACTGACATAAGGGTTAGCTCTTCATAGAATAAAACTTACACTGACAAGACAGAAGGATCCGCCATGATTTTTACTATACGTTTAATTACAATATCTGATGTAACATTAGCTGAGGTTACCATTCATTTGTATTTAATTCTATGGTCTCCCACCTAGCCTCCTAATTATAAAGAATCTGCAATTACTTAATATCATTTATTATTATTATTATTATTATTATTATTACAACTTTTATTTGATTTGGTAAAAGTTTTGAATAACTAGTGGCTTGTTTTTCTCCAACTCCACTTACTTATTTTAGAAATAAATAAATATTACATAATTATATAATATGGAGGTCCCAAAATGGGGCTTCAATTAAGTTCTGTGTTCATGGTGTAGTGCTTTTGAATGTACGAGCTGAAACTGAAAGTGTTAAACAAATTGTGCCCTGTAGCAAAAAAAAAAGCTAAAGAGACTATAATGATTGTTAGGGTCTTTACAACACAAGCTAAAAGCCCTGATTGTTGCTACTGGGCTTTTCTTGGATTCACCTAAACCAGGATCAGGCTCCCCTGTGATGGGGCTCCATAAAGCATGCTTCCCCTTCGCTAATGGGTAGCATACGGAAAGTAGCGGTGATAGGGCACCAAAGATGGAGCGGTCGGTTTTACACACCCTCTAACAGGATGAGGTAGTTTCTCCATGAAACCATGAATCTGTAAACACTGACCCCCTGCCGGTGCAAACCTGTTGGAGGAGGGGCTACAGATTCATATGTGCAACACAGAAAAAAGCCAATTAGTCTTTATGAGATGCTGACGTGACGGCATCTTGCATCCTGGTAAATTAGGTGTTTAGAAACAAACTATGAATGTAGGAAAAAGTTTAAGAACAGTGAAAGAGTCTCGAAATGGTGTGAATGAAGTTGAATGTAATGTATATTTTGGTGGTTATTTGAAGAAAGTCCATATAAATATGTCCATATAAAGCTAACTTTGGCTCCATAGCATGTCAAACTGTCAGTAGATAAGTGTATATGTCTGGTGTTGCTCTTTGTTTTTGATGCTAAAGTTTTTATGATTGCACATTTCTGAAATGAGAATTTTAAGCCTTACAAATCACTTACAGTTTATACGTTACAGTTTATGAAATTACCATTACCTTTAAAAAGTTGCTTTAACTTCAGTCTTGCTTTTAAGTCAAACCACAATGTAAACAGTATTTATCAGAACTAACTAGCATTTTGCAATATGGCATCTACTCTTATTAAACCAAGAGCTACTTCTAATCTAGAAGTACTGAGTTGAAATCATGTCTTTTTAACACTAGCCAGATGAGTGAAATTTCAGCTAAATCTGTCTGTACCTTAGGCAATGAAAAACTATAAATACATGAAAATTTTGCAATATTGTGAGAATTTATTAAAGTGGGTCAGTATGATAGTATTATACTGACCCACTTGAGATTTAATTGGTCTGTATGTGGGGCCTGAACTATAATGATTATATCATAGTGCAATTTTTGCGTTTCACAAATTTATCCCAAGGGCCAGATTGAATCCTTTGGTAGGCCAGATTTGGTCCACGGGCCACATATTTGACACCTGTGCTGTAGTCATGTTGTATCATTACATTCTAACTAAACTGGGGAAATATTGTCAATTGTTTCAATATCAAACATTAACACTAGTACCAATATGATACCATTATACAGGTAATAAATACAATAGGCAGTATGTTCAATAAAACTACAGATATATTGAATTTTAACATCAATGGAAACATTTGAGTGCACAAATAACAGAGGTCTAAATATGTTCAGATTTTTTACTACAGGAAATATTTTTATTTGTTTATTTTTTTTTTTACATTCAAGTATTATCCAGCATCCAAATACTGACAAATCTGCAAACATCGTACCACAGCCGTAGTGTTTCAAACTCTTTAGAGGAAATACCTTAAAAAAAATTAAATCAATAAAAAATACCAAGCTTTAAAAAAGTTGCCAGACAAAGGGGTCAGGTTTGATTAAAAGAAATGACAGCTTTTGTGGTCTCCACGTCACATGTTTAACTATAATAGAAGACTGGTGGAGATTTAAGGGAGAGTTGGGAGGGGGCGGGCTTACAGATGCTCTGGCTCTGATTGGCTGCAGCTGGTTGCCCATATTTAGATTAGTGTCATGTCCCTCCCTGGTTTGTGTTCAGCTGTGTGTTGGAATGGAAGATGTCTGCTTGCACTCTCGCCATATCACATCATGGAAACTCACTGAAAGCATTTTCACTGGCTCTGAAACGCACCTTTCTCTGTCATCTGTTAGCCTTCCTTTCTCCAAACAGATCTACATGTTGGAGGAGTTTGTTTTCAGAATGACAGCCGTGAAATTCGTGTTCTCTTTCTAGGCTCAAGACTGGTGTAATAAATATGAATCCAATCATGAATCAATAGTCGTTTTAAAGGTTGTTTTCCTTGTAAGCTGTAACATTTTAAAAAATGACGCTTGAGTTATATGGAGATAAATGTTAGGGCTTACATTTTTAGGTTTTACTACATTAAAGGTAGTTTTGACCCAGAATAGAACTCCTCTCATCACCTTTGGTGCCCAGTTGTCATTCTTCTGATTCTGTGTCAACGTGTTAGCTTTCCAACTTCTTTTTTTTTTTTCATCCATGTCCACGTTTACAAGCAGAAGAGGACAAAAAAGAGGAGGCGCTCGTCTTCCTCTACTTCTTCTCCTTCTTCCTATTCTTCCTCTTCTTCTTTTCTTTGCCTAACATGAAGCATCAACTTTTCATTTCCCAGGCCTGCCACATCAACAAAGGGAGTATACTTGGCTGAGGTGCAAAGAGGAGGAACAAAAACAGTGTCGAGACAAAAAATGTTAGAATTGACCACAGAAGGAAGAAAAGAAAGAGAAAAAAAAGAGAGGGAGGAGCAGTCGATTCTTGCTATATTGAGTTTGTATGATGATGGTGAATGAATCTGTTGTAATGTTCACACCTTTAACTTCCAAAGTCAAATAATAAACTATAACCTGCAGACTAATATATAGGATACGATGTGATAATGCAACATTCATAGTATATAAAGAGATGTTGGATTATAAGGTCAGCACCTCCCAATTTCCAAGTGTGAGTAGTAGTTAAGAAGTCAGACTTTTAATTAAGTTTCATGCTTATACTTAACCTGATAATGACAGTAACCACCTACTTTTCAGACAATTAACCACTTCCTGCCCTTTCAGAACCTTCTGACTGAAATGGCTGCACTTAAGCAAAAAGCCAAGACACCACAGAAGAGTGACATGGGTTATTGTTAGGTTTAGCAACTTCTACAGAGGTAGTGTCTTCACAACAATTTCTTGTTTTATTACAATCAATAGAAATCACCTTTGCATATATCCGACCTGGTTATAATGATATACTAACCTCTTCAGACCCAGACTTTTTTTTTTTTTACATTAAATAATTGCCTTTTTTGGAACCAGTACAATGCAAGATTTTTATTTTTTTTTCATTATAAATTTTTTTATGTAATGTACTTTGCAGTGGACATTTATTTATTTTTTCTTCTATAAAGCTGTGAAAGTCTTGTCCCCGTACGAGGATGCAGGGTCTGAGGAGGCTAAGAAATGTTGTGACTAAATGGGAATTCTTATTGTTTTTTAACCCTAGAACACAATAGATAAAATTAGTAACACCATCACTAAAGTCTGGTATATTTTACCCAATATGAAATACAATTTTGATAATTTTTTTGTAACAGTAAAACACTGTATGCCAACTTGTGGTCCTCCTCTTTAATTTCCACAATATACAATATCACATAAAATACAAAAAGGTACCATGGTGGGTTCTTCCAAAAGACAGAAACACAGTGAAAATCACATGACAAGAATTGTGTGGGTCACCCAACATTAGTGTTCTAAGGTTAATTTGACACTCATTGTCAATACATGCCACATCCACACTCCCCACCTCCATGAACAGATTTTGCTCCTCCCCCTCTCTCTCTCTCTCTCTCTCTCTCTCTCTCTCTCTCTCTTCTCTCTAATTTTTGTCCTGTCTCTACCTGCCATGCACATTGCTGAGGTTTTTCCTCTGTCTGTACACCCATTCTCTGCTTCCCCTTTAACATCCCTCACTAGTGGGAGGGGACAGGCACCCGTTCAGAGGAGACAGCCACCCCAGGGCATCCACAGAGTTCACAGGGTAGGACTGTAGGCCATATGTGTTTGTGTCATAATCAACAAACTCCGCCCTTTCCCACCCACAAAACCCAGCCCTGCCTCACCCAGCTGCCCCTGAAGGAGCCTTTTTTTTTTTTTTTTTTTTTTAAATACGTCGACAAATATAATACATCATTTCTCCCTCCTTCATCTTCTTGCTCTGTAAAAATGATGAAGTGTGAACAAGTTACAGTATTGATCCTGTGTGTATTTTGTTCTGCATTACAGGATTTTCTATTTTAGCAACTTTAATTTAAGAAAGGGCTTTTATTGTTCAGTTCACAACAGTAAAGTTTAAGGAAAGATTACGACTATGCGGTGCTCCTCCCATTTCTACTCAGTTGATTGTTTTTATTCCAAAATTTGAGACAAGTCTAACTTTTTTTTTTTTTCAGTTTTCCACTTGGGTGAAATCTAATACCAAATGGTTTTCTCCTGTGTATATGCTTAATTATTGTCCAAAATATAGGCTACATTCTCTAAGTTCCTTTGTATTAAAGAAGAGACAGGGAAAAAGGATGACGGCACTTTAGAGTATGTTAGGTAAATGAGTTAAAAGGGAACATCTTTTTGTTCTGTCCCTGCATATGAGTCCAATTTCCAAAGCATCTGGAATCATTTAAAACTGTACTGCTGGCTGTATTTTACCCTGCTCTGCACTGTGACTTTAGCTTCGGAAACAAAACCTGCATAAGGAAAAATTATTCAGGACATTGTTATATGGTTCATCATAACAAAATGGTTATATCCCTTTACATTTATATAGTTTTAATTACTCTGTTACCTAGAAAGTTGGAATCATATTGTCTTTGGACACATTCCTCTTTTTACACAACAGTAATCGCCGTTGACCAGGGGCAATGATCACATACTGGGTCCCACTTACACTTTATGTGACAAGAATAAATCATATTGTCACAGTCATTTCATGAGAAGAGGATAACTTCAATGACAACAGTGTATATAATTAAGAGAGATTCCACCACCCTTTAAACCAATGAACTCTAAATAGATAAGTGGTGCCAAGCACAACAAACCCCGCCACTCACAAACATTTTACCTGATTTGCCCCATCTGTTATCATAAAGAAAACACATTTTTGGTGACTGTGACCCTGACCTTTGACTTACATTCACCAACATTTAATGAGATCTATTCTGGACCACCTCACACCTTTTCTGAAAATTTAATGGAAATAGATACAGTAATTTTTACATAAAGTTGCTGACAAACAGATAAACAGACGCAAAATGCTGAATATTGAGTATTTGTTTTCCTCCATTGAGCTACAATATCAACATGCAGTCCATACATCAGGGTCTTAGTAACTTTAAAGCCAGTTACTGAATGCTAAACATAATAAGCACTGGAGACACTTACAGCAATATGGTCTGGTTATATGTAAACGGTAGAATTAGATACTTATTTGGTTACATTTATTAAAAATAGTATAATTACAAAAACACTGGAACTCTTTTAAAGTAAATTGACGTTTTTCTGTGATGTTCATCATTAACCCACATGTCAGTCTGGGGACAGATGTTTCCTGTTTCCTGTTTGTTGGGCAAATCAGATACAGGGAAGTGTGCAATATAGGGAAAGGAATACACCAGTGTTTCCCAACCTTTTTGAGCCACAGCACATATTTTAAATTAGAAAAATCACAAGGCACACCACCAAACAAAAATGTCACAAAAAGTAGAGGTTTTAAAAAATAAAATGCAAATTTACTCTCTCTGGACTTATTCAGTGTGAAACCTGGGCCTGTTTAGTTAAACACAAAGCTAATATTCTAGCAGGAATTGAAGAAACACACACAAATGTTCTTCAACAGATCTGAGTGGATCAGTGGCGTGTGCTATTGTATGAATCCATTCATACAATATTTATAGTATATAGTATATACTATATATAGTATATAGTATTCATTTATAGTACAAATAAGGTAAAACGGGATAATTTTTCATGGCACACCTGAGGATTTCAGACTGGTTGGAAAACACTGGAATACACCAATACAGTTTTTAATTTCAGAGATTCAAGCACTTAGATTTCCTAAAAGGTTAAGAATTTTCATATTTTTTCAAGAATAACCACATGTGCTATAGACAAGTGGGCGGTGCTAAGTTGCTCAGTGTTTGTTAATGTAAACAGACTTCGATTGATAGCTTTTCATGAGCTATAGTGGCATGGGAACATAGTTTAAGTACTTTATTTGGAGATTGAGTTATTATTCCCCACCCAAATTTAATGCAGACCTGAGAGGATAATATGACGACGTGATCCAACATCACGTACAGCATGATTTGTGCGTATTTCGTGGACTCCATCGCATATACACGGGAAAGCTAATGACAGTGTAAAAAGCCTCCAATGCGTATCATAGAGACAAAGTCGGTTGTGTAATGTCATACAAATACAGTCGTTTTGTGTATCTGAAAGCAAATGTAGAGCCTCGTCAATGTTTGACTAGTGCCTCGCACGCGCGCGCACAAACACACAGATAGGGCTGCCAACTCTGTGAAGGGGAAATACGGGACACTATGGCAAATCCTATCAGATTAACAGACCTGTTTTTTATGTAATCCTCAATCAGATCAGCTCAATACCGGACGTAATTTTGTTTTTAAATACGGGGCAATTCAGTATTTCAATGGACGTTTGTCAACTCTACACACAGAACACTGTAAACTATCTATCAACCCGTACACATACATCAATGATGTAACGTTAGCTCTACCGTCCATGAACATTAGCTTATATGGTGAACATTGTTTGTCCCATCTCCAATCAGCTGTTTTAGCAAAACACCGGTAGCAATGTTAGTGTACGATAACTTCTTCACAATTAACAGTATTGTCAGTGTCATAGCTAAAGCTTTCATTTCGTAGCTAAAGTTGCTGAACTTACCATCAGATAGAAGTTTAAGTCTCTTTGGGGACAAAGAGGCAACTCGGTGACCCGTTGTCTCTTTGGTTGTCGGTAAAACCAGTGGATTTTGTGGATTTTGGAAATTCAAAGCCTCCATCCAGGCCCGTGATGCAGAGTCACCATTAACCTTGAGAAAATGAAAACAACGGATGTTCTTTGTGGCAGGTTTGTGGTCAAAACACTCTCTATCTAACCACTTATTCAGGTGTTTTCTCCAACCAATGACAGCAAAGGTAGGTCCCGAACCACTTTTCCTCTTGAAGTTGTCCATTATTTTTCCTCACTGAATCACTGTGTTTATATCGATGTTAACTAGTAAAACCAACCGGAAGAGCCAGAATGGAAGTGAAAAGCACACGCGGGAGGATTTCCGGAAGTAAAGCGGAAATGGGTCAAAAACTTGACTTTGTCGAGATGGTTTGATATTTTTCTTTTTTTTTAAACTGTCTTTTGTTTCTGTTTTTTGGTTTATTTATCAACGCTTGTATTGTACTCATTTTGCATTGTGTGCTTATTGTTGAATTTAGTTTTTGTATCGCTATGTTGAGTTGTGTGTGTGTACTGTACATCCTCTCTGTTGCGCAAGTTGTGGGAAATAGTTTTTTATGTTGTTGATGACCCCGGGGAAACGAGCTACTGTGGTGTACAGCAGCTAATGTGTATCAAAATAAAATAATACTTTAAAAAATTGTGTGTAATGCTGATATTTTTAGTGAACTGTTCATCAGCTGTTTTGCAGTAGCATTAATATTTATCTCCTGTCTTTTTGAATGTCTGATCCAGACAGACACATAGTGAAAGTGATTCCTGCAGCCTCCATTTTTTCTCCTTCAGGGCAGTGCAAGCCATAACAGGCAGACTACCTAATTTATGTCACCGATGGCTATGGTCTGTTCCACCCACATGTATACACTTTAAGTAGCTCTGCACACTCTTACAGCCTCAACAGTTGTATACACTTTTGAGTGTATTTTTACCTTTCCTTAAATTGTTTTGTGGACGGTATCCTCCCAAATATACTACACACAGACTAGGAAAAGTGTCAGACCAGAAGGCAAATGACATTGTGGTTGAATGTGTGTGGAGCGGTTTAATCATACTCAGACTGCTGGAGACCAAATATAAGAGTGCATAGAGGATGAGTAATGAGACAGACACCATCAAATTTTTTAGATTTCTAACTGAATCTACTAGAAGTGGATCTGAATATGTCTGGATTGCAGTGTTTATAAAGCTCATCATTAAGATTCACTTTTGCCAATTTGTGTCAAAGAGCCTAATTCTGAGATGATCCTGCCAGTGTGACCCGAGTGATGAAAGAAAAACATGTAGGTATGAGTCCTCTGGGACCATCATGCTGTGAGGCCTTATCCTCAGACCTGGGACCAGTGAGCCAGGGCCAGAGAAAACAGACTCTCCTGACAGGAGAGGAAAGCCTATGCCTGAGACTTCACAGGAGATCACAACTGAGGAATTAGTGTCAGTCAACTGGAAGCTAAGATGTGCCCTCCTGTGTGTTTCCTTTAGTTTGGATGAAAAACCGTATGATACATTTCTTCTGGTGACATTGTTTAGTCAATAAGTGATAAATGTAGAATGTTACAGTACACAGAGTTTATCATTTAAATTGCAATATGAGTTTGAGTCTTGAGTTTATTGGAACATTTTCACATGTGGTTAAAAATCAGAAACTCAAACTGAAGGAAACTTTGGATCCTCTGAGAAACTGAGTGTGCCACCTTCTGGCCAAATGCTTCTCATAATTGTGCTAAGTACAAGAGTAAACAGTTGGTGTGTGAAGATCAAGAGGCAGGCATGTGTCGACAAACTGTGTGACATTTTGCAAAACGTAGGGAGAACTCGACTCTACAGCTGACACGGATGAGGGAACATTTATCTGAATATGTTGAGCCCTAATTCTCTTTGGCCTTCATATATATATATATATATATATATGACCAGAAAAATAGCACCTTTTCCTGTATCCAAATCATGTGTGGAAGACAAATCTCCCAATGAGGAAAGTTGAAATCACATCCAGAGAAGAGCCCCCTCTAGTGCGTATTGTTTCCAACATGACAAACATCAGACTCACAACGACTCCATAAACTGGGTTACCATGTAAACACCAGCCTCTGCAGAAAGACCAGTGACGAATGCGGATACATTAGGGTGATGAGGATTACTCAGTGGAGGGAGAACTTCAAGACGAAACAGTGAAATGTGAGACTTTGGATCATGTTTGAAGCATCTCCTTGGAGGAGGAGCTGTAGTCACATAGTGCAGATGGGTGTGAAAGTGCGATAAGATTAACTCTTTCACCTAACCACAAGACTGGGTCAAACTCAGAGCAAGATTAATCAAACATTAAAGAACTACTTAAAGGTTTTTTGTCTATATTAATGTCTCCTGTGTTTTATATATTGTGCTAGTATGCTCCTAAAGCTTCTGTTCAACTAACCTGACAGGCATCTCACCTTGGATAGAAGCCAGTGATTGTTATCTTCAGTACAGCTCTAAAGCACAGTATAAACTGTGATCACAACAGAATGTGGCTTTGTGGTTTTGAAGGTGGTGATTACTTTTCTTTTCACTTGAAAAATGTCTCCCTTCCATTCATGTCATTATACTAATGGAAATAAATTGAAAGAGGAGTTGGTGACAATTTTTTAGTACAGAGAGGGATAAAGCAAAATAGTTTGGGAGTGTGTGTGTGTATACATATATATATATATATATATATATATATATATATATATATATATATATATATATATATATATGTGTGTGTGTGTGTGTGTGTGTGTGTGTGAGAGAGAGTGTGTTGTGAAATCTCTGCCACTCAATCTCAAAAATGTAGAATTTCTTAAGACTGAAAACATAAAATAGAAATATTCTCCCTACACTGTGTTTTCCAAGTCCTGCATCTTATCTGGTTTTCTGTCTCTCATCCAAACTCCAACATGGAACATAATTTACAATCAAATCTGCGGAGCAGCCTCACTGGAAATATTACAAACAACTTGAAGGAACAGTAGGGAACAAGCATTCTTTGGTTCTAATGTTAATATTTTAAGGTTTTGGATTGGGGAGGGGGGGGGGTTCTTTCAAGTTTTGTTTTAATTCATCTTCTCTGAGTTCAACCACTGAGGAAACATTTTGAGTGGAAAAAATCTGGTGAGTTTTTCCTTTTATCAAGAATGGTACCGTAAACCAGATCCTTTACTCACTTAAATGTCATCGTTTTTGTTTTGTTTTTTAAGATTAAATAATCTAGAATAGTTCTAAATGACAGTATGCAGAACAGTTTTCTGAGCAAACAGTGCACAGATATGTAGACATACTAGAAACAGCAGTGTATCAGATTGTAGAAAGACTTGGGGAAGCTGCCATTTTCCTTTGGATTTTCCATTTAGCTCAACAGAAAGTTGGCCTGAAGTGGCAGATTTAAGCAGACGCTGGAGAGGACGTTTGTAATCCGAGCAAAGGAAGAAAACAACAGTAGCCTGATTCATTTTAAGTCACACAAATAAAAAAGAATCCTAAATGTCATTTTTAGTTCATGAACTCTACAGTAACAAACACTACACTTGAGTTTTAAAGTATATAATTACTATTAACAGTTTCCCCTAAAAAGAGCTTCAAATTGTAGCTGATCAAATTGTAGTCTCATTAAAAATAGCTGCAGTCTGGTCCTGCGAACTATCTACGGCCTAGATCGTTCTTTCTTTTGGGTTGTCTTAAACTTTCTTATGTGACTCTTCAGATTGGTAGCAGCTGTGGCTGTTGGCTGTGTTCAAGCTGTGGAAGGCTACAGAGGGCCAGTGGGGAGGAGCTCCAACATCTGGAAAAGAAAGAAATCTGGCCAAGACACAGAGAAGAAAGCCCAGCAATATGAATACTTCATTTCTGTAGAGATTCATTGAATGTTTTAACTTAACTCTTTTAACTTCATCTAAATATAACCCTATATATTACTAATATTGTTGGGACTGGCATTAGTAATAGCTTCTGAACAGTGTTTTTTTGTTTTGTTTTTTTTTTGTTTTTTCTGCTGGTTAGAGAGTGTAGGAAAGAGTAGACGTAACAGTGGAAAGAGTGGACTGCTGTTAGGAGCCGACCCTCTGGGCCTCTCCTAATGTAAGAGCGTGTCTAAACATGTGGGAGCCGCCTACAAAAGGAAAAGAGGAAGGGGGATGAGGTGGTGTTTATGGTCAAGAAAACCTTCAATTCTAGATCCATGGTTTAGGTTTGTGCTTTTAATGAAATGGTAAAAGTCATTATTTCCTCTTGTGTTATAGATATTTTTGTTGCTACAAAGCTGAAAGCTACAGTAAGTCTGTAAGTGTAAGAAATGGCAAACTGCACAGATGATTTTTTATTTTATTGGCAGTGAGAAAACTGCCCTCAAGTCAGACACACTTATGAGGGATGAGATGCACTTTACAGACAAAATATAGACAACGCTTTCCAACACAACATATTAAATGTCTGAATTGTAAGTAATGGCTTCAATGATTATAATCATTTAAAGGATGAGGAATGTGGATTGGAATTAAAGTCACAGGAGGCAAAAAAAAAATCAAAAGAAGAAATGCCAGAGTTTTCCAATTGTGTCTCCTCTATGTCCAAATCGAAAGATTAAATATAACAATAGAGGTGTGTGTTATATATTTTTTTTCCTCATTTGTGTTTTGAACCTCATGTTTATATCTGTTCTTCATATATTGTTATATGTAAAAAAAAAAAAAAAAAAACAATCAATAAGGGTGCATTATAACCTAATTGCACTTTTGTCTGTTTGGAGTAACCATGCAAATATGTGACAATGTGCTATAGTTTGAATTTGAAATAAAGATAGATTAGTTGATTCAATTTCATGCACCCTTTGTAAAAATTAAGCCAAATATCACAATTGTAAGAATATAGGAGTAACAGACTAGTGGCTAATGAACCCTTCACCAGCAGAAATCCCTGCAGACTGGTGTGCTGCTTGTAATTGTCCCACTTAGTACCCAACTTTGATGTATTATTACCCTGCAGCACAACAGCAGCACTACTAGTTATTTGTCTAATTTTGGACTGAGGGTAAACTGGTGACCTCCTACTCATTCTAGTCTTATTATTAAATAGTGTTATGAGACATAGCATTGCTAACATGTTTAGCTCTTGACATGCTAACCCAATACCCTATTGGGTTAGCATGTCAACAGCTAAACATGTTAGCAATGTAATACAATGACCCCCACCAAAGAATTGCTTTTATTTTCTGTTGTGAAAATGTTCATTTTTGAGTGTTTTAAATGTCGGAATAAAAACAAATTGAACTTCTTCTTTTTTCTTTTTTTTTTTTTTTTTAAAGAAAAGAGTTATTATAAAGTGATGGTCTCAAATGGGCCTTGTGCATATTTACTGAGTCTTGACTTGACCTTGGACAAAGAGGATGCTGGCTTTTCAAGACCAAATGAGACCACAGCTGTAGATATGTAACTACGTTTTTGGTTGTTGTAAATTAAGCATAATTCTTCATGACTTAATCTCAGTGTAGGTTAATGGTTCCCAACTTTTTGTAGCTTGTGACTCCATTTTAACAAAACTAATTTCTGTCAACTCTAGACATTCACAACAGAGACATTTTTCTTTTGGAGATGTCTTTTGATCTTCTCATTGTCAGTTTGGCCCAACTTTCTGTCTGCAGCTGTGGGGTAGGTTGAGGTGTAGTAAAGCAATCAGGATGTACACTCTCAGATATGACATTCTGCATTTTATTTGAACTTGATTTTCATTAAGAAAAGTGTGTAGTCTTTTAATTAGAATGAAATACATACTGAATAATAATTAAAAAAATGCTTAGTAATTTTTTGTTCATCATTTATCAGTTACAAGACATTTCTGACCCCATTTGAGTTTAAGACAACCCCATGTGGTGTCACGACTCCTTACAGATTTTATTTCTTCATCACTCATTATTTTAATGCTACTTACTGTGACAAATACAATTTTTGTCTTTGTTAGGGAGACTGAGTTTAGGTGAATTTTGGCTTTTTCAGAACTTTGTTTAAAACTTTTTGAGTCACTCACAGCACTGCATAGGAAAGCAAGAGTTACTGAAGATATCATGGTTATTTCAGTGCACTTCGTCGAGCCACAATAATTATATGTTACAGAACTTCCATCCAGGCAAAGTAGTTATAATTTACTTCTCGACGTTGCTGAAGTTTGGCTTTTTTTTCCTGTTTTCATTCTTTAGCATTGATAGTCAGAATACAGTAGTGAACCTGCATGGCAGCTCTAGCAGCAGTGACATAGAAAACCTCCATTGGTCTTGTATAGCAGCTGGATGGAGGTAAGAGCGGGAGCATAGTACTGGCATCCAGCAGACTGGCTGGACAGAGGGGGCATTCATCTCTTCGGATCCCCCTGGTCGTCTCATTGAGACCACAGGTTGTCAGCCAATCTGTCCACCGTTTACTGAGGAAATGTTCACTTAGAGCAGGAAGTCTGAGGTTTCCCCTTATATGTTTGATTTCAACTGTTACCCAAACAACACTGAGGTGTTAAGGCAGGTCAGAACAACATAGGTGGGAACTGAGAAACTTAGAGGGGATTTACAATTCAGAAGAGGGGTGTTGCGATAATAATTTTAGCATAATCCTCAACTATACTTTAAAAAACAGCTGCGATTAATGAATTTAATAATATGTTTATGTATATTGATTAAATAATGTCAACATATTGATAGTGATTTTTCATTGACTCCTCCGTGAACTTTCCTGCGTCTAACTACATCATCCTAAAGATTACGCTGATTGGTTGTAGTAAAGTCCTATTGTATACAGTCTCTTCTGCCTATGAAGCGTTCCTAGATGCATACATGTAATGAACAGGGATAGCGCGGCTAGGCTAATCCAGAGGTGAAAATGTATCACACAACCTAAACATTTCTTTTGTGTTGAAATATACAATAGGTAATAAGGAATTAATCTGTTATTCTACTTTTGTACAAAAAATGTTGCTTCAGTTCACCTTTAAAGGTGCAACATAAAGTGGGATTGCATGTGTACAATGTAAACTGGGAGCATTTCTAACCTGTAACGTGCACAATGTTGCAACTCAATAAGAACATGGGAGAGGTTTGCAAACGTCAGAAAAGAGTTTAAGGATTTTCATACCAAATTGGGATTTGCAGGCTATTATCATGGTTGTAGACAGCCAAGAAAGACTTGAAAAATGCTCTTTGTTTAAGGTACATTATGATCTGTTCATACATTGGAAATAAAAGTAATAAGTCCATGTAAATGTCTTCACTTCTATATTGCTCTTATAAATCATGGGCCAATGTCAGATTATGGTATTTGTAGGTAGTTTTGTAATGCTTTTCAGTTTTAGTAGTGTGGAACTTAGATAGTATACGTCATAGATATGTGTATGAAGATTATAAAGACGACAAATATATAAATACACAATGTTTATTCAGTAAAAAAGTTGTACTCTGTACTTACGGTACATACTGTGTATTACAACACGACATTAATTACAGAAGTACAACTATAAACAAAACATTTATGCTAGGCATTGTAACGCAATATTGCTATTATTGAAAAAAATATATAGGTAAATACAGCATTTTTCCATACATTAAATAAAATATTTTATCCTCCACATAAATTGATGATGTTCATTAAGGTTCAAGTCAGTAGTCCATGCTAGTTTTTATAGGATAATTTCATGTTGACTTGGAAAAATAAAAATATAATAGTTTTATAATGCAGCAAAATAATCTTTAAACAAAATCAGCATTCTTAAAATTGAATTGTTACAACCTAAACATGTACATGCCATGTTTTTATAATATAAACAGGATCGTCACAATATAATTGAGATATTTTGGCTGTGTTTTCCTTGCAGATTCGCACAATTATCAGTCCTTTTGCAGCTGCTTTGTGCAGTTTCATCGCTCTACTGCAGGGGAAGTGGAGAGCACTCTCACTCTACTTTTTTCTGGGCCAGCTGGGCCAGTTCTTTGGCCTTCCTCCTCTTCAGCTTCTTCTTGAGGAGGAGTAAGTCAATGTAGACAATGTGATCCAAGACTGCGGAGGCACAGAGGAGTCCGCCGTGCAGAGCGCCTGCTATTCCACAGCTGAACACATCTTGTCCTGGATCAGAGAGACAAATGAGTCAAGGCTACAGCAGAGGTCTGCAAGCCTGGTCCTACATGTTTTAGATGTATCCCTCTTCAAATGCCTGATTCAAACTGATCAGCCCATCATCAAGACACTGAGTTCTTTCTTTCTCTCTCTCTCTCTCTCTCTCTCTCACACCTGTTTTTGTCATTTTTATAACCTATCTTTCATACCAAGTCTGTTCATGGCTAGTCACCTGGTGTCCCCTTTCCCCCCTCCCTCCCCTGGGGGGAGTGGTGGCCCTCTTGACAGTATCTGCGTGGGAGCCATGGACGACGAGATCTACAGTGACCTGCCTGTGCTGACCTGTGACCCCTGACCCCCTCCCTTGCCTGTCTGGTGTCTGGACAAGCCCCCCCCCCCTTCATTTATAAATGGACGTTCATCTATAGCCTGTCCGTCCATGGGAGTGGATCTCTCCTTCAATGTAGTTCTCCTCAAGATTTCTTCTTTTTCCCACTGGGTTTTGAAGTTTTTTCTTGCCGAGAAGAAGGGTCTAAGGACAGGGGATGCTTGGGACTGTTCATATGTCTCTGTAATTGATTGTGTTTCTGTAAAGCCCTGTGAGACGACTTTGTTGTGATTTGGGGCTTTATAAATAAAATTGAATTGAAATTGAATTGAATCAAGCTCTGCAAAAGCCTGATAATGACTGTCAGGTGTGTTGGAAGGGGGATATATCTAAAGCATGCAGGATGGCAGCTATCTGGACCAGGGTTGCAGACTCCTGATATATTTGAATTTCCCTCGGGATCAATAAATTATCTCTCTATCTATCAGTTTTAATTCACAATCTGATTCTGTATGTGTAAAATAATCTAGCAAACATGGTATGAGTCCATCAGACTGACTGTACTATGGGCTTGTTTGAGCATTTACCCTTCCTAAAACAAAACTAATTAATCTCAACACAATGAAGTGTCTGTGGTTATTGAATGTTTTAACCTAAACAGCCACTGGTGACCTCCCCGGAGGTGGGTAATCCCAAATTCATCAAATCAAAGTCCTGCCATGTATAGATTCCAACCTGTTCACTGAACCAGCCCATTTGGATGAGCACAATGCCTCATGCAGTTAAATGGGATAATTAGTGGAATCACCTGAATCACCTGTGTTCAGTGACTTGATGAACCTAGGATGACCCACTTCTGCCAATACTATTTATTGACCTATTAATACCTATTAATCTGTTAATCCTATCAATACATGTAAATAATTGCTTTTCATGGTCATCAGATATGACACATTTAGATGTTCAGAGGCTCCATAATCAACTTTGAAAGGTTCCTTAGTTACCATGGAAACACCATCATCTTGATTCACCAGTTAAACCCATGGAGTTGGATCAATGACAGTGGAGAGACAGTTTTTAAATATTTTTTCTTCGGTTTTCTGATATAATATCTTACAAGTTTGCTTTCATGAACACCTACATAATCAGTGAATTAAATACAGGAAAATATATGATTTTCAATGGAAGTGATGCAAAATACTGAGCATAATATTTTAATAAGTGATGATAAATCACTTATGAAAAGTTAAATAGAAAGAAAAAAATATTTGGGAACTGCCACAAAAGTAGTACTACATCTTTATGAGATAAGATAATAAATAAGTAAATAAATAAATAAATAAATAAATACATCATGTACCTGAGATGAAGAGGTTTTTGATAGGTGTATGGCACCTGTTCCTGGCCACAGCTTCTGCATGGAAACGATCAAGGTTGTGTTCAGCAGAGTACATGGCTCCACGCTGGGCCCCAAGGTAATGGGAGTTAGTCAGGGGGGTGGCTACATCCTGGAATACCAGCTGGAACAACAATAAAAAACAATACAAACAATGAGTATTAACTAAACAACACAATATAACGAACAATAAAATTATGGCCAATTATCAGCCTACCTTGTCTTTGATTTTAGGGAACAAGGTGCAGGCCCAGTCGAAGAGGTTTTTAGCAAACCTCATTTTGTAGTTGTAGTATTCATCTCCTCTTTTTCGCACACTAGTGTCTTTCCATTCCTCAAACCATTCATACTTCACCATGGTCAATATGGTCATGCAAGATTTTCCTGTAAATATGACAATGTTTAGAAATGTGAAAAACATTTCACACAATCTACAATATAAAAGCTTCTATAATACACGCAAATAAACAGCTGAACATGTAATTATGATTAGTATTAGTATTTATTTATTTACTACAGAACAATATAAAACTGTGAATACCAGGGTGTCTTATTTTGGCTTCTGGGTCTTTGGCAGATGGCATTGTGATGAACATCATTGGGATGTTGTCTGGTGCGTCTTCTTTACTCAATGCAAAGAACTCATCCATTCTATAAAAAAATATAAAGATGTTTATTTCAGAGATTTTATTGCTGGTATAGCCACACATACAAGAATTGTGGGTATTTTAACCAGGTGATCCTCTACTCCACCTAGAGGCCAACAGGAAAAATACAAATGATATGGGAAAATAATCTAAAAGAAAACTATAAAATTACCTTTAAATATTTTCACTTCTAACTTTTAGCTGAAATACTAATTTTAAATAGCTTCAAGTAAAATTAATATTTAGAGGTTAAAATATCATTTGAAGTGTAGAGTTTTGGTCTGTACCTTTCCCAAATGTCTTTCTGAATTACTTTTACCTGTACTTCTTATACAACAGTGCCTCCTTGTGAGCACTTCAAGCCACTAGTCTATAGTATAATACTTACGACTTGTCCATATCATTATTTTTGAAGAGCCAGAAATTAGTAGAAACAAGGTCCAGTTCCTCTTGAGTTCCATCAAAGCCAGAGAAGACCAAAAATGATCCCCTGCCATGTTTCATCATGTTGAGTCTCTCCTGAATGTCTGTGAAATATGACATTTCAGAATAACATTGATTGATTGATTCATTGATAGAAGTTTATTTTTGAGCAAAACAAAAAAGAACAAAATAAAAACAGCAATAAATGCAATAACATGTTCAAAAAAGGAGTGAGAAGAAGTCAAAACTTATCTGATCTCACCTCTTCTCCTGTACTAGTTTTTATACATTCACTTCCCCAAGTTGCTACTAGTACTGCTACTACTTAATACTATTAAGAACAATATGTATGTCTATTTGTATCATGAAAATGAACATACAGGTCAGAAAAGGACCAGTTGATTCAAGATTCAAGATGTTTTATTGTCACAGGGATGCACTGTGAAAAACGTATGTTGGGGGGGGGGGTGCTCCATAAAACACAGAATAAAAAAAGGTTCATAAATAACAATATTAAAACTTTGTAAAATAATAATAATAAAAAAATAAAAAGTTTTTAAAAGACCAAGTTCAGCACACAAAGCAATCACATCATAGAAATAAATAAATTCATACCATAGAGTTATTTAAAAGTCTCACAGCCTGGGGTAAAAAAAAAATAAAAAACTGTTCTTGAATTAGTCTTCAGTTTCACCACAAACGGTTAGACATTAAACAACAAAAGACACCATGCACAACTTATTTAGGAGCAAGGTAAACCATTATTAAAAAGAAAATGTGTGTAATTTAGGCCTACTAAATTAAAAATACATATACATCACCACTCAAAGGAATGGTGTTTAAAAGAATAGGATAGCTAAGGAGTAATAAAGATCATGAATAAGTACAATAAATACATAAATAAGTAATCAGACCAGATTCAATACTTCCAAATCAGTTTGTGTTGCTCACCAGGCTTGACGTGAATCTCAGGTGGAATGAGTTTCTGCAAAGTGTTGAAGATGCCACAGTTTGAAACGACCACTGGAGCATGTATCTCGAATTCCTCCTGACCTTTCCTCACCTTCACACCTATTGAACATAGAAGAACAGGTATTTTTAGACTTTTTCATTTCAGCATTAAACCTGTGTTTTGCTGGAGTCCTTTCCTCACCATAAGCTGTTTTCTCCTCATTGACCAGGATCTGAGTGACTGGAGCTCTGACCAGACAGTTGCCTCCATATTTCTGAATGGTGCGGACAATGTGAAATGAGATCTCACTGGCTCCGCCTTTGATATAATAAGCACCTCGTTTGTAGTGATGAATGAGGAGAGCGTTGATGAGGATACTGGAGTCCTTTGGAGGAACACCTAGTGTAATCACAAATGTAAAAATCATTATTGTTATCATCACTTTATTTTGAATTTATTTAACCAGGAAGTCCAATTGGGGTCAGAAGTCACTTTTGCAAGGGAGACCTGACCAAGGTAGCAGCCAAACAAAGTCCAAACAATATAAAACATACACTTGATACAGTACACAATGAAAAAAAAAAACACAATTAACAACTATTCAAAAATAATGGCATCAAGAAAAACAGTGACATTCCTTCTTCATTTCATTCTCCATGGTACTTTTAAAATCACTGACAGAAATGAATGTTTGCAGCTTTATGGGGGGGGGGGGGGGGGGGGGGGGGGGTTGAGATTATTCTAGGACCATGGTGCATGATGGGAAAATGCTGTTTTTCCAAAGAACACAGTCAATCATTAAAACACATATTTTAATCTTTTATAGTGACATTAATTATTCAAGTCTACAATTCCAGATATTTAAAACCCACATTCATGCAAACATTGAGGACACTTGTAATGTTAATTAAGTAGGATATTGTGAAGCAACCAATCATTTATTTATTCAACCGTTACATTGCATGATATTATATATATAAAAATAATATTGTTCCAAGTAGTATTTCTTTCAACGTAGCTAGAGAAAGTGTCATTTAAGAGATCTTTATATTTTTTTAATGTATGAATGTGTGGATAAATGTTAGGTCAAGATATATTTTGGGTGTGAAATTATGGAATGTACTTGATGATGGATTTAAGTTGTTAAATTCTTTGATAAAGTTTTTTTTCTTCCTTTTTTTAATGCCCTAAAACGACATCATTTAGGATTATTGAGTTGAAATGGTAGACATGTGTTTGTTGTTGATTCTTTTGTTATAATGTCAATGCTCAATACTATACACACTAAACCCTTTGTTGGTCAGTTCAACCGTTTGGTAGAGGTAACTTTAAACCCTGATATCTAATCTAAATTTAAGTCCTTTGACAACAAACTTCTTGGGCAGTCTATGATATATTCAGCTCATGCTATTATACCAACAAGAAAGAAGATCATAACCGTGACAACACCTCTGCTATGATCTTTTCCTTTGGACACATAATTGCAGGAAAGTTAGATTTTTTTTTATTTTATTAACTTTTACAGAGTCTATTTTACATAAATAATCCTCATCATGTTTCCGAAATACTCATGTATTCATGTAAAAACATTTTTAAAAACATGCTCAATCAAATGGTAGAGATGATAGTAGAGGGTCATGAAATGCTAATGCTAATGACTAATGATACAAACACAAAGAGTTAATACAACTAATTTAAACCAAGTCACAAATTATGTTGGTAAGATTGGTGAAGGAATAATGTTTGAGTTTTAATACTTTAGTTAAATTTTACGGTCAGTAAATTTTTTTTAAAAAATCTATGTTTTATGTTATAATAGTCCCTGTGAGGTGGAAATTTTTTTTTTTTTTTGATTTTTGTAGTGTGACCAACAACTCATAAAATCCAAAACAGCCACTAAAACTGTCTACTGGTCTAAACTGTTTAGTACCAGTTGATCCACTAATCCGATCAACACATGTAAATAGCTAGTGTATAATATAATTTGTCATCTTTTCAAGGTCATCAGATATGACCCATTTGGATATTCAGAGGCTCTGTAGTTACCATGGAAACACATAATCTTCTACAACACTAAACACAGGAAGTTTGATCAATGACAATCAATAGAGATGCTTTATTTATGTTCAGGTTTTGATATATTTTACTATAAAGGTTACTTTTTCTTTAGTTTTCTGTTTTGATATAATAACTTTTGAATTTATTCTGAGTTTTCACAAACATCTAAGTTAAATATAGGAAATTAAAAATATGAAAACACATGATTTACAGTGGAAAAATGTAAAATACAGAGGCTAATGTACAATAAATGGTAATAACTCACTTAAGAATGGTTAAATAGAGAGAAAATGCATTTGGGAACTGACAGACAAATTGCACTAGGTCTTATATATACTTTAATATAAACAGTGTGTCTGGGAGGAAAAGATAGGCAAAAAAATCTACTTTTGCTTCTAGCCTATTCTTTTTATATATAATGATTTTACAATGTGCAATCATTCATGTACAAACCAAAATAAATCATTTATTCATGTTGTCAAATTAATTAAATTATAATTTGAAGTATGTCATTATTCCATTCCTTCACCAAATATTCCATGAGACCCAGCAGTGCATTTTCATGTTCGTCCTCTAAAATAGACAAGAGTTTCAAAGTTTAAGTAAAAAAAAAACAAATAAAAAGAAAACGGCACTGAAAAGATTGTTATATAATGTCTTTTTTATGTATCTGAAAAAAGTGTTGCATCATGCTATTTCCAGTTAAGGTAATTATTCAATGTAAAATGGCAAATAAATAAATAAATCAAATACTTACTGGGTCTTAGGAGGTTAATTTCATTTTTTTTTTATTTACTCACCATAGAAAAGGTAAGCAAAAATGACTTGTAGATCTTTGTTGCTGGTCAGTGTGTTCACATAATCAGTTGCACATGTGCCAGAGAGACGAAACACCGGAGAGACGAGGTTAGCAATGCCTGACTTAAGCAGGAATAAAGAAATCCACTGGGGGATGAGCTTCAAAGTCGCTAGATAGTGGGTCTTCTTAGCACACACCTGTTGAAACACAGATTAGTTAAGTATGGAAGTTATGTATCACTTGTTGTGATATAACTGTAAGAGTCTGATGAACAACTTTACCTTCATTACTTTGAAGAACGTCTCAATGGCTTCTTTGTCATCAGGGAATTGTTTAATGAGATGAGACATCATATCATATTTTCCAGAGATGATGGTATACTCCCGTTTCTCCTCACCCTGACCAATATGAATACTGTCAAAATGTTGGTTGAGCTCCTGAAACTCTAACTGGCCCTCAGAGAGCTGGTCGAAGGCGATGCGCAAAAGACTATTTTCATGGAGCTGACCGATGTAATGGAGTCCTAAAGATGAAAGAAACATGAACATGGTCACAATCAACAAGATTGTAGTGATGTAACTTCATCTTTTTATCCATAATATGAGACTACCATTGGATTTAACAGGCAGATGAATCCATTAATAGATGTACAATAATATTAAATCATCCTATTCAGTATTGGGTGATATTACAGAGCAAGATGAAATAGTGCAAAGCTACTGTTCAGTAAAAACGAGCAGTAAATCAACTTGGGATAAAACCCAATAATGTATTTACGTACAAAGTATGATTTATTAGAAGGAAATTGGGCTTTTTATTTTGGAAAAGAATGTTTGTTGAGTTTAGACAGGAGCTGGGGTCATAAGTAAATATTTCAAGCAAGTTTATGTATGACTTTAAGGTAAAAAGAATGTCTGTACGTAAGTGCTAGGTTAGATTGGAGGTGTATAGTCTTGTCTTGTAGTATTAAACATCTGGCAATTGGGTTTTTTCAAAGCTGGAGGTAAATGTCATTTTGGTTGAGACCAAGTGTAGGTAATTATCTGACTCAAGGGAAACGTATAAATATAAAATAATAAGAACCAAGAGTAGAAAATATAAAAGAAAATAAGAGGACCCAGGATATATCCCTGGGGAACACTACATTAGACTAGGAAATAGACAGAAGCCTTTCAACAATTTTCTACCTTTTATTTTCGTACATTTTAGATATGATCTTACCAACATCAAATTCAAAGCCTTTCTCGATGTAGGTATGACAGCAGCCTCCAATCTGGTCATGTTGTTCCAGGACAAGGACCTTTTTCCCTGCTTTGGCCAGAGTGGCTCCAGCCGTCAGTCCCCCGATACCACTTCCAATGACAATGACATCCAGGTTCTTGGGCACTTTATCAGTGCTAAAACCTGAACAGAGATAAAATGCAACATTTTCTTTTTAATTGCAGTTTTCTTTGTTTTTGCTGAAATGAACAGAATATCAGCATTTATGTAAGTTGGTTGCATAACAGTCTGGAAACTGTCCTATATTCAGACGTTCCTATTCTGTATGGCTGTGCAGTTTCTTTAATTGTGTTCTCCTGTTGGCCATAAAACATAGATACCTCTGTTAATCTAAAATTTTGATCAGAAACTAATTAAGATAGTAGGACACATGAAAAGGAATAACCATAATTACAATGTAATATAAACCCTGAGTTATGATACAGCATTATGTCATGTAGATAAGATGACCTCTGCAGCACAATTTAGCAGTCATAAAATGTAAGGTTGCTGATGGACTCATAATTTTGACAGAAAAATTCTGCAAAACTCAAATCAGAGCAGAAAATAAAGGATATATGATCAATTGTCCAAGAATATTTTTGTAAATATAATTAAATTAATATTCTCAGATTTTTTCATCAGACTTTTCACACACATTACCTCCAACTACTACGACCTACTAAATTTACTAAATGCAAAATGTACCCTCGGCAAAAAAAGAAAATAAGGACATTAACTGACATTGTGTGAGGGAGTGTTTATGACATGATCAATGCAATGAAATGACAAAAGGTTTAGCATTTGTTTAAACAGTGGCATTGTACTCATTAACCCTTTGTGTGTTATTGGAGGACATAACATGAATGTATGAACATGTCCAAGGTTTTTATTGTTATGTAGAAAATCAAGGTCAGTGAAGGTACCATACTTGGTTCCTTACACATAAGTGGCAAAAAAAATTAAAATAAATAATATTAATCCAAGAAGTATATATTTTTTAAAAAAATCCAAGAAAACTACATGCAATGTGAAAAGAACATTAGATCAAGAACCCTGACCACATCCACATCCACATGATCTATTTGAACATCATTTCTTACATTAGTACCATTACTACATGGTACCTAACAAAGCAAGTACACTCACTGTTTATGCAGAGGTAGACTTTACAGACCCTGTAGACTACTTTTGACATGACTGTTACTGCACTGTCCACACTTAATCTGTTTCTGTCACTGTTTTGCAAGGTATATGAAAACACCAAAAATAGTCACTTGCCCAATAAAGGGTTAAATACTGTTTATTTATCAAGCTGAATTATTAAATGCATGTCCTGCATCGACAGCAAATGTTTTTTTTTTTTTTTTTTTTTTTTTTTTAATCCAGACATTATGATCATTACAGTTCATAAACGTGTGTACAGATACTTTACCTTGTTTGATGACTTTGTCACGCTTCTTCTGATCAAACTCACGAGGAGCAGGAGGTCTCAGTGACTCCAAGGAAAATGGGCTCGGTTTTCCAAACAGGTACCAGTATGTACCACCCAACCAGACACCCAGCCAAACTAAAATAATTAGAACCCAGAACCACATCGTTGAAATGAGTGAGGCGCTCAGTGTTAGTGGAGTGTAACTTTTGTCTGCACCAGCAGCAGTGACAGATGTCCTCCTGACACATCTTCTTAAGGAGGACTTTTTTATAACACAGAGTGACAAAGGTCTGCCAAAGAGGCTGTAACTATTATGAAAACCAATAAAGATAAAGTCAGCGAAGACCCATTTTCAGTGTCATGACGGTGCAGAAATGACAAAATGATGTTATCATTTGACAATAACTTTATTACTATATTTACTAAGCTGGAGGAATCATTTAGTCAAACAACTAAAAACACTTTTATGGAGATCGAAAGCTTGATCATTAATTTGTGAGCCAGATTTTTTTTTTTTGCATATTTATAAAGTATGCATTATTTTTCTATTCGATTTGTCCTCACTCTGGTGGTCACATGGAATCTATCCCAGTTATAAATAGGCAAGTCATTGCAGGGGCGACACAGAGACAATCACACATGGGGAATTTAGATTAATCAATTAACATATCAGTGGTTATTTTTGACACAGGGAGAACATACAAACTCCACACAGAAAGGCCCCATTGACTGGTGTTGGAATTGAACCCGGGACCTTCTTGCTGTGAGTCATGAGTGCTACCCAATGTACCATTGTTTCACCCCCCCCCCCATTACTTTTTCTACAAGACTATATTTTACAAATACAATTGTTCACAATTTGTGATTTTAAATACACTCTTCAGTTAGAAAAAACTATAGAACTGAAGGGTATAATTTCTATTTGTAGCTGGATTCTGTCTTTCATTGTTCTCTTTTCCTTGTTTGTACTCATTTAAATGTGTTATATTCTATACATTTTATGATGTTTGATTTTTGTTTTGTTTTGTCTGGGCTAATGTCTCTTTTTTATCATATCTACCTTGAAAAAGAGACTTAATTCTCAAGTGACTTCCTGTTTTGATAAAATTTTAATTAAGAAATAAGAAATACAATTATTTGTTTAGTGGTGACCTTATGAGGTGGTACTACTGCTAAACCTAAATTTATTCACAACCCTTTCTTTGTTTACAATATCCATAAATGGTCATAAGTAGAGATAACATATGTTATCTAATAGTTATAGAATGTGTTTTTTTTCTAGAATAAGGCCTTAACATGTGCTTTATAATGACTATAAATGTCACATGTTTAAGTAACATGCATGCTAATAAGCAAATAATTAATTATGGAAACTTAGATATAACTTTTTTTTTTAACAAAACCTTAAAAGTGCACTGGATATTGTTAAGACTTACCTTTTATTATTTTCATCTGGACATTATTACAGTTGGTGGATTTAATGTCACAAGATGAATTGGAACTATTTTCTGCTAAAATATATATCTCCTTTATGGTGTCTCCCATTGGTACAAACTTTGGCATAAACACTAATATGCACTGAGGTGTTTTTTTATATATATAGCATTTGACATGCACACAAATATTGACTCTTTCAACTGTAAATCTATTATCTAAAGTTTCAACACCTTAGTTTTTGCCCCATAAGTACTACAGTTATTTAAAAGTTAGATTAGATATGTCTATATTTTCTCTTATCTGATAAGACAATTAAGATAAAAAAGCAACTTGACATGTCAGCCTAGACTTTACACATGTAATGTTCAATTTTATGTTTTAACAACCATGTATCTGACAGGAAGCAACGAAGAGGTCTGATAAGGACAAAGCAAGTGTTACCAAATAGAAACACAAATGGTCTAGGCTTTTTCAATGATACAGGAATCAAAGTATTTTACTTGATAGAAGATGTAGAATAACAACTGTGCTAATGTAATATTTGTTCTGATGAAGAAGAATGGGATAATTAACTGAAGTCATGTGATCCATATGGTGTGTTTTCTCACAGGGCTACCATTTTCACTCGTTATGTAAACGTACAGACTTTGGACTCAAGCTACACACAAATTCCACTTGACTTTGTGCTTGATTTAATCTGGATTCAGATAACATGAACCACAACAAACTCATTAAATAATAATTCTACGTCAGTTTTCAGATTTCAGTGTCTAGACCAAAAGTCTCTATTGTCCCCCCCCCCAAAAAAAACTGACATTTCAGATGTTCATATCAGAGTGACAACATAAAATATTTAATTATACAAATTTCAATTCCAGAACAATACAAAAGAGCAAACTAATTTTAAAGAAATATTAGGTGATGAAAATATTTAAAATATTTTGGGACACCCTATATAGTCTTTTTTTTTTTTTTTTTTTACTCCTTCACTGTCACTTCACTTTTAATAACTTTCAATTCACATGAATGAGTGGTAAATGGAATGGACTGCACTTATATAGTTCTTTTCCACCTTCATGGTGCTCAAAGTGCTTTACATTAGTCTCACATTCACCCATTCACACATTTGTTGTCATTGTTTAACTCCACAGAGGGGGGTCAACATTGTTTGAGATCAATGCATATTTTAGTCTTGCATATTTAGTACATGTGTGTGACCATCAGCGGTCCTCCCTGAAAGCTGAGCAGACATCCTTTATTAGAACTCTCTATTATAAGCCAGGGAGGGCAGTGCTACACCTCAGTGATGTGTGTGGGAAACAAAGACTGGACAGGATGGACAGGATGAACGGGGATAAAAATTAACAGGCGGTGCTATTGCAATTAAAGATTATAAGGTGGTGTGTTATTCACAGATACTAACTGTCCATCAATAAAAATACATTTAAAATAATTGAGAAAAAAAAAGAGAAGAAAACCAAACGAGCACAAAAGAAAAAGAGATTCAATGAATAAATAATTAAACAAACGGCACACCAGTAGGGTTCTAAAGTCCTACTGGGAGACTAAGTTAGAGTTCAGTGTTTTGCCCAAGGACACTTCAACATGTGGATAGTGCTCTACCAACTGAGCCACAGCTGAATGTTATTGTGAAGGGAAACATATTTCAGCACAATAGATGTCTGTCAATAATATTACGAAATTAGTTTGTTATCATTTACATCAACCACACATGTCAGTACATAGGAAGGCAAATATTCCAGTCTCATCTTTACGCAGGTTAAGAGTAGTATAACCATATACTTACTTACAATGTTAGACACTGTTGCTCCTCTGAAAAATAGATAATTTAATCTAAGAAAGCAAGATTTACACTTTATTTCTATACAACACTGATAAAAAAAATATTTATGGATATTAGAATATTGGGAATAAAAGAACGAAGGTAGATTTAAATCATATTTTTTTCAGAAAGATCTCGATTAATTAATCAGATGTTCCACAGGTTTCTGTAGTGAGCCCCATTCTTACTTCCTTGTAATGTTTAGCAACATTACAAGGAAAAATGGCCTAAACTTCCACTACTATGCTGACAACTAATAACTGTATTTATCTATAAAACCTCATTAAATGAATAAATACTTCAGATATATTAAAACCTGAATGTCATGCAATTTGCTCCTCCTAAATAATAATAATAAAAAATTATGTTACCAATACATTTTCTATTTTATGTCCATCGTGTAATCAAACAAGTTAAAATTTCTTTTGAAAACATGTTCTATTATTTTCAAACAACAGAAATTCTGTCAATCCATTCCATACATGCATGGCTGTAGCTGATTTGTTCTTACTAGCCTATAGTACACCATGTTACACTGGTTTATCTTCTACAATATAATGTTAATCAGCAAAAAATGACTGTTTTCTGCAGTTTTTGTTGGTATAAAAATATGAATAGGTACATAGGGAATATACTATCTAATGATTTGCTGGCATCCAATACATTTGAGGAACCTGAGAGATGTTTTTGACAAGGACAGTGGTTCTCAAATCCAGTCCTGCATGTTTTAGATATCTCCCTTTTCTTCTTCTTTTTTTAAAAATTAAAAACAATTTAAAAATATAAAATAAATAGCAAAGATTTTTTTTTAATAAAAGAAAAAAAATCAAACCATTTAAAAAAGTGACCATTTTAAAAAGTGAAAAATAAATTTAAATTAAAAAATGTATTTAATCTGTTTTTTTTTTTTTTTTTTTTAAACATATACAAAAATAAATCTTCATCTTCCATCACACCTGGAAGCCTTTACATCATTATCAATCTTCTGAAGAGCTGATCAATAACTGAACTAGGTGTAATAGAAGAGGGAAAAAGCTAAAACATGCAGGACACTGGGCCACGAGGACCAGATTTGAGAAGCACTGCATTGACATAACCCTACAAAGATGCAAATGTAGAACAAAAGAGTTGGTCAAAAGGGATTATATGGAGTTCCTATCATGTTTCTAAACTGGACTGGGGGGAAAAAGCCTTCAGTTGGTGTATAAAATAATATATACTGTCAATAAAACTGAATTTAACTGAAATGATTGCAGCATTAAATGTATAGTGTAGTTAACATGTTGATGCCGTTTCCAGGATTGATTAAAAATTACACTAATTGGATGAAGAGCTCAAAAGAGAAGCCAGGATGAAGCCTGTGGAATAAGATTAAAGACTTCAATACAGGAAGCAGATCGTTGTCTCAGGGCCTGTTTGACGGATGCTGCTGCAGTACCAAAATCCTATTATCTGTAAGACTAAGTAGCACAGTATGTGTAAGAGTCCAATGACTTTGCCCTGGTTTGTAAAGAGTCCTGTTAAATGTCATGTTATAGCATCACACAGCACAGTCTATAATGAAATATAGAAACTGAAATGCATTAAAAATCAGGTCAGACATGTCAGCTTTGTCCAGCTATTTGCATTTAATTACAAATTGTCACTGAAACTTTTCATAAACAGATACATACATTTATCCACTGCTGGAAAATAGGAACTCTCCTGGTAGTATTCCAGTACATTTACAGACATTAGTTGACTATTTTACATTGATCCACAGGTGTTCTACAATATTACAGTCACATATCCGTCTCTCATAAAAAATAGCGTGACATTTCCTTGAATAAGACTATGTTATGTTACTATGCAGCCGCCCTTGTCTCCCTTGTAGGGGTTCTTCTCATCTGGTACTCCTTTGATCAGTGGATCATTTGGTGCATGTTCTTCAACATAAGCAATCGTTTCTGCACAGTTTGCACTCACCTGTTGTGTAAAAAAAAAAAAAAAAAAAAAAAAAAGAGAAAGAGAAATTTGAGTTTCAATTTTATTTCTGTATGTATATAAAAAAAAAAAAATACATTTGAGACAGTTTCATTTTGTAGGCTACAAAACTACCCCACTGAATCAGAAACAAGACACAATAATGAAGCACATGAAAAGACATTCAATTAAAAGTGACATGATTTACTCACTGCTGATCGAGGTGTGCTAACTTCCTTCTTCAACTGGTCCAATTCCATTTTCAAGATTTCTTTATCTGACATATCCCGAGCCATCCTGGCTGTTAGAACATAAACATATGGTTTATATATTACTTTAATGTTAAAAAAAACACACATCTGTAAGAGGTACTCAAATATTTCTGTTTTCATTTAGGCCTTACAATGTAGAAAATCTATTTTAAAAAAAAAGGAAACTATATTTAAATCCAAAACAGATTGTAATACAGAATCAATAATTCTTACCTGTTGAATGGCGGGATCCCCAACAATCAAAGAAAAGTGTTGGCTCCTAAGAGCTCATCAACTGTATGCTTCCCTCTGGTCTGGTTGCTTCTTCACATTGACTGATCCTTGGTGTCCCACTGCTCTTCATCCCAGCTCATCCCTGCTGTTGCCTTCTGGGAGAGGTCGGCACAGGATTGGACCTGATGTCACCAATCCCCCGTGATGAGATTAAACAATCAGGAGTGACAACTCCTGAACAGGAAGGAGGAAGCAAAGAGTGCATAGATCCTTACAGATCTACAGACAACAGAGCAGTGAAAGTAAGGCCTTCAAATAGAACTGGCCTGTGAACTGAACATCTTTTTCTATTACTATCACCCTGTGCATTGGTCTTTTTTATTTCTATGATTATATCAATAGTAAATGGTTGCATATGTCAATATTTCTAATAGTTTTAATGTGACAACTGACTGAAATAATAATCTGTATGACTATAAACATGTATTTAGTAAGCATTTTGTGTTTGTACAGCACCTTGTAAATAAAGAAAAGAGTTCAGTTTTACATAATTTACTTATCATAGACCTTGCAGTTTATATAGGTTGTTTTTTTGCTTCCAACATCACCATATGTCATTACAATATGAACACATAACCAGCAAGCAACAACATTTAAAATGCACAACAGAAAAAAAAAAGCAGGCTTTTTATAGATTAATACTTTAATTAACTAAGAAATGAAGTTTAACCCTTTGGTGCATGAATTACGAGAAACTTGGTGAAGATTTCTTTCTTGTTTTTATTTTTCTTTAGGCATGAAAAACACAATGTGATTGATTTTTATATATACATGCACTATTTTTTCTTGGAATTCTAAAGAAACATGTATTTAAAACCCAGAAAGTGAATTTTTTAAAAAACGAATCAGCTTATCTGATGTTTTCTGACATTTGAATTGAATCATGACATTAATTCATGAAGATAAAATAAATAAAAAATGTGTTTGTTTTTTTCCATCGAGAGTAGCAAAGTCACAGTAATGATATTAATTACAGCATATTGGATGACGTATTAATCCACAAAACCCATGAACATTCCAGGAAACACTTGTGGAATAACTGTCGACTGGAGTGACCAGTGTATGGATCAAAGGGTTAATAAGACACATGTCATACAATGCAAACACTGTTGCTATGTAGGAACAGGTATTCCCGTATTTTATTGACATTGTCTGATATTATTATTGCCACTTGTTAATATGGTTTGCTGTATTTTTCTTTATCTGATCACTGTGTGTTGGTGTTGCTGGGAATTAAAATACCAGAACAGACCCCCCCCCACACACACACACACAAATGTACCTACACATACATTTTTAATCTTGGATCTTTAGTCACAGTGTTGCTTTTCTTTTTGTTTGTAAACCACATTTATAGAGATAATAGACAAATACACATTTAAAACAGTTTATTGATTTGTGTAGTTTCTTTCTCTGCAGTACAGAGACTGAACTGAAAAGCAATAAAAAACACTTTTTCTATCAGCAATTATCAGAGGTGGTAAAAGTACTCCTGTTCTGTACTTGAGTAGAAGTACAGCTACTCTGGTAAAAGTAGAAGTACTGATCCAAGTTCTTTACTGAAGTAAAAGTTTTTAAAAAGTACAACTTCTCAATTGTAATAAAGTAAAAAGTAAAGCTGCATTTTAAAAACTTTTTTTTTGTTTTTTTTTACACCATGGATGAAATACCAGGAAAGATCAGAAAAGTTTAAAAAGTATCCAAAAATAAAGCACTTAAAAGTGAGTTACTGCATAGAAAATGTGTCACAGTACCCAGTTTTGTCGGTATGGACAGGAAATTTAGGAAAAATAATTTACAAATGAGATAAAAAGTCGTCATTATGAGATTTAAAAAGTCATAAATATGTGATACGAAATTCATAATTATGAGAAAAAGAGCAGAAATTATGAGATAAAAAAGCAAAATTGACATAAGAAGTCATAATTGTGACATAGAAAGTCACAATTTCGCTCTGATTTTTCCTCTGAAGTGTTAGTGTTTCAGCATTTTAGCATTCTGTTGAGTTTGAAAAAGTAAAGAGAAAATTCTGAAAACGTAAGGAGTATAAAGTACAGATATTTATGTAAAAATGTAGCGAGTAAAAGTAAAAAGTTGCCAGAAAAATAAATAATCAAGTAAAGTACAGATACCTAAAAAATCTACTTAAGTACAATTATGAAGTATTTTTACTTAGTTACTTTCCACCTCTGGCAATTATACCAAAATTATCTGCTTACAAGCTTATATTCTAAAAAAAAACTAACCCAACAACAACCAAAGTTTGAATAAATAATATCTCATTTGTTCTTAAAACAAGTTCCAATACCCTCCAGTTGACATTTCATCTGAGACATGACATGCTTCTGATCCTCAACTAAACCATCACCCCGTAAGCCATTTTCAGGATCTGGGTTAGTCTCATCTACTCAAGATTAACCTGAGACGTCATTGTGGATTAACTGCAGAGTGAAATGCATGGTAGGTTTCATGAACACCTAATGAAATACTTCCCTTTGTTTTTCCGTTTTTCATAATGGGATTAATTCTGTTTTAAGGATTTCTTATAGTGACAAACACTGTATGTATCAGGATGTAAAAGTGACCAATCGTGCTTGTTTATGCTTCTTTATGCTTGTAAAAAATAATTAGGACTAAAAAGTATGCATTACAACTAAATCTTAAAGTTATTTTGTCAAATATCAGGGCTAGAAATCAAATGTTATACTTGAAGCTGGGTTCATTCACCATGTAAAAATTTGTCAGGAAAGCTGCAGACACTTTCCCTCACTGACCTTAATATTCCAGTTATGTTTATCATTGTCCTGTAGATGGTAGTATTGGACCTTTTCTCCTCTGACTTAGGAAATATACTGTACTTGATACTATTTTGTGATAAATAAAATAAAATAAAATATGATTGGAACTTGGAGGGTCAAAATACTAAATTGATCTTCATTACTATATACTTTTATGTTAGGGGTTTGTTCTTTTTTTTGTTTGGAATATGCGTGAATGCATATGACTTGAAGTTTATCAAGTTCTGCATATTTTTTTTTAAAGTTCAAAACTGAAGGGAATGATGTGGTAAATTTAACATATTACAGGAAAAAGTTAGATAACAATAAGAAATTAACCTAATTTAATGCTTAAAAATGACAAAAAAAGACAGGTCAAAAGTCAGTGCTCACCTTGAGTCCATGTCACTGAACCCTACAAACAAAGCCAGAGATCTGGGTGTAATTATTGACTCAGAACTGAAATTTAACAACCATTTAAAACCCAGTCTGCCTATTACCACCTGAAGAACATCACTAGAATCAAGGGTTTTCTGTCCAAACCAGACACAGAAAAACTCATTCATGCATTTATTTTCAGTAAATGAGATTATTGTAATGGTGTCTTCACTGTTCTAAACAAAACATCAATCTGGCAGCTACAGCTGATCCAAAATGCAACTGCCAGAGTCCTGACCAGTACCAGGAAACTGGACCATGTCACACTGGTCCTCAAATCTTTACATTGGCTTCATGTGGGTCAAAGGATAGAATTTAAAATCTTACTCCTGGTCTATAAAACACCAAATGGCATTGGACCCAAATACATCTTAGACCTGCTAGTTCCCTGAGAAGCATCCAGCGTCCTGAGGTCATAGGTCATCCGGAACAGGTTTAACTGTGTGTTCCCAAAATCAGAACCAAACAGAGTGAAGCATCATTCATTTCCTCTGCTCCTCACCTGTGCAACAAACTACTTGAATACCTGAGGTCTGGGAAAAAAATCAGGCCTGAAAAAAATTGCTATTTACTGGAGCTTTTACTTAGATTCTCAATTGTTTTTTTTATGTTTTAATGTATCTTATTTTAATTGTCTTTTAATGTATGTTAATAATTTTAATTTTCTTGTGTTTTATGTGAAGCGCCTTGAATTGTCCTGTACACGAAATGTGCTATACGAAATAAATTGGCCTTACCTTGCCTTAAAAGTTTGTAGCTGTCAGCGACCATGCTCTGCCCATTGCATCTATCAACCAATAAAATGACAACAAAATAATTCTTCAAAATAAAATCACCAAAGGCTGGGTCTCGTTCATATATTCCTTCTGTTGTTTCCATAACAGCTTTTATTTTGACATGTAAAGGAATTGCATCCGGAAGTCCGTTGGGTCTGCACTAAGACGCAGGCGGTTGGATGGATAGCTACCATGGCAGCCCCGAGCAGGAAGCAGCTGTTTCGATTTTTGAGCCAGTTAGGAGCGTTTATTTTAACCCGGTTTGGATTTTGGAACTGCTTTAGTATGTTGATGCTGTTTGCTGAACGAGCGGACTCAAAAAGGTAAAGGGCGGAGTGAATTTGACACTTTACAAAGCTAGCTAGCTAGTAGCCATGGGGTTGGCCTATACAGACAGGTAACCTACATTTAGCATGAAGCAAATGTTTCAGATATATTATTGAAATAGGTTCCTGGTTGTTTGACAGCAAAATTCAAGTACTATAGCCAACGTTTCCATACATTTCCAATCAGATGTATACATGTACTACATCGTTACAGCCACGGGACAGTCTTTTCAGCAGTCTATAATTTTCTGTCAGTCACTTGGTACAGTCTGTAATTACTCTCTTATTTAACTGGGTGTGTATTGTTTGATTGTGGCTGGGTGGGCTTTCTGAGTCCTGAAACAGTCACTCACGCCCCTCTGGATATGACTATATTTAGAGTAGCTAACTTTTGAGGTTTTCCTAGCCTGACAATATGCCTTTGAATGAAGGTACAGGTCTTGACTGCTAAAGTATTTCACATCTGCATCAGAAAAATACATCATTAGTTTAGCAGAGTAATTGTGTAGCTTATTAATAGCCACTTTAATGACCTTATTTTTCTATTCTAGTATTACAAACTAAGATTCAGTGTCAGTGGCCCTGATATCAAAGCCCTTTTTTGTGTCTTGTCCTCTTCAGGAAACCAGACATCCATGTGCCGTACCTTTATGTGGACATGGGGGCTGCAGTTCTGTGTGCCAGCTTCATGTCATTTGGGGTGAAGAGGAGGTGGTTTGCAATGGCAGCTGCCATACAGCTAGCACTGAGCACATATGCATCCTACGTTGGAGAACAGGTGTTTTACAGTGACTGGCTGAAGGTAAGACTCTCTTCTGAAATGTTAGTGATTCATACAATACAAATATTTGCTTCTGACTCATGTGGTGCAGTTACAATGCGGAAATTGATTAGATCCACAGATTCAGGAGTGCCAAATAGATTGATTTTCTGATGGACATTATACTGACAATTATATTATAAGTGGACTAACATTTTTTTGTGAATAAATGGATCAGGGTCACAGGTAATTACTGAGATTGATAATTTCTATTTGAAATTTTAATAATAAAGAACAGAGCAACACAATCTTTTCTGTAATGCCTTTAAGAGTATATTTAAAATACATTTCTAAAATATTGTTTTAAAACACAAAATGTAAGTATTTTGTTAATTTAATGTATGAATTTATCATTTTCAGCAGGTTTACTAACAAGATTTTATTCCATTTTAGGTACGGATGTACTCCAGAGCCCTCGCAATTATTGGGGGATTTCTGGTTCTGGCCAGTGGAGCAGGAGAGGTTTACAGACAGAAACCCCGTACCAGATCCCTGCAGTCCACTGGACAAGTATTCCTGGGTGTTTACCTGATCTGCATAGTAAGATCCAGATTCTGTTTTTCAATAATGGGACTAAAACGAATACAGTAAAAGGCACTGACTGAAAGAAGCTTAACATTTTTAAAATGAAGGCATGAGGATGGTCATTGTAGCCATAAAACATTTGCACCCTTGTCATTCACTTGGTACAAAATTAGTTCTAATGAGTGTGTTTTATGTCAAGTGAATCACAGTGTGTAATTGAATAATGTAGAGATGAATGTGTTCTGTTAACACAGTACCACCTTTGGTCCACTAGGTGTACTCCCTGCAGCACAGCAAGGAGGACAGGCTGGCATACCTGAATCACATAGTTGGAGGAGAGCTCACTCTGATGCTACTCGAGGTGTTTTTTGGGGTGCTGGCTTTGGCATTCCTCTCTGGCTGCTACATTCGCCTGGCGGCCCAGATCCTGGCCACTGTCCTACCTCTGGTGGTCCTGTTTATCGATGGCAACCTGGGCTACTGGCATCACACCCGCAAGGTAGAGTTCTGGAACCAGATGAAGCTAATTGGGCATAACGTGGGAATCTTTGGCGCTGTGCTGATCTTGGCCACTGACGGCTGAACGCTCAGACAGATGCCACAGACCGAGGTGTGTGGCCACCGTGAGACTGACGGCCTTCGTGACTTTGCACTTGAGCTTCTGTTGCTCAGTGACTTCTCAGGATTCAGACACTTAAGGCTGGTAAACAACTGGATGCACACATAATGTCTCCAGGTTTAGCCTTGTGGGGGAGAAGGGGACACTAAAAACACTTCCATTTTGCAGTTGAGATAATTTATTCATATTCATGTTTACATTTTTGTCTAAGTTATGCTCTGATATACGAACCTGATGTTAAATGTCTACAGGGGAAAACATGTTTTATGTTCCAAAAGTCTTCAATGGTTTTATAATATGTGGTAGTATATGTGAAAGTATTGTACAGCATTTGAAAATGGAAAGAAAGGAAAAACTAAAACATTGAGGTATTGCCGAAACAAAGGGAGGACTAGCGTCCATTTGGTAATTAATACTTTTCCAGTGTTTGTAACTTGAATGTACGGTTTCATTGAATTTAATTGGAACATTTTAGTTTTTGTTTTTTTTAATCTGTATACATATTCACTTTATATATAAAATAACAATTTAGTTACACGAAAATGCACAAGATTGAATTCCAGAATATTTTTGTTTATTCTGTGAAACAGTTTGCAGATCTAGAGATGTTTTTTTGTAATAATTAAACTTTCATTCTGTTTTGAACACGTTGGCCTTCTATAAACTAGTGTTGCAAAAAATACTGAATGTAACTATTATTGTACCAGAGATTAAGAATCATATTAAATCATTGCATTCAACTGATTAAACATGAACACAATTAAATAAAGGAACATTTTCAAATGTAATGTTGTATTTTTCTACAATTTATAACTGTCAAACATCATAGCATCAAAAATGTTCTTGCTGTTTAGAATGATTGACATTTACATTTGAATTACATTACAGATTTGTTATTAAAGAATATCCAACCCTTCATTTACCCTTTGTCATCATTGTTTAATGACATGCATTTCTTTTTTCATCCACACTTTCCTGCTTTTATTATCAACAGGTATTTAAGTTCTCAGTTTACATTTTTGGAAAAATTAAGAGAAGAAATAAAAAATACAAAAATTACTACATTTTATCCCAGAGTTGCTGGACACTGCTGTTTTATAATTCGGTTAATGAATTACTTTTTCTTCCGTTTTCTGTTTTTTTTTTAAATATAATAACCCTTAACTTTACTCTGAGCTTAAATGAACACTACGGTTGAATATGTGTTACTGTAATATATTTTATTGTTTCATTGTGTATTATATATGTGTTCTACATTGTTTGGACTTGGTTTGGCAGCTACAATGGCCATGTTTCCTTTGTACAATTTGGGTCATTGGTAAGGGTTTGAGTGCTTATGGGTTAAATATTGGTGGAAAACAATTATCTACAAGTGCTTAAATTAGTATCTGATCATGTCAGAATGAATGTTTAATAAAATGTCAACAGAGGCAGCATCACATGTGAGGTTAGTCCAGTAATATTTTATTGTTAAAATTCCACAAGAGGTTTTACTTTTCACGTCATATTCTAAATTTGAATCTGAAGAAAAAATAATTTGTTAAGAAAAGAAACGGCCAAAATGTGTCACAAATGAATATATCCTGATGTTGACTGCACTGGTAAGTTAAAGCACTTTTAATGTGGAGACTATTAGCTGATCAAACTTATTAAAACAAAACATTTTACAAATGCCATTTGAAGAAAAAAAACAACTTACAGATGGACTGTATCTTTCAAATTATTATTTAAAAAAAAATCTCTAATACAGCATACTTCATATGACAGTAAAATATTTTTTTCACAAATGTGTCCAGTCATTCCCAGTTAATTAAGCTAATTTTAAGACAAAAGGATGAAATGAAACTACCCAGTGTGCATGTTGGGTTACATTACCTTTAGTTTTATGTGAGTAAAATGAAATTAAAAACAGGAAACATATAAAGCTTAACTGCTGTAAAATCGCCCATATAAACAAAATGCTGAAATGTTTGATGTTAAATAAAAAGATAATTTAGGTAACATAATTGATCCTTGTAAGAAATTGTAAAAGGGAGCACTTAAATAGAGGGACATGATTTTAAAGTCTTATTTTAACTAGAGTCATAGTGCCACCTGCTGTTGTGGATGGAGCATTACTAAAAAAAAAAAATCATCTCAGGATAATCACCAGCACAGAGGAGATGCTACCCTAAGTGTTTTTTTTTTCTGGGAGAATGTATTTATTAACTGTATTTGCAAATCAAACTGTCCATGAGACTTAATAATAGAGAATTTGTCAAACTTTTAGTGGGAAATTATCTCATTTTAACACCGATGTATAAATACTACTTTGCAAGTAAGAGTTTTGCTAATAGTAAGATAAAAGCAACAAATTGTTTAGAGTGGAAATGAAGTAATTATATAGTGAAACATTTTTTTCTGATCATTGAAAATTGTAGATTTAAACATTTCATCTATGATCCATGATCAGAATTAAGTCAAGGGTTATATGATCTAATCTAATTTGTTCTGGGGTAAACTGGACACAGTCTCTGCATTATCAACACCACGTGCAATTATATTGTAAATATGTAAATAATATATATATATGTATGCACAGAAAAAGTCCTTTAAATAACAGATGCTGTTTTAAATTTCCTGTTTTATTCTTAAATGTCTGTGCCTGTCTTCTTTACTTTGTTTTCTGTATTTTTGCTGCTGTAAACAGTAATCATTAAAGTCACATCTTATTCTATTAGGCTGTTACGTTTTGAAACATTACAAATGTTATCTCTGTCTATTATTAACCACCACCACTACTACACAACTCCTATGTTATTGAAATTTAATTTAAAAAAAATCACTTTCTGACATTTTCAGCTTGTAAATCCATGTTGTCAGCGTCGCCTACTTCTGGTACAAGTCCAGACGGTTCATTGGTTAAAAACCACAACTGAAGTCATTGCCACCAAAATGTGACACGAGTTCCAGCTACTGTAGCAACAGTTTACGTAAACTGCATCACTTGATACAAGGTAAATGATAAAAGGAGCTACTAAAAGTCATGAAGATATCAGTGTGTGGTTCAGGTGACCTATCGGAATGGAACACGATATATTGTGGTTTTCTTCACTCACACCTCCCTCAGTCCCAGCTCCACATGTGGCCATGAATAAAACACATCATTTTTCTTGTCTCTGTGACTCCGTCTCCATTGCAATTAGCTTTTTCTTACGATTGCGTTCTGCTTTCATCAGAGTGCCGACCACTGCCAACAGGACAGTGATGGTGATGACCAGCACCGACACTGTTTCAGCCATACACAGCTGACTGTCCAGGTCAGACAGACTGAGCCCAGCCTGCTGGGGGGGGGCACGGCAGATAATGTCTTTGTAGTCCAAAACTCGTAGATGTCGAACGTGCTGAATCTTGCCAAAGACGCGCTGCAGTTCACAGTCACATGTCCAGGGGTTAGAGGACAGCTGAAGGTGGGTGCTGGTGGTTTGGAGTTCTAGGAAGGTTTTGAATCTAATGTGGCTCAGTTTGTTTCCCCGCAAAGCCAATAGTACGAGGCTCCGCAAAGGCGACAGAGCATCAGACTCTATCATTGAGATGTTGTTATAGTTGAGCAGCAGCACCTCCAGGCTCTGCTGTCTGCTGAGCAACTGATCCCTGACCACATTCAGTTTGTTCTCCTCCAGGTTGAGGATGATCAGTCTAGACAGACTATCGAACGCCCTCATATCTATGGTGGAGATGTTGTTGTAGCTGAGGTCTAGTTTTCGCAGATTTTCAAAGTCACTCAGAGAAGTGGAGTCCAGGTGTTGGAGCAGGTTGTGGTCCAGTTTGAGTTCTTGGAGGGAGAACAGACTTTCAGAGAAATCCTCAGGAAGCGTTTGGAGACTGTTGTAACTCAAGTCCAACCTTTCCAGAAATTGCAGTGATGACAAAGCCTGAAAGTATTTCGACACAATAATAGAAACTGTAAGATTATGTGGAGGCTGTTCACAGGTATGGAGCTCAATTTCCTGACAATATTTTTTAAAATACTGATTGAAGATTCACTAAAACAGGGTCCTTTGTAAATAAAAGGTTCTATGAAAGGGACTTTAAAAGGACGTTATTTGGCAGAACTCAGTGTAACACCAGTACCAGTCTCACATTACCAGACCTATTTCAATAGTTTGTTAGTGCTGTGTTGGTGCTGCAGATAGAATTGACTCAATTCACTCTGAGTTAGGGTTAAAACTCTCTGGCTTGACTAGTTGACCATTAAATGATTACTTGTCATAGGCAACATTAAGAACAGGATGTAACAGTGACTTAGGAAGGTGTGCTAAACTGGGTAAATTCCATTTTAAAAAAGGACATCAAGGATTTTCTATCAAAATAGACCGTTTTCAGTGTAGATGGGTGTTGTTCCTTCCTGTTGTGGTGGGCATACTGAGAAAAGTGACATGAAGATGGTTAAGGGGAGAGGAACGTGGCCTGAAATAGTTAAAATAATACACAGTTTAACCAACTCTTTACAAAATGAGTCAGATTTTTAAATGATATTGGACATTTGCAAATAAAAACAAGCAACATAAAACAAGTGAAACATGGTATATGTTTAGTTTGTTTGCTTTTTGATAGGAAGTCAAGCTCCATAGTTTTGAAAACCATGTTCACTCTTTCAAAAACCCAACTGGGGACATAAATAAACCATTCAAACAACAAAATGTGTTTGACTTCATAAAACCATTCTTGCCTTATATAGTTTTGTTTCAACATTTTTCACAGTTAAATGTTAGACTCTGAACAGTAGTATTAAACACTAAAATTTCACATTCTCTTTTATCTTGAAAAACAGTTAATCATTTCTTATCCACTGCTACAATTCCTCTTTTGAAGTGCATCAAGTATCATTGCATCAAGAATAAACCTTTGACCTTTTGCAGCAACTGTTGGTTGCATTCTTAAGTTAATTTCTCTCACTGATGTACCACAAATATAGTGGTGAATGTGGTTCCATTTTACTTAAATATGTGTATAGTGTAATACAGGGGTGTCAAACTCATTTTAGTTCAGGGGTCACATTGAGCCTAATATGATATAAAGTGGGTTGCACTAATAAAATTATATAAATAATAGGATAAAAATGTATAAAATAATGTCAACGCCAAAGTTGTTGTTGCTGTGTTAAATTATGGGAAAAAAAGCAAAATTCTGGCATAAAAAATATTTACATCTACAAACAGTTCTTGAACAAAACACAAACATATATGAACAACCTGTAAATTCTTAAGAAAAATACGAGCAATATTGACAATGTTATGTTTTAGTTGATGTTTTATACATGTGGTTCACAACTTACAGATCACAGTAGATGACAAATATACACAATATTTAGTAACAGGTTGAATATTGTTAAATTCCACATGTATTTCAAGTTATTTTTTGTAAAAGGCTAGTCTTTTTTGTATGTTATTTTACACTAAAACAAAAAGAAAAAATAGTTTTATGTTGATTTCCACTATTTCGAGGTTATTTAGATGGTATTTTACTAGACTCATCCTCTTTATATTGAATTAACCTAAGATGATTTTAATTTCCTTGACTGTTAATATCCTCAGTGTAATATTTGTATTTCACAAATTTATCCCACGGGCCAGATTGGACCCTTTGGCAGGCCAGATTTGGCCCCTGGGCCTTATGTTTGTCACCTGTGGTGTAATAAAACCATGTAGAGAGATGGTTAAAAAAAAATGTATAAGAAAAAAAAATCTAAAATCATGGAAATTTGATTTATTTCAAAAGCACACGTTGTCATAACATTTATATTGACTGTCACAATTTTTACACTTTGAACTGAAACAAAAACTAATTTTAGACCAAATAATGATTGACACAAATCAAATGTAGACAATGGACACTTTCAGTTTACTTATTGTATCAATACTCTTCAGGGTTTTCGGAAAATGCAAAAGCAGCAATGAGTGATCAGGGGGTTTGTTTCATAAGTCCGAAATTAAACACATCATTTTATTCAGAGAAATTGTTCAGATGCTGTTTTCATACCTGACGCTGCAGGGTTTGGATGCTGCTGTTAGAAATGAGCAAAATCTTGAGTGACCACAGCCCTGTGAAGGCTCTGCTGCGTACTTCTGTCACTGTGTTTCCACTCAGATCCAGCAGCCAGGTGCCGTGGGGGACACTAGAGGGTAAGTGGGTCAGCCCACGGGACCTGCAGTCCACCAGGTCAGAAGACTCATAGCAGAGGCAGTGGCTCGGACACAGCTTGATTCCCATCACAGTGTTGAGGAAGAAGAGGAAGAGGAGGAGAGGCAGGAGTTGTATCTCTCCACTCAGTGTGCAGATTCTGACAGGCATTCTGTATTTAGATAACAGACTCCTCACTGCTGGTGAAAAGACACAACACTGATCAGTCTACAGTCTTTGAAATGAGCAAATAGCTTCCGTCCATGACTCACTGTCACTGTGTAGTAAATTCCCTTTAGTAGACATTGAATATTCCTGATTAGAAACAGATTATCGGCTTTAAAAGATCATCTGATATCATGACCTCATCTGGGGGACAAACCTGGTCAATTTGGACCCGATCCTGAAAGAAAGATTAGCATCTGTCACTGTACATAGGAAACAATATTTCATATCAGAGGTTTTCACTCAGTCCAGTTACAACACATAATGTAATATGAACTTACATGGGTTCTGACCCTTTGTAGACCAGTTAGATTGTTCTCAGCACTCAGTTGCGTAATCTCATATTTTCAGTCTGATCACAAAGTTCAACAGGAGAGGTTCAAGCAACATTGATACTTAGGGTTTACCATCTGTGCCCTGGACCATTACTGATACTGTGCTTTTTCCATTTTGAAATCAAGAGACTGCTTTATCACAGACGTACTTATTAAGATGTATATATTTATAACTTGGATAAATATTTACAGGATTTTACATTTTAAAGCTAGATTTTTTTTAACTTATTTGTTTTTTGGTTCAAGCGTTTGGTTCACTGTGTGTGTATGGGAGGGGGGGCATGACCTGAAGTGCCCTTTATATAGGCCTAGTATAGGTAATGTTGGTGTTCATTCCAACACCATGGTTTTAATTAGTCCTCCTCATGTTGATCTTCCAAGAGATATCCAAGTAGGTGGTTAAGTGATTAACCTGGGTAAATTAAACCAAAGGAAGTGATAAACCATACACCGCAGAAGGGGGGGGGGCATGGCCCGGGTAAATTTTGTGCTGTGACTTGATTAAAAGCTGTAGTAAAAAAAAAAAAAAAAAAGCTTTATCTGTGTTTTTAAGAGCAAAGTCACCACACACCTTCACTGCTGCTGATAAAAAAAAACTGTCACAGAGACGCAGCATTTTGAGATGAATTAGTGAACCTATGAAATTCATTGTTTATCATTACATCATCCATGAGTGTCCTCAGCTAAGGTTGTCAGTATCTACCAAACCATTGGCTGCTTCTACAGAAATGAAGAGACAACAATCCATAGCTGATTTTTTTTCCAAATAAACAGAGAAAACCGAATGTTCATCAAACAGCTTCTGTGACACTGGCCCCACCAGGCCCCACCATGGACCCCACTGCCCTGACAACCAGCTAACTACTCTCCTCCTCCTGTGAGCCACTGCTACACAAGATTAACAACAGAACCCTCTTTCTATGAGTCTGACAGCGTAAATGCAACATGCCTGAAAGATGAACCTCACATGCAGAGTCGAGCCACCTTTCCGTTGATCATTCCTGGTCCACCTGAGCCAGTACGCTGAGGAAATGTGCCCGGCAGTGGCACAAACCAGACCAGGGTGGAGGTCCGGGTTCTAACGTGGCCCATCCGGAGGCACGTCTTATGTGCTCAGTTTGACCTGAGAGAACCGATCCCTGGTCCTGGGGGTACCACTGTACCATGCCCTTGCATGTGGGCAGCAGAAAAGGCCACATGAACTGAACCATCAGAGAAAACGGATGATTTTTAAATGTTTATTTAGTGATTTGAGCCTTATTTATTTATGTTATTCGTGTGGGAATGAGGGTCATAACATCCGACGCAAGCTTTTTTCTGTGAAAAAAACATGCCCCCTTTGTTTTTTTTGATAAATCGCACCCTGCATACGTGTGTTTGTGTGCACATTTTACTAGTGTACGTTGTCATTTAAGTACGTATATATGTCAGGCTATTATATACTTTGAAACTTACCGACATCGTCCATCCACTCTTTTATCAAGTAACGATTCGGTAGGCGATGCTAACTTTTAAGTGCTAATTTATTTATGTAGCATTCTCAATCTTGAAAAGACCCAGATTTAGCATAACCTGACAGCTCATAATGCCGGTCTACGGAGGGTCCTGGCTGCGCGCGCCTCCCATACCCTTCTGTTCTACAAACATGGTGTGTATCAGTTACGGGGTGCGCGAGGCAAGATGCGTTAACGAACCGTGGGAATTTTAGATATTTTAGATTTTAGATCTGATAGTTGTGGTTTAAGGGGGGCATCCACGTGGACCCGGGGACGACCCCCCCTCCTTCCTTCCCCGAGTGTTTTTTTTTTTTTTTTTTTGCTGCAGCACCCTGAGGAGGTTAATAAGATTAACATCAACCCCAATAAACCCATTCCAGTTATGCGACATTTGCCCCAATAACTATTTTACGTCTAGTTTTTTTGATTTTGACCAAAGTAAAAAGTGTTTAAAAAAATATCGCAGTCATCAGGGAGGGGATCTATTTTTATCTTTAAATATTTAGAGAAATGTAACCACATTTGGAATGTACGTCAATATATATTAGCAGAAATACGTAGAGATTAAAAAAAAGACTTAAAATAGCTATTTGTTAGTGAAAATTTTGAACAACATGATGTCAATGTAATTTGTAAGTACTGTATAAAGTTACAGTACTGGAAAATAAAGCTGTTTGTCTATAAAAAGAGCAAACCATTCCAACAAACATGTGTTTTAAAAGTTAGAAGCTGCTAATGCTAGTGGTGTCAACAGATCCTCCAGCACCACACAGTGAAAATGACAACAGGAAGGCACCAGAAAAAGATAGGTTTCTAGAAGTCACAAATTACACTTTGTGGTTTGTTGTGCACATGCTCATAGACACTGTTACAACTAGAACTTTAATGAGTATTTTATATAAGACTGACTTTAGAGTTGGATGTGAAGTGAAAGGGAGGCAATATTGGAAAAAAAAAAACCCACTTTGGTTTATAGATGCTGACCCCCCCCCCCTCCTTTTTTTAATACATACTTATTATATCTAGTACTGTATATTAACATAGAAAATTACAAATGCATATTTGTGGTCATTGGAACTTTACTAAATCAGCAGATGAAAAAGTTGGCCTTGAAATGATGCAGAGTACTGCACCGTCCAAATTTGACAGATATCTGAATATTATTCTCAGGTAAATGTGTCTGTTGGAAATTCCCAAATATTCAGTCCTTTCAACCTTAAAGACAATCCAAATGTCAGATTACACATTGGCTTTTATGTTGTGGTCTACAAAAAATACTTCATTTTGTGATCAGAGCATATATTTTATACTGATGTGACAAAAGCTGCCCCAGATTCTCAATTCTGTTTTCCATTTTAAGAAAGATCCAAATATACCACTTCTGTCTTAAAATCCTTATAACTATCTATTTCTTAAAACAGTCATTAAAAATGTACCCGGTTGTGATGTGTTCTGTATCCAAGCCCCTCTGTTCCTGTACTTAGTAATCAACTCCATTAAGCTGTTAAAAGCTATTTTGTAAATTTCTTTGCAGCACTGCGGCTTCAAAATGACTTCAGTTGGGAAACCAGCAAATGCATCAAATCAAGGTAGCCTACCTGAAATGTTTGTATTCCCCAACCACCACCAACAGCCTAGAAATCAGTGCTCTTCTCCCACATGCCAGTCCAAGACATTGAAGTGCAAATAAGAAAGGACACTTACTATAAAGTGCTCTTTGAGGGCAGCAGTGAACATCACCCAGCTTTGGAGAAACCAGAGGCTTAAGACATTTAAATAATTGATTTGAGAGACTGATGTCTTCAGTTCCCTGTAATTACATGGATGCGTCACAATCAGGCTCCAAACAATCACTCATGAGAAATTTGAGCACAGCTGATAAAAACTTGATCCAGTCAAACACATTATATAATCTGCCCAGTTATTTCCTCTGGACATTTAAGGTCAGTTTTGAAAATCACTGCCAGGTAGAAAGAAAAAAAAAAAAATAGCATAAAAGTTAGAAAATAAATAAGTCAATAGATGAAAAACAACATTATTCCCATTATTTCAGGGCTTCAACTAAAATCAGTTTCAGGTTCCAAAAATCAAATCATGCTTTGTGAGGCTTTTCAATAAGCTTTTGAAATTACAGTATTACAGTCAGAATTTTTGTTATTTTTATTTTAGAAAATGTCCTTTAAATTGTGGCATTTCAAGTCACATTTTGTTTTTAAAATACAGAAAATACAGACAGTAGAACATGGATACAGCAAAAAAAGGAAACAATGACAGAAAATAAAGCTAACAAGCCTTTCTGACTGCTCTAGTTTTCTCTTTTTGAAATGGAACTGAAGGCAAAGGAAGGAGGGCGGAAAAGAAAAGGCTTCAGGGACAAGAGGGGAGGAATGGGGGCAGAATGAGACAAGTTAGTTAAGGAAACTATGGTTGCTTTATGGTTCATGTTTTAAATTATTCTTTATAAAGTCTAATTTAAGATTTAATCTTTCCTCTTTCTTTTTTGTCTTTTTCATTTAATGGTATTTTGATCTTCTGGATCCAGGGCCCTCAGCGCTCCTCCTTGTGGTCTCGGACTGAGGACAAGGAATGCCGACGTAGTCTGGCAGTGGGAACAGAACCACCCGCGTCGCCTTCCCCCGGCCGACCCGCACTGCCAACTCAAGAAGATAAAGTGGAGTCCTTCTGTGTTTGCTGTGCTTGTGAACGTTGCATGGACTTCTGACTTTCCACGTCTCTAAAATGTTTCTCAACCTGAAGAACAGGAAAAAAAAAAAACAGTTATTCCTGTGAACGTAAATACGAATACTCGAAAAACAAGGTTAGGGTTTTTTTTTCCAGGAATAAAAAAAACTTTTCCTACAGATGGGAGTTTCTGTTCTCACGAAAATGTAAAATCCCCCCCGGGCACATCAAAATATTCAACAACACTCCAAATTAAGATGAACACAGAATGTAAAACACAGGCCTCAGGCTGTTATGTGGAAGCATAAGCTATGATTCTTACACAACTGCAAGTGATTGATGACCTTCAAAGACTTTTCAACAGAATAAATACTAATATTCCTTCAACCCTCCAACCATGGAACCCAGAACTTTAGACTTTTTCCATTCCAACTATTTCAGCTGACAATCAATGCTCTAACTGACTAAACAGGTGAGACATTGATTAATTACTACAGCAGATTTCATGGGGAGAAGCTGCTGCAGTAGCTTCGATTGATGTATGATAATACTGCCATGCATCTTCAAAGTCTAGTTTTGTATAGAAAATAAAAAGTTACTTACTATTTTGCGTACATGACTTAAAGCGCTTCCCTCTTTGCCTTTGCAGTTCTCGACCTGGTAAGGCGGCGAGATTACGACGTCATCCATCACAATAATGTTCTTCTCCTGCCATTTACAGTCTTTGATGCTGCGGTGAAAAATGAACATTAATAAATAAAAACACACTGAACAGGATGTTTTCCATATGGAAGTGGTTCACTGTGAAGTTAACTACACTCTACTAAAAAGGAACATATTGCTGCCATGAATTTGTTACATTAAATCTACTGAAGAATTAAAAAAAAAAAAAAGGAGCACAAACTAAGACTGGAGTTCATCATTTCTTGATCAGTACATACAAATAACATTTACTTAAGACAACAGAGTTTTGCTAAATCAATACCTTGAACACATGTGTACCACTTATTACTTAGATTTTTAATATTTTCATAAGAAAAGAAAATGTACTTTTGGAAGATTGAATATATATATATATATATATATATATATATATATATATATATATATATATATATAAAAACTCCAACTGATCTTACAGATTTTTGGTAATATATCTAATGACATATAGGTAATAAATTGCAAATAGTTAACTGGAAATAAATGAAATGTACAAAATAATGACTAAAATGTACTAAATCTAAATCCAGGAAATGAGTAAAATAATGTGTAAAGCTTTTACTAAACTCCACCTAAAGTAGATTAGAAGAATAAAGGTCTTTTTTGTGAATATATAGTAAATGTAACTAAACAGCAGATTGATAGTTTCCAGGTTTAGATCCACTTTTACTGTCAAAATAATTTTGTTGAATATTAAGTACATTAGATTAGATTTATTACACCAAACTGTAATCGCTACTAAAACATATTTGGTTTTGTTGCTCGAAACTGTTAATTAACCCATTTTATTCTTCACTACAGAGTGAGGACAAATTAAACTTCTATGACTGGAAGATCTGACTGATGTGGAAAAGTGTCTACAGGTTTGTGTGTCTCATGTGGCAGTGAAGCAACCAGTGCAGGTGTCCAATAATAGTCTCAATAATAGATACTGAGCTAAAAAGAGGCAGGAATCAAATATCTGAGAGTTTGGCACTGCTAAAATCTGATGTCATCAAACTTGTGTCATGCAGAAGGCAGAATCTATTAATCCACATTGAAATAAGCACAAAACCGTCTACAATGAAGTTCAAGTAATGGAAAAAGGTATGGCGAGTGACAGCGCCACAGCATGTAGTTACGCACGTTTTGTGAATAGTCTGGAATAGCTGTTGGCCCTCCACAGAAACCCCAGCACTGATTGCATAGGCTTGGGACAGCTTGTCCTCCTTTTCCGTCCGTGCTCGATTGGCAAGCTGTGGGAAAAAAAAAAAAGTAATAAACAAGCAATATCAGTAGAGAAACTCACAAGAGCTGCATAGAAACCATGTAGATAGAACTTTAACAAATAGGAAATAAGAGGAATATTATCATGACTGATCACAGAGTAGGTTTTAATGGCAGTGTTTTAGTACTTTTATTCATTTTATTGCTTCCTTTTTTACTCAATTAATGCATAGAGACAAGTAATTTCCCCTTTAACATTCAGGAACTCTAAACACATTCACCAGAGAATGTGTTCTCATTAGATTACAGCTGCACGACACATTGTCCGAGCATCTTCATCGCAATGTATGTGTGCGTAACAGTCACATCGCAGGTCCTGCAATGTAGGAGGCAAATCAACTCGATGTGTTCCCATCTAAATTCAACTTGGATATCTCAGACACCAATCACAATCATTTGTAATCACTTGGCCAAAGCAGACCATGCACAAGGAGTGAGTCGCCGGGAACAACACTGAAAAATGAGAAACGAAAAAGAGGAAAGTCACTAAAATCGAAGACTTGGTGCCAAAAAGAAAAGCCATGTCAGGTATCTAGGATTATTTCAGCTATAAAAGGATACTATTAACGAATGTTTGCTAGTTTGTTTGACCATTTATGTTGGCGCCACACAGCAGTTATATCCTGAGTATTTTTCTCATATCGCAATATGTATCGCAGCGTTAATTTATTTTTTTAATGTCACTAGATCCAGTATTGTGTGGAATGATGGCACGTGCTGGGAGTTGCACTCTATACTGCATGGTTCCGCTTTTTTAGTCACCTGCTATTTAATAAACAAATTATATATTGTGCAAAAGACACCAAATTAATTGTGATTCAGAAAGCAGTTTGTGGACAGATTTAATAGGAAATGTGATATTGTATAGAAACACCCATAGCTGTTCACTTGGTATTTTCAGAGCATTATCAAACATACCCCAACTTGCAATCGCTCAACCATTTGGAAAAAACACACTGAATAATGTCAAAATAAAATTTAATTTTAGGTAGTGGCAGGAAGATACATAGTTGTAAAGATAATTTATATAAGCCTAATTTGAACCACATTGACCAGATACTGGCAAAATAATGGTCAGAACCAATTTTCCCCCACTAAACTCCACCTAGTGAAGGAAAATGACCCCGTATGAAATCTGGGTGGTAGCAAAAAAAAAAAAAAAAAAAAAAGACATCTGGAAGACAACTAATATGAAACAAAGTGTATCTCATTGGCCCATTATGTCAAAAAAACAACCTGATATTCAACTCAACTGCCACCCATTTGGATGACTAACACTCACAGTGAAACTGAAATCAAGAGGGTTCTTCCACAATGAGTCCCCTATGTTGATCATCAAGGGAGACTAACCAGTTACTAGTTACTGCGTTCACACAAAGGATATGTTTTAATATTGTTTGAGCAATTTTACCAACAACATGTGCCAAGAATGTAGACACACTCATGTGAACAACACTCTGATTAAGTGCACTCTTCAACATAAAACCGAAACTGCACTTTGTTTGTGAGGTAGCTTTCAACATACATGAAAAGTATATATATTTTTTTTAAATAAATAAATAAAAAATGCAGACCATATTGTTTGGATGCTGTCTCTGGTTGGTTGTGTTGACATATGGTAGTATAACACGACAGACCTGTATGTGGAGGATACGGACAACTCACCCCCCCCCAGATTAAAGGTTCTGAAGATGGGTTGAAGGAAAAGTAACAGGGGAGCCTTCTTAACAGAGTAAAAGCCTGTACATACTATCCACATGTACTGGAAGATTTAGTTGATTGTACCAATTTCATATTTGAAAACAAGTTGATGTGTGGCGACTGTCTACAGTTAAACACACCCAACAAAGTCTTAAGTTATTATAGATTTGCTGTCATTTTAAGTTTCACTTTCACTGTACATATTCATTGTGGGTTAATGCACCCATATAACACTCCTGATTCCATGATCTCTGTGTTTTGTCAGATCGTCGATATGTTCTAATACTTCACAATCTAATATTGTCATATTGTAGTCAACCAACACAGATTGCACAATGGCACACCGAAACAATGACCACTTGGAAGAGCACATGAAGCAACATAGAAGACAAGTCAAAGCAGACATAGGGTTCCCCCAGGTTTCTACAAGTTCATTTAAAACCTTTTTAAGACTACTTTAATCAGAATTTAATGACAAATTCACAGCAATACTGGCAAAAAATGATTGACTCATAGAAAAAGGAAAGTGTTCGGTAACACTTCATATTAAGACACATTTACAATTGGGGGCTGCAGAGTTAGTGATAACTCGCTCTTAATTTCAGTTTTTAGGCTGGAATGGATGGAACCAACTAGAATAACGTTACTTTTTTTGCAGTTTGGCTATTTCCCAGACACATTTAAACACAAGTCAGTGTTAATACTTTTTTGAAGACTTTTTAAAGGTATTAAATTGAGATTTGTAAATTCAAGACTTAAAGATCCCTGCAGACAATATGATGAATTGACTGCAGAGTTAAAGTATGGTCTATTTAATAAGTTGTCCAAGTCTGGGAGACCAACTGTTGACATGAATGAAATTAAGTTCATTAGCTTCACAAAGAAACATAAGCAGAAATTCTACATCTTTACTCTTTGCACATTTCAACCCTTGCTATGTTGGTCTTTGAATTCAGTAAAGCAGTATAATCAGCACTTTGGCTAAAGAGTGTGTAGCCTTTTGTCACCTCTGCTGGATTTTGCATTTATTTACAAGTCTCTGCAGGCTGACGTTTTGGTGAGGAGCCACACATTGACGAGTGCCAACTGGTCTTTTGTCATTCTCTACTTTGAATACAATGTATTGAGTTTATGCAAATCTATTCAATCAAGACTTGTGAGTTGGATCTTTCAGGAACCCCCTCCCCATACCGAGCAGAAAACACTGATCATTTCAGTTTCACAAGATAAGCCTAGCCCAGCCCACAGGTCCTCTTCAAACCATTGTCTCTTGGAAAAGTTCCTGGACAGGATCTCCAGACAGAAACTTGGACGTCTACTCCATCTCTACTAGAAACTGAATGAAGCTCCTCAGAGACACAGTTATGAACTTTTCCTCTACAGGCAATCTACAGTAACCTTACTACATTATAAAGTCCTCTGTCATTAATCTGCCAAGGAGTTATGTTTTTGCTGGTGTTTGTCCGTTAGCAAAACGACTCAAAAACTTATGGATGGATTTGGCTGAAATTTCAGGAAACATCGATACTGGCACAACAAACAAATTAATACATTTTGGTGGCGATTGGTAGAAGTATGTGCGGGGGAGCACATACATGTGTGTGTTTCATTTGGCTACTAGACAGGGCTGACTGCCACTTGCAGAAGTAAAGGGGGTGGGGGCTGCCTTGACAGTCTGTGCTCTTAGTGTTTTCTCTGCTTCACACCTGTGACTAACAAATATCAAACATCATAGCTGAATATGAAGGACAGAAACATCCACTTCCTTTGGCAGATTTGGGTGACGTTTGTCAAACTCTTCTGTTTAACAGGTTATTTGCATCCCCATGTTCCATCATTTCTTAAAATACTATCAAGTACTCAATGTCTGGAAACCGTTACCTGATTTGTCTTGAAGCCTAAGGTGGATATAGTTGTTGTTCTTTCTAGTGCTGATGTATTAATGTGCAACTTCAATTTGTACTACATAGGTTTATTTTTTGCATTTTGTACAATGAAAATGACATCCAATTCTATTTTATGTCATAAAACTATTTTAATTAAATATATGCATAATGAGAAATAAAACTGCATTTTACTTCTCTTTAAAATGTCAAAATGGTATTGGAAAAAGGTGCTCTTTGGTAAATAAAGTCATGATTGGTACTCCGTTCTTTAAATGATAGAAAGCCCAAGTCTAAATACACCCACAGTTTTGATTAATAAACTTTATCTCAGGCTTGTTGTGGGATGTTTAGGCTCTTCTTAGCATCCCATGCATAGAGCACATGAATTGAGTCACAGCTTACAGAAAAGGATATGAGTCACAATACACGCATGTTTTCTAGTTTCATTCTTACATTCAGTTACCTTTGGTGTGAGCAATACTTGAAAACACTCATATTCCATTATATCACTGGTGTCACCACCCAACAAAGGTTAAAGGATGAGAGTAAAATTAACATACATACCTTGCTAACATTCAGTGATGCTAGTGGAGGAGGAGTCTCAGTGCGGTCATTTATTATGTCCACATCGGAAACATAGGCTAAATTGATCAGGATGACGTCATTGAGGTTTGGCTTACCACTGGAGGAAGCACATTCTGTGGGAAAACTCAAGTTAAGGTACAGTAGCCTTATGGAAATATATGACAACTGAACGTGGAGGACTGAAACAAACATGAACCCATTAACTAAATGGCACAAAGAGGCCTGTGGTACCCACAACACAGTGAGAGGTAGTGCCAGTCACCACAAGTGATTGAATAAGGCAATGCTGCCACCTCAAGCAGCTATGGATGAATCAATGAAGCCTTTACACCATGAACAAATCCTTTAAAAAAAGTTTACACATTCACAAGAAGCAGGAATGTAAAACCAGATCTGATAAATAGCAGCTTTTATAACTTACTTTCTGCTTTCTTTCAGGTGATAACACAGAGGTTTTTTTTATTGCCAAAAATCTATCTTAATATCTTTTCATTAGAACTGGACAATACAACTAAACTAAATTTTATCTTGGTAGAAAAAATAATCTACTGTACAACAGCAGAACAGAATTTGATCTGCAATTCCATAAAATTTTAAATAAATCCATTGTTCAAACTCTTAATTATTTTCTTCTTTTGGGATTTATTGTATCGATACTTCCTGTTGTCATATTCTGGTTTCTTCATGTTTAATTGCCTTCATGAAAATTTCTCACCCACATCTGGAGGAAAAACCACAAAACCGCCTTGAAACGCTAAACATTTTTACAGTAAAAATTGTGATTCATGACAGAATGTATTCAGTCATTTTAAGTCACAATACAAATATTATAGCCCTAACTAAAATAAATTATGTATAAATTCTAGCAGGGCTTGACAGACTTGTCTGTGGGATGCTGGTATTTGTTTATTCTATATTCAATATGAGATGTAATGTTAAATACGTAAGTCAGTTCACTAAATATAACAGAGCAACATATTTCCTGTTCTGACACTGTATCTGCGCGTTTATGAGATCCATAAAATCATTTCGGTTTCCTTTTGAGCAGACAACAGTCAGTATATAGTGCGTGTGTCTGTACTAACTTTTTACACTGGTAGTTGAAGTTAAACGTCAATGACCCTGAATTGCAAGATCAACTGACTTGTTGTTATGACCCAGGAAACAGCAAGGCCTTCAGTTTCAACTGTCAAAACATCCACGCAGTATTAACTTCCTAATTAGTGCTCAGTCTGAGTTAGCTACTTTTCAAAGTGACTCGTGTCATGTCTGGCGAGCATGCCATCGTGGTGGGGATCACAACACACCCACACTCATTCATTGATGCAGACATGTTCCTGGTGGATTACTCGTAAGCTAACGTTAGGTGGGAGCTAATGATGCTTGTGTAGATCAAGCATGGTAAATGAAACTGAATGGCGGCTTATGACGACCGATTGCACAATCACCCATTGACTAGTGTCATCTGACTCGGACTTGAAATGATAAAAAAGCCCGGTTGATAAGCTTAGGAATTAAAAAAATCGTGAACCGAAGTAGAAGCGGCAGAGGGACTGACTGGCCACTGTAGCTACCTACTTTAGCACGTTAGCCGGGCTAACAGCAACTTGCTTGTAGTGTGGACGGGTACTCGCTGTCCATTCATCCCTAGCCTTGAGTTAAAATGCTTAGCATCAACGTGTATTCTCCACAGACGGTTAAGTTCAATATAAACAAGCCGGTCAATGCGAAACACGGTAAATGTCAGTTAGCTTGCTAACTAGCAACGATTTGTGCCTGTTGAGAGCACACAGCCATGATGCCTTACTAGGATTCGTTGCCAGATAGTGATCCATGTTGAGGTCTGGCAATACAATGAGATGATTCAAAACACATGCACTCCCCGGCAGATATCGAGAACCCATTAAATAACCCAACTACACCACTATTGTCTTTAAATACATACGAAACATATAGTTAACAATTTCGTCAATTAAAATATTTAAGGCGGACAAAGATATCTAACTCAGCTCCCACCAATTACGCCTGCGCGGATCACTATTTGACATATTTTCGGTTACCCTACAGGCCCTTGCAGCCAGGCAGGCCAGCAAGCCATCCGCAGCGCCAACCAAACAAAGGATACTCAAAGTTAACATCTTGGACTGGTAGTCAAATGCAACAACTTCTCCCTGTAGTCGTTGGCCCAGGCAGGTGAGGCAGGAGACATGGCTCCCGACACTGAAGTACTCCCCCGGTCCAGGAGCCGCCATCTTCTCCGCCAGGAAACCGGAGCGCCTGCCTTACGTAAACCGACGCGATGTCGTATTCACACGAAACCTGGGCGTGTCGAAGTACGTAGTTTTCTGGTCATTGACTGAAATACAATGACAGACTTTAGTTTTCGTTTCAAAATGTAACGCGGCGTTATGATGTCATATACTTTCCAACATACGTTTTAATTTTATGTTAGAGGGACAACATACTGTATACTCGCCAGAGGAGAGACTTGTCGCTTTGTCTTCGGTTTAACCGCTCGAAGTGTTCCTCCTACAGGAGAAATAACAGTACTGCGGGCTTTCCTTCACCACATCAACTAATAACAAACACAGCTACATCTCACATTCCTGTTTACCAACCAAAGCATTTTATGTTTGAGAGAGGACTAAGTAATGGAGGCCGTTTATACCCACGGGATATGGATGGCGGAGAATCTCCAGCAGAGTACCGAGAATCAAGAAAAAATGTGGCTGGTTGTCACTCACATTGGGGATCCTAAGGCAGCCTTCCTGCTCGTTTTTCCTTTTACTTATTTCGTTAGCAAACGAGCCGGTGTTGCAGTACTTTGGGTAGCAGCTATATCGGAATGGCTAAATTTGGTGTTCAAATGGTAAGATAACTAAAAAATAAGCAACTAACGTTTGTGTTTTCAAAGTATAGCCTTTCCAAGTGTTTCTGCTACTAGCTATTATAAATACACGTATGTGTTATTAAACAGTAACAATTAGCTGAACGTTATACATGTGTTTTCTACATTGTCATGGTGAAATTAAATGTCATGTCAAAAAGCTACAAATATATGCTACAAATGCCAATTTTGTTGACGTTACCACTTCCGGGACCGGAAGTGTACCCTCTTTACCATTCGACAGGAAACAGACATAAAGCGGAACTGATTTTCTTACATATTGTGGTTCAATAATTACAAAAAATTAAATAACACCCAAGCTACGAATATAATTGAAGACATGTTATGAAACACTACAACATTTGTGCCTGCCCCTGTTTTCTATTTTTCACAGGATGCTGTTCGGAGAAAGGCCATTTTGGTGGATAGGTGAATCTCGTCTTTTTGTCAACAAGCAGCCAAAAGTTCACCAATTTGCTTCCACCTGTGAAACAGGACCAGGTGAGTGAGATGACATCTGTGATACACATACTTATGAATGGTTTTACTAACACATATAAAAATGTAGGATTTAAAAATGTAAGTTACTTTTAGGCAGTCCTTCTGGACATGCGATGGTCACTGCAGCAGTCTGGTGGGTTGTCTTGTCCTCCCTGGGGTCCTTTCTTCACTCCCGCACTCACAGGTAACATTTAAACACGTGACACTGTTGTGGGTATAGAAGTACCTGCACCTCAACACATGATGCTAATCAGACTAATTATCCATTATACCTTTAATAAATGTCTTCTCTGTGTCTGCAGTGTGCTGTTAGCAGCTGTCCCCTACCTGCTCTATGTGATAATGCTTATTGCTGTTGGACTCTCCAGGATTTTTATTCTAGCACACTTCCCTCATCAAGTGGTTGCAGGCTCCATCACAGGTCTGAATGTATCTTTATCCATCTACTGAAATAGTTTAATAAATTTTTTTTATAAATTGTTTTGTTTTGGAATTTGATTTGATTGAGCTGCTTCTCTCAGGTTTTATTCTGGGGATTATTCTGAGCTACAGAGTACCAGAAGGTCGCCCCCTGGTGTTCTTTTTTAAAATCAGCCTCGGTCTGCTAATCAGTGCTCTGGTGCTGCATGCTGGACTGCATCAGCTGGGAATTAACCTCTCCTGGTAAGCCTTTTTATTCAACCAGAGTGTCTAGCTTTCTTTTATGAAAGATACTGTTCAAAACATGGCACGTTTTTTTTCTTTTGTTATACTCAACAGGTCTATTGACTTGGCTAAGAAGTGGTGCAGTCGTGCTGAGTGGATCCGCCTGGACACAGCTCCTTTCTCCTCTCTGACCCGAGACTGTGGAGCCCTTCTAGGTTTGGGACTGGCTCAGTACTGGAAGCCTGGGGGGTGGTCTTTGCCTTGGGCTCCACGTGCTTTATCTCTGGCAATTTCATCCATGGGACTGTACCATGTAAACCGCCTCCCGTTGCCGATCAAACCGCAAGCTCTGTTCTATGGCCTGTTCTTCATTAAGTTTGTGATAGTGCCTCAACTGGTCATCATCTTTGTGCCTGGACTGGTCCATCTTTTCACCCACAAGAAGAAGAAAGAATAAACTTTTTTTTAGGACTCATTATACACTAGTTCAGTTACTGATGTACTCCAAGTTACAGATGTCTTTTAAAACTTTTCTTTGAATGCCTATTCACTTTTTTATGGGTACTGTCATGAGTAACATGTAAAGTTGGCTTTAATTTTTTCCTTTTACAATTCAAGTGGCCCATGTTATTGTGTTTGGTCTTTTCATGATGGTCTTAAATTTACAATTTGCTTTAAATGTTGGTCTTAAATTTACAAACTGCTATAAATTGTGATTTTGCTTCAGTGTATTTTCATATTTATGTGGGAAAAGTGCAATTTGTGTTCATTTGCTTATTGCATTCCATGATTTTTAAAAGACATGTTCAGTGTTTTCCAGAAAGCTAAAGATTACATTAAGGTGTAAAATAAAAAAAAAAAAGAATTGGCACCATATTTTGGGCAAAGTGGTACTTATCCCTCTGTTAATAGATAAGTATATTGTAATTACAAGGGTATTTTATAATACAAATTCACTGATAGTGTCAGCTTTACAAGGTGGTATTTTTGTACAGCCTGTATTATAGGGTAAATAAAATTGTGTCGCCACAGTTGTTTAAATTGTTCAGGGGACCAACATCTCCAGAAATAATTTCATAGATGGAAAAGTGTATTTGTATTTTGCACACATGTTGAATAAATGAAATAACTGACATGCATGGCCTGTTTCAGTTGGTAACCATTTATAAATGTTATTTTTCCCCAATACATAGGTATGACTGTACAGATTACAATCAACTATCATGAGATAAAAACACATTCTTTTTTATTGTTTTTAATTAAACTTTTTATCACAGCGATCTGAAAGCTCACATTTACAGACAAGAGAACTCTGCTCAGCAAGCAAATACATTAAAATAAAATAAAAGAACCTTTCGCTTTTGTCTGGTGAGGTTGAAGGAAAATGATAAGGATAGTTCAGGGATAGCAGTCTCCTTATCTTGATCCCATTATCCAAACATTGTATCACACACTAGAGTCAGGACACTGCTATACATGTTTCTGCTTGAGCTCATGGAAAGAATAGAACATGCATCAGACTATTTACAGCAAAATAATATACACAGACAGCTTGAAACCATACACCCTCAAATATCTTCAAATAAGTCTTGTTTAAATCAAGTATAATACACTTTATACCTTCATTTCTGCAAAGATAAGTCGGGTATCTTTCTCATAGCAGATAAAACTGAGGGCGAGCAGGAGGCAGTTGACAGAAGAACTGTCTCTCTTTAGATACTCTTTATCAGACAATCAAAATAAAGAGTTGCAGACACTCGGCCTATAACTTTTTCCACATATACAAATATTTTGAATATTATAATGCTGCTTTTGTTTAACACCCAAACTCCAGATTATACATGGAGATGCTGGATAGTGAACCTCAGTGATCCTTTTATTTTGTCGCAGTAGATCCGACGTAATTTTAATGTGTGCAAACCAGTGGGTTAGACAGCTGATCTGACGTTAGAGGACGAAGATGTTGATTTTTAGGATGTGAAATACTAAAATGTGATTGGCTAAACTCAGACTTGCTTCTCTAACCCGTACCCGAGCTGGAATATTTGACCAGTATATACAACTTGTGCTAGAAATTCTATACATCTTCACCAGTTTAAAAACATTGTTTGCTCTTCATAATATCATTCATCACTGCTTTGTAAATCATATAATAGTGTCTATGATAGTCTGGTATCACTGGTCAGAGGCGTCTGACCGACCACACACCCATTTTCTCCTGATTCAACAATCGTAACAACAAAGTAAGTAAAATACATAAAGTGCACCCTTAGTTTAGAACTTAACAGGCATTTTAGTGCAGAAGTTGAGTAATAAAAATGCTGTATGGGTAAAAAGAAAGAGCACAAAATGATGCAGGAGTGAAGGAAAAATCTGTAACAGTGGTTGTGTATGCATTTGCTTGCTTTTAGTCGCTGAGCACTATCCATGATACCCCATCATTAGCGTATATGAACTATATGTTCTGGAAACATACAGTATCATTATGTACAGAGGAGGGACAAAGGCAAACTTTGATACTCATGTGCTACATGATTAAAAAAAACCCAAAACAACTAAAAATCATGTATCACAGGTTAATGCACTCAGTATTTGAAATGTCTGCAGCCAAATATTAATCTAGAGACAAATATATTGCACTCATGACCTATTTATATGTCTAATACAGTACTCTGTTCTTTGAAATAAGCTTTCTGTCAAATATTTATCATATGAGTTTGTAGAAGAGATCAAACCTTTTTAAAATGTTCATAAGCACATTGTTAAACATGTATTCATACTTAGTTATTGATGGATAAGATGTTGAATATGTCACAACAAGAATTCAGCCTTGCCTGGTTTTGCTTCACACTGGCAAATGTCATGAGGTTTGTAATGGTACTAAAAGAAACACAGTAGACAACAATTTCTCTAACAATCAGAGGAGCAATTGAACATGATTAAATCAACAAAAAGTGCTGATGCAAAAATTCTAAAAGATTTGTTGTGATACATGCATTTAACTAAAAACTAGACTTTTGGGATAAGGCGCAACAGGCTAGTTTTGACAAATCTTTGTGTCCAATTCAGTTCGGTCTACTTGTTATTGTAGAAAGGGGCTCAAATGGATGAAGACTGCAGTGCAGATAAACATTTACTCACATCACACCACAAAAAAAGCTTTTTTGACATAATGGAGGTAATTATATCATTCAAAGTTGGTCAATGTCCCTCATTCCTTACCCGAGTCTGGTTTTCACTTTCATATGACTAGCTGTGGGAGACAAATTTTGGGTTCACAGAATACATTTCAAATGCAAACTATGTTCTGTTTCATTTTCTATGTACAATATATAACTTAATTATAAATATTGTCATTTTTCTCTAAGTACTGAGTCGTTGAGTCATTTGTATTTTATGAGCAATGTACAGTATTGAACATATAATATTGTATTACATAGAATAGAGCCTACTAGCAACCTTGTTAACCTGGTTAAGAGCACACTTTGAAAGAACAGAAGATTGATACATAGTCCACAAGTAGAGTCAAATGATTAGTACTTTAACTGTCCCACATTCTGTGTTCACTGTGGGAACTATTTGATTCAGTATGAGATCTGACCTTAAGACCCTCTTGTTATCCTACCCGTGTGCAGAAGATGTTAATGAAATAATCACTTCTCACTGTTAGTTGTGTTTATCTTGTAAGAATGTCTAATACCCTAAGAGTGTGTGTCCGTCGCAAGGTTTTCTCTGAGTGTACTTTGTCTCTCATGAGTTCTTTAGTTCATACATATCACATACACATCGGTCAGCAGCATCTGCTGTTGAGCTAAATATATTTCTTTTCTCACGCCAATGCTCAAAGCCCAGTCAAACCAACCGATCACAGACAGACCATCACACATTTGACTCCACAAATGGTCTCTTTGGTTTTATGGGGGAAGTCGGGCCTTGGGACCGGGAGTCACGAGAGAGCTGGCGGTACATGTTGTCCTGGTAGGCTTGTGCCACTGGCAGAGTCCTCGCTACCTTCACGTCTGGGTAGGTGGGCACCTGGCTGACCCGTTCCAGGATGTCCCCACTGCCACGGGAGCCATTAGCCAGTTTGCCCAGTGAAGGAGGCTGGGTCTGGGAGTAGTAGTCCTCTTCTAACAGGTGTCCATTTTGAGCATTGTTGGTCTTGTTGTAGTAGGCAATATTGCCCAGTGAGGTGGGGGGGCTGTACGTGGAGCCCTGTTGGACCAGTTGGCCGGGAGATGTGGGGCTGATGGCAGAGTCCATGGATGTCATGGGCCTGGACCGTGAGGGCTGATGCAGGTACTGCTGAGTCCGCGCCGTCTTGTCTATGATGCCCATAAAAGGTGTGTTTCGAGAGCGGGTGGTCTCACCTGGATACAACCCGCCTCCTCCTTGGGAGGGAGAGATTGGAGACATGTCATCACAGGTACGCTCATATGTGGCTTGCAGGGGAATCTCCATCTGCTGAATAGAGGGCGACGGCCTGAAGCCAGGTGCTAAATTGGAGGTGGATCCAGTAGAGATATTGTTGCTGGAGGGGGAGAAGCGAAGGCCGACGCTCTGAGAATGGATGAGAGGCCTGGGGGTGGGCACGTGCTGCTTCATTTCAGTAGTATTGGCACTGACTGGGCGTCTCACCATATGAGGGATCTCAGGAGAGCCCAGCTGGCAAGGGGGCATAGCATTAGGACGCTCCAGCACATGCTCAGAGACCGGGTAGTAAGCAGCGGACTGGCTGCGGCTTATCTGAGGTGTCTGGCTGTAACGGATGCCCCCCGGGCCCCCACTGCTGGCGCGGTAGGCAGAGGAGGGGCGCTGGGGTAGCTCCTCCTTCAATAGGCCCGACTCCATTACCCCTCCTCGGCCACCGTGCTGACAGAGGGCCCCTGCGCTGAGGCTGGCCTGGACCTGGGGCATAGACCGTCCATCCAGGGAAGGCTGGTAAACCAGACGGCTCTCCACATCCACTGAACCCCCTTGGTAGCGGCTGCTAATTGGATGACTCATCTGGCTGCCGTAGCTGCTGTTTCCCATGACGTTGCTGGGTTGGTTTGTGCGGACTATCTGGGCTATAGAAGGCTGGAGACGGAGGCCTTGGGCTTGATGGTGCTGTGAGGATAGAGAGGGTTGGGAGCTCAGCTGGAACGAGCGCTGGCTGCTCATTTTTGACAGTGGGGATTTGGGCCGGCCCGGGAGCTGCTCTGTCTGGTACCGAACAGGTGAACCGGACTGTGATCGGTACAGGCAAACGCTCTCCACTGGTGGACTGGCTCTGTACTGAGCAGCCCGACGTAAAGGGGAAGGAGGCGGGCTCTGGCGGTCCATCCCCTGTCCCCCAGTGCCCATAGGTGGAGGGCTGAAGCGGTAGGACGGCTGGTGCACGGGGGAGGTGTGAGGTGGGCTGTGTCTGTAGTGAGAGTTCTGATGTGTTGGGGAGAGGGACGGTGAAGTGGGCTGGTATGAACCCCGGGTTGGGGACGACATGGAGGAGGAGGTGGGGTGGTACTCATAGGGCTGGCCCATGGGTGACCCACCGGCTAAATAGATCTGGTCTGGATGTGTGGGGGACAGTGGCGGGCTCTGAATGATGGGGAGACTGGAGGCATTAGTGAGTGACTCAGGTGGGGGCAAGCCCATAGACATAGCCTCCAGCTCCTGCTCCAGGTAGTCTTCATCTTCAAACAGGTCCTGGACAGGTTCCATGTCTTCCAAACGGGGCTCTGGTGGAGGGGGGAGAGGCATGGAAAGGGACAGGGACTCCTCCTCTTCTGGGGGAGGTGTAGGAGGAGGGGAAGGAGGAGGCTCCAGCTCCAGATCATGCTGCTGGTGCTCCTCCTGGTTGAGTTGCCGACACTCCTCCTCCACCCTTTGGAGCAGCCGCTGGATCTCTCGGTTGTTAGGGCACTGCTTTATGGCTTCATTCAGGTCCTCTAAGGCTTCAGGAAATTGTCTGAGAAGAGACAACAATGGTTGTTGCATATATATATATATATATATATATATATATATATATATATATTATCTTTGCTTATTATGTAACATGAGACAAATATTACTCCACAAAGTCCATGGATTTTAATTTACCACCTTTAGGTGTACGCTATACTGTCTGAAAGAGGAGTACAGGGTTCCTCCACAATGTCTATTTCTATGTCATACATTCCCAGACTCAGACTTCTAGAATCTCTCAAGAGATGTTTCAGATAATGTTGACATTTGAATAAAAAGGTGCCATTTTTATTGAAAATATGTGTTGTTTTTTAATACTGGCATTGTCCAATCTTTTTTGATGTTAAAGATATGAAAAGCTACTTATTGCAGTTAGGGTTAAATAACCTGTTACATTATTAACAATTGAAGGATCTGAAGTATTTATTTGGTTAAATCCAGGCAATTAGCTTATTTTCTCCAGACTTTATTTAACCCTAACTATAGAAAGTAGCCTCTTATTGCTTTAATGTAATATTAGACAATACCAGATTCATCAGGCTTGTGACAGAATGGTTCAGGGAGAATGAGACATCATTATCACACATGGATTAGCCACCATAAAATCCAGACTCTGATTTGGGACGTGATGAAGACTTGAGGCAGTGGTCCAAGTCTCCATCATCAAAAGTAAAAAATGAATGCAACTATAGATGGCAATAATATTATGAACCTCATTATGACACTACATAAGCATTATGTGTGGTAAATAAGATGTTGCAGTGAATCTCTCTTATAATCAAAACCAAACGTAGTGCAGTGAAATATTGTATGTGTGACTTTAATTTTGGTCGGATGCGAGATGGTGACTGGTTCAGTCACAGTTCAGCTTATGTTTATTTTGCATATGCAACAAAACAAACAAAATATTCCCACTTTTGGGTCTAGAAATAAAATACATTTAGAAAAATATGAAAATATATATATATATATATATATATATATATATATATATATATATATATATATATATATATATATATATATATATATATATATATATATATATATATATATATATATATATATATAATAATAACATAAAGACTTAATTCACATATTTGAAAATGAGGATGGGAAGGCTAATTTAAATACTCATCTGGTAAAAATATTCACATTTGACTGATATCAACATTTATGAGGCACTGTGCATAGACAATTTATAATTGAATGTTCGTGAGTAGAAGGTAGGCTATGAGGCTTATCCATGTATGATTTATAAGTGAACATTCCCTGCTGTATGGGTATGCACAGTTACATAAATCTGTTTGGCACACTGCATTTTCAGCTTTTAGGTGCGCAACACACTTAAAATATGGACTCTGCACACAGGTTTATAAATGAGGCACCAGATCTTTAGTATTATTTTTCAAGCCTGCAATTGTGGATGAGTGACATTGGTGCAGAAACCAGTGAAGGATAAGGAGTATTTCACTCTGACTGTGATGTGCTCATATGAAAGACAAGTGAAAGTGGTTTACCTGCTGCTACGCTTGGCACGTGCCCTGGCGTAGTACGCTTCATATGATTTTGGTTTCAGCTCAAGTGCCTTGGTAGCAAATTCCTCAGCCATCCCAAAGTCCTTCACAGTTTGAGAGAAGAGAAATAGAACATATATTATTATTATTATTTTTTTTTTTTAAATTCTGCCAAACCCATAGTAGCTTAATCTATGTATTTTTGTTTTTAAATATGTGGCAGCTTAAACTCAGTCTATTGTGATTGAATTTATGACATGTCCACAGCTTTGACAGATAACTGATCTCGGTTGTCTTACGTTCATTTTCCTCCGACATCGGGACAAGTTGAGAAAGAGTGACACTTTGAGTTCCCTGAATGTCTTGAGGTCCTCGCTGAAGCCCTCGCGTGGAAACTTTTTTAGAGCATATTGATAACGTTGGGCTGCCTCCTTCACTTTCCCCTTCTGTTTGGATGAAAACAGAAAGAACTCTAGTTCCAGTCTTACAGTATTAGATCATCAACAGTTATCAGAAACAATAGTTATACAATAAAGTACTAACTCCTGTGTGTATCATGTGACTAAAACAGACAGAAAAGAAAACACAGAATGAATAAAAGCACAGTTTTTGTCAGTACAATGCCATATATAATGATGTATGAACTTAAGTGATTTTGGTTATTATCAAGATGAACCATGGAAAATGGATAGATATCAGCTCTGAAATTAAACTCTTTTTGTTATGTTTTGTAATGTACCTTTAGTTGTACCAGACATGAAAATACCCAAGAAATTGAGACGAAAACAAGGGGTGGTCTGATAATTTTTTCCTGCGACTGTATATTTGGTTAGGATTTCCCATATCTCATACAATATGATTCCAGTGATGTTTATTTTTCAATCTGAAGAACCTGCTCCCTCACCTTGTAGAAACTGTCCCCCTCCTCAATGAGCTTGCTGAGTAAGATGATCATGATGTCGGGTTTGGAGGTGGCCATGGCCCACGTGGCTGGACCTGAATAACACAGTAAGGGAGCAGATGAAAAAGACAGTGAGACTAAGACGCAGTAATAAAAACAGAGAAGGAAGGAAGGAACGACAGGGAGTTACACTACACACGACAATAACAACAGAGATGAAGCCAAAATGGGGGATGGAGGAGAAAAGACAAGCAATCCATTGCAGAGAAAATATTACAAAACATCTGCTCTGACACTTGAGTAACACTGACCTCGTACCTGGGTCAAATAGTATAAGCCGGTGACTGTTTTTGAGTGTTTTTAAAATTTCCGACATGAACTTAGCTGATGAACACAAGGTTTCTGCAGGTTTCAACATGTTGAATGCTAGACATTTTAAAGACAAGCAAGAATTGTACTTAAGATTTATTTGACATCTAACAGTCTGATCTTGATGATTCTCTTAATATGAATAAAGAAGGATTTTTATGGTGATTTTATGTTTTTCTGTGACACTACTGCCTTTATAAGTAAACATCCAAATTTGAACATTTCCTTGCACATGGAGAAACTGGCCTCATCTTTCTTACTTTCATCAGGCTTTTAAGAAAGAATTTAATGTGTAGTTCTCAAGCTAGAACTCAAAGAATTCTCAATAGATGCCATTTTAGCCCACACATTACATTACAGCAAAGTGCTTTGTGCATTTTGGTTTCATTTTGGAGGTTTGTTCAGGCACAATCATGGCAATAAAAAAAAATCTGAAATGAGACTGATGCAAATAATATTAAATCAATAAGACATTCTGACTTTTTAAGATGTAAACTTCAAAGGACTGTATTTTTCAGTGTATTAAGGCCTGTGGAAACCCTGCGAACAGTAACATCCACTCACAGTTCACATACACAGTAACAGCAAATACTTTTGGCCCAGGGTCGCCCAGTATAGATGTAACCCCCCCCCCGCCTCCCAAAAAAAAGAAGAATCAAAACTGATTATCTCTTTTAGTTATATAGTTTCTCTCAGTGTACAGTAATTATTTATACAAATGACTGTGACGCAGAGAAGCATGGAAACCGTAATCTCCCAGTGGGAATAAGAGGGAGTCATATTTATAATCAGAGTCTAAAGGAAAGCATTTTATCCTTGTTAATTTAGGAACAAAAGAAAAAAAAATCAAACACAATCCCTTTATTGGACATGAGGACTGGGCGATCTGTTGAATTCATTTAGATTTTTGCTTTTTTCATTTTTGAATGATGTGGAAAAAACATTTAAAATTCAATTTCCTTGCAATGACATTAACATAACTATACAATGCTGTGAAAGAGCAGACTGTTGGATTGCTCCAGCGTATTGCTTGTAAATATTTTGCCAATTATTGCTTATTATTTTATTGCTTGTGTGGAAAATTACTGCTGAAATGCAGTTTTCACGAGTCCATACAGACAGAAAAAAATACACATAATCTTTTTTTTTTTTTAACCTGATCACCCAGTCCTAACTGAAACGGAAGTGACTTTTCTGCATCTGTGCAACAACAATCCTTGACACATATATACACACACCACAGTGATGAACAGGAGGGGCTCTTGCAGAAGGAGACACAGGGCGGTTACAATAAACAAAAAGAAGCAAGCAAGAGGGATATAACAGAGCTCTGCAGGCGCTATCTGTCCTCTGTGCTGGGGTTGGTGGTGGAGGTGGGGTTGTTGAGGGGTGGAATGCTGCTGACTAGCCTAGCTGACATTGAGGAAACGTCTGGAAGATGAACAATGCACAGTACAGTGGTTTATCACCTCAGTCTGTGGTGGCAGTGGTACAGAGGAACGACAAATGCATGCATTTCTGCTAGATCAGTTATTGAGGGCTTCTGTCATGCATCTGTGGGATGGAAGGTCAACACCTTGATACGACGTCACAGGTTGGAGGCCGGGCATGCTGTCATTAACAATTTTGATATTAGCATCTACCTCTAGGCAATCCCGACTGCATCACTGTCAGTGCTAATACCTTGCATGTTATTATTTGTCAGTTTGAGAAGGTTTTGGTAGCTAAGCTCGCCTGCCGACACTTAGGACGACACAGACAACACAGAGAGAGGAGATAGAGCTGTCAAAATGCCTGGTGGGGTGAGAAGTCGACAGCCTTGGCTTTACCTCGGGGCCGACTGGGCAGCGTCTGACATCCTGGGACCGGAGAGGAGAGAGAGGCGGGGAAAGTAGGGTGTAGGTGGGAAGGGAAAGGGGAAAGGAGGGGAGGAAGGAGTGTAAGTGGGCAGAGGCAGAGCAGTGGAGAGGACCAGAATTGGAAAAACAGGAGATGTAGGGGTGCGTAGTAGCAAGAAAGAGGTAAGTACAGGGGGTGGAGGGGAGGGGGGAGGAGAGAAAGAGAGGTGATGGCAGTTGTGGTGGAGGAGGAGGAGAAGAAGTGAGAAAAGGAACACAAAAAAGCAGCAGTGAGAAGCGGAGATAAGTGCCTCAGCAAAATAAATAAATAATAATTAAAAAAAAAAATACTGAAAAGAAACACCACAAGCTGCTAATAACAACCTGTCTCTGAGCAACCACAGAGGAACAGAGAGAAAGGATGTGATTGAGAGAGAAACAGGGAGATAGTGTGAGTGATAGAGACAAACAGAGGCACTGGGAGAACATGACAGAAAGAGAGAAAGCAAAACAACACAGAAGCAACGGTAGTACAATAAAAAGAAACACATCAGAGGCATAAATAGCCGAGGAGGACAAGCAGCACGGTGCGGCAGTGAAGGCGGAGGACGTACAGTAACAGGAAGTCATTGAAGCTCCATAGAGACAAACCTGAATCCATGGCTTATTGCATCAAAATGTTGTACACACACCAACACCCAGCAGGGCAAGTTGGCAAGATCACACTTGCAAAAAAGGGAGTGTGTTTTCATCTATATTTTCTCCCTTCAAAGTCTTTCATGCAGCCCATGCTCCCAGTGCATGACCTTTTCAGCCACAGTGCACGAATCACTTTTAAATTGTATCAGAGTTTATGACAAGGAACTAATCTGTCCTTGTGTTGCTACAAGACAAAGATGTGCTACATTTAGAAGAAGAGGTCTTGAGTGTCCTAACTAGGAATTTGTTGAGCCGTTCAACCTAGTCTTACCTATCTTGGCGCCTTTCTTGAGCAGGGCAACCACCACTGATGTGTTTCTGCAGCCCACTGCTCTGTCAAGAGGACGCATCCCACTGTAGTCTACGTGCTCTATCATGGCCCCGTGGTCAACCAAGAACTGAACCTGGATGGAAAAAAAAAAAACATGAATGAGAATACACAGAGAACAGTTAAAGAATCATTTCGGTTTCACTTAAGTTTAGTTGAATAGACTCTGCAGACTTGTGTCACCTTCAACCAAAGGTAAGACTCAGCATGATGTTTAGTTATGGACAAAAACTGTAGCAGTGTCACAAACTTTGTTTTATATATAAGCTTTGTTGTTAACATATTTTCTTTTTATTTATTTTGTTCCATGTTTCTTGCTGTTGATAGACTTTTGACTGTTGACTAATAAAATACACTGCAAAATAATAGATCAATGAATACATTTGCATTTAAAGCATTTAAAAAGAAGAAAAAAACATATTTTCCCTCTTACCAAATCTTCATTTCTTTCTAAAAAAATTGCCTGTCTAACACTGTATTTAATATGAAAGATTAATGGAATTCTGTTTGTGACTGACAGCAGGAAATAAAACAAGAAACTGCTTGATTGCATTAATTAAGTGCAATGGAATTAGTTAATCTTATGTAAATATTAATAATTTACAATGTGCAAATATTGTTTTACTGATAAGAAAGAACAGAAAAATAAATATGATGTGACAACCTCCTGAATGCATTTAATTGATCTTATTTATTTAAAATGTACATGTTTTCAATAAAATGAGACTGAATTATCAAAGAGTGTCTTTGCAACAGCAGGTATGATGATGATGATGATGATGAATGCTTTATTTCGGTTTAAAAACAAAAATAAAATCATATTTTTACAAAAGAATTTATCAGATAGCAACCGAAAAAGGAGTAGGCTGAAGCCCCAAGGCTTATTTTTGCCTATCCTATACCATCAGAGGATTAACTGAAACTAAACTAACTATGAAAATTATATTAAATGGTCACACATTTGCAGCAGTAATACAAAGAGTATCAGTTCAGCCCAATTTTTACTGAAGTGGGCCGAACTAGAAAAATAATAAATGAACTGCACTTATATAGCACTTTTCTACCTTCATGGTGCTCAAAGCCCTTTACATTAGCCTCACATTCACCCATTCACACACATACTCATAGACCAGTAGGTTCCTATGGTTCTGTCAGTCCTAGTGGGAGCCTAAGTCAGGGGTCAGTGACTTCGACATGTGGACAGCCAGAGCCTGGACGTGAACCATCAACTGAGCCACAGCCACCCTATCAGTTAGATGTAACTCAAAATGACTTCTCGTAAGTAAAATTACATTCAGAAAATGTTTAATACAAAATATGAAAATATCTTTTTACAAAAAGACAAATCTTAGCATTTACACATTATCATTACTCACAGACCCCAGTGAATTTACAAATTCAAGGCAGAAAACTGATTAAGAAAACTAATTTTCTTGAGAAAGTTTCGGTTATTCATAGGATATTAGTATTTTTTGTGAAATAATAGTTTGCAGATGTACACTTTTTAAAATGTAAGTTTACTTTTGGAGTTGTTCCACATTAAAAACAAAGACAAAAAATGGAGTTGTCATCATTTATAGGTTTTTATGTTATTCATTTACTCATTCAACCTGCTGGAAATCAAATTGGGCTGTGTGTGGTCGGTGAATACCCTTGATTGTTAATATCTTCAGTGTAAATTTTGGACTTTGCAAATTTATCCCTGGAGTAGGTTTTGGCATGGAGGCTCTTTGTTTGAATGGACATATTTACAGCCCAGATGAAAAACAGAAAATCCTGCTGTTATTTGGGCAGTGATAGTTTCTCATTGGCTCCTCAGAGAAAGATCTTATGACACATTAATTGGTTTATTTCACTTTTAAGTTCTTGTGGTAAAACACTACACATTCATGACTGTCCTTGTCACATACCACGTCTGAATCACCATAAAAGGCGGCCAGGTCAAGGGGCGTGCGTCCGTTCTTGTCTGCATGGTCGGTAGCGGCTCCATTCTCCACCAGGCAGCGAACAACGTTTAGGTGGCCTTTCAAACAGGCCCAGCTCAGAGCCGTCAGACCCTCCTTATCCAACAGAGACAAAGACGCTCCTAGGAACACAAACAGCAGCACAGACATATTTTATCATATACATTAGGGGGGTGGGGGTGGCAACTCAAGAGTAGTTGCTGGAGGAAGTTTATTGTCCTTTTTTTCTTTTTTTTTGTGTACAGTCATTTTACCGTTTTCACCATATAAGTCACTTGGCTGGACTGGTTTTAAAATAATAGAAACTACTGGGCCAAAATTCTAATACTTGTTTTTGCTGGTGTTCATTGGTTGATTTGGATATTTGTTTGTTTGTGTACAAGATAACTCAAAAAGTGTGTGTGTGTGTGTGGAGGTGGGGGGGACTTATGGATGGATTTTGATTAAATTTTCAGCGTACGTTGGTACTGGGGAGATGTGGAAATGAGTAGATTTTGGTGGTTATGGGGGGGGGTGTCTACCTTGACGGAGGTCGGTGCCCTCAGAGTGCTTTCCTAGTTTAGGACAAAAAACTCCTCAAGCTTTTATTTTCCAGGCTCTCATGAGGAAGAAGATGAAAAATAACCAACTATCAAAAATATTCTGAAAACATTTATTGTTCGGGATAGAAATAATGATTGAAGGAGGTTATGTTATTTAAAAAAAAAAATATGAGGATGCGCAGAACAAGGAAGAGCTACTGTTGTTCTGTTTGTGGGTGAAATTATGGAACAGTGGAGTTAAAACAATATTCAACTATATTTCAATTTTAACACAGGTATAAAGAAATTATTTAGTCGAGATATGGGGACCAAATGTTGGAATCTTTTATAGGTTTTCTGTTTATTTTCTGGTTGTGAGGGGGAAAAGTAATAACACAGAACATATTACTCTTACTATATTTAATTTTTTGTCTTTTTTTTCTTCATCTGTTAGGATGAGTGGTGTAGTGTTGAGGTTATGATTAACTATGTAGTTGCAGCTTGAAATAATGTCAGGATGATGAAATATTGTAATATAAGATTTGGAGGAACGGGATGGGATTAAATAAGTGTTTACTTCTTCCCACTCCTTTGTGGATGTGTAAAAAAATAACCTAAAATTCATCTCTCATGCAATACGATAATACCATCATTCGTTTGCTATTTGCTATTTGCTATTTCTGGACAAGTGCAATACTTTTCATTTGGGCAACGATACGTTATAAATTCCTGGTTTGTACATTTCTTCGCCTTTTGATTTTTTTTTTTTAACAGACTACAAAAGAGCCCTACACAAAAATACCTTTGTGCTTAGACTGTGTGTGAACAAATGGCAAATAATGACCTTAAATCTTGGTTTAGTGTTGTGGTAATGACTGTAAAAAAAAAAAAAAAATCCAAAATTGGAATAAATCAGTTTTAATAGCACAAAAAATACCTTTAACTGAAAATCTAAATGCTATACAATTTCACTTTGTCTGATAAAAATCCATCTTCATTTCATTTATTTGTTTATTCAAACAGGTAAAGCAAAATAAGTGAAACATACAAAGTATTTTAGCAGAAGTTAAAACGACCCCTCTTTAGCATCCTAGATAACTATAAAAGGAAAGGATGTAGAATGAAGTTCTTTATGGGCAACAGTGTGTATATTATAATGTCAAAGTGCCCACGTCCATGAACTTAACTGATTAGATAATAAATAAATGTTGGCCCAAAAACTAGGAAATATACATATTAATTTATCTCAAAACCTTGACAGATACAGAACCAGATGATTTTCCAAAGATAATAGTAATAGTTCGGCTCAGTCTCCAAATTGTGATTATCTATTTGTGATCCTGATATACATTTTTTTTGCTGCAATAACTTACCTTGAGCAAGTAGAAACTCCACAGTTCCCAGGTGTCCCTCTGATGCAGCCATCATCAGAGGGGTTCGACCCTGTTTATCAGCCAGGTTGACATCTGATCCATGTGTCAGTAGAAGGTCTACGATCTGAAACATATACACCAGCGTGTGTGTCTACAGTCTACACCAACAATGTAAAAATATAAACTTTTTAGTGGTTTTAGATTTGGATCTCAACATCTTAAAATTAGTAATCTAAGGGAAAAAACAAAAAGTGATATATTGAACATGTTAATTCACTGTCTTTATGCGTATCAGCAAATAGAACAATACTAATGACTATAATGATGTAAGGATCCACCCTTAGCTCTTCAATTGTTCTGTTACTCTAATTCGACTTGCTATTAATAACAATACAGTAAGACAGGGAAAATCCAAGTCAAGTGGTGTAAAGTATAAACAGTGCTTTACAACATTAGTTCTGCTTATTCAGATGCATTTTTAATAATTTAACCATCATTCGTCAACTTCATATTATTCCACACTTTAACAGTTGCGGGATGAACTCTGCCATCCACTTGAGGAAGGGCAAAAGTTTAGTCATAATTAATTCTTGGACTTGAAAAGAATGAATTATGATCTTTAGTAATCCCATGTTTACTGACCTGCCAGTGTCCCTGTCGGACAGCGCTGAACAACGGGACGATGCCTCGTCTGTTGGGCTGGGCCACAGCCGCGCCCTGTTCCAGTAAAAGACGACAGACATCCAGTTTTCCACGACCAGAGGCTGCTGTCAGAGCTGAAAATACACATTCAGAAAAGGGAGGAGGATAAGAAGGCTACCTATGATGGAGAGTACTGTTTGAGTATTTGAGAGCTTTTATGTACGGATTTACCACAGAAACAATTTCTGTTAGTGGAGGCAGAAAGTACCCGTTGAATTGTACTTAATACAAACCCTCAACTGCTATAATAGGAAATGCATGCACTCGAAGAGGCGAGGGGAGAGGAAACAAGAGGAAAGGAAAGAAGAAATGAGAGGGAATGAGAACAACCAGAGGAAACAAGCAAAGAAAATAAGAAAATAAAAAAAGAGGTTAAACTAAATTAGATCAAAGGAATCAAGAGGAGAGTAAATGAGAGCTGAGGAAACAAGGAGCTGAGGAGGAGATACAAGAGAGATGAGAGAGGAGACTTGAGATTTCAGAAGCAAAGGCCTTTGCAGAGACATATTTTCCAATGTAATGACTATAATTGGAATAATTGAAGCAGTGAATATATTTCTTTTAAGGAGGGTTGGAACAGCCCCAGAAGGATGATGGAGCTTTCTGTAAGTACATCTGCATATACACTGCGTTTTTTTTTTTTTACCTATCTCATAGTACTGGGATCTGGAATCATTTTCCAGAAGCACTCTTATCCTGATGATCTCTTCAAAACAATGAAACTACAGCTGACTGAGCACAAGACGCTCCTTCAAACGAAAACAAGAAGTGAATCTTTCCAATGCTTCAGCGTGGGAATAAGGCTCGCACTGAGGTTTCATAGCTTTAGGTTACGATGATACATTACATTTCTCAACACCCTGCCACAGCGCAATCAGACTAGTCATTTCTAAGCACCCTGGAGCACACTCATCGTACCCCTCCCCCCTGTGCGAGCCCAGCCCTGTCTATGCTCCAATGACACCACTGCACTGCCATCAGCATCTGACGCAGCAGCAGCGGCGGCAGCAGCAGCAGCAGCGGCAGCAGCAGCAGCAGCGGCAGCAGCAGCAGCAGACACAGAAGAACGATCTTTCATATCCGCACTGCAGAGCTCTGCCTCACAGTACCACACAGAAAAACCCTCTGACAAAATACTCCATAGATCCTCCACCAAGAGCACTGTCTGAATTTTACATCTCAGCACAAACTAGATGTATGCATATCTGTTCTGAGAATTTAAATGACAATTTACAATTCAAGCTTGAAAGATCAAACGCATCTACAGACCAGAGGGTGAAATTTTTATATCTATATGAACAATTGAGCATTCAAAGCCATCTGTCAGCTTTTAAATGCAAGCTTGTGTGGGAATATTCTTACCCGTCTCTCCCCAGAGGGTGTCAAAGTTATTGATCTGGGCCCGCTCCACCTCCTCTTCATCCTTCTCAGGGAGATCCAGCAGATAGGACACAATCTGATGTGCAAAAACATATGCATGACGCAGATTTAGTTGATGTTATATTCAAATGTGTGATAGATTATATCTGTAATATTTATATTTATTTTTTATATTTATTTATATTCATATCTATATTTATATCTCACTCTCCATGTCTTTACATTCTTCAGTGTTTCTCTGATTAAATCCATACTTAAATGTTTTAGCTGGAATTCCTTTAGAATGTGAACCAGAGGAAAACTCATGATCACAAGCTACTGATGAGTGGCTGAAATAGTGGATGAAAATCAGTCATTACTGTACTGTTGTGCTTAAAAAGGAGTACAGATTTGCTTTATTTACCTTATCTGAGCTAGTTGTAATGTTTTGTTTTTTTTTGGTAAAAACACTGTAAACACTCATATTTTCCTTCAGAAACAAGGAAAAATGCTGTTGGCAGTTCCTATGTCTAAAAAAATGGTCTTCAAATAGTAAAACTCAAAAGTTCTCTAGAGCTGTACTGTCCCTCCTTTTCTTATTATGGCATACATGTATAGAGCTTTAGGGTAACATCTGGTAGCTGACACACTGAAATGTTATCTTAAATGAGAAATTATGAGATTAAAATCATATAGTGATATAAAAATGTCAAACATAAAACCATAAAAAGGTAAATTAGTCCATCTATAGCCAACATTCAGACTACAAGAGCTGAACTCAAGAATGGTATCTAAAAAAACCTAAAGATGATCAAAATCTGTTCATGCTAGTGATGAATTATTATTAAAACCCTTCATTTGAGAAAATTCCAGATGTACCCATCACACCATTTTCACCCCTTCTATCTCATCTTAGTGCTTCCTCCTGAGCTACCTCTGTGTAGCCCATGCTGGCTGCAGCGATGAGGGCCTGCTGGACTGCGTGGCTCTTGGTGAAGGCCGCCTGCTGTTGGGTCTGTGGCGAATGCTGCTGTTGGGCCCCCATGCCCCAGTCACACTGTATGAGGAATTTCACCACCTCCATGTGGCCCCTCAGTGCTGCATGAACTAGAGCACACTGGCCATTCTTGTCCAGGTGGTCCACCTGTTGGGCAGAGACCAGATTAGATTAATTTGGATTAGACTTGATTGATCCAATAACAGGGAAATTCACTGGTCAAAGCAGCAGCAACAGGATAACATGTGTGCATAAAGTTGCGCAAAAAAAGAAACAGTAATAAGTAATAAAACTCTATAGGCTATATATGCAAATGTATCTATATAACATGTAGATCTACAGTATGCATGTAGACTTCATCCATGCACAGACAAGTTAGTTAAGAGTGTTTCAAAAGTAGCCAGGAGAGGGGATTTATTTTGAGAAGAAAACTCGGAATTTCTGAGATTAAAATGAAAAATTTCTGAGAATATTTTATATTAAATCAGACATTGGCAGGACAAAATATACAAAGTCACAAATTTGTAGGAAAAGCGTCATTTAAATCCAGAAAAAACTGCACAGGGTGCATGTTTGGATAAGCCTCAAAGACACCAACCAGTAAAATTGAAACTCTACAGATGCCTCACTATTTTACATACCTTTGCTCTCTTGCGGCAAAGCGCCGTCACAATGGCCATGTGTCCTCCAGCGGCAGCGTAGCCCAGGGGTGTCAGGCCGCTTTCAGAGTGGGCGTCGACAGAGGCACCAAATTCAAGCAGCAGAGCCACCATGTCCATGTAGCCCAAGTGGGAGTGGACGCACAGCACAGGGGCGTTATTCAGCACCTCCGTACGGTAGTTCACATTGGCACCACCTAGCATCAGCAGCCGACTGACCTGGACACACCCACACAGACAAATACTAAAAGCTAGCACAGTAAAATATGCACTTTTATGACATTTTCTAACTTGCAAATTTTGAGGATTCTCTGAGATTAGCACTTTGTAGATTCTACTTATATGAAGGTTTTCTTCTCCTGCTTAAGTTTGCTGGCTTTACCTTGATGTTAGGAGTGTAGAGGTTTCGGAGTGAAGAAAGTGCAGCTGAAAGGCCTTCTGTGCTGTATGAGACCCATAGGCCTTGCAAGATAGATGAGGAAACCCCGACTTTCTTGCTAAGACCCTTGAACAGAGAGAGAGGGAATGTAAATATTCATTACTTTGGAGGAAGAACAGAGATCTGCACAGACATCTGTGTGTGTGTGAAAAGACAAATAATAGTGTACCTTGAAGATATGTGCTTTGAGAATGTGATGGCCCAGCTCAATAGTCTGCTGCCTGTTCAGCTTGTTCTCCTGCCGAGAGAACCAGAAGGCCAGTAGGGTGTGCCCACTCCTGCAGAGAAGAAACGTAATCTTTCAATTCCTGGAACTGAGTCATCAGTAGTGCTGGGTAAGTTACTTTGAAAAAGTAATTAATAACAATTACTAGTTACTTCCCCCAAATCTGTGTTACTCCACTAGCAAAGTAATTAGTTACCAGGAAAAGTATTTTAGTGTTATTTCTTTTGTTGCTTAAAAATTTCAAAGAAACAAAAAACAGTTAACCAGGGTATTCATCCTTGTTCTGTGATGTTACTTTGGATGTAATTTAAGATGCTTCCTTAAAAACACTACCAAACATCTTTATAACCTATTATCAATGGTAAAAGTTAAGCAACCGGCAATAGATTATAAACCAGAAATACATTTTAAATACTGAAAATACTGTAATATTTGTTGAACGTTACTTGCATTTGTTCAAAATGTTCAATATTCTTTAACTTTTTAACTCTTTCTAGATCTCCCTATTACCAACCTACCCTTAAAATTTCATCAAAATCCATCCAGAAGTTTTTGAATTATCTTGCTAAGTAACAGACAAACAAACTGGGAAAAAAACAAAACCATAACCTCCTTGGCAGAGGTAATAACACATCCCCATACTACAGTACACATTCTCATTAATATATAGGCATAGTAATACCATCACAGCACTTGGCTCTAATGCCACTGTCAGCAGCAGCAGCAGATTTTACAGTCAAATCAACTTCTCACTTAACATAAACCTTCTGTTAGCACATACACCATCTTTCAGAGGTGAAAATCCTATTTTGTTGTTCAGTTAGTTTTCAGTCATGTCATGTCATCTACAGCTTTTTTTTATTAATATTACCCATTTTTATTTTATATTGTTTGTCTTAGGACAATTTTTATGCATGTGAACTTTTTTCTTGCACCCTATTCTGTTACTACCTTGACCATTGAATGTTCCCATTGTGGGATGAATACAATCTAATTCTATTCTATTCTACTCTATTGCCAGAGACACATGTGAGATGTCATAAAATAAAACGCATATTGTGTTTTCTTCCCTGTCTGACAAAAACATTCTTGGAGAACATGTAAATTATATTAAAAGGTGGGTACATTATATTAAAACATGCATGTCTTTGCACTTGTAATGTTTTTGTCAATAACAAGCTTATTAAAGTATGATGACAACTTTCCTTCTCATGTTAAATAAAACATGCAGTTGTTCCTCTGTTGCAATGGGGATCATCTCTTGTAATGTTGTAGACCCATATCGTAGATATATTGCACTATTTGGCATTTATATTCTCAGTAGTGGCACACTGGGCAAATGGATCTTTCAATGTTTTGGTTTTAAGACAGAATACTGTTTGTGCAAAAACTGTTTGGGTGGACAAACACACTCTTAAATCCTGTAGTTTAAAAATGAGTCAAGCACTGTTTTTCTTCAAGTTTTCCAGACGCAAACATTAGCATGGTTTTATGAAGAAAGAAGCTTGTGTAATGCAGTGTCGTAGAAATGATATTGTCTCATGCTGCCTTTTTATTAGAAACTTTTCATTACATTGTTCTATCCTCTGGTGTTTTCTTTTGCTTGTCCTCACCTTGGATCACAGAGGAATTTTGTCTTCTCGCCCTCTTCTCTCCAGATCAACCACTCCCTGAATGACGGGTGGACAAACATCCTGGTACCGTCCCTCCTCTTAACCAAGAAGATAGAAAGGTTGTCCACACGTTGCTGGAAATCCTCCCAGTCCAGTGTACCCTGAAGCCAGTGACATTGTTTGAGTGTTATTTAAGACACAAAATACTGTTTACTAAAACTAACACAAGGACAATAACTGTCACAGGCTAATATTAGTCTTTTTCTCCCCTCGAGGCTCTAGATGCAACACTATTTCACTCCCAGTGTGTCAAAAACTGACACTCTGACCAAGTGTTGGTTTCTGACGCACAAAGTCTCCCTCAACATCTTGATCAGATGCAGTGGGATTCGAACCCGCCTATGGCAATATGAGATGCCCTCAGTGTGTTATTCAAATGCAGCAGTTTTCTAATCCATTTGCAGCATTCAGAGAGATTAACCTGGTTGTGGCATTTTACAGGTTAGGGATAAGGTCAGGGTTAAGTTTAGGGCCGATTCCAATTGCTCCCTTAACCCTTCAAGGTCAATCCAAAATCAGTAGCCCTCAAAACTAAGTGTTAAGGGCTATTTGTGACTTAGAAATGGGACACCTCTTAAATGACATGACTAATTTCAGGGCGTTGTCTCTGTAGTCCCTGAAATGAAACATAACTTTATTATTATTATTATTAAATATTTGCACTGTATAATCATAAACCACAAACACAGCTATCATCGACTGATCCATCAGGTCCACGTTTTTGAAATTGTTGTGGATTATCTGTAAATTATTCCTTCAGTTAGAGCTATCAAACAAATAATCTGTATAAATAACACAACCATATTCAGCTGTCACCGCATACCACGGCTCAATGAAAGGTAAACACTAGCTATAACTATCGTTAGATAACTCTGCGGCTACGGGAGATGACATTAGCCCGGTCATTTTTTACCATTATCAGCACAAGCATGTTATATAGGCTGTTACCTTGATAAAAACAACTACATTAACACCGCGAAAAATGACCGTTTTTGTAACGTTAGCTAACTTAAACAACAGCTAGCTTGTCCACACCAACCGCTATTGACAAAAGATCGTAAAATAATAATAATAAAATACATGTTATGCAACAATGAGGTACATAATCTATAAAATTACCTAAACTAAGATTATAAAATGATTTTCGTATTTTTATATCTCCATTAATAAAGAAAATAGTGCATTCTGGGTAACCCTTGCTCCTAAGGATGGTGTCGTGGAATCTCAATATTGAGGACCCTCAAACTTGGCCCTCAATTGAAATCTCAAAACACTTCGCATTTTGAGATTATGGGTTAAGGGAGGAATTGGAATTCAAGTTTAGGGTTAGGGCTCTGAGTGTCACATATTACAGCGGACGAGTGAGAAACCCACTGCGTCAGAAACCGACACCTGGTCACGCGCTGGGAGTGAGAGTGTTGCTAGATGAACACTATGTTTCTATTAAAACCTAAACTATAATGCTGGCCTGGGTGCTATAACTGAAATGCTCATGTTAATATCCTGTAGAAAATGATGATATATAATATAATGAAAATATTCCACATAATGTTCAACTATCTTCCAAAAACAAAACATGTATTCATAGAAAATATCTGACGGAGTAACCTTGATTATTTAACACCACACCTTATATTTATGGTTTAAAATGTTTATCATATTAATTAATGTTGCTAATCACAACCTTCTACATGTAGTAAGGTATTTTATTGATAGTTTCTTGAAGTATAAATAAGTCTTTCTCACAGTCCATTGTTTATGGTTAGACAGACATGAATGTGACATGTTCTGCTGACGAGATTTGCTGCTTCTGTCCCACGTGTCAGTGTTTAATAAAGAATCTGTGCCACTGAGATGGATCATAAAATACTTGATGATAGCTGGATACTAACCATGAAATCAAGGTTACAATAGTAAACCTGCTGTTCAGGTGTATTTCACCCACTCCAAAACTTACTGCGTGATTATTTGAGGTTTTGAAATAATAATAATAGATTTGATTTAGATAGCGCTTATTTGGCCACTCAAATCACTTTACATTAGTGACCTATTAGTCATTCACTCTCACATTATCATGCTGGTGGTGGTAAACTACACTTGTATCCACAGTTGCCCTGGGGCAGGCTGAGAGAAGTGTGACCACCACTGAACATTCATACACCAGTGTGAGTGGCATTGGAGGTAAGGAGGGTAAAGTGTCTTGCCCAAGGACAGAACAGACTGACTAGGACAGAGCGAGGTTTGAACCGCCAACCCTTTGGTGATTGCATGATCCCCTCTACCAACTGAGTCATGGCTGCCCCAAAATGCACAAATTATTCCTTGCTTGTACGCCATAAATGAATCCAATTCCACAAATTCAATGTGCAAGAATTAAATCCTCACTGTGTGTCTCATCCTCTATTTTTTTTTTTTTTTTTATAGTAGGAGGAAAGTAGCAAAAGTTACTGTTGTGTTTGCCTGTATGCACACATACAACGATTAAAAAGAGGAAGATTGTGGTCAGTTGGAAATACATGTAGGTTTCAGGATATACTACATATACTTTAATATGACAAATATGATAATTTCTTGCATCCCGTACAATACAGTGTTATGTTGATAGTGATGCCATTTGATCCAGCCTTGATATAATCTATAATACTGTACATATTAGGCTGTACGTTATGCATAGTTCAGATTTATTACCTCCAGTGAACCAGCATTAATTGCTTGATATATCTGCTCATCATTCAGAGGATGAAGAGAGGCCACTGCCACATTGAGCAGAGGAAGGGCCCTCTCGAATGATGACTGTGTGGGGAAGCGCATGTTGCACTGCAGCAGATACACCTCAGCCAAGTTGACTGGGACCACCTGAGGAACAAAGACAGAGAAACAGAATTGTAATGTTGATTTTGTTTGGATCAGCCTGACAGAATATGAATAATGTATCCTGTTTGTACAGAGTGTCTTGAGCTATTCCACGTGGGTTTCCACAGAAAGGAGAATGTGAATTTGTGAATTGTCATTTTCATGGAATCGGGAAGGTTTTCTGAATACATGAAATTAAATGAACCTGGAGGAGTGAGATAACATATTTCCTTATGAAATACAATGAAACTTTTCAATTGTATTATTTATCAAAATGGTGCTGGGCTCTGACTGTGGTGAAGGAAATCACAAGATTGAATAAAACCACTAGTATTTCAGTCTCCCTGGAGCTAAAAAAAAATACATACTTTTCAGTTTCATACAAAGATTACTGGTCTATTTTTAAGTGTGAAACCAACTGTTAAAATGAATACCTTATAGCTGGAGCTTTTGAGGACAAGATAGCCCTTCTCTATGAGGTCAAAGGTGAGCTTGAGGTACAAATAGGAACCCTGGCTAAGCGCCTTGAGGTGGGCGCTGAGCTTGCCAAACGTGGTGTTGTCCATCTTGCCATTAAGTGAGATGTTGTTCTGGATCTCTGGACTGCTGTGGATGCGGTGCAGGATGTAACCCTGCAGATCCTGGTCTATCGCATCATTCTCCTCCAGGCTGTCCAGAGAGATGCGATGGAACGGCAGGGGATTTGTGATTTCCTGAACAGACAAAAAACAATATTGGTTTATTTTGGATCTATTTACAAATAGAATTTACACAGCTATTAATTACACATAACATATCACACAGTCTACAAATACATATGAATGCAAACAATTGCTTTATTAAATGCAAAAAAATAACAAACTGTACCTGTAATGTAGTTCGAACTGTAACCACCAGTTTTAGCCAAGGAGGAAATTTATTGATGGTTTTGGTGAGAAAAGACACAATGGTGTCTCCATAATCTGGTTTGTGGAACTCTGCTTCATTTAGACCATCTATGAGGATGATTAAGTCCTCCTCCGAATTGATCTTCCTCTCTATAAAAACAAAAATAACAAGTTAGGAACAAAAGTAGTAACAATGAATGATAACTTCCTCTATTTCAAAAAGTATCACTCTGTGTATAGACAGTCACTAAATCAATAGCATTTTGGATGTGTTCATATTAAAGAGAAAAACTTGAAATGAGATTAAAAGTTAGGTAAAATTGAAGAGGCCTGAGAAAAATACATTCAGTTACTTTTCATATTACCTCTTTTTCTCAAGAAAAATGTATTATCATACATCAATGACGAGTTACAGTTCACTGTAAATATGCAATTCATTCAGTCCTTAGTGTTCTGGTATTGACACAGTTTAAACATGTCTATGTGGTCTGATTTATCTCATTCCCTGCTGATTTAAACCCTATTTGACTATCACCTTTGTAAAGTGCATCCAGGGGCTCAAGCACTCCCCTCCTGAAGGAGGCCAGGGGGTCTTGGACGCAGGAGCGAAGGCTTAGGATACTCTGCAGATGTGGTTCCCTCAGCAGCTGCTCCCTGTAGGCAACAAGGTGCGGTGAGCGGCACAAGAGAGCCGCAACGTTGTGGACGAACTCAGGCACCAAACAGGTGTATGCATTATCTGCCTGGCAGTAGTGGTACGCCACCACCTGGGGGCGACAGAGAGTTGGGAGAAGAACACCGGCCAGGTCACTAACAAGATATGAAGGTGAACACTTCTGTTATTTTTTGTGAACCTTGACAACCACTGAACAGTGCATGTCAGGGAAGAATGGTGGTAATATCATGAGACGTACATGACACAGTGTAAAAAAAACACTTTTCAGGACTTTGTCCATGGAAACCTTGTTTTTCCACTGTCTAGTCTTGCTACAACTCATTTGGGATTGAGTCAACTTCATGGTGGATGATTACAGTATAATGAAACATAATACTTCTTGTTTCGCTGTACGGTTTTTGCTATTAATAATTCATTGCTTCCGGCAGCCAAGAGAGACTGATTCTGAGTTAGCTCATGCGTACTCATGTGTTAGATGACTGTGGCACGAAGGAGTCAAGTGTTAAACTGATAGATTTCACACCCATGTACTTGGAACGTTAAAATTAATGTTCAAAGGAGAGTGAATGAATGAGAGAATGAGTGACTAAATCATAATGGTAGCATGGACAACAAGTGACATTCAAAAATAATACAGGGCAGGTGAGTTTGGAGACAATAAAACAATAGCACCAGGTGTGACCCAGTGTTCTGGGGGGAAAAAAGAGATCACAAAGAGTTTGGAATTTCAGAGGTACATGTGGTGATCAGAACACAATGAGAAAATGGGGATGAAAAGATAAAAAAAAAATAAAGGCCTAATCGAAATGGAATGCTAATTTTTGGTCACAATGGAATAAAGGGCTTTAAAACAAAAGGGGTGAAAAAGGGAGTGAGCTCAATTATTAATGCACAGAGTTAACAAGATCTAATAGCTTGGCTGGGAAATGGCTTTCTGCAGGTATAAATATTTCATAAGGCTCCCTGGCAAAGTTGTTTTTTCTTTTTTAAACACATCTGCATAATGCATCAGGCTGGGACTGAGGATGCAGATGGCTAAGCAGCAGGGAAGGGGGACTGAGGTGCAGCAGCAGAAAGAAAGAAAAAAGTCAGAAACAGAGATGGTTTCACACCTGATGCAGCTTTAGACTGTGAGTGGGCCAAAGTACTTCCAATAAATTTCAAAAGAGCCAGCTTTTAACGAAAGCAGAAAACTGAATTTTTCAAAATGTAAGAACAAAACCTGATTTATCTCAATCACTTTTAACATGTCCTACACCAGGACCAGGTCCCATGTGTGCTGAGCACCTGTGGGTGGTGTACAACTTTGACTCTCTTTTCAAAGCTTGAAGCTATGCTGCCGCTGATAGCGACTAAGTCGTACAGCACAGCATTAGCGGCTACCACCTATGTTGTAACTAATTGAAAAATCAAACCATGAAGAAAGCCTTTCAAAACCATTGTGCAGTTTAATTACAGAACACAAAAGCTGAATTGCAGAAACTAACAAATGTTTAAAGAGACTACTGGCAAAAATGATTAATTATATTGACTTCAGTACTTAAACTGACACACAGACCATAAAAAATAGGAATATACTGCCTATGATATAGCACATTGAAATATTAGATAATAAAATACATACAGTTGATAGAAATATATATTCAGAGATATATAGAGGTTTATGTATGCATACTTTTTTTTTGTTTTTATTGTATTGATCATTTCATTTCTTCCTGCTACTTTTTATTAAATTTTATTTTATTAGACTGTAACACCCAATAATGTCCCCATAGGATTGCTAAAATAGTTTGATTGTGATCATTCTGATATTGCCCCCCCCCCCCCCCCCAAAAAAAAACAAAAACAAAAAAGCAAGTGCTCTAGAGGGATTCCAATGCATAACTGAATTATCCAAATGATGCCACATATTGAAAGTTGTGATCAGTGTGCTTGCATTTCTTGCATCACTGGGTAAAAATGTCCTTATTCATTCAGTATATTCCACTTCAAATGACCTGAGAGGGCTTCTGCATCTATCAATTCCCTGTGTTTTCCGGCTGTAGAAACTCTACTCTGTGATGCAGGTGTTTGTTTAATCACAGGCACTTTCAGACAGGTAGGGGGTTAAGTACACGATTGACAGTTGTAATTACAGACTGCTGATCAGATTTAACAAAATGTTACCTGGATTTAATTCAGCTGCTATCATCTATTTATTGATGCAGTGTGTTAAAGTTACTATAAATTGCACGAAAGGGCATCAGGCCATCTGTATTTGTACTTATTTATTTTATTTGGACAGAAAGAAGAGAGCTGAAGCAGGAGGGTGTGATTTTCTTTTTACTTCCATGATTTCTGCCCCTGCAGCTTTAAACAAAAACTAATCATCTATTGTTTCATCACATTTGTCATAGTTTGTGAGGCTAAGATCACATGGAATGGAAAGAGGAAATACACAATTTATCAGGACAAAGGAACACACAGTGATTTCTGTTACATTTTCATCATCAGATCAGGATCGATCATAGTTGATTCTTAATAATCCATCATAAAAATGCTGTAATATATCATAATTACGTGCAATATATTATGGTAGTATCATATAATATCGCACTATGAAATAACAATGAATGAGAACAGTTCTACAGGAAGAAATGAATAGTACAGTGTGCAGACTCTACAAGAACTGTTTTGTTTTTTAAAGATTTTTGAGCTGTAATAAAAATAGAAAAAAATGAGGTATGTGGATTTGATCTTAAGCCTACTTTTTTTTGTTTTTTTTTTTAACGACAAACCACAACTGCAGAGGGGATGAAATTACATATTGCATTTACCAGAGGCATAATTCCAGCTGGAATGAAAAATATATTGTTTAACCATGAAGATCCATCTAAGCTTAGTAAGAAATATTTAAAGGTATAATTCAAGAGTATATGTGATACCTGAGATGCCAGTCTTCTCATGGCTTCTTCTTGACGTCTCCTCATTTCAGGGGTGCCTGGACAGCTGCCTCCGCCCAGGGTGCCATGTGACGGCTGGGGCTGGGTGAGGGGAAGCCCTTCCCCATCTGGACACAAGACAAGACAAAATGCTAAGGAACAACACCAACATACATACTTCAGATATTTTCTGTTTTTACGTATTAAAGTCATAATTAAGTCAAAACTGAAACTCTCTGAAGTATTTATTTCTAAATAATTTCAAGATATACACTATCATGCAGATAAAATCCTGCATTGTAACACTGCAGACATTTCTGACTAAACAAACATGGCCTGTCAATCTGTAACAACTTGTGTTTGATGTCACATCTGCTCCAGCTAAATGAAGAATCACGCTTAAAATCAGACATAATTCACTGGATGCCTACGTTTGGGTGAGGCCTGAGGGCTGTCAGAGGCAATCTGTCTCATGCGGGTACCATGGCAGCTCAGCGCCACCAGTCGGGAGATGATCGCGGTCTTCCCGAAGCCAATGTTTCCTACTACCACCACGCCGTGGTTAGTGCCCACGTTGGGGCTGTTGAGGTGAGCATCAATTTCCTGGAAGAGCCACTCACGGCCCGTAAACACAGAGTCCATGGTGATACTGGGCACCTCGAACAACAGAGGTTTGAGGGCGATGTCTTGAGGCCGATATGGTGCAAAACGTACTGCGTGAAAATGAAAATAGAGACTGAGGGTTAAATGCACATTAAGATAGAATTATAAATTTGTGCAGTTGGAGTCACACCCACACAAGTTAAAACTACAATTTAATAATGTAGACCAAGGATACACAACTGAAGAATTGTGTGAAAACTGTCTGTTTTCTAAATTGTCAGTGGGATTAAAAGTTTACAACTAAAATTATTTACTGTTACTATTTAGAACAGAAAAAAAAAAAAAATAAAATAAAATATATATATTTATTTGTAACATGATAATTATATAAAAAATAGGTCAATAGTAAAAAAATTCATAATATTTTTTTTTTATTTTTACTGATTACATTTTTATAAATTTTTACCAATTGATCTGAAAATTGTTGTTTGTTTATTAACTATCTAGTAAGCTGGCTTCCTTTAAAAGTTCCATTTGGGTAAGTAAAGATGAATATCCTTGATCTAGGCTCTTCTAGAAAAAGATGAATTTAGAGAGATGTATAAGAAAAGTAATATATCATAGTCAAACCTGAATCGTTATGTGTAAGTTATAAGATAATGGAGCACATAAACAATCAACACTTTACTGTTGGCATTTGTTCTTGCTCATCTCTGGTAGGAAGTCAAATATTTTGATTTAACTTTAGAGCGGGGGTGCTCAATTCTGGTCCTCAAGAGCTACTATCCTGCATGTTTTAAAAGTATCCCCCTTCCAACACACCTGATTCCAATCATGAAAGCTCTCATCAAGCTCTGCAGAAGCCTGATAATGACCGCCAGGTGTATTGGAAGAGGGATACATCTAAAACATGCCGGGTCGTAGCTCTCGAGAACTAGGATTGAGCACCTCTGCTTTAGAGTAAACTGCAATTTGCAGAAACAAAAAAAAAAAGGGGAGTGACTACTTTTCTTTCCATTGTTGAGTGTCAGTTTCACTCACTAGGGGGAGTCATTAATCTGAATTCCTCCAGAGGTTGGGAATCTTTTCAGCACAACATATGGGCCATTAAAAACTAATGAGGGTAAAATGAATCTGGTATAAACTTCAGAAGACTTGTGATAAATTCAGTGTAAAATTTAGTCTGCTGCTTCTGGGTGTCATCTCCTGGGCCTCATTTTATACTGAATCAAGCTTTGAGAATAAAAACATGCTCATTTCTATCTGGCATCTAATTTCATTAAATGTTATATCAGAATTTGGCCATTACGCCTGATTTGGAATGTGACTTGCATGTGAATAATCCAAAGCCTTGCTGGCAAATGTGTGCACAACTCAATAGGAGCTGTTTGACTTGTGAAATACTAGACAACAGCAGAGCCATCATGAGCAGAACATGCCGCCTAATGCAACAAATGAAAATTAAAGTAACTTACGTGACTGGGATTGCCAGGCATGGGTGTTAGCGGAAGCTGAGACAAACAGCAAGCAGAAAGACAAAGGCAGAGAGATATAGAGAGAGTGAAAAGAGAGAGAGAGAGAAATGAGAGAGAGGTAGTGAGGACGTGAATGAAAACCAGCAGCAGTGTGTTCAACACAGCGCATCGTGTGACTAAAAATAAAAAAAAAAAAAAAAAAAAAAAAGAAACAACAAGGAAGCAACAACAGCACCACTGCCTCATAATGTAAAAAATATGGAGAACCACTAGACCAGGGTCGATTACTAATTGAAATCCTTTGAATTATATTAAGTGTTCTCCAGGATGTCTGGAGGGTAGGTTGAGGAAGGTTTGCACTTTTGGGAGAATCTAATTGGTTCCATTGCGCTGGGTAAGATCAATCAATCCCCATAAAAGTAATTGAATCCAGTTCCAGTAGTAATTTGACCCTATGATGGGAAACCACATAGACGGAGGCTCAACCTGAAGTCCTCAGCTTGTTGTGTCTTTCACAGGATGCTTATACATCACAACTTTAGCATGAAGTAATTAAACACAGAACTGGAAAATGTCCAAATTTGGAGTTGTTACAGAGAGCCTGAGACAAAATGAAAAATTATATTTTTACTCTTTCGCTGTTGTTAGATGTGAAAACAATCATGTTTACTGTGCCTCAGAGAAATAGCCCAGCAGATTAGTAATGAGCACAATGTGAGTCAGTGTTGTAAGAAATATGTGTGATGCATGAGACTGTTAGAATAAAGTAGAGAAAGCGTGGAGAGATTTTGTGTGTTTGCAGAAATGCCTATAATGTGAGCCGGTAAAATGTCACAGAGCACACTGAATGATGAGCTCTATATGACTTCTGTAAATGACTTTAGTGTGCTGATTAAGAGCATGGCTACATTATATAATGAGCTGATATACTTAATGTATTCTTTTACCACAAAGCACTCTAAAGTGCTGTTGCAAGCACGCCTCTTTTCAAGGCAAGCAAATCATAACAGCCAAATGAAAAAAAAAATGCGATGATTATGCTAAGAATATTCTTTCTTATGCAATCAGCAAAAAGTACAAACAGATAAACCTGAAAGTGGGTGAGAAGCTGTTCTCGGTTTATACTGAGTGGACGGCCAGCGCTGCATTTTACTGCACTGAGCTTTGTGCCAACTGCAGCCCAATGTAATAAAAGACATTTCATCCATATTCCCCGGTCAGATTATTTTAGTGCTAACTCAGACAAACATATCAACACACACAGCCACAAAGAAGCAGAGAGACAGGAAATTAATACCCCAGTCTGTCTATAATTTACAAGCTGCTGTAATATTCTTTCAATTGAGTGAGGAGTTGTGAAAGTGATGCAACACCGGTGAAGGAAAAGCAAAAAATATCACCTGACACTGCCACAGGTCACTGAAGGAAGAGACTAAATACCCACAGCTACACTGTTTTAAGTGGAGCTAATCCAATTATCTTGGGGGTGACTAAATGCCAAACATGCCTGTAAAGCTCCCTCCTTTCTTGTGGAATTACCAAACACATCCTCGCACTATCAGGCACCGTCCTCCAAATGGCATAAACGATTACACCGCTTCATGGAGCCACTCCTGCTACGCTGTGTCAGGTACTCCAGGAAAACATGGCAGCCATGTTGTGAACGGGGGCTGAGGGAGTTGTTTCCAGGACTGGCAGATATGTGTGTATGTGAAAGCAAAGGAGAGAGCCAGAGAGAGCAACTGAAAGGGAAAGTGTGTGAGAGACTGCGAGGGATGGATGGCAGTTGCTTATAATCCTGCCTATAATACTCCCCCTCAGGTGATGAAGAGCAAAGTAAAACTCCCCCTCCTCATCTCACGAAAACCCCACCACCACCACCACCACCCATCAACCATCCATGGCCAGACAGAGGGACCCCAAGACGTTTTAATTATTCACCAGGTGAGGATGACTCACAGTGACTGAGCAGCCTCGAGAAGGAGGAAGAAGAGGAGATGGAGGATGGAGAGGAGAACAAAGTAAGGAGGAGATTGTGGTGGAGGAAGAGAATAAAGCCGGAGGAGAGCTAGAGGAAAAAGTGAAGATGGGATATGATGGAGGAGAAGTTCAGATGATCGGTTTGTACATTGGAAGCAATTAGAGAAACATGGCTAAAGGTTATTTCAGGTCAATGTGTTGGTTTGTTTAGACAGAATTCAGTTCTAAACTATGCATGCAAAGCTGTTGTTCACATACAGAATCCTTATATAACTAAGGCTTTTTTTTAAAAAAAAACAACAAAAACTAATGTTATGTAATTTGCAGGATAAGTCTTAGGGTGAATATACATTTGAATATAAGTTGGCGCATATTATTTGGGAATAAAAATAAATAACATATCACTTTCCCTGTGGCTGCAGATTTAATTTCACAAACACTTTAACACTGAGCGTTGACCAATTTTCTTTGCTTGTGTGTAATTTACTGACTAACCATACATCATGCAGCCAAGCAACAGTGTCAAAATATGTCAACATATTATATAAGATGCCCTTTGAGAATGACAAACCTTAATAAAATATAATATAGTTGTCAAATTTACTTCATCTGGTATCATGGTGAATAGTGTAAAGAGATATTTGACACTGCATTGGCCAGTGGTTTTGTTAAAAAAAAAAAAAAAAAAAAGTAATAATGCATTGTCATCAAATTTGTGCTCATTGAAAAAAACCCTAAAAAGATTGTAACAGAGGTGGTATCTGCTGTAAATACTAATTCCTCTTACAGGCCCACAAACTGTCAAGTCAGTTACAGTGTTTACCTGAATTTTTACAAGGAATTATTTTTTCAGATGTTGTCAGGGAGCATTTCTTGGTAGAATACTACCCTCTGGACATAAGAATATTTTTTTTATCAGCGAACACAAAGTCTGTCTGTGTATGTGAGCAAACGAAGGACAGTCAAAGCAAGAGGGAGGGGACAGAAAGACAAAGAGGGGAAAAGTAAAGATAAATGAGGGAGAACATATGGGCACAGTGTACAGTTATGAGAGAGAGAGAGAGAGAGAGAGAGAGAGAGCTTGTGGTGAATAGATAAGGTGGGTGGTAAATCTTAGAGGTAGGCAGGCAGGAGCACAAGAAGGTCCATTACTGTCTGAGTCATTCTCCTTAAAACAGCAGCATTGCTTTGGCTCCTCATAGCTAGCATCAAACGCAGCTTGGAGAAAACAACCAGAAGGAGCTGCATCTGCATCTGACCAACACAAAAACAGCAGTCTTCTCCTCTGCAGGCAGGTCCACATCAAGGAGTCATTGAACCAACCAACTAACCAACCAACCAACAACAAGCTTGGACTTTCTCAGCCTCTATGATGAAATTTCTAGCACCTGTAACGTCCTTCAACTGAACTCCTGCTGCATGACTGACTGATATGGTTCAAACATGCATGTATCAAACAAAATTAATAAATGACTGAGTAATATTGAACCTGTTTACAGATAAATGGGAGTATCCAGATAATTGTAATAATGAGATCTAACACATTTACATGCACTTAAGAAATGTGATAATCAAAACGATCCTGATCTAGATGTTATGGTTCATTATCAGATTTTTTTCAAAAGCACATATCTACATAGTGCGGGTAGACATAAACTTTGGCTCATGTTTGACTACACAACTTCTGTTCTCTGTGCTTTTAATTGTGTATATATGCACATATGTGATGATGAAATAGATCAGATTACTCTGTATATATGCAGGAAGACATCAGAGAATTGGAAAGAAATCCAGGTATATTAATCCAGTTTCTCATAATCAGATAACTGTTGGGATCTGATAAAGCATATGAGATTATCCTGTTTACATGGTCACTTGAATAATCTAACAACTCCAGAAATCAGATAATGACTGGAGCATTGGTATGCATGTAAACAGGCTCATTGTCACTACTTGGTGCCTCCAACCACAGTTGTACTAAATTATGATTTTACTCACATATGATCTGCATGAAAACCTGGTTCTTTGTGCCATTTGGCCTCGACTTTCTGTCCCCTCCTGTCTTATTCCCTGTCACTCCTGTGAAACCACAGGAGCAGCGCATCCAGGGAAGCTCTGACACTGATCCGAGGAGGCAGAAAGCATGCTAGGACGCACTCGGCTGGCTTGTAAACACACTTGGCTGCCCTTAGAGGAGGAAGGTTGAAACAAGTGACTCTGGCAGTAACAGGGAAGCTTTGAGAGAAACTAGTTCCTGCCTCATCTAGTCTGTCTTTGTCTTCTTCCATTGTGTGTCTTGCTTCCTCTTTCCTACATCCCTATCTTAATGTCTTTCTAACATTTGCTCTCTGCATTTTTCTGTAGCTAGCCACCCTCAGGCAGGGGAATCACATTGCAGTTCAGCAGAGCGCACTCTCAGCTAAGTGGGGTCTTAACAGGTGTTTAAAACACACAGGGACACATATTTGTGTTCGCTTGGATGGCAGACGGCAGCCATTAAGGTGCTCATTACTAGCTAAGTGACAGAGAAAGAAGGGCAAGGGGACACATAATGTTGTGACATGAGGCCATTTGGCCATTTTGTCAGGAAGTTGAGGAGATCTGTTTCATCTCAGAGAGGTTCTGTATATGCAAGACTTCAACAGTGTTCACTGAAGCGTTGGCTGTGCATGAATGTTAAGTACAGAGACAAACTTTAGCTCAGTGTTGATATAACCTGACAAAATATTTTTTGTACACTTTTTCTGCTCGTCTCAGGCCTCTGATTCATCCACAAAAAAAGAACATAATAGAAATCAGCTCATAAGCACTGGTAAAGTTTAGCATCATCACACATTTGATACAAGAGCATAACTTTACATGCATTTACATCTGAAGCACACAGCAAACTGCAAATCAACTGTCACCGTGGTGCAATTTAATTTAAACAGGAACTGTCTTGTTTTGCAGCTTTGCCTCACGATGCTCAGCTGCTTTGAGTTGTGTGGCTGTTTGTGGAGATAGGGCAGAACAGTTGACCTATTGTTTACTTCAACACTGTACCACAGTGATGTGACAAGCCAATCACAGCCTAGATTGAAACTAAATGATAGTTGAACACTGTAATTTGCAGTTTGTGCTTTTCAACAGCAAATATCTCTGTATACATTCATGTATGCATCTTAGCTCATCCAAAGCGAGCACTGGCTCTGCAATGAGATGTGTTTGTATTGCTAATTTAAAATTTTCATGAAACTCAAACCTGTAAAAAGTGAGGTTCATGTTTTTATTTTTTATTGCACTGCTTTATAATATATCCTGATACATTTCTATGCTCTGTACAAATGTATCTAAAATGCTGGACATTTATCTCACTGCAGCCCACTTATCTGGCAAATAAAATATATTCAAATAAAAAGGACATTCTGTTTCCAGGGCATCACTGCTGATTGCATTGGGTGAACAGTTTGTGTTGTGTTTTCTCTGCCTCGTTGCTTACCTCTCAGGTCCTGCCCGGAGCGACCCGGCCCGCAGGTGGTGCTCTGTCTGGGCATGCGCAGCGAGGTGCGTAATGGAGTGTGTCTCTGCTCATCCAGGTATGCCAGGTCTTCCAAGTGAGCTGAACTTGTAGCTGTAGTGGGATATAGAGGGAAAAAAACAGAATGGATGGAGTTAAGACAGAGGTGACAAGCGTTAGAGAAGGATATTCCGGGGAAAAAAAATGGGACAAAGAGCACAGTGTTGGGTTACAGTTAAGGGATAGGGCTCATAAAATACACAAACAAGGAAGTGGTACTGGCTGATACCAGTGTCCTGCAGCAGTTGTCAGGCTCCACTTCCCTTAGTTACTAACTCCTACTGGAAAGAGCAAGCCAACCCCACATGGTTCTGTCCTAAAACTCCCTCCTCTCAGTGTCTGTCACGCGGCATGGAGGCAGATGCCATCCGGCCCCTCTCAGGATTAATTAGCTCAGCAGACAAATGTCTTATTCATGGAGTGCGCGCCGTCTGACGCTTGCTGCTGATTGTTCACACCATGCTGTGTCTTCAGGGCCAGCACTCGGAACCAGTGAATGTTAAATGAGATTAGACAACGCTAGGGTGACTGCGCAACGGACTTGATTCTGCCTTACACCTGAACCCCACGGTTCAATGAGAGGTGACAAGAGAGAGAGAATCTTTAAGACAAAAAAAACCCCACAGAGGATTAAAGGTGGAAGTTGGACCTTTCATGCATACTCATGTCCATTTTGATTATTTGTTGACTAAATCAATTTTTCAGCTAATGACTATCTTTGTTGTCTATATCTGTTACAGGCTGTATTTTACCAGATTATTTCCGTTTCTGATAAGCCTCGGAATCTCTTGTGTTGTTTGTTTTTTATGGAGCAGTTGATGATTGATTAGTTAATGATTTAAGATGCTAACCAATAAAAGGCCAGGATATTTGAGCAAAAACTGTAGTTGATACCTTTGAAGTGTTTACAACTTCATTAAAAACACTATTTAAAACCACCTTTAAATCAATTTCAATACTAATGTGGAGTCACATACTCATTTACAAAAATGCCAACTAGTGCTTTGATAGTAAATACAGTTAGTGTAACTAGTGTAAAAGAGAAATAGATAGATATTAAAAAGATATAATATGGTTCAAGATGAGATTGACATTGGAATATTGTGGAAATGAAACAATACTTTGATGTCCTTGTTTCACTATACCTGAAGTACTCTTGGGTCCTGAGATTTCAACACACATCAGAAAATTGGAAAAAGGTGTCTCTCACAATACTTGATTCCTCTCTGTGATATCCTCTGTGTCTTGTCAGTCATTCCAGAAGTTAAGGCACTGTAATCCCTCCATGTGTCAGCCCTATGAGCCCACATGTCACAGGCGTAAAACTCAGAGGCACCTCACCATTGATCCTCTCCGGTCCTTGATTCAAAGTGTGTGTGTGTGTGTGTGTGTGTGTTTTTTGTTTTTTTTTGCACTGCTGGAGCTAATGCTCAAGCTCAGTGGAGCACTGAGTGAGTGTGTAGCTGTGTGTCTGTGTATGTGCTTTGCTGACTGACTGAGTCACCCTAGTCCTGGACCCAAAAATGAGCCACATGGGTTTCCCAAAATGGAGGGAAAATGGCAGCTGAGAATGCTGGAGGCTTGGCCCTGATGGGAATGGGGGTGCTGGCCATCCAACTGTGCTAAAAGCAGATACAGAGGAGGCACTAATCTGCTGGTAAACCAAGGAAGAATGACTCAGGGCTATGGAACTGAACAATCATTTTTTCCCCCCCACTCTTTCAACTGTATTTGAATCTGAAGACTGAAATCTCTGTGCTCATCATCTCTATCTGCAATGCAGCAGACTGCTGGGGATCACATTCACAGGTTCTGTGCCAATGCGCTGAGACTGCACACATAGTAAAAAGAAATAAAAACGGGGAAAACAGCATGAAAGAGAAACAGTGTGGAGTGAGTGAAAAAAGAAAACTTCAAACACTTCCTGTTAAAGAGCGACTATTAGATGAACGCATGCGCATACAGGCATACACAGACGCACAGACACACACACACACACACACACACACACACACACACTCACACACACAGTAAGATAAACTGGGCTGTCGTCCAAACCAGTCACAGTATCAGCCAGGGAGCCTACAAGTCATCTCTGATATGAGGTAGCTGCTGGTGCTCCAAACGCCTTGCCACGCTCCTCTCATCTCCCAGTGAGATGACTTTAAGCGATAAACAATGAAGGTCTTTGGATTTAAACAATAAAATTTCCGGGTATTACACAGAATCTGTGAGTAGAGGTGGGACCGGAGACACAGAGGAAATCAGGAAAATACTGGGGTAAAGGAAATCAATGAGACTTGTCCGCCCTTGAAAAATGTAAAAATATTATCTCGAATGACTTCTTATCTTAATTTAGTGAATTTAAAGAATGTAGAGGGTGTCCTTGGAATCACTGACTATCTTTCATAATATTTTTGTCTTTGTCTGAATATGCAGTTAATAAAGTATGAAAAAGGTGACATATTGTGGTTCTGTTTGGTACAACTTATAAGGTATTACTGCTGTTTTAAAAGGTCAGTTCACTTCAGTTTTTAAAATGTTAATTAACACCTGTTTCTAGACACATTGTTTTGGTATCACTTACCCTGGACTTTAAATTAATAAATGGAATTTAGTTTGATTGAGTCGATTAAAAAACATTGTTTCTTTGTTTTTATGATATATAAATGTTTATTGCATTTAGGGAACTGTTTAGATTTATAATGTCTCTAAAAACTTCACTAAAATGTATATATATATTGAAGAATCCCATTTTTGTGTTTGCATTTGTAAACATCATATTCTGGTTTCAGGAAACTGGATAAGCTAATATCAGCTTTTTCAACAATGCTAGCACCTCAAAAAAAACAAAAACAGGACATTGTATGTCCTACCAGCAAATGTGCAGCTTCATCAAATAGTTAACAATTAGTTACCAGGATATTATTATTGATCATGTATACAGTATACATAAAAAATATAATCAAACCAGGATACACTTTAAAACTGAGGTGGTACATGTTATCACCGTCCATGAAAATAAGCATTGCTTCAACAGAACTTAAAGTAGTAAAAGCAAAACAGATATAAAAAAGTGTTTTGTATGATTTAACGGAAGATAAATCTATCATCACTCTTGCTATGTAACCTCCAACAGCTGACCATATAGACCTTTTTTTTGGCCGTGAATGAGCATAAAAACCCTCTGGTCAATGCTGTTTGTTTACAGATTTAATTTAAATGTTCAATATATAAGATTCATAAATGCTTATAGAGCGCCAAAGTCCTGCTCCTACTGCTGTGCCCCATGGGATTTAACTGCAAAAAATAGTACAAAGAACAGTAGTCAAAAGCGAGAGACAAATATTTTTTTCCTTCTGTCTGATTTGTACTGCCATTTTGATACTACTACTACTACTATTATTATTACTATTACTGTAATCCAGAAAGTTGTAAATTTATGGTAATGATATTAGACAAATATGTAAATTTGTGTGAAATGGCTCAGGCTCTCCAAATTTCTCCTTATTCTTCAAGTGTTGAAAAAGTGTAAATCAGTATGTCTGGCCATGTCGCAGCCACACAGTCATCTTCACCAACTCTGAACAGACCGTGGAGCCATATTCTTGCAGTCTGATACTTCAATAGTTTTACAACAAATTGTGACTTGACTTGAAAAAAAAAAAAGATCTTTTAAAGTGACAAACATATGTATAAACGGTGGAGGAATTCAAATGAGATAAAAAAAAAATGTGTTTCTGAACTGCTTTATTTTCCTAAATAATATATCTGATGGAACGCATACTGATTGTTTGAAAGGTTAATTTATGTATTATCCCTGAAAGGAAATTGGATCTCATTAAATTTTACTCATCCTAATACATATACAAGCACAGTACCTAGCATTAGCATTAGCATAAATTAGCTGTTATTAATGGCACTCGGGGACAAACCCCAGATCTTCATCAGCACTGCGATCAGAGGCACTGAAAGGTGAATTAACTTATTGTGCTTCTTTGATGTTTACTACTAATTGTAATGTGTCCACACACCACTGTGAGTTATATTCTCAGATGGAACAGCCTGCTCTGGCCGCCCAAAGAATCAGTCATTGGTAAAGAAAGCAATACTTGGACTACTGCTTATCTACATTTATGTGCAGAGAAAAATGCTGATCCTTATTCTTTCCCTTCACAAGATCATTTGTTGCTTTCTATTCTATAAGTCGGGACAGAATTGGATAAAGAGCTTTTGTCTACTCTGCACCTTAAGCATGGAATATGTCACTGAACGCCTAGAAACTGAGGTAAAGTCAGTAAGTAGCTTGAAATCCAAAAGTTCTGGAAGCTCAAATCCACAACACGCATCTGTTTTTCATAGTCAAGTCTTTTTTTTCCCCTTTTATTTGTCTTACGCTTGTGTTCCAACTGTAATTTTCTAACTGTTTTGTGTTTACTTTCTTGGCCACAACTCCCTTGAAAAAGAGCTTCTTAATTTTTATTGTTTAATTGTTTTTTCTTAATTCTTGTTGATTTTAACAAACTGCAGTTAGTAAAAGCTAGTGTTATAAAAATGGAAATAATAGGATCCGCTGTAGGTTAATAATTGGTGTACAGTGGATGTTGGTTATCTTCGGGTTAGGGTTAGAAAAATATGTTAAAAAAAAAAAATCAGTTACCACATAATTTTCAAGTTCGGGGAACTTATTTGTGCTATTTAACAAAATAACTATGCTAAATATAAACTTCACGTGGCATGAATTTGACATATTGAAGCTTTAAATGATGAGCACTGTAAGTACCACGAAGTAGGTGAGATGTAAGTAATCAAGTAACTCCTTCTATTCGATCCGTCCTCAGCTCGACTGATGCATTGGTTTCATTAGGTAACAGAGTAGCCCCCTCCCTCACTCCTTGTTTTCCCTCCCCAGTTGCCTTCTGCTCTTGCTCTAGATCTCTCCCTTTCTCTCTCTCCACACATCAAAGCGAGTCTCTCTGTCACTCTGGGGGATAGAAACGGTTAATGCCTGGGGCTTTGATGTTCCACTGCTGTGTGAGCCCAGCCAATCCTCAGCCTGTGCTTGCCTCCCATCCCTACATCATCTAATAATTCTTTGTGGAGGAGAGAGGGAGAGGGAGAGATTATGAAGCTCTCCTTCCTCTTCATTCCTCTTCCGCATGTATCCATCTCCCTCTCCACAATATGGAATCCCTGTTCCTGACAAACATACACTAAACACCTTCATAAAAATCACTTCTTTTCTGTGAAGCTTTCTCCCGCAGCCTCCATACTCCTTCTCCTTATTTTATTTATTTTTTGCATCACCTGCACCTTATAATGCATCTTTTAAGCTGTCTCTAGTTCCAAACTCCTTTGATGGTCTGAGTACTGAGGGGTGGAGATAAGATCGAGGGTGAATCTCTAAACCCTACAGAGCCGCTGAGCTGCCAGACAGCAGTGTCAAACAGCAGAACATGACCAGCATAAAGAGAGGGTCATAGCTGCAGCGACGGGCCTTGTCTGGCATAATATGGTGTTTAGTGAGAAATATACGTGTGTCTATATATATAATTTTTCTGTGGGAGTGAGAGAGGTACATGATAGAGCTCATCATCTGTAACAGCCACTCTGATGAAGAGAACAATAATACAATCAGACGCATTAGGACTGCCTCAGTGTTATGAAATAGGCAATTTTCCTAATATATTTACCATTACTTTTGGGAGTTGTTTTGCAGCCGCAGTAGTCTACATTAATAAACACATATCAATAAGACCTCTGTCAGCAACACAAATGCCAGTTTTCCTTTGTGATACTCCTCTAACTGCAGGATTCATCTGTTGAGACTGTTTTCCCAGACAGTATTATTCTGTGATGTGGTCTGAATCCATACCAGAGGGCTGTGAGAGTTTAACTAAATACCACTGCGGATATTCAGCCACCCGATATTTCAATATAACCAGAAGAAATGTTAAAACATTAGTCATTTCCTTCGTAGATATTAAAAAAAGCAATTAAAATGACAATAATGTCATATGAATATAAGAAGTCAAACCACCAGTGAATTTATTCTTGGACGACTCTCACATTTTAGAAAGTTTAGGCTAATGTATTCCTAATTTCTCCAGTCCAGTGAGAGATGCGGTTGGGGATTCAGGTTGGTACAAGTAATTTAGCTGCAGGGATGGAGGTAAGCCTATGATATGCCTCGCTCTATCAAGGCTTTTAGCACTGATAAAATTACAGAAGTAATGTCGTTGAAACTATCAAACACAGTATGATTCACTGAAAATGTTTAAAGCAGATACAGTCATAAGAAAATTGGGGCCGTAATGTCTAAATACTATGATTTGCATATACCAGTTTAAAAAAGTGACTCAGGAATTTGTTATATTACTTCAAAATCATTGTGGATCAGGTTCAGGGTTGGACCAAAATTAAACTGTGTTCAATGATGCGGGATTTAGTTGCTGAAGCAAAACAGTAATATTTAGCATCTTCAAAATGTATCCCATTTAGCCTAATAATATGTGTAATACTAAGAAATAAGACCATGTGATGGAATAAAAAGCAGATGTTACATTTATGAAGGAACAAAACTACTGTTTTCATATTTCTTTGAGACATATTTAGGTGATCGGTTGGGACGTTACATTCACTTCTGCTTGTAATGTACAATTCGTAAACCTTCTTACAGTAGTTTGCCTTAAAATTTAACATCTAGCCCTCCTCATAGATTCTAAAGCTTGATATATTTTATGTATAAATATAGCGGATTTAACATATTTCAAGTGATAGGATCTACAAGGTGGGAAAGAATGTTATTTTAGATTTTAAAGTAAGCATTTTCCAACATGGTATTCAAATAAGTTCTAGCCAAAAGTCATGTTTGGTCATTATATGTAGCTGGTTACCTATTAAAGGAACTATTTAAGAATTATAATGCATGAATGCTGATAAAATTGATAAATAAAAACAAGTTGATAAAATTGCGTAAGACCCACAAGATTACTTTTAGGAAATATTGCTGCTCAGCTGCTGCTGTAACAACATCTGGAGGTTTAGATAGTTGTAGAATATATCTATACTATGGTATCATACTATGTACTATGATAGTACTATGATACTATGGTATCATTGTATAGATATGTCTTGAAATAATAATTTTTAAAAAAGCCAATTTCTTGGTAAGTCTATGGACGTATTAGCCAGATAAGCACAGAACGGACAGAGACCCTTAATTTCCTCACAAATCTTTGCCTCCTTTGTCACTTCCACAGGATCATATAAGGGAAAGAGTGAGGGACTCACCAGCCACAGAATTAGGACGGGGCATGAGGTACAGAGGGATGGAGTGGGCGGAGTGGGAGGACATGCTCTCAAGGTTGCGCTCGGGAATTTTGTTGAGGCTGTAGGTGGAGGCGGTCATGTTTTCATCCACCCTGTACAGAAACGAGTCCATGCCTGATTTCTGGGACTGCCAAAGCTTCAGGTTTCCCCGGGATCCCTCGCCGTATTTACTGCCTCGCTCCATGTTCTCTGAATAGCTGGTCAGTGTGGCTGAAATGGGAAGAAAATAACACTTCATTTACTCAAAGTATATGTTAAGGTTGTGTTTACATATTGATGTTCAGCCCAGTCTTTAGCTGTATTTCTAAGACAGCTAACCAATAGGAGCAGAAGAAAAACAAAAGCCAAACCAGTTTCACTATGTAGTAATCATTTTACACTGGATGACATGGATGCCAACAAGCTAGACAGTCGTAAGCTTAAAAAAGGATTAGCCAAGTTTGACAAATGACCTGCTCACAGCACACAATTTTATAAAGTCATACTATCAGCTTTTTTAAAAATGTAAATTAAACTATATGATTAAATACCAGTAAAGTTCATTCATGTTCGTGATGCCATAGAGATATAGAAATAGCTACTTCCTGTTTAAAAAAAAGCTTTTTGAGCCTTCCTATCTATTTCAGGAGAAACTGTTGGTGTTATTTTAGTATGAAACTTATACGCTAAAAAAATTAAGTCTTTTGCAATTCCTAAGGATGCCATTTTTCTTTTCTTTTTCTTTCTTTTTTTATTTTAACTGGGACTGCTACCTGGAGATGTCTTAAAGGGAAAAAAAAGACAAATACTTGTTGAAACCCTGTGAGGATCAGTGGCTATAATAGAGGAAATCTACTTGATGGAAAGATTGGCTTATTACATGTGGCTCAAGGAACATATCTTCATAAAACACTGCAACTACAAACAGACTATAAAGAAAACAATGCACAATTACTACCTTTTGTCATTTAAATATATTGCCTTCAATGATTGACCCCTAGTTTCTGTGTTGTATTATATGTTGATAAAACAAATAAAAAGAAAACATAAATCAATCAATGTTAACACCTCACATGTGTTCTGCTCTTTCTGCCCAGTTAATGTGTTTATGGAGTCAAATCCAAAATATTCTAATAAAGTAGGAGTGACAGAACTACCCACACTACAGAACTGCTGTTTTAGTTGTGGGAATTTGGTAAGATTTAATGACTGTATGAAAAAGTGCATAGAGTACTGAAATATCTACTAAGTCATTATTATGTTCTATAAACCTTAGAGTAGATATTTAGGTGTTTTTCCTACCAAAAAATGCACTGTTAATGTCACATAATAATCTTCCTTCACAGAAGCAGCCAAATTCCTTGTGTATAATTGTCAGATGCGATTATGGTTAAATGGATGATAATGTGAGAGTCTTGGGACACAGATGTGTAATTTGGTTGAATGTATTAAGCCTTTCCTGCTCATTAAGGAAATATTACAATTAAAAGTGGATAAAAACACTCGCAGTCATTTCATCTGATATTTGTTGTGCTCAGAGCAACCATCTGCATGATTTGTAAACATTATGGAATGAAATCATGTTTTGGAGGAAAAAACAAATATCAGTATTTTCAGATATCTCCCACCAATGTAGCTTACTATATATATATATATATATATATATATATATATATATATATATATATATATATATATAAAATTTTGTTTTTTTAGGTGGGCCCTATTAGGTGGTAAAACCAAAACAAAAATGTAAATTTAAGTAAAGCCTTCAGAGGGTCATGTGGTGTTTCATCATCATCTTATAATTCTTTGTATCCCTGGAACTACTTATCTCTCACATCCACACCTGAACAATGATCACTAAACTCTCACCCTTTTCTGACTCAGTGGAGAAACAGAGAAACAGTAAAGTCACATTTTAAATGCAAAATTGAAGAATACTTTGCAACTAGATTTACTATGAGAAATGATGTGTCAGTCATACTTTTGGACCATTTCCTTTTTCAGCTTTACTTTCCTCACTCTTCATTTTTATTGCACACTTCATTAGTGTTGCTTTGAAACAATTGTGGGTATAACTTTTTCTCTGTCCATCTAGGTCTTATGTTTTTGTGCCAACAATGCAAAATATGTCATCACAAATTGCTCAGATTACATTCCTGACTGCACATGAGAAATGCAGAGTTGAATTAACGAGTGTAACAGCAAACCTGAGAGAAGCTAACAGAGCTAAACCACAGTTTTTTTGGCCCATAGGAACCGAGGTACAACCCCAGGCATGTTCCCACTGACTGTCATAATGTTTAAATGTCATGGATTTTAGATTGCAGATTAACCTGCCTGGCTGAATTTTATTTAATTTTTTTAAATAACACATTAAAACTCACTTGTTTATATTTGGCTTCAGAGAAAACATTACTTCTTAGCTTTTTACCTTTATACTCTGAAATCTATCTCTATTGATTCAGATTAACTCCACTGACACTGACTGTTTGGACGCCAAGGGCTTAGATATACATAAAACACTCAACAAACAACCAATAAAATTAATAAAATGGGAAGAGTAATTGTACATTCCACTGCCATGCTAGGTGCTCTCCTTTTGTGTGTTTCATACCAATGATCCCGCTGTCCCTGCTCTCCAGTGTTGAGGTGGGACTGGTGACGGAACCGTAGGCGCAGTCCCTGTTGCCAGCCTGGCCGGGCATGGTAGGGGGAAGGGTGGAGCAGGGGCTGCCTGCAGGGGGGGAGGCAGTGCTGCTGGTCAGGGTGGAGCACGGGCTGATCCTCTGGTTCTGGACCTGAGGCAAACACAAACAAACACTTTAAACACTGTGTTTGGTTTATCAAGAACTCCATCAGTAAACTTTCCTTTTTTTTTTTTTTTTTTTTTTTAAAGCTGCAGCTTAACTTTCAGTATTTGACTCATACAGAGAAAATTGTCTCAGCATTATTGTTTTAAAATGCTCCTGCAGTCTTACCCACATGGTCTTAAGCCTCCTTAGACATCACACCTACGTAGATATCAAAATAGGGTAGGGTCAGAGTTACCGTGTTTTACGAAAATAATGACCTTCTATAGATTCACAAACAAAACAAAGCTACAAGAAAAATAAAGACAAACAGCATAAATTAATGGGGAAGAGCAGTTGTAAGTTGCAACATCAATGTAGTAATCAATTTCCAAATCTACCTTACGATAAAATGTGCAGTGAGGGGTGTATGAAGACAAACCTAATTTAAATCACAGAGCAACATCGCAAAGTTGCAGAAGTATCATTAAATTAGGTATATAAAGTGTTATTTTGTGCATTTTACAAGTATAGTAAGTCATCTTTACCATTAAGAGTCTCCTAACCAATAAGAAACATGTTACGCTATGTTTACACTGCTACTCTTGGTACTGATTTACTGCTCTATTTCCATTCAAGTACTTTTAAAAGTAGGCCAATATCAGATTCCAATGGGAACAGGTGGATAAAAAGGTACTAATAGAAACAATGAAAATACTTCACTAAAGGCAAAACTGCACTGAAGACTATGCTTCAAAATAAAACATGAACAATAGTCAATAGTCGTGTTCAAATGGTCCATGTCTGTTTTGTTTAAGTATTATATATGAAGTTTTGGATTAACTTTGCTGCTGTGTTCATGTATACATTACATCTTAATGACTTGAAACATGGCACATAAGTGATTCTCTCCAATGCAAAGATGTGATAAATTTCTAATTAAAGGGATGTAAAAGCCACAAGAATTCTGATCCGACAGTTCAGTCACACTTACAAATATGATCATTTTGCAATTTCTGGAGATCAGATTATTCAAGTGATCATGCAAACGGGAACGTTTGATATGCTTTATCCTAAATTATACATTTTACAGTTATATGATTGCTACAAATCACATGAACACACCTAGCTTTCTCTCCAGTACTCCAATGTCTTTGTGCATGTACACCCATTAATCTGATTTATTTCATTTTGGACCATCTGTGCATGTGTTAAAAAAAATAAATAAAAAGAAATCATCCAAAAAAAAAAACAGAACATGTGTGGTCAGGAAGTTTGAGTCGACCATTACTACATATGCACATAGTTTGATCATGTAAACAGGGTTAGGGCTAGACCGGTTCTGTATCTGGTTCAGGATCATATATGGTTGTAGCCCAGATCAGAATCATAGAGATCAGATTTAATGTGATTTACACTGTGATGAAGAAACAGATCTGGACCAAATATAAGTAAAAAGATCAAATCTGGTTACTTTAGTCATTTTATGTAAGAGTAGCCATAGTTTGATGATGCCAAGAAATAGCATATGATCTGTTGATTCACATCTTTAAGATGTTACTTCAGCAGGTATCACATTTTTCCCATAAAAACCCAAACATCCACCTTTGTCACAAAACTGATGTAAACTGTTTAGTACCTATTAATCCACTAATCCTCTCAATACATGTCAATAATTGGTGTAAATTATATATTATGTATATTATGACACATTTGGACATTCAGGGGCTCCGTAGTGAATGTGGAAACACCGCCATATTCTACAACACGGATGGGGAATCCTGGTCCTCGAGGGCTGGTGTCCTGCATGTTTTAGATTGTTCCCTCTTCCATCACACCTGGAGGTCATTACATCGTTATCGGCCTTCTGCAGATCTGGATGCTGAGCTGATCATCAGTTGAATCAGGTGTGATGGAAGAAAGAAATATCTAAAACATCCAGGATCCTAGCCCTCGAGGACCAGGATTTCCCACCCCTGTTCGACAACATTGATGCACAAGTAAAACACATGGAGTTGGATCAATAACAATGGATAGACACATTGGGTTTTATGATCAATTAATTATAAATTGTACTGTAAAAGTCAAATTTTTCTTCAGTTTTCTCAGTTTCTGATGTAATAACACTCAACTTCAGTCTGACATTTTATGAACATCTACATGATCAGTAGAATAAATATAGACAAATATATAATTCACACTGAAAAACGCTAAATACATAGCAAATGGTGAGAAAGTATTTAGAAAGGTCAGAAATACACAAAAAGAAATATATGGGAACTTCCACAAAAGTACCACTGGGTCTTTATGGGTTAAAGCTGAGGTAAAGTGTTTAGTTTGATTCATATATTCTGTGACATATATTTATTTTATGTCATCTCATTCTAAAATAGCAACAAGTCAACCTTCCTGTTAACATCAATAAAGGGGATATAACACTGTTGGCATATCATCACATGAAACCTGTACTAAATACAGATTGTGTTTGACATTGTTGAAAACATTATACACAAAAAACACAAGAACCTGTGGTTTTTACATATTCAATATGACAATGTTAAATACTGTAGCTCTAGAAATTTTAGAAATATGACTTTGTTTAGTCTCTTGGTGCATTTGTCATTTTACATTTATTGGGATCTTAAGGGGGAGGGGGGCTTATTTTTTTATTCTAACTAAACAAAAACATGGCCTTGTCACAAGGAGCCCATAGTATCTCACAACTCAAATGGAATTATTTCCCTCTTCATCTCCATGATCACAGAATAGAAAAGATTAATACATATTTTTTTTCCCAGTAGCATGCATTTGTTTTGGCACCCCGCAGTGACCCTCTTCTATGTCAGTTCAGGTTAGAAGACATGAGACCACAGGGGACAAAATAAAAACCCTCTGCTGTGTCTAATGTGCTGCTGTGAACACCCACTGATGCACTTTCACAGAAACACACAAACTGAAAAGACATGGAAAATCTATGATAATGACAAAATACAAGGAAACCAGGGTTATGACGAATACTGTTTATCACACACTAAAACAAACATAGAAGCCTGGCCTCAACTGTGCTCTTGAATTCATGTCACACTTGCAGTGAACACTTCAGGACATACGAAGTGATGCTTTGGAAATCACTAGACCCAGTTTCATTTGGAGGACAAGATTATCACGGCCTGCTGCGTTGTCATTAAAGAGTCCGCCACTTTTACTTTCAAATACACGTTAAGTTACAGAAGAACAAATAAATGTTCAAATCTCTGTGCACCAACAGTGACACTTCACCTCTATCTACTTGACTAATGAACCCCAGTGTGAGCTGGTCTGACCTTAAACACTACTCAAAAATTAGATTGAATTTCAAACGTAGCACCTATTCAAGGAGCAAGACCACGAGGGCAATTAACTGCAATCTCTGAGAGTTAAGGTCACCTTGTTCTGTCAGCTGAGAGGTCTTGCGGAAAGACACCAACTGCTAGAATTAGCAACGTAAGATATTACAAATGCAGAAAACCTATAGTTATTGTGTAAATGTCACTGAAATACTCCATCTACTGTTTTAATTGAATGTTGGCCCATGCTAAGTACATCACAAAACTTACAAAACAAGCCAATTCTGAGTGTTTTAATAATTCCCATCTGTCTTGAGGCACCCACTTTTGTCATTGCGATGGTTAACAAATCCAACAAATTGCAATCCCTGACAGTATTTAGGGAGGATATCTAAAATAATAAGTTTGTACTGTGTGGATGATGCAGCAGGGTGCTAGTATGAGTCACACCTCTAAAAAGAGTCGCTTGAATAAACCTCTCTCAATTTATACACCCCCACTGCTACAGCAGCGCTCACATCAAGCACAGTCAATCCATCAGTCTAATCGCTTATCCACACTGCTTTAGTGCAAACCCATACCTCAGCCCACTTGAAATGCTTCAGCAACAGGTTTTTGCCCCCTTGTATACCTGGGTTTTTTATTATCACTCCAAATAAAGTGTTTTCGTGCTTCTTTTTAGAAAATGTATACCTGTCAAATCTAGTTTAGAAAGAGAAACCAGGGCATCTGATGCAAAGCTTAGAGCATGCCCACTGTGCCAGGAGCTGTTTGTGGCACAACTGCCAAGTTCACAAATAGAAAGGCTACGGTGGAAGAAAGAAATATTAAGCTTGACTTAACATTTTATTAACTGGAGGAACCTCAAAGGATCAGTCAATGGTAAAGGCATCCAGCAGGATAAATAATTAAATTATTTGTAAAGTTATATAGAGCTTAATTATATTGCATGTAGCACTTGATGGAGAGATACAGAACAAATCTAAATCCCAAGCATCTTGATGTCTGAAGGCAATTTACTGAGAAGCCTTTTGATCTAGCTATTCAGACGTCCAAATATCTGTCAGAACCAAGTGTAAACAAGGGTAATAAGAAGATAAATGTCAAAAGAGATCAAATGAGACCGTTGCTGTATTGGTTCAAGTTCTAAAGCACAGTCAACAATAAGACAATTAAAAGAGATTAAACCAAATCAATAAGACAGAGGGTGATAGACAATAAAACTGAAGCATGTTTTTGAAGTCGGCACCTTATTTGCAGTCTCCAATGACCCCAGAGAATCCTTTAAGTTGATCTAAACTGCATCCATATGAGTGACATCATGACTCTGTATCCATGCTTCCATATTAAATTACTGAGCAACTTTGAAGCGAACTTTTAAAATGTTGAAAAATGAAAATGAGGCTTACCGCATCAAGCACTTTGGAGCCAATAAACTATGTTGTCAGAAGGTGATAATCAAGGGGATAGTACCTCCAGTACTATTTAGAACCCTATTTAGAAATCTATGAGGCCACTATAGATGAAAGTGAGGGAGATTTATATGGTTGTAATCTACAACTTCTTCAGTAGATTTCATTAAATCTCATACACTCAGCCTTTGAATGTTAAAAACTTCCATAAAAGTATGTTTATAGAAACTCTTGGAGCTTCAAACTACCAACTCAAGTGTCTCTTAAAACATGTTCTTTCTCTTTAGGTTTTAGGTTTTAAGTGTATTAGGGTTTTTTTTTATTTGCTTTTAATATCTGTGTACAGCACTTTGGCCAACTGTGTTATTTTTAAAGTGCTTTATAGAAAAAGTTTTCATTCAAACTATCAGTTTTTGCCAATCCAAACAAAAATCAGACATAAATGTTTCCAGAGGACAAAATTATTCAGACATAAATTTGAATCACACACCTAAATTGAGGTATGAAAGAAGCGAGGCCGTTACCTGTCTCGCCTCGGGTTCCTCCATGCTGTACTGGGTACCGGCTGGCCCCTCGCTCACTTTGTCTCCCAGAAGGAAACCCAGGCGCGTCATCAATGTGTTGGCTGCCTCATCCACCGACGGAGGGGGGCCCAGCTCCTGGCTTGACTCCCCTGCAGAGGCAGAGAGACAGGAGGAGGCGGAGGAGGAGGAGGCAGAAAACAGTGAGGAGGGTGGAGGAGAATAAGGGAGAGATCATGGGGGAGACAGAAGTGAGCAAGAAAAGAGATAGAGGGAAGAAAAAAGAAGACCAATATGTGTCAGTGCTGGGCAGATATAGAGAAACAGCTTATTTTCATGTTGTAATTCTAAGGCATCAGTTCAATTCTGAAGGCAAATCATGACCTGCATCTCTTTAGTATACGACCAGTACATCTGCTTAACTTGTTTAGCATAAAGCGCCAGTAAAAGCATACTTAGACATGAGAGACAGAGTACCTGCTCTAACTATAGCAAACTGAGACACCCTACCTGAGTTTTTTTTCAGCTCAGAGCTGTGCATTACAGATACATTCCACACCAACTGGTCTCCTCATATATGTTCATTCAGCTCCAACAACAGGAATCCTCTTAAGGAATTAAAAAAAAAAAAAACTCCTCTATGCCGACTAGCAAAAGCCTTCCACACTGACGACAGCTCCTTCCGTACCACTCATCACACCGCACACTGCACTGAGCTCATGTGACGTAATGAGATACGCCCTTCACCTGAGTGTGTGAGAGAAAAGGAGAGGGAGCAATGGAGTGTGACTTTACAAGGAAAGGCGGGTGTGTATTCACCTCTCGATCCTGTTCACAAAGACTCTGTGCTTTAAAGGAAGGGGGGAAAAAAACACCAGGATAAGCCTGTGTGATGATCAGATGATCAAACAAAACACACACACATAAATACACACCCGTATAGCTGAGGGATTTCAGTTGCCAACTGTGCGCTGGGACCCAAAACAAAATCCTTTAATGGTCTCATCTTGTCGTTCAGTTGCCTGGTTACTTTCCACCCATAACAAACCGTCATCGGTGGTATCATGTTTTTCAATAACACCTGGCTATCATGCCCCAGAGGTACCTACTATATCAATTTCCATTCAATCTCGCTTTAGTCACTGCTGTGCCACACTGAAGCTGCTGAAGACAAAGCTCACGCTAATTAGTCAAACACAATGTGGTGGCAAAAGGAGTAACTAGTGACTAAATACAAACAGCTGTAATTGGATGTATAAGCCTCTGAATTGGCCCAGACATTAATGACACTGAGGACAACAGCATGAGAAGGCTGGGGGTTAAATAAACAACAGAGACAGCAAGCAGCAGGGCCGGTTTTCTCTCTCCGCCTCTCTGTCACGTTCCTGCAGGGCAGGTCTGACCAGACTGGCAGGGAGCTGCCGCTAAGTCTTGACTGACGACCATTAGACAGCGCAGCCACCACACCAGCTCTCTGAAGACAGACAGCTTGTCTTAAAGCCTGTGGCCTCTCACTCGGCTGTTCAAGACCTGGAGACAGACAGGCAATCTAAACTCCCTTCGCTATTCACTCATGGACGGACAGGCAGTGTGTGCTATCAGGAGCCTCATTACATTTACTCCAAGGCTCAGATGGAGTAAGGAAGATGGACACCTTCTGAGGGGAAAAAAGGTGACACAAATGACTATAACATGTTACAAAGTATTAATAAAAACACACAACAGTAGCCAGTGATGAGGTAATCACAGCAGATATTAGGTGGATGTAGCTGCTAAGTGATGCTACCGAATACATTTAATATGCAGCAGAATGCATTTATGAAGGCCTCCAAGGTCATTGAATCCCAGAGCATCCCTTGAGGATCAGTGCTGAATGCAGTAATGGAGACGATGTAAGGTGGTGGAATTACAGTTCTACCTCCTCGCATTTAAATCGCAAGGGGTAGCAGAGATACAGCAGTCAATAAAAGAGAAAAAAAAAAAGCAGACAAAGATAAAATAATTATCAACTGACTACATAGAGTCATTTGTGTGGTTTCAAAATAATGTATGCAAGCACACAATTGAGTGTTTACTCATACATTTTCATCTGTGTGTTGCTTCAGTGTCTGGACATGAAGGCAGTGAGAGCTTCCCAGTTGACAGACTGGTAGTAGTAAGCAGTGAATATATTAGCACTGATTAGTCAACTGCTCCTGAGGGTTGTGTGGCTGTGACCATGATCAAAAAGGGTCTTTCTCTGGGTCTCTGCGTTCGTCTGCTCCTTTTTATTTGCGTCTTTGTCTACTTATCTCACTGTCAGGCCCTACCTCTGAAAATCGGCATCGTTGTCTGGATGCTGAAGCGTTCTATCAGCTTGTATCTGTTATCATTATTCTACCCTTTAGTTCCTCTTGTGTCTCCGTTCTCCTTTTTTGTGTTCTTTACTACTGCATCTCCGTGTCAACCAGCTGTTGGACAACCATGTGTAGAGGCATAGAGTTTATGTGTGTTTCTTTTGATGTGCGAGTAAAGTCTCTAATCTGGGGATGCTGGAGTTCTCTGTAACTCCCTTGAGCTAAACATGCAAGCAATCCCTTTGTACATCTTTAAACTGTCACACTTCACAACTCCTCCTACAACATTGCTAGTATCCAGTTGTTTTGGGCAGTGTCCCACAAACCACAGTATTTCAAAACATTGTCAAGAGATGACACATTTAATCACTATCTACATCTTATCTACTTGCATGTCTGTTTTTAAATATTCATCAGATTAAATGAGCTGCTATCAAGGGAGATACATACTGAATTAGCATAATGTAGAGGTTGCATATATTGATTTATCCCTCCTGTATTTTGTTTTTTAAATACAGATTATGTCAATGACACTCAGTGCCTCTTATTGAAGCTGCTGAACCCTTATATCTAGATAGCTTCAAAGCTGGATGACAGCATTAAGCACATAACGCACTCCATAAGTGGAACTTGAGGCATTTCTCATCACAGAGTGACACCATACAGCCCATAATGATAAAATTTGAATATGAAAAAACAAGCAGAAAATGCATCTCTTAGCCCTCAGCACATGCACACATAACACATACACACACACACACATGCACGCACACACACAGTCCTCTCCATTGGATTCCTGAGCTGAGAAGGAGACAGATGGTTGCCATAGCAACTATCTTTGCGCACAGCTAGGAATGTGTTTCAGTGCAAGCGCATCTGTTTCTCCCTGGCCATCCACAGATCTGCCCTCACACACTAAGAGTGAAAGAGAAGCATGTGTGCTGCAAGCAGGGGACTGGACAGGACAGAAGAGGAGAGGGTATTAATAGGCCTGGGACACAGGTAAGACAACACATACTGTACAATGTGGCTGCTGCTATTTCCACAGTATCTGCATTACTGTTCAGCAGGAAAAGACCACAGACAGTAAATTACTCCTCACAATAAAAATATAATGTACAGTTTTACAGGCACAATGTTCAAACAAAGAGATCTAAGAGAAAGCCCCAGATAATCAAAGAAAACACATGTTACAATGTACAGAAATATAGTGACATGAAAGCTCGCCCACATACGTGTGAATTTCACATTCCTGATGTGTAAAGTTCAGCTTGTCAACATGCCAACCAGGGTTATGGTGCTTTATGAAGACTACATGTAAACATAGCAGTGAAAAAAACACATTTTAGCAACTGAAATAAAAAATATGCACCTCTTCTGAGAGTTGGGGATGACTGGAATTTACCATTTTTTTGTGGCAGTGCATAGTCTCTTTTTCAAATTGCAAGTGATTATATGCGTTCATTCACTCTATGTTTTTCAGCATACAGACTAAGGCTTTTCTCACAAAACCTGGACACATTAATGCTAACTTAGAATTAAGTTACGGTAAATCTAGTCAATTCCTGAACTAATAATAATAATAAAAAATATATATATAAAACTCACAAACTTCTGGCATTGTTGTAAAAGTAAGTAAAACTGGAGTGAAATCAAAAGCCAAATTGAAAGATTCCATAAAGAAAGAACAAATTAAATTAACAAGAATAACTCCAGACACCAACAAAACCACACAGGTGTGTCATACACTAAGGTTATACATTTTGGAATCAGGACAAAAGATTTACTGAGAGAAATCTCAATATTACTTGAAAAGCTTTCACTCCATAAAATACAGAACAGATGGTGGAGAAATTCACAAGATATCTCACAAAATATCTCCACACCACATTTATGAGTCCACAATCTCTTTGTAGGCCATTAAAATCAGCTGATACCTGACATCCTCTGGGCGAAAGTGAGAGCAGCAGCTGAGTGCGGACTGGCATGAGATCAGATATTTAAGTCATCACCCTGCTGTTACTTATGCCCGGGAGCTCTTGTTAAGAGCTAAGATGTCCATCTGTCCACCTGGGAGGTGTGAGTCCCCACCATCTTCCAAAGTCATGTCACCCAACTGGTTCCTCTACAGTTCAGGTTGTTACTGCACAGGGCATTCCAGTTTTCTAATCAACTGTTTTCCTGCCTCAGTGGTGGTAGAGATTACCATTTCAAACCTGAATCGTCACTTCGGCAGAAGCTCTTATCAGCTCATCTCCATTGATAGGTTATTCCACAGGCTATTTCACAGGACTGATAGAAAATAATACAGAGGACAACACATTTTATTCATGAGATTCTGGAGAAAACCAGATGATGACAGAGCCGAAGAGATCATTGACTACGACAATGAACACCTTCACAGACATAAAGAATACAATAAAATATATATTTACATATCACATAGATCACCTACTTAGCACTCCCATTGAGCAGAGACCCAGCAGAAGAGGCTGACAGATGGAGAAGGGTGGTAGTACTTTGTTGGTCATTTTCTTCCAAAATTACACCAGTTAAGCTTTAAGACTGCCCCTATCAACCAAGTCTTCATTCAACCCTGGGGTGGTGTAGCACCATCCCACTAAATGGAGAGGTCCACACATCCGACAGCAGCTGAGCAAACAAGGCAGGTCAGGAAGCTAACAGTCCATTTCCCAGTGGCAACAGGAAAGGAGAGGCGAGATGAGAAAGCAGATATACTAGAACCAAATCTCAGCAGAGTACTATCCTTGGGTGACCCGCATTACTGTCCTCCCTGTGCATGGGGCAGGGAGACAGAGGGAGAGGATGGGGTGGGAGAGAGATAACAAGGACTGAGGACTGAGGGGAGGGGTGATAGGGGTTGGGGGTTTAGGGAGATCCGGACTGTCCACAGGATTACTGTGCAAACTCCTACTGTGAAGTTAACAGGAAACTGTAGCGGGAACTACACAAGCTCTGCATCTGAGAAGCAGAGCAGAGTGAGAAAACAGCAAGAGAGGATTAGAAGGAGAGAGAGGGAGACAGAGGGACAGAGGGAGGGAGAGGAGACAATGAGGATGGACATAGAGGGAAGCAGCAGAGCTATTTGATTAATGACTTTTGCATTGTTTTTTTGTTTATTTTTTTTAATTTTTAAAGATGCAACCTTGACCAAAAAGGTCTGGTAAACAGGGACGCATTCCCTCTTTCTCCCTCCTCTGTGTGTCATATGTTCACGGCACTACATAGACAGGAACTGACATGCAAATAACACAACCAAATGAGGGATGAGCGGGCCAAAAACTTACCAGGGCAGTATGTGTCCAGGTCTGGATTCTTGGCAGTGGTGAAGGTGTGTGTAGGGGAGCCAAGCTCTGATTGTGGAATGCGAGGGCTCTCCACAAACTTTGCTTTCCGCAGAGGGGCTGGGAGCAGAAAGCGTACACAAGCATACATACAGACATACATACACAGATAGAGAAGGAACAACACGTATACACACACAGATACACACAGATAAGGGAAATGGAGGAAGACAAGGAGGAAGAGAGGGGTGACAGAGACAGGACAGAGAGGGAGGAAGACAGAGAGCTCATGAACTTGAAGCAGCACACTAATAAAATGAAAACATCCTGCAGGTTTAGGTATAGGCAGACTGTTTTTATTTGCCTTGGGTCAAATAAAGCTAAAGCATCAGCATTCAGGTATGGTGACATACTGCACACTGCAGTAGTGCAATCTAACTCAGGTATATGAAAATATCCATACGTTTCCCGTTTATGCATCTATTATACTGATAGGGTGAAAAATAAACACTATCAAAGCCCCATGCACAACATAATGTGCAAAGTATGCTCATTGTGCTCGACTGTGATTAGCTGTGTCAATATTTTTAATCATATAGTCAATATTTTTGTCTTCTTTCACGAACAATGTGCTGTATGAGAATAAGACACCGAGGAGAGAGAGGTTTGCAGAGAATGAGGTGATTCTGAAGAGGAGTAGGACTGCCAAGACAAAATGAAGAACTCGTTCCGAAAAGGAGAGAGTAGTTATGTTTGAGAATGAAAAGCGTGACAGACCAGAAAACCAGACTTATGATGCAGACCGATGAAACTCTAACAGCATCTTTTACCATCTGTATATCATCTATATAGTTCTTAGGAGGTTAAGTTTGTCTGTCTGACAGCAAGATAACTCAAAATGTTGATGACATTTTCAGGAAATGTTGATACTGGCACAAGGAACAAATGATTACATTTTGCTGGTCATCCAGGTTCCTGTCTGGATTCAGGAACATTTTTGAAGGATTATTTATCATTGCAAGATTCATGTAAATCCAATGCTATGTATAGGTTTTCAAGGTCCAGGAACTCATTTTAGGAGATAATTAATTATGGCACAGGGGCAGGGGGTGTTCTACCTTGGTGGAGATCTGTGTTCTCTGAGTACTTTGTACTTTCTATTGTTTTTTGCAATATATTCATGCATGCACACTTTTCTTGCACTTTATTCTATTGCTGCTTTAGCTGTTGAATTTACCTACTATGGTATCATTAAAGTTTAATCTAATCTAATCTAATCAAATGGAAGGATTTTTATCAAATATGAAACATACAGATGAGAGTCATGAAAGTAAAGTTGAGATGTAGGTGAAATTTACGTCTATTTTACATACCAGTATTTTATATTTTGCAGCATGCTTAGGTGAAAGAAAAAAAAATCAATGTATGTAGGTACTTAAAAGATATACATATCATTCGAAACATACTGAGCAATATCTTTCATGCTTTCATTATACATAAACTATTTAGTTTTTAAATTTGCATAAAATTAGCTTAATGGTAGATCTAACAATATTGTGTATATTATTAGATGTAGCATTACTAGCTTATGAATCCAAATATACATTCATTTTGAGAAAATATTCACATCTGGCCCACATGTGACCCATTTAAAAACACATACTGTACACAGAGGGATGCTTGAGAACCAAGGATGTGGAATGATACTTGCACTGCTATATTACAGGTCACAGCACAGGGATTAAAAAAGCAAATCTACACAACCTTAAGTACAGGAACTTAGCACTAAAAGGCACAAAGCACAGCGGGGACCAATATTTATAATTCATAGAAGACTTATAACCAGTGAAAATACTTTTCTGAATACTATGCGCCTCCCAAAGGACACTGCTAAAGAAAACTACAAAGTGCATTCAAGGTCAATTTTTCTTAGCTGAACAATTTTACAAGGATGCTGTTGCACAATCCCTGCCAATATAAATCTACTATGTTTCATAAATTCCCTTTTGCATGGTTTGATGATTGTACAGAAATTCCAAGATTTCCTTTTCTTATTTGTGCAGGAAAAGCCTTCCAACTGACTGTTCTAGAGGAAGATAAATGTTTGTCTCTATACCTCATGATATGTACACACATTCAGTAAAAAAACAGAACATATTTATTGTGGCTGTGGCTCAGTTGGTAGAGCGGGTCGTCCAATGATCAAAGGTTTGAATCCTGGCCCACATGTCGAAGTGTCCAACTCTGCTCCCAGTAGGGACATGCAGTGTGTGTGTGAATGGGTGAATGTGAGGAATTGTAAAGTGCTTTGGGCATCATGGAGTGCATAAAATGTGCTTTATAAACTCAGTCTATTTACCATTTATAAAGAGCTGGTCTTTAAACCTGACAGAATTTCTTGAATGGGCCAAAGTACTACTATAGTACACAAGCTGAATTATACAAATACATCTAGAAAAAACAAATAATCAACTGGTTCATTGTTTTGCACTTGCAGAGGTGGGTGCAATTTCTAATTAGCACTAACTGACTAATCTGATCAAATAAAGCTTTAAAGAAGATAATGCACTGAATGACGCAACTGTTGATTAGTTCTTATCATGGATGACTTAACATGGATATCATGGATGATGGATGCCCAAAACTATCAGATGCGACATTGTGGAAAAGCATAACACGGTAAGCTGCGAGTCCTAAGTAGTAGTAGGAACATATGGTCTTACAACAATATGTGCAGAATGAAAAGGAGCTCACTTCTGTTTTAATGGACTCAACTTATCAAATTATGAAGTAAAAACTTACTAAATAGTTATTGCATTGTTTTTGTTCCTTGTCCAAAAACTACAAATCCTTTAGTCTCGGGAACATGTTTAATGCTGTATTTCAAGCAACGACTTCTGCCCAAATATAGATAATCCAATGTGTATTTTGCATTAGAGAACTTTTCAGTCCTATTAGGAGCATGTAATCCTGAAAACGCAAAGATTGCTATACTTGAGAGATTTAAGAGTTTAAAGAGTTTAATCTGGCAGTGATGATTCAAATAATCCAAAGAAATTCAAAATACTTTAAAATAAACTGCTAACCAACAAAAAGAGTGATAATACGTAACCTGAAAAAAACTGCGTTGCCATTTAGGAGTTGGTATGTGAAGTTGATGTGTTCACACATTGTGTGTTAATATTGTGGTATCGTGCTCTGAAGAGGGTTGTGTTAATTGACCACTTCTAGGATGTGAGCCAGCACAGATGCCACAAGTGAGAAACTACAACTGACAGCCAAGAAGGGACGGGAAGGGACTGGAGATATCCACAGCTGGTTCACCCACTGTGACAGAAACTGACAGAGACATACTTGTACTCTGCTAAACAAACTCTAAACAAGCACTTGAATACAATTTATATACCCTCTTCTCTAATCAACAGTTACATGAGCAACATTTCAGATCCATCTTAACAGTTAGAAATGGAAAAAATATATATATAAACACTCATGCAAACCAAGTAACAATTTAAAAATAAACTAGCAGAAGAAAACCAATTACTAATTTAGATTGACTACTGCGTTCCAATATAAGTGATAATAAACTGTATTTTTTTTGTATAACTTTTATTTATACTGCACATTTTCATTCTGGAAAAAATCTCTTCGCTATCACTATCTCTTAAAAAAAGAGACAAATTATCACACAATATTCAACTGCCTGCTGACATTATTATTAAAATCTCTATAAATATGAAGCTGTTCTGAGGAAAATAAAAATAGGCACATTATGAGAGAACAGAAAGACACACAAGGAGGTCTTTGTCAGCTCCTTTCAGTCGTACACTGCTGTCACATGGGAAGGTGGTGGAAAAGGGGAGCAATACTGCAGCTGCTCTGTCTGTACTGACTGGGTGTTCTTTGCTACAATCAAGCAAAAAGGTCATTTTTTTTTTTTTTAAATCACAGCTAGGGGTTTTTTTTTCTCTCAAAAGCTGCAATTGCAGGTTTGCAGCAGTTTTTCTACTCAACTACTCACAAGGAATGAAGGATTGAGTTGGATTGTGCTTGTAGGTTATACCTCTAAGATTATTGTAAAGGGCCAATCACAGTCAAAAAGTAACAATATCTAAAATGAAAAGCGATATTTCAAATCTTAGCAGCATACCCTAATAATCCTTTAGTACACTGCTACAAAAGATAGTAACCCCCCCCCATGACAATAGATTTTTTTTTGCAGGTACCAATGTTGTAGTGAGTGAGAGATTATCATTTCTTTTGTTTCTGTCTTCTGATCTCACCTCTATCAAATGGTAAAATGAGACACTGCCTACTGGAGTAAATCCTCTTTATAGCACCAGCTCCAGGAGACTAAATCCCAGGGACTTCTCTCCTGCAGTTCTGTTGTCACTGTGTGCCAGGTTGAGGATGGGTGACTGTGATGGATGGCAGCAGGCAAATCCACTCTTCTAATGAGCTTATGAATAAATATATCTAGTCTGTGTGTGCAGATGCACGTGGCTGTGAAGTACACATTTGTTACATGCTGGATGTAAGAATGTGAATATGAATATGCATGTAGCTCATATGCGAGTGTACATGTGATTAGAGTGAGAAAGGGGAGGGGATGTATAGGAATTGCTGACAACAAATAAGATAAAGGACAATGTGGCAAATCAAAAGGCTGCTCTTTATTCCCAAGATTGTCACTTGCTTAAAATTAATAGAATAAAACTTAATAAAGCAGGGAGTTTTGGGATTCAAATTCTCATATAAAGGATGCTATGCATATAAATCAGGAGATTTCCTTTTCAGTAACAACCTGCATTTTGAACAAACAAGGGACAAGATCTGAATATGAATTAAATGAATTTCAATGTGCAAGAAACAATTTCTTATTTGCCACAGAAAAGTGAACGATAACCAACCAAAAGGAGCTGGTTCTTTTAGCAATCACGTATTGTCTGCAGCACCACTGTCTCACTTACATATGACCTCCGGCTCCCACACAGACAAAGACACAGGCGCCCACACACACGAACACACATGCATTTACATTTATACACATACAAGAACAATAATGTGGGTGAGGACGTGCATTGCCCAACTGTCTGCAAACCAAGAAGAGCTGAGACCAAGCACGCGGCCCTGGTCTCTATGGCAACAGCAGAGAACAGGGAAACAACTACTTTTTGTTCACCTTTTCAAGGTAGTAATAACATACAGAATGAGAGACAGCAAGAGAGGGGGGAGAAAAGGGGATTTGACTGACAGTCAGAGCTTTAAGGTCCAAACACATTTGCTCGATAATGAAACAAAACTGTTTGTACAGACAACTTCCAGCTGCTTTATAGACCTGGGTGTTCCCCTTGTCACTTGAATTCAAGGTATTCACCTCTCGAAGCTATTGTGTTTGTGTTGTTCTTCATTACAACAATCTGATCTGGTAAACAGGTCTTTCATAAGCCTCTTCAGATTTGATCAATGATTAAATCATCAAGTTCTAACTAACAAAATCCACCAAGGCTGAATCAAACAAGTGAAGAAGAAAAAAAAAAGCAAATGCATACAGCATCACAATGTTGTACCGGTGTTTTAAACCTATGTCCTTATTTGGATAAAAACAAGTAAATAGTAAATCATAAATGTTATAGAGCAATAGACCTTGTGTCCTTCCTTTAAAATATCACAACAAGCATTTGTTTTTCAACTTCAATAACTAATAAAGTTTTTACACTAGTGTGTGAATGTAAAAATACACAACTACCTTCATGAACACAGTTACTAGACAACAAGGCCTAATCTGTCTTTTTGCTTTGTGTCATATTCAATGATGAAACAGAAGAACAGGAGGAAGCATCATGGAGGTAAAGTGACAATATTAGAGTGGCTGCAGTTTTTCTCCAGTCCCCCTGTCAACCTTGATACCACCTGAATGGATGGATGGATGGAATTTGGCTGATGATAGAAAAGGAGTGAAAATAAATAAGTTCCTTTGACTGCTGCAGTGAATGACTGCAGATTGTACCTGACAACATGCTTTCCGAAAAAACAAACTCCAGACGTTAGTGATTCTTCTATCCAAGGCGAAAGCGGTATTAGTAAATAATAATCATAATTTAAAAAAAAAAAAATGTAAACGCTAAACGATATCTCTGTGAGTTTGTTTGTAACTCTGCATTACACAGGGACACATTTACACCTATGTCTGCTTATTAATCACAACCTAAACATACAGAGACAGAGCATATTGGCATGCTGTTTTAGAGTAATTATAATGCTTCTGTTGTATGACCCAGCAGCTCGGTCACACTGTGCATAATCCTGCTCAGCTACCACTGAGATGAGGTTGTGTGCTTGTCTTGTTGACTAGCTGAACAAAACAAAGGAGTCCAGATGTTCCTGTGCAACACACCGAGCTGTTCAGTGACATGCTCAAAAAAACAGAAGCTGCTGACAGTCAACAGCAAGTACAAGTCCATTAGCAAGACTGCCTCTCCCCTTTTATGTATGTATGTGTGTCTGCACGGACACACATGTGTATCTATCATTACAGCCTTTGGAGGATTAGCCATGCAAGGTAAAGCGCCGGCAGAATTTTAAGAGAGGAGAAGGAGGGGCTGATTTTCTATGAACGCTCATTAGCCGTGTGCTTTCTCGCCCAAAAACCTGTTAATTTAAGGTTTCACATAACCTCTTTGGGCTGGATTAGACCAGTAACACAAAATCAAGTGACACAAAAGCACAAGGTTATTAAGGCGGACCCAAAACCCACGAGTCTGACTGTATTTCTAATTTTATTGAGCGCATTCTGAGATTTTGATTCATCGCAGTGATTCCAATATTAACCCATAAAGACCCAAAGGCTGATCACTGACCAAAACCATGGACTAATCCTATCAATCCATGTAAATAATTGGTGAAAAATGCACTTTATCATCTTTTCATGGTCATCAGATATGACCCATTTGAATGTTCACAGGCTCAGTAGTGAACATACAAACATTGTCAATCCATAAAAAGCAAAATCCATTGAATTGGATCAGAGACAATGGAGAGAAATGCTTGATTTATGTTCAGTTACTGATAAATTTTTAAACATTTTATTAAAAAAATACACTTTTTTTCTGCTGTTTTCACTGGTTTTGATATAATAATCCTCAACTTTAATATGAGCTTTTATGAACATCAACATGATCAATAAATTAAATATAGAAAAATACCTGATGTATACTGATAAAATACAAAACTCAGAGGATAATACGAAAAATAAATGGTGATAAATTACTTGAGAAAGAATAGATATACAGAAAATTGCATTTGGGAACTGACAGAAAAGTAGTCCTGGATCTTTATGGGCTCAATTGATCAGCAGTTTGTGACAAGCATAGAAATATAAAATATGTTGTCTGTAAAAGGTTTTTCAGGCAGAAGGACAATAATCCTCAGAGAGAGCCTTGAAGGTGGTTCAGAATGAACTTGACTGACCAAACATGATATGGCATTTTCCCATATGAGCCCACAGCACTGTGGAACCTCCTGCTTGAGCAGTCAAGGCTGACAAATCCAAAAGTCCCTAATGATTTATAAAAATATGTATGTTTTATTACTACTCTGGTCTTATCCGGGGCTTTGAATCAGGGTGAATCTTATAATATTCCTGCATATGAAACTGCTAAATTACTCCCCTCAGCTTGATGCTATTTTCAGTAAAGCATCATTTTTGCTAAACTGTACAAACCCCGACTTGGGATCTAGTCCTCCTTTTTTAATCATAGCATCTTTTGTCAGATTTTATTTTAGTTTTTTACTGTGTCCTGTTTCCTTGTGTCCACACTGCAGGTTTTTTGGGACATCTGTCTACTCTGGAAGAAAAAATCCTCAGTCTTGAAGGACTCTGCCTTCATGACTCAGCCACAAAAGCACAGCAGCTATTGTTAACAATGAGCACTTTTGACACCGTTAACTTTCTTTCCTATTAGTCTTCCTCCTTTAGTTGTGGTGACACAGAGGTGTGACCATGGTATTTTCTTACAGTAGAACTAAGGAAGTGGGGGTAACTTGTCGACAGCACTAGGGCACAAAAAACCCAAGGTCTATAAAACATTCAATTTGATACAGGTTCAAGAAAGTAACAGTGGGATAACTGTCAAGGACACCACTTGATATAGTGACCTAATAATAGCCACGCTGCCTTGACCTCTGTCCCAACATGGTGTTCAGTCCCTTCTGTGGATATATTTATAACCTCCTCCCTGCACTCCACTTGCATACCACACCCGCATCTCTGAGAAGATCAGGATGAGCTGGATGTTTCTCTGTTGTCAACTAATTAAGGAATTAAATTAAACACATGAACCAAAACAATAAATGAGGAAATGCATTACATGATTCTCAGGCTTCTGATTAAACTCCTGATTAAGATGTTTTGATAATCTGGCAGTATCTTTGGCACAGTACAAAATGAACATCAAAGCACCCAAATTCTTTCATGTCTGAAAAAAGCTGTAATCAATTGTTGCTTCTATTATGTAATCCTGTAGACAGAGTTAGCAGACAGATTGTAGCCATACAAAGTCAAAGCTGTGATCCAGACAAATGCCTCATGGTGGTGGTTCAGCACCCTGAAATGACTGAGCAAATACGTTAACAGCAGACAGACAAGTGTTGAATTTTAATGGCGGGTGTCATTTTGCAGTCTTGTGCAGCGGTCCATAAGGGTTTTTGGATGCGCATGAGCACACATGCATGCACAGTAAAGCACTTCTTTAGACCTCAGTGTGTTTGTGGGCGTATCTCACAGAGAAATGTTTGCTCAGCGTTCTCTACCTTCGCCATTCGCAGAAAGCAGTGAGGTGGTATATGTAACCCACTGCTCTGTTTTGTAAGCAAATCATTATCATTGCTATTAATAGCACACTGCGGGTTTCTCCGTTCCACACTATAGCCTTTTTTTCCAGAAGGTACTGCTAAATATTCGGATAAAATAATAAAAACATAACCAGATAAACCCCTATGTATGCAACAATTCTCAGACTTCAGGTTATTAAAATAGTAATACTAACTTCAGGTGTACTGTGCACTGTCCAACTACAGGATCCTACTGACAGAGGTAAGTAACATCTAAAAAGAATTAAATGTGTATTGGCGTTAATTAATTCAATTAACGCCAATATTAACTTCAAATGCAAGAATAAATTGTTAATATATACATACGTATTTTTAGTAACTAGTAAATTACCATTAAGAGACCTACTGGGCTAGTGTGAGTGGAGATTGAAGTAAAGAAAAAACAGAACTTCAACACCAGGAACTCAGGTTTTCCATCAAATATTAGTGTGGATCTCACCCTAATCCTAACCAAGTGTTGTTAGTGACCAGTACCTCATCATCATAATTACCCCAGCCAGGATTTAAAAATTTTTCCACACTTGAACACTGCAGTTGGTGAAAAAAAACAAAACAAAACAAAACAAAACCAAAAAGTACCATTTACACTACTTGTTTCCTGATCCATATTAAAAATGACACCATCCATCCATCCATCCATCCATCATAGTCAATTATATTAAAAATGAATGAAATAATAAAAATAATAGAAAAAAATAAAATACATTTTGTCTTATACAAGATAAACACTAAAATATGGCTCTGATAAGAATCATTAAATAGTTACACATTAATGGTATTTCTTGGAAATGCAGTTATTACAGTTACAACACAGTATTGATATGAAAGGCACTGCCATTCACAGTATACACATATCAAACTGTTATAAAAACCCATATTTTGCTAAGAAATAAATGTGTCAGTGGTGTGCAGAAGCATATGTAAAAAACAAAAACAAAAAAAACCCAAAAACATTCTTTTTTGTTTCATAAGTTACAATAAATCAGTAACTTAACAAGAGATTTACTCATAAACATTTCTGGCTATTAATCAAAACAAAAATATAAATTCAGTTTCCTATTCGCCTTTATAAAGAAGAGACATTTAAAATAAAACAATAATTTTTATTTCATTTTGAATGAAAATGCATATGTTGTTATGCCTTGTATCCTATATTAACATAATATCCAAATATGTTGTATACACAGCAGTAAACAAATGTAGTGTAACAACTGACAAAATGAATGAACATATGAAAGGCTAGAGAACAAGGCACATAGTCATAATCTATTCTGAGAAATAGCAGTCATCTGTTAAAAAAAAATATCATTTGTCAGTTAATGTAATGTTGTCAGTTGCAAACTCCAAAAGGACAATGACCCTTTGTTAGCATAAGCAATTATTTTCCTTTCTTTAATTATAACCACTTATAATTAAGTTGATCTTTATTTTAATGTGCCTAACAGCATCGCTTTCTTTTTTTTTTTTTTTTTTTTTACACAAGCAAACCTCAGGGAAACTGACAGAAAAAAATGGGGATTAAAATTGTGTCCATAATTGCTAGGGATGGTATAGACTCAGCTGTATTTCTTAAGCAGGGTTTTTTTTTTTTTGCTTTTCTGAAAGCTTTCTGAACAATTTCTAATTGCAGGTAGTTTGCAGCAACAGACAGTGAAAGCTGGCTGGCTTTAGAGTGCTTGGCTGGAATGAGATCAAGAACACAAGAGAATGACTTCATCTTGCTAATGGCAACCCTGATTTTGTCTTTTCTCTACATAATAAAACAGGTAATTGTAGATGGAGGCCTCTGGACAAGGGGATCCTCAGGACTTGTTACAGACTTAGCAATACTGCCTCTCATAGTAAGTGGTGTTTTTATTAATTTTTTGTGCATAAAAAAAAAAAATAAGCACAAGTGCTACACAAGTGTTACCTGCTACTTCACTGTATTGACTAAGAATTCTGTTAGTTGTGTAGAAATTAAGTGTTACCTGACTGACTAGAGATGATGGTACAATGCTACATACTCCAAATACTTTTCAAGTGCTCCAATAAACAGCTCATAATTAGATTCCTTTTGTAACCTTTTGCACTGAGGAACAAAGTGAGGGATTTTAAAGGACAGCGGTGTTGTCAATGCTTGATTTATAGCTAAAGTGTCATGTAACGAACAGACTGTGCCCACCTGACAAAAGGGTCTCTCTCAGTGGGCCACTTTAGTAATCAGCACCCCTGCAGCTCTATCAAAAGTACAGAAACCTTTTTGTCATGAAAATGTTGAATTAAATTACTTTACTTGGCTAATTTTTATTCAAATATATGCGAAATCATTAAATACAGGACCAGTTAAGCTACATCACATGCTATATACTGTGTGTCAGGCTATCTGATACCAAAAAAAATCAATCATGGAATCTTCCACAAGAGGCTGGTCTGTCACATTAGCTGTATTTCATAAAAGGCTTACAAGCATTTTGTCTGACACATGCTGAAAGGAGTGCAAAGGAGGGAAATTGACCAATTATATAAATCAATATCACCCCGAACCACCGCAAGGCCTTATGATATTTTATTTGGCCAATTGGCTTCATCGGTTGAGCCAGCAAATCAAAGAAAGGTTTAACTGACTTCATGTATGAATAAAAATGAGATCATGAGCACGGTTATAAACTACAAGATGTGTGAACAATTCAAAAGGAAGTAAAAATTAGATAAGACTTACAAAGCAAACAGCGTCAGCCAACTACATCACCAGTCTAATCACAGATCATGTGGTTACATATTTGTGATTGCTCTACATCTTTCCTGCTGCATCTATATTTGTCTTTGCCTGTCATCGCTATCTTTGAACTGCCTAAGAATAACAACTTCTTGTTAATCATCTCTTGGCACAATGTGTCCACACAGGAAACAAGACAGAAAAAAAAAAAAAATATTGAGTATCTGTATTATGGCGGATGGCACAAAATGTCATTGACCACACAAAACCTAACTCCCCCTGGCCCTTCAGGATTCAAAGCACGATTAGTCCAAAGTCTTTGAAAATACTCTTGAACTATACTCATAATTGAACATGGTGATGAAGTCCTCTCTGAAACCAAACTTATTAGGGAGGCAGCATCATTGGCCAATACATCTTAAATGACAGCTGACAAGGTAAGCTCATCACAGAACTCTCCAGGTGGTGATTCTAAGTGGTGTGAAAGCCGGCTGTGGGCGCCTCATCAAAAAGCATTCACCTGAGACCAGCAACAGCAGCTGCTGATGAGGTGCTTGTGTTTTTCTGGCAGACAATGTTATTGAGACATTTTGTTCCGTTAACACACCAGCTAGCAATCCCCTGGGATGAAGCAGGGGAGGCAGGCAGCCTGCAGAACAGGAACTGGGGGGAGGAACCACATCCCACCACATGACAAGGTGATTCTGGTACACAACAACAAGCTGCTGCTGACTGAATGGTGTAGGGGATGAAGTACTCCCCAAAAACTTCTACTTCTACCTGTAAGCGTACGCTACATATGACGTTTGGCTCTGGAGGAAGATGTGACACACACACAAAATCAAGTACCATTATCCACCCACAGTTTGTGCTTAGACATACACACACCAACAGACATACACCCATATATACACACGAAAAAACAATTGATTGCTCACCCACACTGACGCATGAAACAAACCAGCTCACCTCAAAAAAACAAAAAAAAAACCCCAACTAAAATAAACCCCACTTACATTAACACACTCTGGTTGATTCACTGGTCCTCAAGCCTACATTGTCCTTAAAGTACAAATGCATCATTTCATGGAAAGAAATCACTTTCCTGTACTCCTCCCATTAGGCCAATGCCTGTACAAACGCCACTCGTACCAGTGGTCGACACAGCCACGCCACCCGTAAGATCAGACAGACTTGGATGGAGCTTTGGCCAAGTAAAGGTGGAGCAGCAGGTGAAAATGGGGGTGGGGGTGGTGGGGTGGGAGGGGGTTACAGATGAGGGAATGAAACAAGCAAAGAGGGTGTGGCAGGGCTCACCATTCTCAAACCAGATCTCGCATTCCTGAAGGCTGGGGTACGGCACCAGCTCCCCTCCTTCCCCCTCCAATGACACGAGCAGTCCTTCCTCCCTAAGCGAGGACCAGTTCATCAAAAAGAAAAAAGAAACAGGAAAAGAAACAAGGGGGGAAAAAGGCTGCAATCACGCAGAGGAGGAGAGGTGTGGAGGAATAGAAGCTCTCCCTCTGTCTTCACTGACGCTTTCTTTTACAAGAAATCTCCACAGGTTTGACTGTTGGTCCTGCCCGCTCAATTCAGTCGCAGTAAATGATACAGAGCCAGGCAGATATGGCAGAGACGGGAAGAGCAAGAGGAGGAGGAGGAGGAGGAGGAGGAAGAGGTGAAGGGGAGGGAGAGAAAGTAAGATAGAGAGAGAGAGAGGGATGAGAAGGAGGAAGGAAGAACGCAGCAGTCACTGTGTCACTGGGGAAAGAGGGGGACACAGAGGTGACACTTCAGTGATGGCAACGCGTACCGAAGACTGACAGGTGACCGAAACCTTCGCTACCGCAAAAGAAACAAAAAAACAAACACCGCGCGGAGCTTTTCCCCTACAAGGAAGCCAGCAAACGTAGATGGAAGTGAGCTTCTCATTCGCCTCCGTGACTGCATTAGCGCTTAGCGCGTTATGTATAGATGTGAGAGGCGAGCTCTCTCTACAGGAACAGGAGCCCAGGTCTCCAACAGATGAATGGTGCAGTGCTGCTGTTGTCATGGCAACCGCAGAGCAAAAGGAGGGGGAGGAGAAGGGTGGGTATTGAGGGAGGAAAGAAAATGGCATAAAAAAGAGGGAGGGAGAAAGGGAGGGTATTATTAAAGGGACACAGTTTTGCTGTTCATGGATGAAGCTTTAGGGACACATCAGATCACAAGAGGTGAAAAAATAGAAGAGGTATTATTACATGGAAACATGGTTTCAATAAAAGCTACTCCATTTTTCTCTTGGGCCATGCATGTCTGTCCTTGTTTTACCCTTGAAAATGTGTTTGTACAGCTGCACCCATGTTTTATGGGTATTTAGGGGTTCAGTCCCACAGGGCAGGGTTTATTGCGTAATATTTTTGTTCATATCCATAAGGTTTATAACCTTCTGTTGTCCAGGGTGTTTTTTTTTTTTTAATTATTATTAATCTCCTAAAGTCACACTTATTTCCCCAGAGTGACATTTCCAACCACCATTAACAGCAGGTTACTGGCAAGCTTTAAATATGTATTATAGTTACAGGTCAAGGTTTTTAAGGTGCTTTCTACCTGCGACATCCGTCGTCTATCTTACCCAACCCTTCCCACTGTTGAAAACTGCATGCACATAGTGAGTCCTTACGCCTGCATTTGTACATGGTTTGTATCATCGTCATTTCTTGTCAACGACAAACAGGATTATCTGTGAAATGACACACAGGGGTGGTGGATCACATGCCTGGTTTTTAATGCAAGGCACCATTGTTATGATAATGAACATGGATAGGTAGCTGCATACGTAAGTATGTGAGAAGCAACAGGAAGCATTGAAGCTGTTCTATGGTGTCTAGGTATAAGCATCCTCATTCAGTGGAGGTATGATGATCCCGTGGTGCATTTCGAATTTTAATCACAGGCTGTAAAAACCAAGTGGACATAGCTAGTGATATATCACCCACTAATTGGAGGAACTCTGATTAGAAGCCACAGATTTTCATTTTTACAGTTGTTGCTTTGTTTATTTTGACAGAAGAACTCATATGGATAATAGGGAAGAACTAGGAAAGATTGAGGCATGATATGCAGGGAAAGGGACCCACTTTGGAAAAAGCAAAACAAAACTGTGTAACAATCTATGATGAGAGGCACGTTACTTTAGGATCCTGTTTGAGTTATGACATTATTTACACGATGTTTGTCAGTTTAAATGATAAAGGGTCAAGTCAAGAAAGTCACAGTTTGTTGGACTGTTAAAGGTGAAGACTGTTGAAATACAGTGGTGAAAAAAGGTTTTTGTACACTATACATTTGTGATACAGTATAATGCATAAAGAAGTACACTTAAGTCACTGAAGGAGTGCCAAGTATTTTTTCTATTCTCCAAACCCACATGCTCTCTTGCTTTCTTCCATTAAGATCAAGACTGGATAAGGAAGATAATGCTCCTTGAAAAACACCCAGGGCATGACATATTTAATCTTCTTAAGAATAAGTCTAAGTAAAATTAAAATAAATAAATAATAATAACAATGATTTGCATTTGTTTTTAAATGCCTGATGCAGCCAAACCTTTGAAAACACAAAAACGTTATTCCTGCAAATATTTCTTGATAATTCAAAGACTACACACCTGGAATTTACAGAGGTGACATTGTACAAACTGCTTTTCTCCATTATCTATTCAGTCTTCTGATGTCTCTGCTGTTTCAACCTGAATAGACTGTATTGATTTTCACCTTTTTATATACTTTGTCATCTGACACTCAAGCACTGAAGGAAAATTTGCCTATTTTGTATGTTAAAATGCAAGGAAACATGCAGTCCATTGAGCTGGTCCACATGAAACTTGATGATTTTATTTTATTTTTTTTACTATATTTACCACAGATCAAAATTATCTTATTATTTAATTATCAATTTTTCATATCTCAACGTTGACTTTGGGATGCTTTATTTTTGACAAGATAAAGCTACAGCTAGTAGCGAGGGAATATTAGATTTTGGAGAGAATTGTAACTATTTGTTAAATACTAATATATACAGTTGTTTTTGATAACATCAATGTCATCTTGCTGTAACATCAATGTCATCTTGCTGTAATTTTCAGGTTGGCTATCTTATTTAGCAGGCTAGCTAAGAGTAATATGGTTCAATAACTGCTTGATGCTAATTTTGGCTAATGTAGCTAGCTAGCTAAAGTTCAGAAAGTCATTTGGTGATTACACATAAGTACAACTGTCAGAGAAAAATGTGTTACTGAAAATACAGAACATTTGACAGTCAGGCTCAGCAGGTGAGCAAGTATTGGAGTGAATTTTAAGCTGCAGTCGTTCCCCCTTCATTTTAATGACAGGCTCTTGTGTCTTTTCAATTTAGTAAACAGTGAGCAAAACATTCAAATTATCTTTTAACAACTACATATAACTCTTGACAGCTCTAAACTCTAAAATTAGCCATAATCTCCATTCCCCCTGGCACCAAACAAAGCATACTTGATATAAGCTGGTGTTTTTTTTCCCCCCATTCTAACCATGCACAGTTTATCTTTCATGTTATCGGGAAGTGAGATTCACTGCAGACAAACATTACTGGTATTGAAGCTTTCATCAGAAAATAATTTTGCAGTTGAAAGTGGTCTGGGCTAAAAGTCTTAGCCTCATCTCCTTTCTTGTTAAACCAATACACTTGTGTCTTATTTAATTAGCTGCATATATCAATAGCTCTTCATCTTCTGACTGAAAAATCTGAAAGTAGTTCTTGTGATTGAAAGAGCATTTTAAAAGCTGCCATAGCTATTACTCTTCAAACAATATTCAGCAAATTCTGAATTACAGATTTTACAACTCCTTATATTGATTTTTGTCATCTTGCTTTAATTTCAGAGCAATTGATTTTTTTTTTTTTTTTTTTGCATTCTTCATATCTTTTTAATCACACATTAATGAGCTTTTCTTGGTTGAGTTTGATCAATAAATTGATTCAACACTAACACAATGCTTATATTATTTTTTTTTTTTACCTGTAAAACATTCCCAAAAGAAGGCAGATCAAGGAAAAATTATATTGATCCATTTTTACAGGACTGTTCATAAATTGTCTATTGAACACCACAAGTAAATATCATGCAAAAGAAAATTTAAGCTGTATCATACACCAAACACAGGCAACATAATTTGAAATATATTTTAATATTAACACACTGTATTTCCCTGCATATTCTAGTGGTATATAGCAAATGGGTACTTAAGCTGGTCACGCAGTAGTCAAACAGAATTCTATCACTATTATGCACCTGCTCTCAGACACAGAACGTTAACAACATAACAACCACTGTTTGAACATCATGAACAGAAAGCCTTAAACAACCAGTATTTATATATATATATATATATATGTGTGTGTGTGTGTGTGTGTGTGTGTGTGTGTGTGTGTGTGTGTGTGAGGCTGATGACTAAAATACCACAAGAATTTCTCCAGCTCGTCACAGGCTTCATTTAGATCCAAAGTGTTTTTTTTATAACCATGCTCCTGAGGCCATCGTACTTCCATTTCAATTACTCCTTTCCACACTTAACCTTCACTCTTTATTTTTTACCTTCTGACAGTAGAGCTGAAAATGTCACATTTTCTTTTAGCGGAACAAATGATTTGGTGGGTCGGTACTGACTAGGACAACTGAGGCGAGAAGTAATGACAATAATTGAAGAACAATTTTCTCAAGGTGTGATCCTGAGTAAGAAGGCGTGGAGATTGAGATGTCCCAAATGTCAGTGTTCATTTCAAAAATTCACAGAGGACACCAGATGGAATATAAAATGCAAGGCTGCCTAAGTAGGCGTGGAGCGAAAGTGAGATTGAGACGTCCCAAATGTCAACCTTCATTTCAAAAATACACTGAAGGGACAAGAGGTAAAATCCACGAAGAGCTCTTTTTTTTTTTTAATTTCACAATCGGCACTGTTTAACACACTAGCCATCACTCAGATAATTCATGAGTTATTGTCCAGTAATCTGAAACTATTTAGTGTGATAATTCTTGCATCAAGCATTTATTTTTCTCATATTTTTCCTCAAAACCTTTGATAATCTCTCATGAATCTGCCTGACCATGACTGAGAATATTTTGTTGTTGTTATTGCAGTGGACTGTGTTTGTAACAAGTAACATCCCATAAGTGTTTTTCTTCTCTGTGGGCTATTTATGCAGTAAAAATCAAAAAACATCGAACAACTAAGCAGACCCAGATATTCAACATTCAACATGAGTAGCTCATTTAGCAGAGCTTATGTGTTTTAATTTGGATCCTTTAAGACCACCCACACAATGAGCTGCAGAAAGCTGACTAAGCAGTTCTGCCTCACTATTTGCCTTGCTAATCCCAACCATCCACAGTACTGGTTCATCTATCTATGTCTACATCATGTGATCATTTAGAAGTGAGCTCACTGTAGCGCTCTGACACTTATTCACATGATACTCAAGCACCTGAAAGACAATGGATTTAAGATGTGCTCATATTACTGTGATAATTACAGTAAGAGTGGGAGAAAAATTAGGTGGTATAATTAAATCAAGCCTATTCTGAGGTTTTAAGGACAAATGTAATTTTCCACCTTTATGTGGCAATCCATGGGGAGGCAGTAATTGTATTGATTGCTACCATTAATTAGGGGAAAGCTGTGTAATCTGGGTAGAGATGTTGAAATAATTCCTTTAAATGTTTCAGAGTAGAGCAAGGCCAATCAATCAACCAAGGTGACGTCTCTTGGCAAACCTGACACTTAAGTGAGATGTTTATTAAAGAATAAATAAGCAATCAGTGATTACAACGCATAACAACCGGCTACTGAGATACCACCATGAGAATAAGCAATCATTGTCACTCGTAGCTTTAGACAACAGCCTACTAAAAATAGACACAAAGTGCAAGGAAATGAAGGAATGAAACAAACCCTTGTGGTGCAAAAGAGAGAAAAGACAAAAAAAAATTACACATCATGACTTGTTCCAAAAATGTTCTACAAAATGAACCTTTTCTTTGAGGAATCTTGCATGGTTATGATGGTTAAAGGCACTGTTCTCCAAGCAGACAACAACCATTCCAGCTTTATTCTGTGTTAAAGTCCTTTGGCCAGACATAGAACCCCCTGCCTGACCATGTTCTCTGACCTGTCTAAAGCAGGGGATTATCAGAAGCCTTCCCTTGGAGGTTTAATAAACTATGACATGCTACTTCGACTGGATTAAAGTAGAAAGAAGAAACTTCTTGCTACACTGGGAAACATATAGAAGACGTTTTTGTTCAAGTTAAGCAATATATATACATATGTATATCTATATCTCCAATGGAACAAGTGAAAATTACATTGGTAAGATTTCTTAAAATAAGATTTTCCAGACCTACTGTCTAAAAATAAGGTCTTATATCTAATTGAAAAGTTACAAAGTTACTCTTCAGATTATTATGCCTCATTTTAAGTGTGATGAATTTTTTTTTTTTCATTACGAATTAGAAAAACACACATTTATGATTTTATGTTTAGGCTTTCTTCCAGTCTACATTTTTTATTTCATCTTCAACTCTCTCAGATTATATATACCTAACAAAATGATCAGAAATATGAGGCTTTTTCCTTTGTTTGTAGAATACTATAAGGCCTTATTGTGTTGTTTCACTGAAAACTATACAATTGCAGAATTTCAGTTGTACATTATTAAAAATTATGAAATGTCACAATTTCAGAAATAAGATATTGCCTTCACATTTACCTAGCTGATATCCAGTAAATACACACTGTCTATTCATGATAGTGAGGTATAGTTTGTTATCCCAATAATAAAGCCACCTCGACAGACTTTTTTTTCCCTCTTTTGTAAACCTAAACTGTAATGCTGCTCACAATATATTTTATTTTAACCAAATAATGAACATAATACAAAAGATTTATATAATCATGATCGTCTCCATGAAGATAAATTGTTTATATTTACTTTGCCAAGGAACATTATGTTATGTTTTAGTTATGGTTGTTTTTCTGGCATTTATCTGACTGTCTGTTAGCAAGGTAACTCAAAAAGTTATCAATGGATTTGGCTGAATTTGTATTTATTTATTTTTTTTTTGGGGGGGGGGGGGGGGGGGGTCATTCGCTTGGTCGGGGAAGACTAAAGTGAAGTGAAAGTGAAAACTATCACTCATTTGGGTCATTTAGGGGAGTGGGGCATGATCTGCCTTTGTGGACTCAACAAGTTCCAGGCACAACAAATCCCACCCCTCGCACACATTGCACAGTTTATGTTGGCATCAATCCAGCTGATGTCATCATGTCTATGTTGATGTCAGCATAGACATAGGCAGCATAGACAGATTTTTGTCATTGTAAGTAAAGCTCAAGTTTGACCTATTTTTCCAAAATGTAATTGTAATTAGTCATTTATTCTTTGTCACTGGTAATCTATAAGTCAGTTTGGTATGAATTCAACCAATTGTTTTTGCTGCTAAAGTGTTAAAACACAAAGACACAAACCGAATAAAAAACAATACACCTTAATTCCCTTTTAAGGGGTGGGATAATTAACCCTTTAACCCCTCATGCGTCAGCGATGACGCATTCTGAAAGGATGGTTTAGTTTCAATATTCAGAAAAATTATTTCTTTTTTTACTGTGATTTTAGTGAGTTTTGTTCATGGATCTGATATATGGAGATAAACAGGTGTAAAAAAAAAAGCAAACAACTGATTTAGAAAAAAGAAAAAGCCAAAACTAAACCTACTGGAACCAAGTTACAATATTATTTATTTATACTTTATTTTAGTTTATTTTAACTAAGTTAATAATTTTTTTTATAAATAGGTATTATTTTTTGTTCATTTTGTTTTATATATTTCTACATTTAATATTGTATTTTATTATTTTTCTTCACTTTTCTGCCATTTGTGTCTTATTTTGTTCATGTCTCTTATTAATTTGTTGGTTTATTCTACATTTTTGGCTGTTATTGTCCATTTTGTTCCTTATTTTAGAAATTTTTGACCGGAACTGTTCAAGTCTCAGGAGTTAAAGGGTTAATGACAGCATTCTGAAACTTTGGGGTGGTTTAATACAGTAAAAGTTCACAAATACAGGATTAAACTTCTATTCTGTTTATTACTATACAAACTAAACAACAATCTTATGTGCTTCTGCAGCCAAAACTAAAACCTACAGGAATAAATTCTGCTCTCTGGTGGTAAATTCTTTTAAAATTCATTTCCAACCAATCTACATCCTGTCCACTGAGGAATATTAAAGAGGTAGTGGACCTTTCAATTAGACATTACATTTCCCTGCAACAAAGCCAAGGCATTGATTATGTTTGCAGAAAATTGTTTGATGGCTTGCGTAACCTTCATAACAGAATATAATTGGATTTGCAATTGAATTGAAGCTTCTGTGAACCTGAATTGCATATGTTATCTATCATTTGCACACGTTCTACCAACAACAAAAAGCAGTGGAATGAGTACACATAATGGCATCGTGTGTCCTGCCAGCTTTATAGCTTGACCCCTACAGCATCTGAAGCCCCCCTGAGAGTCTCCACGCAGGCAGAGGGGATTAAATCAGAAACTCAATGACTCTCTAAAAAGGTCAGAGCTTTCATAGCATCTTCATTCTATCAGAATCTTCAAGTTGGAAAAAAAAAAAAAATCAGAACCTCTCCACCATCATCGTTGTGCTTCCCTCAGGGCAATCAGGGGTTGCATAGGGGGCTGTGGTCAGTAGAGGCTACCGGAAGAGTGGGAAGGGATTAAAGAAGTGCAGCCCTTAGACCTGCTGCTGCTGGATCTAATGCACTTGTCTGCCTTCACTTTTTCCCTCCAGCCCATTGGCATATCTGGTGTTAGAGGATGTTCTGGTCTATGTTGCCAGTGCACACAAGCTTGGTACTGTCAAGCTGTGAAGGAAGTAGTGCTGGGCTGAATTAATTAAAGGGTGAGAAATCTGGGGTGGTTGAGACCTAGGCCAATCTGGCACTCAATGCCACTTGAGAGGAGACATAGGTCTTTGAGGAACCGAATGATAGAGGGCACCTCAGGACAAATGACAGCCTTTGTGCATGGTGGGACAGAGCCGGAAGTGCTGATGCAAGACCAGGTCATGTAGGCTGGCACTTCAGAAGGACCTGACAGTTAATGTTTCTCACATATATATATATATATATATATATATATATATATATATATATATATATATATATATATATATATATATATATATATATATATATATATATATATAAAGCAGGGGTCTCAAGCTCATTATTGTCAGGGGTCACATTCAGCCCGATTTTATCTCAAGTGGGCCGGACCAGTAAAATAATAGCATAATAAACGAGAAAAAAATAGACAATTCCAAATTTGTCTTTGCTTTAGTGCAAACAAACCCCATTACTTTGTGAAAATACTTAAAAAAAAAAAAAAAAAAAAAACAACAAAGGTGTGAATCTGAAAAAACTGAAATAGCTCAAGAAAAATACATGCAATTCTAATGTTATGCCTCAATTTATCATTTACACACATGCATTTTGGATCAGATCCAAACGTGTTAAAATTGTGCTTAATTTTTTACATTTTTTTTTTTAGAAATTTCAGTTTTGTTCATATTTGTTCAGGTTTTACACATTTTATTATTACAGGACAGTTCATGAGTATAAATATTTTTCAAATTTAATCTTATTTTTGCACTATAACAAAGACAGAAATTTTAAGAATTTTAATTATTTATGGGCATAATGTAAATTATTTTCATATCAAAATGAGAAGAAAATGTGGAGTCATTCGATTTTGTACGTTATTATGCTATAATTTGACTGTAGATCAGATTGGTCTGTATGTGGAACCTGAACTAAAATGAGTTCCACAGCCTCGACCGTGGTAAATTTGCACATTGCAAATTCATCCCACGGGCTGCATTGGAACCTAAGGCGGGCCGCATTTGGCCCCTGGGCCGCATGTTTGAGACCCCTGATATAAAGTCAAATTGTGAGGCTTGCCCAAATGTTAAACCTCCAGAAGACTCTTAAGTGATCAAGTTAGGTTTGATGGTTTGATCTTAGAAAAAATCAAACAGACGTTATTGCACAATTGATTATTATCACTTAAGTTAGTTAATTTACAGAAAATATAACATGTATATTATTTACCAATTGGTCTCGTATTTCCGTTTGTTGTATCTCAACTTTGATCTGTGTAAGTTGCATTCTTATCTTCTTTCTCAAGTTGTATTTAAATTAGTCTCTATCATTTTTAGAATTGCTTTTTTTTCCCTATCATCTTATTGTGTGAAATGTGCAAATACACTAATTTTGAGAAGGATGACCCAGTATGGTGATGTGCAAACATGCACCACGCCGAATTGCCTGAAACATGTAACCAAATGTTAGCCACATAGCTTAGCACGACCTCTCAAGCCCAGATAAATATGCAACATTAAGCCAAGTATTCATGAGGACGAAGAAGAAGCTAAATGATCTATATTACTGTGTTTAACTCAATGTGAATTTGTCTCATGGCTCATCCCCTTTACTACAGATGTTATACTACAACAATAAATTAATATAATGTTTACTAACTGCCCTTGCTGTTGGATGTGAGTTATTATAGTGCTGGTGTTACAGAGATACTTCCTTTGTGTGTGAACTTTTATGTTTTATAAGCTTATTATTGCAGTTTTTAATCCAGGATACTATTAACAATTTTACTAATAACATTCTGCCCCATCCCTGGAGTCAAAACCACTTTCCAAGCTGAGCCAAAAAGTGCATATTAATTATAATTAATTAACACTTGACTAATGACTGCAAGACAAAAAAACTAGTTGACTTGTTCAAATCACCTATTGTGACAAACACATCTAGCCAATATGTTCCAACTTTAATTTTATGTCTGCAAACACAGTACACAACAGCCTTTAAAATGGAAATCTAAAAAGCAAAATACAATAAAGCCTTTGAGATGAATATGCATTAATCCATATAAATCAAATGACAGAGGCGTATATGATGAGGTAAGTCATTCTTAACAAACAATATTCTCATTTTTGATCATCATCAACACAACACAATGCACATAAAATGTACATACACTGACTCAAATGCATGATGACTCTCTTGAAAATACGTGGTGAGTGTGTGGCAGGCACTTATACAGAAAAAAAAAAAAGAAGAGGAAAAGGTAAAAAACACAAAAAGCTCCTCCCAGCAGACACAACCACGAACAGACACAAAAGTGTGATCAAGCCTGATAAGGCTGGCTTGGTCTTAGATTTAATTTACATGCCCACATCATCAAAAACAGCCTCTGCTGAATGTTGTTACCCACAGTGATCCAACTACAGGGGTGTGACACACCCAGAAGAAACAGAGGAATATTAGTGTTGGTGCATTTTCCTTTAAAATCCACAGTTTGGATGAGAACACAAGAGAACATAAATCATTCTGTGTGATGTAAAAATCATGGGCCCCTCAGCATATCAGAAATGGGCAATGTTCTGAGCTAACTGAGAGGGTAGTGCACCCTAGTGGTGACTACCGAATCAAGCGTCACAGTCCTATCCACCCACTCAACTTCCATGTGGAGGCTGCACTGACACTGAGTAAAGCTGCAATGTCAATATTTCATTTCTGATTCTGAAACTGAGCTCAGGATGTCCACACTGTCCTGTAAAAAACCCACAAAGCCCCCATCATAAAATGAGAGACATGACACAGACTTTTAATACAACTAATGGGAAGACAAAGGGAAGTCAATTCCCACATCCCCTGAATGTCACAGATGAATTTGGAAAAAAAACGATTTGTGGTTGGAGATAAAGTGCAAGACAGAAGGGCACAGCTGACCACAGCTTATATAGTGCATCAGCTGTTCTTGGCACTGGCAATTATGTAAGATGTTGGTGATCAGACAAATTGAAAATTGCTGTGTTTTCCTGGGGCCAGAGCTGGGTTTGTGTTTTATACATGAATTAGAGGGGAGGTAATAATGGAAGTGATTCTGTGTTTTATAAGTAATCATTATGGCAGACAACTTCTTAGTTTTACTGTTGACTTTAACATACATTGTGGTTTTCTTTTCAAACTGTTTCCACACGGTCCAGGACTTTTAAACAAACAGACCTGACTTATTGAGAGATGTTCCACTGTTTTTACCTGTGAGCTTCTTCATGGGCTGTAGCCTCACACTGATGGTCTGATGGGTGAGCAGTGGTGAAGAGGGCAATGAGCGTGACACGCCCTCCATTATGCGAATGTGCTGCATGCCCTCGGTCATGGAGAGGGGAGGCACAGCGTAGTCTCCCTCAAAGGCACAGTCACTGTCTATGCTGCCACCTGCAGGATGGGAGGGATCACATTAGTTGGAGATATACTGTAGGGAAAATGCAATGGTGATGGTTAGTTTACACTCAAAGAATGACAAAGGTGTAGAACATAGACATCAGGTCTTTTGAAATGAATCCCTGCATTATTATTATTATTATTATTATTATTATTATTATTATTATTATTATTATTATTATTATTATTATTATTATTATTATTATTACACATAATTACCTCTGCATTTGGGAACAAATTAAGTCACATGAAACAAGTGACACTAAAACATATATGAACTGAAATCTTGAATGACAAAAAAACAACCAATTTAACTAATAATCTCCCCCACAAAAACTATTTACATAGGCAAAATATAAAATAATTTTAGGACATTTGATATTATTTTTTAACAATATTATGCTTCAACTTATTTACATCTATGTACTCACAGATCATAGTGAATCTACAAAGACAAAATACATTTATTAAGAAGTACAATATTGTTAAAATGTTGTTGTTAAAAGTTGTCATTATTTATACTTTATAATGCTATTATTGTACAAGTCTGACCTACTAGAGATGAAGTCAGGTTGTATGTGGCCCTTGAACTAAAATTAGTTTGACAATCTTGACCATTGATATCATTAATTAATTTCTTTAGCCCACTTTATTGACAAAAGGGTCAAAGGGTTCACTGGAGCCTATCCCAGTTGGGTACACCCTAGACAAGTCAGTAGTTCATCGCAAGACTGACATATAGAGACAAACTGTCATATCCCTCCTCTCGGTCTTTTGTTTCCCTTCACTTTCTTGCCAGTCTGCTTCCTGTCTCCTCTCACCTTAATTATTTTTCACCTGGTCCTCAACACACCTGTCCTCATCACTTCTCCCTATTTAAGTACTTTCCTTTTCTCACTCCTTTGTCAGTTCACCCCCATACGTAACCTCTACAGAGCTCCCCGGACTTTGGCATTTACGTCTATTCCTGTGTGTGAGTTTTTCGATGACTATGGTCATATTTTGTTTCTGTACTGACTACGTTGCGCTCAGAATAAAGAGCCTGTGAGAAGCCGTTGGCGTCTGCATCTGGGTCCTTCCCACTACAATTCATAACACAAACAATCATTTTCACATTCACACTCATGGGGAATTTAGATGACGTGATTAACCCATAAGTGCATGCTTTTGGATTTTGGGAGGAAACTGGAGTAACCAGAGAGAACCCACATAGACACAGAGAGAACATGTAAACTCCACACACCCCCACTGATTGGTATTCGAATCATCAAACCCATCAAACCCCTTCTTGCTGTGAGGAATGAGTACTGTCCACTGCACCATCGTGTCACCCACCATTAATGTCTTCAGTGTCATTTTTGCACTTTGGAAATTCATCAAGCAGGCCAGACTGAAACCACTGATGGGCTGCTTTTGGCCTTTGGGTCTTATGTTTGATACCTCTACTTTAGAACGCGAGCTACTGAATTCCAACTAACTTTTATTACTAACCAAGTCATAAATACTTCTGGGAACTGACATGAATCCACTTGAATCCACTATTATTGAAGAAAAGCCCCCCCCCCATAAAAGACCACAACCTCCATAACTGTATGTGCTAATATATCGCAAATATATAATAGTACCATTTTTTTCTGGTGACTAGTTTAGCATGGTACTCGAATGAGCATAGATTCTTCTATCAGTGTAACACCTCTATTGACAATGGGCTGACCCAGAGGAGAACAGCCCTGCAGGCAGCACGTGTGGTTTATAGTCAGCGTTATATACACAACAGCATCCTGGACCTCTACAAGCCCACAAATAGCACACAATATTAATAGAATAAAGGATTCATTTCATCACAAGAATTGTGTTTAAGCAAATCCAAAAGAGCACAGTCATGATGATGGAGGAATGCTTTATTTAACCCATAAAGAGCTACTGGCAACCAAGACCATCTACTGATGCAACATGTTTAATACCTGATAATGCATTAATCCTATCAAAACATGTAAATAATTGGTATAAAATGCAGTTTGTGGTCTTTTCATGGTCATCAGATATGACCCATTTGGATGTTCAGAGGATCCATAGTGAATGTGGAAACACCGTCATCTTCTACAACACTGAATCACCAATAAAACTCATGGAGATTAACAAATGACAGTAGATTATGATGCTTGTTTTTTTAAGTTAGGTTTCTGACAGATTTCACTGAAAACTTTGCTTTTTCTTCATTATTCTTCATTTTGATGTGATAAGCTTTAAATTTACTCTGTGCTTTTATGAATATCTACATAATCAGTGAATTAAATATAGGAAAATACATGAGTGACACTGAAAAAAACCTCAAAATAGAGACAATAATAGTGTTATACATTTTGATGAAACACTTAAAATAGGTTAGAGAGAAATATTTATTTGGTAGGTGCCACAAAAGTACCACTGGGTCTTTATGGGTTAATGGGAAAAGCACCACACAATGAGCACTGATCTTAGACAAAGCCCAAACAACCATTCTCACTGACCACCGACTCCTCTCACTCTTCAAAAACCTTAAATTATGACAACTTGAAGCTTTTTTTTTTTTTTTGCAACTTTACTCGCACACATTCCCCTGGTGAACTAAAACCAGCCACTTGTCTGTAAACATCCAAACATTTCATCCATTTTGTGAATCAGCTGTGGCTCAGACTTCCCATTTCCCTAGACAGAGCTGTAAAAACTAACTGGTCAAGCAACAGTCTCGCATCAGATAACAGCCACCACAGTGAGACATGAAGCCATTATCAGACACCAGTCCCTGCGGAAGCCTGTGCGACCGTTAGGATGGGGACAAATCACTGCTGTAATGCTAAAAAGCTAAACAGTTGCACACATGCAAGCAATAACACACACACACACAGGCTCCAGCAGTGTTGGAGTTGGTCCATCCATTCACTGGGGAATGTCACTGCAACAGCAAAAGCAAAAACAACAGCAACAGCCACAGCATGGAAATTCTCCTCTTGTATGCAGACCCTAGTGTGAATACCAAGTTCCCTCTTGGTATTCTGATGGCAATTATAAATAGTGAAGAGTCAGTTCATTTCCAAAATAATATGATTTTCCTTCATTCCAATTCAGAATAAATTAGTTTCAAATAAAGCAAAGACATCGATGTTATGTAAGTAAGACACCCAAAGCTGGTCTCAGAGCCTGTAAACATGTGTTTTTCAGCCCTTATGATAAGCTACAACATAAATCAAAAAGTAAATTGACGGAAAGGGATGCAAAGCTACATTTTAGTGGTGCGATCCAGAGAACAAAAGCATGGAGGGAGAAATGACAGAGTTTTATTTTAGACCATGATGAGAGACATGTTTATGAACCACTCCATGACTCAAAATAAACATAGACACCCACTCATTGAGGTGTTCGGCTCAAAACATGCACCGAGAGAAAGAAAAGGGCAAAATGAAATCATAATTGCCCAAAAACATTGCTGCCTAGTGCCACTGTTGACACCTCCTGTTGACTTTTTCCCATTGTATACAGCCCATTTTCACAGAAGTAACATAGATTTACAGACAACATTACAAGAATATAAAATTCATGCAGTTCACTGCCTGTAAATATAACTTCATTTCCAGTAGTCATAAAGTTTTCTGCCATAGAGTCAAATAAAATTGCTCAGCAAACAAGGCCTTCAGGAGTTCCTACTGTGAAAAAAAAATTAGACGAGAAGAAATAGTGTCAGAAAAATACTGCCAGGAGAGAAGTACCGGGGAAAATGAGGAAGGGAAGATAGGATATCATGCTTTTTCATAGCCACTTTCACTTCTCATTCACTCACATAATAGATATTCAATGGTGGAGGCTGCACAGGGTAGACTTTCTAATATCCAACAGGGTAATAAGTACTATGCAAGCAGACACATTTGTGAGACTAAACTCATGTAACATGAAACAGCAAAAATGAAGTGTTGAGCATGTTTTTAATGGAAAGTACCTGATTTAAAGACAATGGATCAAATTTTATGTTGATATTTTATCTCATGTTTAGAATATAATTTCATCAATGACAAAATAAATACAGTTTTATAGTAATGTTATTTTCACAACTTCTCAGTTTAACTGATCTGTAATAAACCCACTTGGTAATGTTTATTTTATCCATGATTCTAGTTTGAAGAAAACTAGTCACTTTTACTGGTCTATCTTACCTTAGTTGTTGCACTCTTGTTCATTCATATTTAGTTATACTGATCATATTTGTCTGCACATATTCTATACATTACTCTTCTAATTGTCTCTTCATAGAGTGTTTTAATATGTATAATCATTTAGCATAATACGTTCATATTTTTTGTAATATTGAAAATTTTACCAACAACTTCCTCTGGGATCTACATCTGAATTAATAAATAAGAGTTTCACAATTTAGTAATTTTAAGAATATTTGGTGGATTCAGCTGTGACTATCAATGATTATAATATTAACCAAGGAGGTTATGTTTTTGCCGGCGTTTTTCTGTCTGTGTCAGATTTCGATGACATTTTCAGGATAGCTTGGGAATGACACAAGGACCAATCGATTAGATATTGGTGAAGATCCATAAGAGATCCTGGATTCTGGATCACTCTGAAATTTTACATTGGAAAATAAATTTCAAAGTGATCTAGGATCTATTTCGGATCTTCACCAAAATCAAAACGATTGGTCCTTGTGTCATTCCCAAGCTATCCTGAAATTTCTTCAAAATCCATTCATAATTTTTTGAGTTATATTGTACACAGACAAACAGACAGATAAACTGGCAAAAACATAACCTCCTTGGTAATAATAACAATATTTAGAAAATGCTATCTACTTACCTTGATCCTAATTCTATCTCACATAACTGTCTTAGAGTTGCCTGAATACACACAATTTTGAAACTTTTTTTTTTCCTGGCTATGGCTGGTGTTGACAATTATTGCTGACTTTCCTGGTGTATCTAACCCTACAAACTGATATTTAAGAACATTTGGTTTCTTGCAGGTAGGGCTATTTGAGTCATTCGGATACAGACGTATTCATATAAAGGTATTTAGAAACTTTGATCTCCTTACCTTGGCCGGTGTGGCCCAGCTGAGGGTCTAGACTGGGTGAGCGGGGATCTGCCAAATCCTCACTCCCACCATCTGCGGACGAGGAGCAGAAAGAAAAAGAAACGGAGTGAGCTCGGTAGTGTTGGTAGCGTTGCAAGGAGGTGTGGGCCAGAAGCAGGCCGACCTCCTCTTCTCCTATCAGCCAGGTGTGGGAGCGTAGGACCCCTAGGAGGCTGCTCACACACAGGCCTTCCACACCCTTCCTCCTGGGTCTGAGGTGGCCCCTTATGGTGGCAAAGGGGGAGTGTGCTGCCAGGCTCCATGTCTTCCTTCTACCCATGGTTAGACTAAACACTGAAGGTGCCTCTATCTAGGGCTTGCCCGTGCAGATAACTAAATAGTTTACATTACAACCACTGCTGCATGAAGAAAGTCCTATGTCAGAACCACTATCACACAGAGCTAACTGGCCTCTATGGCTGAATGAGCAAGCATGGACTAGTGATGAAACAGTGGGCGTTTCCCAAGATAGATCCACATGTGCCTAATGATATGAGGATCAATTACGCCCAAGGGAGCAGGCAGGCGGAATTAGCCACAGTGGATGGAGATGAAAGGCGGGGAGGTGGGGGGTGGGATCACTAGGCAGCACAGTCAGTGTCACCAGAGGATTGATTCATAATCCTGTTCAACTCCAGATGGATCTGGAATACAGCATGAATACCAGGGGATGCTTTGGACAAATTATTTATTCTCATAATACACAGATACAACCAATATTAATTAGATGTTAACAGTGTAAATAAACAAAATGCCCTAATTGATATTCCATGCGCTGATGGGTAAGAATTTCTTTTTAAGTACAAAGGCAAGAGGGCTTTTTATCGCAAAGAAGTGTATATTTTGGCAAGCTCTGCACATCACAGAGCTTCACCGCCAGCCCAGAAAACCCAAACAAATACTCAAGTATTATCTCTCCCATCACAGATTCACACACTGCGTGCCTTTAGCCACACAGCGGGTTGGATTGGCTCACTGGTGGAAAGATCAAGCTTGTCGATGGTCAGATAGAATAAGCCGTGGGGCATGATTGTGTGAGAACTGGGCCAGCCTGAGATTGACACTGATTTTAGAGATGAGTCCTCAGCAAAGGATTCAGAATGACCTGAGCCACCGTGTCAGTTTGTGACTGTCAACAGCTTTAAAACAATAATTGGACCAATTTGGAATGCTAAAAAAAAATGTGAACGCTTACGAGAAATGTGAGCAATACTACAGTTCTGTTTTGTCAACTTTGCTTTCTGCTTCACAGACAAAAACACGGATCCACATCTTTTCTGACTCCTTTATCTGGAACATGTTCAACAGCAGCAAAACCACCTAAAGCCGCTTTTTGCCTTGTATACCTGATGAGCCTTATCATGTAGTAAAATCAATGTTGTGAGAATCAGTGGAGACCTTGGAGACAATACGAAGTAGGTGGAAGCACCAGTTAAACAGCGAGCTCTGAAAATACACACCAGCAAGGCTAGAGATAAAGCTGATTTTAACCTATTTTCATGTCAACAAATGGTACTGTCAAAACTTAACTGTTGCCGTACTTCTCGAGGCAGTACCTGTTACATATTCTTTATGTGCTACTAGAGGATTCCACTACACTAAATCTACTGCCACCTCCCCCCCAAAAAATAATAATAATAATAATAATAATAATTGTGGGACCTCTATCTGTGAGCATGGGGAGGAGGTGGGAGTTACTGTATGTGCCAAGTCATTTATACTGATGTGACGTACAATAGACTCAGTATAGACTATACTCAGTGTACAGTAAATGAACAGGTTCCCCTGTTCAATGAAAATCTTACTTGCCAACCGCACTGACTACTAAGAGAATTTCCGATAAGTATATCGAATGATTTAACTAGGAAATTTTAAAAAAGTTGCATTTAAAAATAACATGCAAAAAAAACACATAACAAAAAAAAAAAAAAAAAACGTGAACTAATATGTTTAATATGAAGTATGTTACATGAAATATAAACTACTATTACTAAAAGAAAAATATATTACACATCAGATGTAATAATCAAACCATTTTGGGCATGCCCTCCAAATTAGCATGCAATCGATATAGAGTATTAAAGTTAAAAGACCTTTTTAGCAGATCTAACAGTTGCACTTATTCCCTGGTGAAGTTTGGATGCTCTTTAAGTATTATATGCTCTAAATGTGCTGAAATTTTGTCCTTTTTGTTTTGAATTTTTACATGGTAACAGTAATGATCTCGAAAGAGGGTGAAATCCTACATATTCTTAACTTAAAGGTGTGCATCTGTCTTCCACAAACTTAAGGAAAATACTGGAACACAGATCACAGTATCTGTTCAATCAGAAAACCAAGGAAATATTATTTAATTAGACATATCAGTCAACCATAGAGCATAATACCAGCAGAAAAAGAAGTGGCATCATTGTGGATTATGCTCAAAGCTGCTAAATCAGCCTTTCCCTACAGTATCTGTGATGTATTTTACTCAATTTAACATTCACATATCAGAAATAGTCCCCAAAAAGTATGTCTTAAACATAAAAATATGAGGTTGTAACCATAAAAAGGAAACAGTTGAGTAAAAGATTTTGATCACTCTTGCCATCCTCCTGTGGTGTATCCGATTAGCACCTCAGGTGACGTTTTGAGCTACCTGCTCTAAATGGCTTATCTGATGCACTAATTAAATGAGTGAAGAACAAAAAGCTGCACAGTTGGTATGATTATAGTAAAAGAGTCTTTACAACTTTACCGATCTTGTTTTTCCAACATAAAACGTATTTTGATTGTTATTAAACTGGACATTACAATGAACACAACAGCCACATCTTAAAGATTTTTGGTAAGAAAAAAAAAGCTGTGGGTTTTGCTGGAAATGAAACATTTTATTCAGGTTGAATTATAGTTTACCCACTGAATGTCAATTATAGGTTAACCCTTCAATTTAAAGTTTTTTGTTTCTGGGATTTGGAAAATTCCACAGTGCAAATGTGGCTTTACCGTTTCTCCTCATTCTCTGAGCACTTATTTCTTTGTACAGTTGGAAAACAAACGTTATTATTGCAAAGTGAAAGCGTCTATTCTTTATTGCACATTGCTCACTTGTTACCAGTAATCACAGTATCATATCCTGCTGCATAGATCAATGTCCTATTACACAAAAGGACATAAAAGGGGAGAACCTACGGTGACAGATGACATACTTTCATTCCAACTACAGAGACAAAATGGGAATGTCCTTTTGGTTTCTTACTGAACATGTGTCAACTCCTCATGCCAACACAAAAATGAAAACACAACAGAATACAGCTTGATATCAGTTAGTTAGTTGGCTACAATTCAAAGAAGACCAGACAATCTGTACTTTATAACCACATCCTATTTCAGCTGGATGTAAAAGCAAAGCCGGGCTCTCTGATCATGAAAAGGCCCTCTCTTAAACGGGTGAAATAATGGTGCACTTATTCTGTTGGCTACTCTTTGTAGCTGTAATGCTACGGTGCTGTGTTACGATGTCAAAGGAGCAAGCCAATTTCGCAGTTGGACAAAGAATCATTACGGAAGAAGTCAGCATGACATCTGATCGTGATCCCACAGAGCATGACGGAGAACTCCACTATCATTATCGCTCAGACTGACTTTGATGAACCTTTCCTGTGTTACACTGTGTACAGTCTTGACCTCTGCACTGCAAGCCCCCCCCCCACCCCCCCAGGTATTGTCCAAGACCGATTACTTTAAATTGTGCTCCATTGTGTGATCACCTTTTGCACAAAACCAAGAGTGTAAAGTGACTGTGTTTGACAGAAACCCAATGTATAACAGTGTCATCACTAGTTATTCTCACAGGGAGTTTGATGGTAAGCCAGACAACCAGAAACTAGGAAAAACTCCAAGAGGCTGACGGAGTCACATGTAGTAGAGTAGGTGAAACCAATTGTGATTTCAAAAGAATTTGGTGCATTTTCTGTGGCTGATTTATCATGTTACCACTTAATAAACACATTCAGGAAAACTCTGAAATTGAACATTTCAACTTTAGTGTGCTACAGGAGGACATAACAAGTGTATTACTTTTGTGATTTTTTTTTTTTATTGTCATGGAGAAAATCAACCGCCATTCAGTTACTATATTTGGTTCTTGTCTATAAATCACAAACCATATCTTTCCATATCTATCTCTGTTACCAAGTAGAAGAAAAAAAACTAAATATCTATGTGAAAAAGGCTCTAATCAGTCCCTCCAGTATTTTGCGGGTCTTTTTTGAGATTGTTGTGTCTTAAAATGTCTGATGTTGCATGAGCTTTTCAGAAAAATTGCGATGAAAGTTGTGGTGTTTTTTAGACTTTTGTTGCGGGAGGAAGTGAAAGTTTTGATAAATAGTTGTGATTTTCCCTTTTTTTATAATAAAAATTAAATAATACAGTATTTCAAATATTTAGTTCCTGGAAAATGAATTCAAAGTCATTGTGATATGGTCCTTAAAACTACCTTACTGAGATGGCAAATAAATGATTATGAGGATCCATCGCGAAATCCTGGAGGGTCTGTCTAATAGTACATCAACAGCAAATACATCAATAAATAGAGGTGATCAATACGAAGAAGCAATTGCCATGTGTATTTGTAATAAAATAAATTCACAATATGTATTGCTCAAAAAAACTGAAAACTCCCATCACCACCTCTCATTTATACAAACACATTATTTGCACATTCTTAATGACAACATTATATCTGTTTAGAGACTTAAAAATGTAAATAATTGACAGTAAACCAATTGGGAAAAACTGTCCAACAGTATATATGAAAAAAATACAAGAAAAACACATGTACGGTGAAAGAAACGTCACATCATTACTAATTCCATTATCACATGATACCAAACAAGCAGGTACTGTACACTCACTGCTCATGCAGAGGTGGACTTCCTGTCGTCACTTTAAATATTGCTGTCATTGTCTTGTACTGTGTGCGGGAATTACCAAAAATAGTCATATGTCAGATAAAGGGTTAAACACAACTAAACCAATAGAGTTACCCCCAAAAGACAAATGAGTGTTGTTTTTTTACTCTATTCCTCCTCTATGCTACATTAAATCACATGTCACATACCTCTAGACATTATGTACATTAACATACTGGAAATGTGAAAAATATAAACAAACATCAGAATAGATTTAAACACATAAAACTTTTACTACAGCTTTAATACTCGAATTCAGGCTTTTTTGGCAGTATACTATTATACACTTCTTCTTTGATAGCTAAACATAAAACAAGCTATAAATCTGCAAGCTGTAATCTGATGTTAAACCTGTGCACGCTGCAGTAATAAAACATGCAGACGTTTATTCAACACACGGTAACACCCCCCACACACACACATAAAGAAGAATCTACATGTCATGTATATAGATGTATCCTGGGGAATTGTGTGAGTGATTTTCCAAAATAGAGATTTAAGTGTAAGATAAAAGTTTGAAAAGTGAATGTCAAGTGTGAGTCAGAGCCATGTGTTAAGTTCCACAAAGATCAAATATTTCAGAGGAGCCACATTTTTTTGACACCAGAAAAAAATTAATAAATAAAATCGCTCCTTGCTGCCGGTACTGCCCCTGCCTTTGAGCACAGCATTAAAAGCATCGATCACATAGAACAGAACTGAGATGAATTTGCAAACTTATCTGTATGCATCCTACAAAAACCAATTTTCCTTTCAGGTTTGACATAAATTTAAAGATGATTCAATCACATTCACAACAAGTGTCTAAATGAATCACAACACTACAGCGAGCTTCACAGAGCCATTGGAGAGCACAGACATCTGCTTGGTTGTAAAATTGGCGGACAACTTCATTAGCATCAGCCCTGGTGTAGGCTAACGGAAAAATGCTCCACTTTAACAGAATATAAACACATATGTAACTTAGGTGAGAGAGCTAGTCAAGTGTTTCCTCTCCACCACCACAGTAAGCCAGCCCTGGGTTTACGGTTCTGAGACCCTGCCAGTGATCGATAGCAAAAAAAACCACTTTCATTCATCCACAGGACACAAAGATATGCAAAAACAGCATGGGGCAGCAATGTCGGTAGAGCGGGTTGTCCATTAACCAAAGGGTTGGCGGTTCGATTACTGCTCTGTCCTAGTGAGTCTGTTGTGTCCTTGGGCAAGACACTTCACCCTCCAGTGTCACTCAGTAAGAATGTTCGGTGGTGGTCAAAGGGGCCGTAGGCACGAAATAGCAGCCACGCTTCTGTCAGTCTGTCCCGGGGCAACTGTGACTACATATGTAGTTCACCACCACCAGAGGGAGCATGTGAGAGTGAATGAATAATGGAACACTAATGTGAAGCACTTTGGGTGTCTTGAAAAGCGCTATATAAATCTAATCCATTATTATTATTATTATTATTATTATTATTATAAAAGTAGAGCTTATACATTAGGAGTGCCCCCTACCAATTGTGGGCCCCTTGAAAGCTAACTGTTGTGGGGCCCTTTCACAAAATTCAGTATATTGTCAATCTTCACAAGCATGGGGGGAGGTGGGGGGTGTATATATAATGTCAATTCCACTAGCATGAAATCAAAAAAGAAATCTAGCATACATTCAATGTACAATTCCTGACTTCGATGCCTCTCTTATACAGCAGATCTTACAGGACATTTTCACAATTTCAAGCCTGTATCTAATGGACCCCCTCCTCTACTACTCTATGGGCCTCCCACAAATTCTGGGCCCTCATGAATTTGTCGTGTTCACTCCTCTTTATCGGTGGCCCAGCTATAAACACACACACAGACACAGGAGGATTCTCCATTTTCTAGCAAGGTTTCCGAAAATTTAAAGGTCAACCAAGTGGGCTCCAAAGCAAGATTATTATGAAACCAAAAGGAACACAGGACAAAAATGTTTCTGTTCACTGGCATGAAACTTTTATTACACAAAAAACGTGGAAAAAAAAATAAAGTAAAAATTGGACCAATGGCCCTGTAGCTGTCCTATCGAAAATCAATAACACGTTGAATTTGTGAGGCTGTCAGGTTCTGCTGCTCTGTCAGAATTCTGTGGTCCTGATGTAGGAAATCAAGCACCCAAAAGAAGTAGGTGAAGGAGAATTCAACTAATTAAATAAAAGTTCTGATGTATATGACTTCCTACATGATGAAAATATTTACATTTACAAACTATGATTTCCCCCCCCAAAAAAAGGTGAGTAATCTCAAACAAATATGAAAAATAGGGTGACTTTTTAAATTTTTTCATCATGTAATTTTAGTTTTTTTTAACTTTTAATCAAAGACACAAATGTGGATTATTGTGTATAGGTTATTATGCCTATTATTTTATAGCGTCCAGCCCATTTTGAGATCACACTGTATGTAGTCCCGACTCCCTTACCTAAAATGAGTTTGACATCCTGTGGTGAAGAGGCATTAAAAAAATGTTAAAAACACCACAAGTGTCATTATGGTGAAGCTGCAGAGACATCTTCAGCAACTCTGAACAGATTGTATCTATGATGACATCATCTCTGCGACATTCTGTTTATGCGTTTCCACAGTCTGATATTTCAACAGTTTTATTACAAAATGCAACTTTCTTGACCTATGAACTCATCTTTGAAATAGAAAAACACATGACTAAATGAAATGAAGACAATCAAAAAAAAAACTTGTCTTGACTTGTATACCACTCGTTCATTTTTCAGCTTTTTTATTAGATTGAGACCAAGCAAGGGAGTAAAACAGATAAAAAACAAAGAGGCAAAGACATACAAGGTTTGTACCCTTCATAGCCACTGAGCAGTGACCAGTGTCCGTAAGCGTTAAACACACAAAAACGAACATTTAAAGAAGTACGCATGGGATGTAAACATTACAAACCCACACTGTGCCGTCATTTAAATACTATACAAAAGAAAGGTGCTGCACTGAATTGAACAAGTGCCATCAAAGTAAAAGCAATCTTTCATTCTGAGAGGCTGGACTGCCTGAGCTGTGAGAGCTCCAGTAGAGACGAGTCCTCTATTGATTCTATGGGGACAGCATTATGCAGGTGTGCTGAGCGGAACAGTCGGAGGAGGCCCAGCGGAGCCAGCACTTTCACAAGCTGTTAACTGCATTTAGGACAGTGCACATATCAGTTTTGGATGTAATGTGTGTCGTCTATACTCCTGTACAACCAACAGAGCTCAAATTCAGCCAGCCAGCATGCAAGCGAAGAAAACAGTCTAGTGTGTGGGTAGTAGACACTTCAGAATTCTTCTAATGCCGACTGCCTGCTGAATAGAACCACAACATTCAACAAAATCTGGACTTGAAATGGAATTTAGCGAGCCTGACTTCATTCACATCTAGGTTTAATTTATCAAACCTGCATATGGTACTACAAAACACATACACATATGGTGCAGTTCATAACTTCTGATGTATTTACTGGAACTTTTGATGCAACTCCATCTTGAACCTGTGCATGCCGTATAGCTAAATCTAGGAAAAATACCTTTTTAAAGAGGTAAATCAAAGCATACATGCAAAACCAAAGGGCCTAATATACAGGATAAAAGCCCCTCAAACAATTCAGATGAGACTTTGCTGTAACCACTACTCATTTGTTGCTTCAATACATTGCTTTACATGCCCAGAGCAAACTGTAAATCAGTTGTTTCTTCCAATTTGCCAAGCAAGAGTGGATGAAAATGAATAAATAAATAAAACATAACACATTCTTTCAATCCCAGTTATGCCAGAAGCATTACAGAGGTATCTCTATTTGTCCTGTTTGTTACATAACCCTTGATTATATGAGTACTATGACAAACCCCAATGCATGCATTTTTCTTTTTGTTTTTTTTTTTCCTTTTATCTCTCATTCCTCCCACGTTGTTCCCTAACTATAAAGTGACCTGCATTACAAGTGTCTGATGGGATTATGCTAAAGACTAAAAGTAAGACAGGTATTACTTTAAGCCTATACTTTAAATCTTTAAGCCTCTGATAAATATTCATGAATAAATACAGTAAAGTGACAGTAAAACAAAAATCTCTGTCACTCATTGCTTGAATATTTGTTCATATTTTGATTCAATAGTAATGGCAAGTGTTTTTCATAGTTCTTTACATGGACCTTTCAATATTCTTTGCCTGGTGTTTGGCATGTATCTGTCAAAGTACTAAAATAAGACATAGATGCTATTGTAGAGTCGCATGGGACCATGGGAGATGTTGTTTTTGCTGATGATACTTCATCTAGTGCAGCTAAAGCAGCTAATTCATGTTTTTCTATTTAAATGTAATGAGGTAACAAGAAATATGTTTACAAATTAATGCTGTAAAAAGCAACAAAAAAATACTGTCTAAGCTGCACAGTGTTGGACACATTTGGTATTATTTGAGTGATAAAGTGAGTGATAAAGTAAATACAATGTAGACAATAGGCCTGGTCATTTTAATATATTTTAATGTGGAAATGCTACATGTGAAATCTTGAATAAAGAAAATAAAACCCCATATTTCTTAGCTGAAAAAAGTAAAACCTATACTCTCTTTGAGCCTTTATAGACTTAGATCTGAACCCCCACCTGTTTAAAACTACATGAAAATAGCAAGTAAAATATAGCATTAGCATTGCAATAGCAGAATAGGATGCTATAGAATGTCTCATGAAAATGTAATGGTACACAGCATGAAATAGTTTTGAGTCATTTGTAATGAAGATATTTCTCAGCTTTCCAAAGTATTTGAAATTGTACTTTAACAATACGTCAGGACAAAAATACAATATGTGTAATTACTGAATGGATTTAGTGTCTTTTTGTGGAACTCTCCCTTGAACCACATCATATACAAGATGTGATACTGACTAACTGTTACATTCTGGACATTGGTATGTCTTGTTTTGTTAGTTTTCTGTCTTTCTGTCATTGTGAGTGTTTGTGCTTTTACTTTGACATGTGGGTTTGTGTTCACCCTTTACCTACTTTCCTCCTGGCCACGGTGTGTGTTGCTCCACCCATTAATTAATCCCAATATGTCTCACCTGTTTTCGTGCCCTATTTAAGCTCCTCCTGTTTCTTTGTCAAATTGCAAATTTGTTTGTCCCTGTACACCAAATGAGCGTTCTGTAGCTAGTCTTGCCTTTGGATCTTTTTCTGCCCTCTGTTTTTTGTCTGCTGTCTGCCCCTTGTATGTTGAGTTGCGTGTCACTTTTTGCCTGTTGCTGGATCTGGATCCTAGACCTGACCACGAGCCTGCCTAAGCCCCATCAGTAGCTCCATGGATTCTGGAAATCTGGTTTGACCTCAGTCTGTTCTCTGGTAACGCCTTTTGGATTTTCCCTGAATGCTAAGTGTACTTTGTTGGTTCTGACCCTGCTCTGTATGATTCTGCCTTGTCCCCTAGTTGTTGCCCAGAGCACTCTGGCGATCATCGTCGCAGCCTCTCTTCACTCACTCTTCACTATTAATTATTATAATAAAAGTGAAAAGTGAATCCTGGTTTGTGAGTCTTGCATCTGGGTCCATACTGTTCCTGATCGTGTGTCACTAACTTGTTCAATGTGGAAGATCTGTGCCTATTTATGAAATCTGTGTTTAACTACTTTTAAATTTTTTAGCCTATAAAGACCCAAACACCACTGGAGATCAAAACCATGTGCTGATATAAACTGTTTCATACCTGTTGACTCACCAATCCTATCAATGCATGGAAAAAAGTTGGGTGTAAAATGCAGATTGTAATATTTTCATGGTCATTAAATATGAGCCGTTTGAACATTCAGAGGCTCTGGAGTGAATGTGGAAACACCATTATCTTCTACAACACTGATTCACCAGTAATACCCATGAAGTTGGAATGAATGACAGTGTAATTAGATGATTGTTTTTATGTTAAGTTAATGATATATTTGCTGGAAAAGTTACTTTAACCTCTGTTTTCTCTTTCTTAGATATAATCACCCTCAACTTAATCTGGCCTTTTATGAACATCTACATAATAAGTGGATTGGGTTTAGGAAAATACATGATTTTTATTTAAAAAACACAAAATACAGAGGGTAATACTACAATAAATGGTGATGAATCACTTCAGAAAGTGCTGGGTCTTTATGAGTTAACCTCGGATAGTGAGAAAGAGATTAGTGAACTCGAGTGCAAGCATAAGAATTTTTTTTTTATGGGAAAAAAAATTCTTCATATAAAACAATCCTTTACAGATATGAGCAACAAAGTAAGTCCTAAACAAATAACAGATATACAAAATTAAATGTACACACAAGTATACAAAAATTAAAACTATATCAATGCGTTTCTTTGTCTACATAGGTTTTTAAGGATTAAATAACAACTAAAATCTACCATGTGTAATTCTGTAACCTATATCTACAGTGATGTACCTGGCCTCTACATGACCTGCATTTTTCCATAACAGTAGTGACATAAAAAGCACCTTTCTGGCTTGGACTACTGCCCCTCCCCCCCCCCCCTCCCACTTTGAAGAAAAGCCCAGTGCTGATGACCCTGGCCACCGAGGCCTATCTGGAGGACAGCAAGCAGCACGGTGGCGGCGCCGGGCCAGATAGGTGACGCATATGTGAGGGGCTGAGTGCGTCAGGATCTGGCTGACAGCACTACGACTCAGCAGTGTCCTGGATAGATGGAGGTGTTATTATGGAGGAAGTAGGGAGAAATCGAGAATGTGTGTGCATGTAATCGAGAGCGAGAGAAGAGAGGGAAAAAAAAAAGGAAAAAATAAAGAGAGTGATATGGCTCGACTCCTACACTGCCATCCGATGCTGAAAAAAGCTGTGTCGCAACACTGAGTGGGTGGTCTCCCTTAAAAAAAAAAAAAAATTGTAATGAAAGAAGTGCTAGTGAATAAGAGTCTGGTAGAAAAAAAATAAAAATAAATAAGGGAAAGGCCATATCAAGCATCTCCTACCGTCAGTCTGACACACCACTGGGGTTACATCATAAAGTAGAGAAGTGAAAAAAGCAAATGGCAAAAATAACCAAACACAAATGGAAGCGTTACAGGGATTTTGCTCTGGCTACCTTTGGGATTTGGTGGGAGAAAGAGAATGAGCAGAGAACTAAAAGGATGGTATTGCTTCTGGTCTGCCTTTAGGCGTTCAGATGAAGAGTGATGCTTTTGTTCTATCCATTTTTAATCCCTGACAGTCTCATACACACCGAGAGACCATGGAAATCTGAAAAGCCAACCTGTGCCATCATTTTTTTTTTTTTTTTGGGGGGGGTAGCCTATATATGCTTGCTATTGTAAACCTCCCTCATTTTAATTCTGTCTTGTTTTAACTGCCAAACTCTCTTAAAATAATAACAGATACAGTCTCTGGCTTCAAACATTAACTTTTTTAAAACTGTGTCTTTGCTGTTTTTCACCCCCAACAAAAACACACACTGTCAGAAAACTATGCAATAAATCCTGTCATAATTTTCCACAGCTGCAGATTGTGTTATTTCTTTGGTTTAAAAAAAACAAAACAATCAAAAGCATCCCACCTTATCTCTACAAATGAGAAGCTGAAATTAGATAAGGTTGTATACTTAATTTTGCTGGGAAATGAGCAGCAGTATTATACTGATTATCATTTCCTTTTATCCCAAATCTGGTTTTAACGTGAGTTTGTTTGTTGATCAACCCTAAATGTTGAAAACTTAAATATTCAGCGAGTACAACTTTCAAGGAATCCAATGGCAGAAAAGTAATCTTGAGACACCATTAATAACTGAAGTAGCCTGACAAATGACAATACTATACACACTTTTATTTCTTTTATTGATACATTTGTTGAAAAAGTCACTTTTTGACTATTTCAATACAATATCCCTTGAATGTGCTCTGAGCTTTTACAAACATCTCTATGATAAGGAAATTAAAGGAAAACATCTGATTTTCTGTGAAAAACGCAGGGTGTACATTTATAATGAATTGTTCTAAACTCTAATGTTGAGAAAAAAATCTTTTTGAAGTCACAACAAATATAATTCTGGGTCTTAAAGGGTTATGGAACATTATTATTATTATTATTATTATTATTGCTACCTACTATACAATATTCAGTTATTTGTAAACTGTGTAAACGCACAGAACCTTCAGCTACAGTATGTGAAACTTCAGCTATATTGTGTTATAATTCCATCAGTCCTTTTATTTTTGTAATGCAGCCATGCTTTTTTTTTTCTTCTATTTTTTCTATTAAATAAATAAAACCACATTTCTCTCAATCAAGTCAATTCCTATTTACCTCTTCATTAGTGGAGACATAACCTTGGCATGCATTCTGCAAGGCCAACCAATGCAATACTGTTCTTTGCTTCAACACAAATGTGCTGTTATTGTGTTGCTTTGATTCAGTCGATCCACAGTGTCAAAGCAGTATCACCTCCGCTTCCCTTTGACCTCCGGCTGTCTATAGAGGGAGGAGCAGGATGTGTGACTCCCGCTAAGGCTGCAGATGCTTCTCTCTGCACTGACGAACAGTGTTTAATGAGAAAAGATGGGGATAAATCCGCAAAGGGAGGCAGAAAGACGGAGCTCCTGCAGCAGCCAGTGCTGATTCATTACAGAGGGAGATATTTAGTGCCTTTCAAATTAATGCGTTACTGAATGACAACCTGAGCTATTACTGTAGAGCAGCTTACAGAGGAAACCTGCTGAATTTGAGCCTCCAGATACCTTATTCCTGATGCTTAAAGCGCCTCTGTACTGTGAGGAATTAAAAGCTTTACCACAAAACCACAAATAAGGAAGCAATAGTTTTTTGCCACACCTTAATCTCAACTTTGGGAGCTCCATTGAGAATGAACTAATTCTTAAAAGATCAGAAAAATCGGAGGGTTTAAAGATGTTTTCTCAAACTAGAAAGCCAGAAACAATATCAAAACAGGAAAAAAAAAAAGTTACTCATATATTAGATTCTGTATTACTGTGCTCTATATCACATCAGCGTGGCAGAAGTAAATGATTATTTCTTTACCCTTTGCATTTCACAGAGAAGAAACTGAGACTTTGCAATTGATAATGAATAAGAAATAATGAAAGACAGATGAAAATACATTAAGTAATAAAAAAAAATGCCAGTCATTTTGATTTGAGGAAAATGCCATTCAGATATAAGCATATTCTGCTTTGTTTATCATATGGACCATTCTACCAAATTGGTTCAAATTGCAGTCCCACTATGATTATTATTAGGTCTTCAGATTTTACGTGTGCACAAATATCATCTTATAAAAAAATAATATATTAACTGAGATAATACAAAATTAAATGTATTAAAAATATTATTAAAACGTTGCATATTATATTGGAAGGTGGCTGTTCCGACCTCTAACCCATACATTTCAACTTGTAAAAATAATACTTAAATGATTTTTCCCACTTTCCTAAATTTTGTTTTTGTATAGACCTATTTGATTTCTTGTATGGGGAAGTTGAAATAATGACATTGATTGTGTGGATATTTTTAAAATTAAAATGCTTAATCTAAAATCTGCCGTAGCATTTTTTCATGTCACTACCGAAATACAAAGCGCTTTAGTCCATAGGTAGAGCCTGGTTTTAGCCCCGCCCTAAATCTTTTATCTATAAATTGGCAGAGACCTGCTGATCCACCTGCTGAGTAATCAGATTACATCAGTCTAAAGTAAATGTCTTCCAAAGTCTAAAAATCTGCCTGTGTTTTTAAGGGCTGTCACTGTTGAAACGCATTATTTTGACAGTTACAATATTGTTGCGATAGTGACCATATTAACTTCATGCTATGGTCACTGAAACAGTGCTGTCACTACCAAAAAAAACAGTTGTTTTATCAAAAATAAAACACAATGAGTTATCAATCTATATTTTATAATAATGGTTGGTTATGTGTATTTGTAATTTCAACTCTCATTAATAGTGTAATCAATATAATCAACTAGGGGAAAAATAAGTGTTTGATTTTGATGCATCATAAATATTCAATATGACAAAACACTTTTACTACATATGTGTTCTTTAGATGTGGTCAAAGTTTTTCAAAATGGCAGAAAATTTTCACACACTTTCCAAATCCTGAATTTCAAACAATTTGGTAGAATAGCCCATATATATATATATATATATATATATATATATATATATATATATATATATATATATATATATATATATATATATATATATATATATATATATATATATATATATATATATATATATATATATATAACTTAAATAAAAATGTCTATTTGTTGGTTTTGGGTTCCTGTTAGATTGTCAGACAGCAGGTAATTTCAAAACATCATTAGCTCTTGGAAATTATCAGCTACAAGTACATAATTCACTTTCAACAGGTTTTAATGGTAACAACCATCTGAATGCACACAAACAATTCACCAGGGCAGCACTGTATCCACGGTCAGAAACACATAGCTTTAGGCTGTAGATTAATTTATGATGCAACAGTTATCTCTCATAGGTTCATACAGCAGGTAATTTAACATTGTCTGCTCTATCTGCAGGCTGTATGACGAATGAAAATGATTTAGTTGAGTGGCCATTTAGTGATAGTCCCTCTGAAGAGTCATAACTCTGAGAATTAGTTACATTTTAATAGAATTCCATCCAACCGGAGGTGCTCTATGCAAGTATGTTCAAAAAATAAGCTTCCTGCAGAAAAAAGATAGAAGTGTTTTTTTCTCTGAGCGAGGGAACAACAACAAAGATTCAATTAAATAGAAGCTACTCCAAATAGTAGAGTGCAATTTCTTCTTTATCTATTTATATAATGATTTAAGGTTTGGTGCCCTTTTATTTGGACCACAACCACAAAGTGCACTTCTTCTTGCAGAACACCAGCAAAATGCCAAACAGAAAACAGGGTGGAAAAAAAAAAAAAAAAAAAAGCCCAGCATACAGTATCTTAAAAATAGCCACAAGGACAGAAAACACGACCATAAAGAGGGTGTTTGATGTTGGATAGCAAAAAGGCCAGAGGCAGACAGGCAAGATGTCATTTTGTTTTCCTGCTTTTTATCCAATCTGGGTGCGAACCTTTCAACCTGCGAGGGGATAACAATTAGGAGAAAGGAAGAGGGGAAAAAAGAGAAAGAGATGGAGAAACCGTAAGAAATACGAGAGCTGAAGCAGTGTGGCCATAGTAACAGATGCACCATGGAGGACAGAGAAGGTGAAAGATAGAGAGGGCGAGAGAGAGAGAGAGAGAGAGAAAGAGACTGTCCTTGCTGCTGTGCCCTCTTTTAATGCACTCTGTTATTCTTATCCTTTACTTGCCCACAGCCATGCAATATTTCTCTCTGTTCCTAGTGTCATTGTGACGACAGAAGGGAAAGAAAACTACACACTGACATTACGCACACACCGTCTCAATTGCAATGGAGCTGGGTCTACAACTGCAAACAAGTGGGCCTGAATAATGAAATACACATTAAATATAAAATAGACCGGGGAGTTGTAGAGCCTGCAGTGCCACAGCCGACACCAACACCCGGTTATACATGATGAGAAGAAAGTAGGCTACTGAATGGGGCTGGATGTCCTTTATCTTGTACATGACAGCCACTCCATACCATATGCTGCCTATTTATAGAACACAGTGTGTTTATACAGTACGTTTGTGTGTTAACCTGAACCACCGCTGTTAGATCACATTTATTGTTATGTTACCGTAGCAGTTATCGTAACTCCATGCTTCAGCAAAACCATTTTCAACACTAGTACTGAAAGATGCATATGATTTTAACAAACTTCCTTCACAAGCGTGTGTATAAAAATTTCAAATGGATGTGAAACATAAGGAGCCGGATGCTAGGACCAGTATTAGGTAAGGCTGGGTAATTTTGGCCAAAAAATGCTATAACACTAAAAATATTGATGAAAAAAAATAATTGCCACAATGAATTTCAAATGAGATTTCGAATGCAGATTTGGGCTGTTGAATAAAAGTTGACAAAATCTGGTTAATTGTGTCTTTCTTTATTATCAAAGAGCTGAAAATTTTTATAAATCTGAGATAGAAAGAGCCAGGCAGACAATGGATTTAAAAATAAATAAAAAATAAAAAATAACTACACTGGATTAATTATCCATCTCATTTTATTGACCATCCCAGATGTTAAGGAGTAAAGAGTTGTTTTACAGTTTAAAGACTACATTTATTATAAAAATGAACTGAAATTAGTGTTCTGAGCAGTACATTTTACCACAATTATAACTGTATTTATAAAAATACAATAAAATCACATATTGCTCATATATGGAGTTCAACAGAGCTCCAAGATGTAGGTCAGAGTGTAGATTATGGTGTGAGTGACATGTTTTTCACATACTGCTCTCTTCTTATATTAATATTTAATGCATTGCCATTATTCAGTCATCCACTACTGTTTGGGTGTAGTCTGTAAATCGCTGTTCTCTATTATCACCAGTCCTAAACTGGAAGGCACTGAAGAAATGTAGTACTTACATTCAATCACAACTTGTATAATGAGTTTTGATTCCAATCATATGTTGTTGCTATTATGTCATTTCTGAATATAAAATGGTAAAAGACAATTCGGAGGAGAATGACAACAAAGCATGGTGAGGATGGTGTTGGCAAACATCGCAGAGCCAGACCACCTGTCCACCAAATGGCAAATAATGCATAAGCATATAGCATGAAAACAAAAAAAATATGGTAAACTCCCTGAATATTATGGTTTTTAAAAGGTATAGAGAGACAGCCAGACAGTTTCCTTAGTAACAAACCCAGCGAAAAGATTGTAAACAAGTAGGGATCCACCTCTCTCTCTCTCGTCCCCCGTCTGGTTTTACATCAAATGCACTGTTTACACTCACTCAGAGAGAATGGATGCATCTCTGTATACGTACTATATATATATATATATAGATGAACATGCTTATCTGTCAATTGTTCGACTTGTTGATCCAGACAAATACATCTAATTTCCTAATAAATCTGGCACTTCCAGCAAGTATCAGTAGGAGTTAAGGCTACTGAGATGGCGAACATGGCTGCCACAGACTGGAGGAGAGTTACAACAGTAAGACAGACAAGTACAGACCCAGACAGAGTGTAGGTTAGAGATGGCACGATAACTACCACACACAGATACATTTGGACACACAGCTGGAGTGGGTTAGTGACATGTCTGGCTGAGGTTCCACTTTTTGCGGCCACTGACAAAAACCGGCGTCCACTTATGCAACATTCTGATTTGCTGCCTTTATTATGCGGCGTGAAGCTACACAATATCCCTCAGTATGCTCAGCTAGCATGGGCACTTCCTGCTATTCAAAGGCACACAGCGCTGAGCAGCAATAATGAGCCCATCCACATCAAGAGGCACAATGAAAGCCCAGTTTCCTGACTGGCAAAAACAACAGGATTCTGCCGCAGAAGGGGGGGGGGGGGGGGGGGGGGGGTGTGTGATAAGTCCTGCATGGCATCAAAAATTTAAATGGGCCAACACCACCACGTTATTTCATATTTCTCACAGCCCGATGCACAATCCAGACAGCTGTTTGTTTGTGGAGAAGAAAAGACAAAAGAATAAATAAACACACGAGGAAAAAAAATATACTGATAAAATAAAACACACAAAAAAAGAAGGACTTAGGAAAAATAAGACAAATATATAAGAGGAGGGAGGAAGTGGCGATTTACAACAGTTAGCACCTGTGATAATGAGAATAAATGGATGACGAAGGGGTGGAACGAGTGGGCAATGACAAAAAAAAAAAAGACAATGAGGGGGAGTATGAAGATAACTGGAAGCTGGCTGTAAGAATAGGGTTTGATGAATATGTTTAATGTATAGAGGGATGAAAAGGGATGAGGGGAAGACACAGTGGTGATGAACAGAGAGGAACAAAATGAAAAAGCAAATCATTTCAGGTGGGAGAACCTGAGAGGGGAGAGGTGGACAAGTTTGGTTATGAGATTATGTGGATAAATGGAGACAGCAAGGCTTGAGATAAAGGAGGATGATAGGTGGAAGCAAGGGGATGTAGTGGTGAAGACTCATTAGCCTACGCAGGGCTGGTACATTAAGCCTTCCCCTGCTCTACAGTTTTATCTCTCTCTCTTCTCAATCCTTTTGTTCTCCAGAAATATCTGAGTGGGTGGGAGAGAGAGTAACGGGGTGTGCGAGAGAGCAAAAGGAGGAGAGAGTTACAGTAAGCGATGACAGAGTGAGGGGGAGCGAGAAGAAATTAGAGTGACAGAGGAAGTGGATGACAAGTGAGCAGGGTTGAGCATCAGTACAGCTCGGAAAACACCAATGTGATATTTTCAGTACAGATCACAACATAAAACATTTACATTTGAGTGTACACTGTTTCATAAACCTTTATATGCCATCACAATTATTACAAGATCATTTACATCATTGCGAGAAACGTTTCCAGTCGGTTGCATTATTCAATTTCTGTTAAAATTCTCAAGTCGGAGCAGTACATGGCAACGTGAAGTACCATGGGATCATGGGATTTGCTGTTTGATGATTTATCTGCTGTAACAGGCAAGCTAGTAATGTTCATACACAAAGCAGTGCATTGAAGTTTTACTAACATTACCTTTAGACGTGTATGAAAACATTATTTTACTATAATAAGACAACTTCAGGTAACATTAGCTACCAATATAACATCAGTTACTAACAACTAATGGAAAGGGATATGGCTGAATAAACCTGAAAACACTGTCAAAGTAAACAATTTAACAAGAATGTATCACAGGCCTAGTTGTTATTACATATTTTAATGCACAAAAGTTCTGTATTATAACTTAAATGACATTAACATGTAGCTCTTTTGCACTTCTGGTGTTGTTTCATGACATCTGAGTAGAGAATGAGCACCAACAAGTATTTATCTCAAGACACTTTACTTGAAATATGAGCATCTATTGACAATAACATAATGGATAGCCAAACACTACACAAGATATGCTGCAAAGTTTCTTTATAAAGCCTAAAAGATGAACACAGAGATGATTTTTACAGATTTATTCGTATAGTCAATTCTACCTCTTTTCCATCAGAAGGTGCACGTGTATTATAAATTATCATTAGGTGTATACCTAAGGTAAAGGGGAAAAAAATTGCATGACAGTTTTCATAATAGTGCCTGAAACATGGAGTAAAGTCAATATAAAAGACAATAATGCAATTACAAATAGTCAGTATTTGGTAAGATAAACTATTTAATGCTAATTTAGAAAATAAAGTTAAATAACCAGGTGTATTTATAACATTAAAGCATGTTGAAGTCAAGAAAAAGGGGATTAGGAGATAGCTTTCTTATGAAAACACCTTAGAGGAACAAAGAAATAGACACTTTATTTAATTTTTTTAAAATATAGAACTACTGTTATCAACTGTCTAGAGAAATAAGGTGACAGATTTCATAAAGAATAGTGACTCTACATTTCTGTCTCTTATAACAGTTTCTCTTCTGCTAGCCATCTGTCAGTCACCATGACCTCTGTTGTTATTCCACTGTAAATTTATCTTCAACATCTATTTGATGGAATACACACAACCACTGTCCATGGTTAAGGTGTGGCATAATGCCAACATGACACTGATTGCTGTGAAAGCCTGCTACCTGGGTCAAGGTGACACCGCGCCCCGGCAGCCACAATAGAGCAAACAAATCAACGCACGAGAAGGTTTAACACACACACTGCTGACACCAGTCAAAAAAAAAAAAAAAAAACACGGCAAAACGTGACACACAAAGCTGCTCTTCAATCACGTACTTGAACCTTTCACCTTTCAAAGTACACATTCGTACGCCTACACAGTGCACACGGGGGCTTGTTTGAGATTAAGAGCTGTCCAGACTTGTGAAACAATCCAAAAAGCTACAAGAAACAATTACTAGGTATACATCTAGATTAACAGCTGCTTTAGTCAATGCACTGCTCACATCCAGACATTCCTACATCCCCGTCAATCCACCCACCCATCCACCCACCCCAATTCCTCACCTTTGTCAGTTCAGCGCCTCGTCTGTCCAGGCAATAAAAATCCTGCACCATAGTAAGGGAGATCTTAAACAATAGGAGGAGATAACAGGGGAAAACAACACAGGGAGAAAAAAGGCAGAGTGAAAAAGACAAAAGATAGAGAGAGGGAATAGAAAGGAAAAGAGGGAGAGTGAGGTAAAGAATGGCCCAGACAGGCAGAGAGCTCTCCACGATGTGAGCAGCGAGGGAGGGCGAGTGCCAGGTGTCAGTACGCATACACTCACTGTGGCGAGTGTGGACTCACACACACACACACACACGCACACATGCACACACACGCACACTCACATACACACACACACACTCACAAACACAGGCAGACAGGCAACTCTCTCTCGCTCTTGTCCCTCCTTCTCTTCCCCCACCTCCTCCTCCTCCTTATGCGCTCTGGCAGCAATAATTCTCCCTCATCCTCTCTCTCTCTCTCTCTCTCTCTCTCTCTCTCTCTCTCTCTCTCTCTTCCCTTTCAGCCAGGGCAAAAATTCCTTAACTCTTTCAAAGCCAGTGATCTTGAACAAAATTGCTCCTTCTGCTTCCAGTTGTGCTCCCACTTAGCACTAAAGCGGAGCAGTTACTTGGCAGGTAAAGTGTGAGCACAGACCCAAGAACACTTACAGAATGTGTGTGAAATAAAGACCATATGAAGAGTGTGATTCAATCATACACAGCTACAGTACTTTGTGCACCACCATATGCACTGCGTATTCTCATGACACCACGTTCAATACATCACGTCTCAAATTGCCTTCTCACTTCGTTCTATTTTAGTCAAACAGAAGAGACTGCTTCAAGCCTCTGCCTTGCATATGTCAATATCCACATGCTTTATGTCAGTTCATCTCTAATATCACTGGGAAATAATAGACTGGGTCTCAATGCCCATCACAGAGTCAAGGCTGAAACAAGTCTTCATTGAAGACTTGTGAAAAAGGAGTAATAGTAGAGGTTGACACGGATTGCCACGGTGGCATCAGACACCTTTACAAAATCTCAATAATACCTTGAACATATGGTAGTAACTGCTTATAATCTTATCACCGTGCTTACAATGGAAAGGTACTTATAGTAGATGGATCATGAATCCTGAAATGAATCAATCTGCTTATGTATTTGAAAATATATAATCGATTTTCTATTAGTTTCTATGTAGATTTTTAAAATGTTTACCTTTTTTTTCTCAAACTACTTACAAGTACATGCATGTACATTATGTCCAACATGGTAATATTGTATGAACAATAAGGTTCTCTGGCATGAGTCTCACATGCCTCAGTTTAACCATCATTTAGACTGGTGGTATAGTAATGGTCCAAATAGCAACATGGTGTAAACTACAGTGATGTCATCCTGAGCATAAATGCAGCAAGGCGACAATGGAAGTCTTGTCGTCTGAACCCGCTTTATCCTCAGGGTCATGGGGGTCTGTGGGGGCCTAATCCAGCTACAATGGGCGAAGGCCGGGTACACCCTGTATGAGTTGCCAGTTCATCACATGGCTGAACATACAGTATATAGACAAACAATCACTCTCACATTCACACCTGTGGGCGATATAGATTAACCATTTAAATTATCAGTGCATGTGTTTGGATGGTGGGAGGAAGCTGGAGTACCTGAAGAGAATTCACAGACACAGGAAGAACATACAAACTGTGAATATGGTTGTTTATATTTAAAATCTGGGGTTGATTTATCAAAGTGGGCCCAACTTGACCATTTGCTCCTTGGCTTCCTGTTAGCTTACGTTGGTGTTTCACACAGTGACATGGTGACACATTGAGTTTTGATGCAGTGATGATTCTGGCTAGTCATTGATCTGCACGATTGTATGTCATGATAATGTCTTGCCTTGGTCTGTTTGGAACTTTGCCAAATGTGAGATTAGAAATAGTCTCCGGTAGTCCTTGCTCTCACACAATGGAAACACTGAAAGCAAATTGAACTGATTCCATCTTTGGAAAAGAAGTAACGGTTGCACCAAAAAGCGGGACTAAAATCTTTGAAGAGGCAGCTTTCAGATTTTATGCCTTGAGCCACTGGAACAATCTGTTGGGGAACCTGAGAACTGCAGAAATTCTTTCCAACATAAGCTTAAACTTTATCTCTTTGAATCTGCAGTTGATGAAGTGATTAAAAGACATTAGTTGCCACATTTTACTTTATTCATTTCATTAGACTGTATTTATTCTACTGTTTTACTGACAGTATGTCTGCAATGTTTTATTCTCTTTTATAGTTTACAGATATTTTCATATTATTTATAAAATGGAAAAAGGTCACTGTGTTCATTTGTTAAAAGTCTGGTGTCTATGTGTCACATCCCAATTGCTGCCTCCCCATTGTTGCATTGATAAGTACTGAGCATATAACAACCTGTAACAACAATAACACTGATTTATAAGTAAAATTCTCCCGGGATAAAACTAATGATATTTTACCACATTTGTTACAGATAAAGAAAACTCAAGTCTTAAATGCTGATTGACTCAAGTTTCCAAGATAAGTATTGGGTCAAAATGTGAAATTCTTAGGATTAACAAGAAAATAGGTTTTACTCCAAAGGACTATTGGTCTCAGATCTACTTCAAAACACTGTCTGCACATTAGGATACATTCACTTTACAATTTTCTTTGTAGTGGAAATATTTAGAAATTATTGTGTACATATATGTGTAATAACACACCATCATATATATATATATATATATATATATATATATATATATATATATATATATATATATATATATAACTCAAGCTAACCAGCACTTTTCTCATTTGTTTTCCAATTCATCTTATTAAAGTATAGAAGATATAGCATTTTTAAATCACCTGAAAAATATTTAAGTTTTGAATTACATATTTCGAGAACATAAACATAGTGAAACTCAAGAAGTTGGGGAAATATATATATATTTACAGAAAACCACCAACTTTTAAACTGATTTTTTATATAGGTTTGATGTTACAAATGTTGCATGTCCTCTGTTCAAGAAAGTGCTGAATGTCAGGTCCAGCTAACATTCAAAACCAGACCTACAGTATCCATGAAGAGTCTTGTCTTGTTTTCAGGCCTATCACTTTCCGTGATAGTAAAACAGTATTGACTTTATCCCTCTTGAGTTGTCACCTAAGCAAGGAGCCCATATTTAGGTCATAGTAACACCAACTGCAAAATATCAGTCACACCTCAGATACACATTTTTAAAGCAAGCTGTCGATGTTAAAGTACAAATCTTGACACAGATTAGTCACAAAACACCAAAGATGAATACGCAATGTCCGATCTGACAGAAAATGATACTACCAGTGCAGATATTTGTGTTTTTGTGGAGTCTTTAATGTCAAAACTAGTGTTAGAAAGCAAGAAAAATAGGAAAAGATGACCATAGAGGGATGGCAGGAAAGTGTTAAGAGCGTGTAAGGGAAGTTAGACATGGTGAACAGGAGAGAGTTCCTACGACTGACGTGAGAAAGTGGAGGAGTGGTTTGACCAACGCTGCTTTACCCACGCATCATTCTGCCCACTCCCTACTGTTACAACAAGAATACATGTTTTCCCTTTACAAAAACAGCCATATGAGGAACACATCCACATACACGCCTGTGTAATTCTGAATTCTAAATGTCACTGTGCCTCACCACAAAATGAGTGAAATTACACCACCAACTGTCAGACCAGTGGCCTTATCTGTGGGATATTCAAGACAACCACAGGATCTGATGCAACACGAATGCTAACCCAAATTTAGACATTAATGAGACCCTTTGATACAGACTTATAAGTACTGGGTCAGAGACATGATTCATGACACACTATCACATGAGTACTACTATAGAGAAAAACCATAAGAGGGGATACTTGGCTGATTACTATGATGGTGATACAAAAAGAACAATGTGCAGCTAAGTACCATTAGCAGCAGTGAGTACCAGCTATTACAGTAAAGGATGCCCTTGACAGTATTGTGCCTTTTATTCAGTGGTAGTCCATGAAGTATACTTTAAAAAGTTTTATTGAAACTTACATATGTAATATTACTCTTCATTGGATTTGGATTAGAGATGTAAAAAATTAATCGATTATCAATTGCCAATAAGAATATGCTGAAATCTTGATCCATCGTGTCGCCCCTCCTAAGGAGAGGCCAGGGTATTGCTTTTGGGTTTGTTTTTGTGTCTGTCTGTGTTTATTTGTCATTAATTTTACACAAAAACTACTGGACCAATTTCCATGACATTTTCAGAAAAGGTGTGAGGTAATCCAGAATAGATCCCATTCAATTTTGGTGAATGTAGGTCAAAGGTCAAGGCCACTAAAATGTTTTTTTAAAAATGATAAGCAATAGGGCAAATCAGGTAAAACGTTTGTGAGGGTAGGGGTTTGTTGTATCTGGCATCACTTGTTTATTTCTCTGCAGAATTTAGTTTGTTCAATTACATAAATGTCATTACCTGTACGGGATCCCTAATGGTCAAATAAAAGCAATTATTAAGGAATATAACATGATTTTTTAAATGAAGTATATAAACAACATTTAATTTTTATTCTTATAGAACCTATTGAAAGAGACATTCAGGTTCTCAGGAAAAAGTTATCAATTAATCATTAAACAATTGATAAGATCAACCAACTAATGATTCATGAATTGACTGTGACCTTTGACCTACATTCACCAAAATGTAATGGCGTCTATTCTGGACCACCTTGCACCTTACCTCAATATTTCATGGGAATTGGTCCAGTAGTTTTTGCGTAGACAAAAGACAAAAAAGAACTAAAAACAATATACCCCTCTCACTTTTCGGGGTTGGGGTAATAATTTGCATCCCAATTTTCAATAGAATTGTATAGTAATCTCAAACAGTGCTTGATAGATTTCTAACATTGCTTGGCAAAAAAATAAATAAATCTGTCAGCATACTATAATTCAAGGATTGTATTTAAAGTAAGTCACGGTCTAAGACATAAGACTTCTATCTCTAGACATGGGTGGGGCAGGAGGTTAAATATGTGATTGAAAGCTGTAATTATACATCAGTAATCAGATTCATGCAAACAAAGTGTTTACTACTCCATGTGAAAGCTCAGAAAAGTGGCGTCACTGTTCCACACAAAGCATGTAATGTCATAACGCATGGCTCAACACAGAAGAGCATTTACCTCAGGCCAAGAATCTGCAGCCCATCTGAACTTGAAAGAAAACAGACTGTCTTTCCAGGACAGCAATGTCCCAATATTGGCCAAAGAAGACAAATGGTTTGAGAGAGGAGTCAAAGAAGCCATTTTTGTACAAGTGCAAAATCCTTCCCAGTGGTAGTCTGAGACACTACTTATCAAAAACATATAGGTTAAAAAAAATGTAAAGGTGGAAACAATGTTCAAAACTTAAAACTGGAAAATGTTCAATAAAGAGCAAAGAGCTACAGATAGTGTGTAATGTTAAAACTCCACATTTGCATGGATGGCCCTAAAGGCTGCCATCTGGTCTGTGTTTCACCCCCCCCCCTCCTCCCCCATATCTGCAATAGCCTCCCCACCACTGTTTTCCCAACAGTTTTCAACCAATAACCTTCCACACCTGGACTCACCTGAAGCCAAACAACAAACCAACCCTCCCCTCTGAAGGATTTGGAAAGTGGCCCACCCATTTAGTCAACGACCCTGAAACTCCCACGCAGTCCCCACTAATGACCCTACCCACCTGACAACTTTATGACCCTAACACGTAAGTTACGAAAAGTTTCCTCCACCAATTATTACAACAGAAAAAGTCTCTTGGATGAATGAAAATTGCACAAATGACGACAAAGTATAAACTGGGCATCAACATATAGTGATATCTGGCCTGGTGGATTAACATTTGGACTGGAGCATTTGATTAATAATATAATAGCGGAAATAATAGCAGTTTCAAACATTCATACTCAGACAACAATCTTTGTTTTTTCATGTGTTATTAATGTAGTTTCAGGAAACATCGTCCTAACCTGTGGCAGAGACCCTTATGGCTTTGTACCCCACAAAACCTAAGCCTCCAGAGATCACAGATAACTAGAGGGAAAAGTTATTGGTTGACTATGATTTATGAGAGGTGAGAGAAAAATAGGAATCAGATCATAGATGGTGAATGTCCTTTAAAACATTGTCATTTGCTCACACCGTTATACTTGGAGGTAACTTACAACACAAAACGTCATTTAAATGCCTTTAAGCCAACTGAATTCAAGTAAATAAATAAATACGAAATAATATTCAACTGGTGGAATTATAAATAAGAATTATTTTAATGAACAAATATTTTCTAATTTCAGTGTTAACTACGATAAGTGAAAAGTGTGGTTCATTTAGTAGAACTTCATACATTCTATGAAAAGCCTAAAATATTTTTTTTTATTTAATGATCAGTCTTTCATGCAAAGGTAATACAGTTTACTAGTGAGAAAAGCAACAAATGCTACAACATTACTGGATTTTTTTTTTGCCTTAATCATAAAAAAATAAGTAATGTGAGTGATTACTAGGCTATTCTTTAATTGTAAGATCTGCCAATCTAATTGCACTGTTATTTCAAATGTATTATTTTATATATATATATATATATATATATATATATATATATATATATATATATATATATATATATATATATATATAATACTTTATTTATACATTTTCGCAGTTATACAGACAACAAAAAATATCCCAGGTCCCACCCACCAAAGGGTACACATAGCACAGTATTCAAGTCAATAATACTCATTTAGACATCAATGATACTGGAAAAAGAACAAAAATTGAGACTTAAACATGAACAAAAATGAAACAAAACAGAAACCTGAAAAAAAAAATTCTATTCTATTCTTCACTAATCTGGGGATTTAACTGAATTGCTACATCATCATAAAAACAATGTGCTCATCGTTGTTTGAGGCTGTTGCAGGCTGGAGAGGTTAGTCGGTGGAGGCTCAAGGATGGCTTTGTGCATCAAGTGGTGCTACTGGACCATAATGATGGAACCACAAGTGCCTCCCACACTCCATGAGATGGGAGAGTGCCACCGCTGACACTTAGGGCGCATCGTCTCGCGGCCCCCGGCTCTCTTGATAGTCCCTCTGAATTGTTTTTGACCTTCAGCACTCTTTTGTTTTTCTACAGCTTTGTTACCAGGGCTACGCGTTGGTGAGGCTACAGGTGCCGGATGATGAGGTTGGCAGCTTCAGGGTCAGTGTCATCCTCCAGATCAACACTGCTTATATCATCTTGGCAAATACCAACTTCTCCTGACTTTTGTTGTCAAGACTGATGAAGCCACAGAAAATAGTTTTTTTTTTTTTTTGCTGCAACTGAGTCACCAGAATAAAATGAAGCCATTGTACCTATCTTCTGCAAAGCACAGATATGTGAACTCTCAAAGGAATTTGTCATTAGAAGATCTATTTTTCCAGCTATCCAAACAGTAGGTGGGACAACACAACTACAAAATGTAGAATTGGCCTTTTTTTTTTTTTTTTTTTTAAAGTTCTCTAATAAAAATGTGTTGGTTCTAGTATGGAAAATATAGTTTTTCTTTAAATACCATGCAACCTGAATATTATGACCTCTAATGCTGATAATGTTGATTATTTTGTTATAAAGACCCCTTTCATTTGGTAGGATAGATGCAAGGTTTAGAATTAAAAGATGTAAAGCAGGCAATTGAGATTTGGTTGTCCTTCCATAGGGTACTAAACTATGGCATCAAAATAGGTTAGTATGTAAATAAATAAAAATATCCATGTGTACAAGTCTATATATATATAGACCCACCTGTACCTGTACCCACTTGGTGACTTCAAAGTAACAGGTGCAAATTTTGACCCTATCTCTTTGCCACAATCTGATTGGACAATGACCATTCAGTCAGAGCAACACCGGTTCAGTTGTCACCATCAGAGTGGGAGGTCCTGAAAGTATCGATGTGCAGAATAGTTCCATGATGGACAGCGGAGTCATCTCTTGTAGTAACTTTAACTGTTTTGTGCACTTATACACAAAAGTGGATATTCAACTTTGAATTTTTTTGATTGATGTACATCTATTGTACACATGCACAGATTTATTATAGACAAAAATCAATGTTTAATTGCAAATATTTTTTATTGCAGATGCAAATGATTTGGATACAAGCATCTACAGAACCTTTTGGCCCTATTTCCATGTTTCCTATGCTGTGGTTCAGTTATTTGGACAACACAATCTGGTCTTTCAATAGGAGCCTTATGCAGCCATTATAGCTTCTTCCAACACATCAGTTTTGAGGACTAAATTTTCACTTTCTGCTAAATATATCCCACCCAGTGACAAATGCAAGTGAGATAATCAACATTATCACCACTTCTTCTGTCAGCTGCCATAATGTTATAGCTGATTGGTGAACGTTGCAGGTTATTTTCAATCAGATCCTTGAGGCCCAAGCCTTTGTGTAGGCATAGCTGTTACAGCTGTCTAAACCCAATGAAATGGTGCTGTCACATCAATAAAAGTGCAATAATTCAGATGATGTTATGTTTTTGACAAAACATGTAGAATGTAAATTCTAATAGATCTGTAACCTCTATCCTATCAAGCCAAAAATGACATATGTGGTTAAGACACCAGAATACCCATATACACAGAAAAATTACAGATATGCAAATTTTACATTTATGGGTAAAAGTACTTCCATTTTTTATCGTATATATAGCCTTAAAGGAGTGATATTAAACCCAAGGGTATATAAATGTTGGTGAATGTAAGTCAAAGGTCAAGATCACCAAACATTTGTTTTCACAATGATAAGAGATAGGGTAAATCAGGTAAAACGTTTGCACAAAACAGTTTGTTGTGCAAAACAACTCATATCACATCAGTCAATCCTTTCTTGGAAAGTTGATTTGCAAATGAGTTTTTATTCAGAATACACATATCTAAAAATGTTGATAGGAAACATTGGTTCGGGAATGCTGAGGTTAGACAAATTTGTGGTTTTGATAAAGGACAAAGTAATATTTTATTCTGCTGACTGAGGATGGCTCATGTCATGACTTAAAAAGCACATCAAATCATTAAAGACTCACTTCACATTGACTTTTCTAAGAGGTTTTGTGCATAGGTTTTCTTGAGAAGGGGAAAATATGCAAGCAGATTCTGAGAGGAAGATTCAAGAGCCCTAAAACAAGCTCTTCTTGACTGTTGGTAAACATTTGATCTCCTGAGTTCAGATGACGGAAACAGATAGTGTGTGTGCATACATCTACATAAAAAGGCACTTATTTAGACTTGAGTGATTTTACCCCAGTTTTAAAGAGTTACTCCAAACATCCTCACAGCATGTATGCACCTCAAAGATAAATGTCAGTAGCTGAAGGAAAAAGATAAAGCTTAAGGAGGCTGCAGACACCAGACTGTTGTCCTTAGTAACCAAAGGTCAAAGCTCCTTTTGACAGCTGTGCACGGTATTGATTCACAGATCCATTGTTTGCTGTGTTGGCTACAGTCTGCATTTACACACCATTTTAGTGAATGTATCTAATGGTAATTAAGACACGGGGAGCTTCGTTCTTTCTACTGTCGGTGTATATTTCAAATGAATGTCCAGAAAAGTACACAAACAGACATGCACACCCAGTAAAGGTAATATGAGAAAGGTATTTCTGCATGGTATCAGGTCCTGGTCCACCAAAAGTCTCTCCATTCATTTTTTTTTCCCAGACATCATTAACACAGGAAGAGGACATTTTGTGGAGCAGTAGGTGCCAATCTGTCGCTCTGTGGAGATCAGCCAGATTCAGCTCATGTTAAGCTGCTGCTGTTGCTGCTCCTCATCTAGCCTCTTATACATCTATCTCATATTCTCTAAGGTGGCATGATTAATTTCTATGTGGTCACTGGATAATGTTCACTTGATATTCTATGGCTTGCTATGTATGTAAGTAGCAATATATATGTAAATTTACAACATCTGCATGTGCATTTCCTTCCAGTGCATTTATTAGATTCTATACCCACAGATACATTTTCAGCCTAAAAGCCCGAGAAAATTACACAGTATACATATGGAAGTAACTACTTAAGCAACTTAAAAATGAATCCAATATGTAAATAGTCCTTTTTTCAGATTGTGATTATGAGATCAAAAACACTATTCTGTCTAAAGTAGAAAAACATGCAGAATAGAAACCTAAAATCATATTAATGAACAACAAGACGAATAGTATCTCTGGTTTAAAACATGTGGAAGCCATAAATATATTCACAGTATTTGCTGTGGTCTATATCTTCTCCTCTTAAGAAAAATATTAATGGCATCAATTTATATGAACCGCAAAAGATTAATCAAGAAGAGCAGAGTACACATTTATCGTTTCAAATGTGTAAATTAATTGTAAAGTGGCATCAATATGGAAGCTTCTGTCTGAATCAGAGCAGAACAAAAATAATCTTGCACCTGGTGCACCTATCTTTCATGCATGGGAAAAAAAAAGGTGTGGGTGGAAGATCAAGTCATCCAATTATTCTAATTTAAATAAGGATGTGTTTCCTTATTTCCTCATTTAAATTATTGTAATGTGAAGAGTTCATCTAATATTTTCAATGGTTGGCTTGTCATTTTAGTGTAATTATTAGTACAATTATTATTAGTTATTATAAGTCTCAATCAGTCCTAAAAAAAACTTAACAGAATTAAACTACTCTGAACAAGTGCAGGAATCAACCTAAAAAAATACTGCCATTCAGGAAAACATTCTTAGACTATTTAAAGGCACAGTTGCAGGACTGAACTGCTATTAGGCTTTCCTAGTGACGATCGGAGCGAATGCAGTTCCCAACAGACAATAATTACATTTACACTGCATTAGGCCATACTGTTGTGACGCTGCTTTTTGCCTTAGAGCACAAAGTGTGTTTGCTGATCTGATGATCTCTAATTAGATTTCTCCACCACTGTGGAAAATGAGCCATCAATTAGAGAGCGGTGATTAGGGGGACCCATTTGATTCCTGTCAAACACCTGCCGCCTTCAGACATACTGGAACATTTCATGTTTGCCTGAGGTGAGGAACAAAGCTGCGTCTTTTTCGCTAAAAATAATAATAATAATTTTTTAAAAAAAACACAGATCTTGGGGATTTTGAGCATTTCCAGAAAAAGAAACTTTTGCAGTAGAAATTGCAGCAGGCTTATGTATACTTAAGTAATCAAAGAATAAGATGAGTGTGTAAAAATATATGTTTTCCATCATATTTTTGATAACATTCTGTAATAGTTTTGCTCACTGTGTGTCATCCTTTCTTCATCATTAGTGTTGTGTGTTTGGTTTCAACACGCCATACAGAGAAGCTGCTGATTGTCATAATTAATGTTTCATACGTTCAATTGGTGAAATACTTTTTCTCAATACTGTAGGTGATTCGTAATGCACCTGTTTTTGTGCAGTTTTCTATACATGAAATAATCATTTATAATTCACGCTGCTTTTACTTTCAGAACCAAATGTTTGTATTCTGTGTTTATCTTCATTTCCAGATTATGGTTGACTTGATTAGCCTCTTATGATAATGCACGTCAAAAAAATATGTCTCTAACGCATGCACGTCCCAATGACAATGCTTTAACAATATATTCCACAGGCACAGCAATCAATATGCAGCCAAGTCAATGTTGCCACTGAGAAAATTTCCCCTGCTTTCCATTTCCAGGTAGGTAAAAATAGCTACATCTTGTTACTAACATATTAGTTTCAGTCTGTGGTGTGAACACGTGCCTATGGGTGTCAGCCACATTTTGTCTGCTAAACTACCGCGCTCCAAGTCAATCTCTCTCAGGGCTAATTAGTCATGCAACAGCTCCTTGTCCAGACACCTCGACCCTTCAACCCCATTTCTCATTTTCCAATCAGCCACTGCCACAAACTGTAATTGCAATGTCAGGCAGCTGACTGTTTCAAGTTCAGACCCACTTTTTTCTCTTTTGCCTGAAACCAGCGAAGACAGCAGTCAAAGATGTCGACATAATGTCACAGAAAACTATATTCCTCCTCTTCAGTTCACACGGCAAAATCCCAATGTAATATCTGACACCACGAGGGAGTTTATTTTTTTCTCTCACATTCACATTTTGACCATGTGCGATTCAAACAGGTCTACTTTGCTTTACAAGCTGCTGCAGGCAATAGTAACAGTGGGTCGCTGTGTGATGAAGAGGACTTACACACAAATACACACACTGGCTGAAGTCTGATCTGCATCTTAATGAAAACACTCAGAGCGTAACTGATATCTAAACACCGCTGCTGCAGTAACGACAAGACATTTGACCTTTTTGTTTAAAGAGCTTGAAACTCAGGGTGTGAGATTTTCAAACATTCACATCACATCCTGAACAGCAGCTGAATCATCGTGTTGTTGGACTGAGATGAACAACATAATGTTACAGACCGAGTCCCGAACAGCAAATGATAGCGTCTACGGACAAAACAGGCACCATGTTGTGTCCGTAGAGATAACACCCAATTTCCTGAGTGTGTCACCATAGAGGTTTGTCCAATTCAGCATCACCACAATCAGAACAGCTTATCGGTGTTATTCAATTTAAAAAATGCCATTCAAAAGCTTAGCAACTTGGGGCTCACACAATTTTTCCATTGCAGATCAAGACACAGCTGGCTCATCTGTCGTCTGCAGATTAGTGGGACTATTCCCATCGCAACTCTGGTATGGCTGCAGCCAGAAGCTCACTTGTGAATACATCAGAGATGGACAAAAATCATCTTATCTCACAATCACACATTTGGACCAAAGGACATTTGAGGGCATCTACATAGAGAGGCATTTTGGAAGAGTCTACTTCTTGAGTTGATCGCTTCTCCCACTCAAGTTTAGGATGCAGTGTCCCGTTTGCCATAAGCTGATAAATTACTGGTGCCACAACAACCCCTTTAGGTGTCCTTGGAAGGCTTTAAGGTGTCTGGATTTTTTTTTGGAGGAAACACATTTCTGATGAGTTTGGCTTAGATGTTTCAATAAAATTGGAAGCAGTCACATATGCATTTTAACATATGTCCCACAAACTTCCCGTTGAGAAGATATACGTCACATGTGGAACTCCTCGGCTGAAAGGAATCACTTCCTTGCAAAACATTGTCATGATTAGATGTTAGTCGATGTAACCGACCATGAATTTTTTAAGTTGACAGGTTTTTGTTTTGTTTTTGTTTTTTTTATTGAACAGCTTTTTATTTTTGCCTACAGCACCTGGGGAAGCATTGGCACCTCCAGTACCTCAGACAGACACAGAGAGAGAGAGAGAGAAAGAGAGAGAGGGAGAGCGAGAGAGAGAGAGAGACCCCCATCTTTAGTTTCATTCCCCCATTCTGGTCTGTGAATATGTGTGCAGACATTCATCCCCCTTCTGTGCAAAGCCGTTCATCCTCTCCCTGCTCTAATCCGTGGATCCCTGTGCACCCGTTCACCCCCCCCTTATGTAGAAAACATCCTCATTTGTAATTGTTTTTTGTTTTTGTAATATTTAAATGATTTACATTGTTTACATTGACATGGCACAGGTGACAGTTTATGTTTTGGCTTTTGAGTTGTATTTCAAATAAAATGGATACAACAAAATAACAAGTACTTGATTTATTTTTATAATTCATCATTTAGTTTAGTCAACTAAAAAATTTGTGAAAAAGATTAATCGTTAGAATATTGGTCATTGGTGGCAGCATTACTACTCTGGGTTCATGCTGCAAAGTCCATCAACGCACAAATAGCAACACAGAAACAGAAAGAAGAATACAGGGGGAAAAAAGGCAGAGAGGAGTTAGATTTATCAGTATCAGTCTTTAAGCATTTACAACGCACCTCATGAGACAATATTCTCACATTCTAATCATACAATTTGACTTTGTTGTATTTTTTTTCTGCCACATGAGATTAAGCAAACATTTCGCTGTGTAAATGACCAGTGTAAACACATTGAATGTCAGCTGTGGATAATGGATCGCAAGTTCAAGGGAACTGTAAATTAGCATAATTAACCTATACCATATAATTAACCTTATACCATATAAAGCGTCATGTCCTGCCATATAAGATTTCATTTACATAAATGTGACCAGAGAGAAAGATGAAAGATTTCATGCCACATTTCTGCAGCTATAACTGAACATACAAGGAAGCAACACAAAGTCGTGTCTGCTGGCGATACAGTTACTGAAATGATAAAATAAATAGATGTAAGCTTACATGTATCAGTAAGAGGTCATCAGCAGTAATGTGAATCTGACAAAAAAATTATGTTCGAAACATGAAAATAAAAAAAATCTGTCTGAAACAAGCATCATGACAAGAGCAGGAGAAAAAAAAAGTAATGTGTTGTTCATTACAGTCCAGATGTTATTTTTGTTTTGTTACAGCCCATGATTTGTTTCTGTTGTTGATCTTTTTTTCTTTTTTTTTTAAAAAATCAAATTGTTGCGAAAAACAAGTTATTTGTGAGGGTCTGAATATCTCAGAAAATTTCTTAGAAATTAAGAATAGAAAAGTATGGGGAAAATGGTTGAATGCAACAAATGATCTTAAAACAATCATTAATATATAGGTTTAAAGGGGACATATCCTGCTCATTTTCCACAAGTTAAAGTTCCCTGGTGTGTCAGTGATCTGTCTGTCACATGTTTTGGTCAAAATACCACATTAATGAAGATATACAGCAGCCTCTTCAAGCCCTTCTTTAAACACTTGGTTTTAGTGCCTCATGCTTTCATGCAAATTAACCACAGCTGACTCCACCCCTCTCTTCCGTGTGAGCCCGAGAGGAGGAGAAAGAAATGAAATGTGAAAAAGTTGAGACAGAGAAAAAGAGACAAAGACACTGATGTAATAAAAACAACAGGAGAGATTCAAAGTGGATCTAGTGTTGAGTTTTACAGCTGCAGTTGCTTCAGGTCCTGCTCCATTAACTGCCCTGGTTTGCTTTCGATCCAGTTTGTCTGGACCTGGGTGGGCCACATTAACCACGTCACCATGGTTGCGGTGCCACCCATGGATCGGGTCAGATGCACAGTGACTCAGGCTCAGACCCCAATCCACCGGACCCATACACTGTAAATTTTGCAGTGTTAATTTGGAGACAATGGGACCAAATACACTCTAGAAGAAATTAAATAAACTCTCTAAGTGTTGATTTAACACTGCAAAATTTACTGTGTACCGAGGCTACCAACAGAGAATAACTGCCGATCTCAGAGTCTGAACAGAGGTTGCTGTGACCAGTAGGTGGGGTTAGCTGAGCTGGTGGGGTGGGGTATTCAAATGAATCTATGCATGTGATGTACAAAACATAGAAAATCCAAAAGGGAGCATTTTCGTCCCCCTCCAATAAGAAATGGAACAAGAGAAATGAAGAGTGGGTGTTTTTTTTTCTTTTCATAATTTATGGGTGTCCTGACACAAAGATTAAAAAAAGTCACATTACAAAAGTGCATTTTGCATTATATGTCCCCTTTAAAATAAAACTGTGTACCACATTATGAGACAGTCTGACTTGACTATTTCAAGTTGTACAAATAGCTTCCAACCACAATTTCCATTATCATAATACTCAGCTGCTGAGGACTGAAGATGACCTGTGTTTTAAGTGGAAACGATTTAATTCAAGTATGACAGATACACAACATGAAGTGAGACTATCACTGAAACAAAACCTTCATGTTTGATTTTAGAGAGTAGGACATTTTACTATCATTAAAATGCAAACATGTCCCCAAACTTCGGTAAAAAGAAAGACTGAAGGAAAGACCTGGAAACATCATCAAATCTATAATTACATTTAATGATTTAGGTTCACTGCTCTGTCTTTACCACATCAAAATTATTTTATCTGTACAAACTGAGGTAGTGACTTAGTAAAAGCCCTCAGAAGTGGTATTTCCACACCATATTAGAAACTTTATCCTGGGGGACACAGTTAAGACAGTGGAGGTTGTTATATTGCCCTGGTAATAACCCGAAACTTATTACATTCAAATAAGAGTTACTGTACCATACAAAAATGAGGAGTCCATGCTCTCCCAAGTGTTGTTCTTGGCTGGCATTATCTCCCACATCAAAAGCTCTGCTCCTTTAAGTGAGCACTTTACAAGACGTGTCCTGATTGACAGTAATGCATGAACAAAGAGTTCCATGTGGTTTTACTATGGACTTTATAAAAACATTGCTTGTTAAATAGTTATTTCATCTGCTTGTGTAAAAAAGAAACAAGGATCATGCACAGATGTATTAACCAAATGTGGGAAAATGTCCCTCTTTATCAAGTTTAAAGAAAGTCTGGACTATCAAGTTTCAATTCAAGTTGCAAGATGAGACCACTAGGCCTGAAGTCATGTTCAAGTCCTAAACATTTTTGCACCCATTGTGCTTTAAGTCCTAACAAAAGTTATCTCAAATTAATGCCATTTTAGATGTCTAAATGGTTCAGTATGTACCTTTGGGGGTATTTAGGTGGATCCAGTTACAGAAAATAAGTGTAACTGTATGTTCAGTTATATTTTCAGGAGTATATATTCACTTCTGTGTATCCAAAATCAAATTAAAATAAAGGCATTTACTATGTTTAAGTGTCAACCAGTGTTAATGTCATCTTAACCACAAAGCCCATAATGGAAAAAATTTGAACAAAGCTGTTTACATCAAGAAGTGAGTATTCAGTTGGTTGCAGTCTGTATCTGTACCACGAGAGGACATTAAATATTACACAGGCTGAATTTTTAGTATAATCTACCTGTTTTATTTAATTTAACTTGTGTCGACTAATTGCAGGTCTGTTTTTTTTTTTTTTGCATTTCACCTATATGGTAAAAAGATCACCAGTGACCATTAGATACTGTTTCTACTCTAGTTTCAAGTGAGCAAAAGTAATATTAAATGTGGTCACTGCAGAATGTTAGATGATGGAGCAACACAAGCCTAAGTTGAGTTAAGTTCAGTTTCTCTGTAAATGATGATCTTTTCATCTGTGATAAAAACATAATCTAAACTACATTAATTTGAAGGTGGCTCAGATGTTAATTTACCTTTCCTCCTAACCCCAACCCTTAAACAAGTTTGGTGGAAGCTACAAAACCGAAGTTACAACTGGAGTTCTTGACCTTTAGCATAAATGTGTTCAATATGAAACTGACTGTTGTCTGACATGCAGCAATAACTGTATTGATTAGTACTTTCAATTAACCATATTGGTCAGTCCACATCTTAGTTATTAGAATACTACAACAGGTAAACAAAAAATGGTACACATCAAAACATAGCCATCCCCCAAGTAGAACTAACCAATCAAGGAAGGCTCAAAAAGCACCTCTGTGGATATATATAAGGAAAACATTTTCACACCTTAGTACAGAAGTGTCAAACATGCGGCCCGGGGGCCAAATTCGGCCCTCTACAGGGTCCAGTCTGACCCCTGGGATGAATTTGTGAAATGTAAAAATGACACTGAAGATATAAATCATTTAATTTCAGGTTCCACATTCAGACCAATTTAATCTGAAGTGGGTCAGATCAGTAAAATACTATCATAATAATGTATTAATACTCACAACTCCAAATGTTTCGCTTTATAAATGTAAAAATGTTCATGTGATTATGTTGTATTTACACCAAAATGATCATTTCACACAAATATGGACATTTTTTAAATGTCTGAATGGCAGGTTTATCAATATTTTAAATGTTTTATGTATGTTTTGTTGATCTTTAAATTGTCATTTTCATGTGTCAATGATAAAGTGATATATATATAGTTTTCTTAACAAATTTCAATTCGTTCATGTTATTCACATTGTTTTAAAGGACGTAAACATTTTTTTATGACATAACTTTCCCTTTTTCATTCTAAAACATAATGGAAAGTTTGGGGTTGATATAATTTTTATAATATGCTATTATTTCACTGGTTCAGTCCTCTGCAGATCAAATTTGGTTTAATGTGGCCCCTGAACTAAATGAGTTTGACACCCCCTGCCTTAGTATGTAAAAGCACACCGTCACAGCCACTGAAAACTAGCATTACATTTTCACAAGCAGAAATAGTAATAATTCAAGCCGTAGAGCTTGAGTGCTGAGTTTGTCTGGACTTATTTTAGGCACAGAACAGGTTTTTGGTGGATTTCAGCGGTCAAAGATTGCTCTTTAAGAAGAAGTAAGAATCAAAATACATTTAATCTTCCACGCTGAGTGTCACTGCTTCCTAAAATACACCCACAGAGCTGTTGAACACCTTCTGCCTCCTTGTTTGTGGCTGGCATCAGAAAACAAACTCACCACTGCTGCGACTCTTTCGGTTAGCCTTCCCCCCCGTCAGCAGCATCTTCAAGCTGTTCCTAAACATGACTGCAGCAGATGCCTGGGACTAGACTACAGAAGAATCTGTTGAGGAGAAAAAGACAATACATAATACTGTAATTATTACAATATGACCAAATGTCTACAGCACTCATTATACACTTGGCACAAATATCAGAAAAGGAAAAAAAAACAATGGTAGACTGTCAGAAAACTGAGCTAGAATAAGACGCTACAAGGCACAGGTTTGATTAGGTTAAGACAAACCCCCCCACCATCCACCCCCACCACATAAACATATCTCGAGTGCGAGCTCTCATACGGCAGCAGATGTTGTCCATTAGATGGGAGTGACTCAGTAAAGCCCCACAGACAGTCTCCAGCTGAGAAGTCTGTTATGGACCCAAACAATAAAAAGGAGGACATGGAAAAGCTCTTGAACCCCCCCTCCCCTCCCCCTCCCCCTCCCCCTCCCCCTCCCCCACAATCCCCTCTACCCAACAATGCCCAAGTTTAAATGTTTTTAACAATCCCCTACTGACCTTGAGAAGAGGTCTAAGAGGCTTCCAGGATCATAACAGAACTAACACACACTGGGGATAACAATGAGGCCATGCATGATATTATTAAGAGCCATTTACAATCCAAACCCCATCCATGGCTTTCAGTATATTGAGTCCATACTCATATATATATATATATATATATATATATATATATATATATATATATATATATATATATATATATATATATATATATATATATATATATATATATATATATATATATGTGATATATTTCTCTTCAAATATAACAGGAACAAATGACAGAATTCTTACCAAGAGAAATAAGACACAGCCTGATCAAAAAAAAAAATCCCCACCTGGATTTAATGAAGCAATTAAGTAAAAGTGTCCTGTTGGATAATTACTACAATGATTAATATGTTTCAGCTGCAACAACTTACTTAACCACAACTGAAGCAGTGGGTATCTGATTTCTATAAAAACCATGACAGAAGACATGTTGAAAGAAAGAAAGAAAGAAAGAAAGAAAGAAAGAAAGAAACTTTGAGCACAAGTTAAAACCTGTCAGGCACATTATTGAATCCCAGAAGGATAGCGGTGAATCATCATCTTCAAAGAATAAATGCAGTTGGAAAAAAACAATTTAAACAATATATCTCTTGGATATATTTAATAACAAAAGTAAGAACATTTTCACACCCACAATATGTGTGAGAGAGAGTGCCAGAAATAACTGTATAACCTTAAAAAAAAGCCACATATCAGTGAACCAGGCTAATTAGAAAAAAAGGCTTCAATTTGATGAGGACCATAAAGACTGGACTGTGGAGTGATGAGTGTGAAGAAAAATGGATGAAGTGATTACCCATCATGCCTAGTGCCTATAGTGCAAGTCGGTGAGGGCAGTGGTATGATATGGGGTTGCTTCATTTGCCCAGGTCTATGTAGGATCACCAGTGATATGTGTCCAACAAATTAAGTCAGCTGAAAGAACTAAATAACTAGGATACATTGACACAAGCTGTAAACCAGTGGTTCAAGGATCATGAAATGTCATTTTCACACATGGATTGGACACCAAAGTCCAGATCTGAATCCCTTTGAGACTATGAGATCTGCCTTAGAAGACTTTAGTCAAAGCTCTAGCTCACTCATCATGCATTTTTTGATAGAACTTAGCAAAAAATTAATGCAACTATGGACAGAAATAAATGTTATGACACTGCATAAAGCTTACTGCAACAATACTATGAAAAATAAGTGCCATTATTAAAGAAAAAGACAGCCTAATAAAGCACAAACTTTTTATTTTGTATTTTTTAGTATTGTGGTTTTAACTCCAGTTCAGCCTTAAACTGAAACTTGAAAGGCACAAGAAACGTTGTGTTGTTGAACTACAATATAATTATGCAGTTTGACCAGTTAACCCCAGAGGAGCCTATTGTTAAAGTGCTTGATTTAACCATTTAAACTGATGTGGAAATTAGTAAAACACATAACACTAAAACCAAGAAGCAGTTACCATTGAGTTTTGGCAAAGTTATTCAGTTATTTCATGAAAAAGTAGGAAATCTGAAGGAGAGGGCAATTTTAACAAGAGCAAATTATACGAGAGTGTAATTAGGGGGAACTGCTGGAGCCAACGACAAACTCATGTCAAATCACCTCAGCAGACATTATTCAAGCTGTGATTGCTTGTTTGGAAAAGCAAAAGTGGCAAGACTCCGATCATTTTTCTATTAATGACCATGATTATATGGATTTTCATTTCTGCACATTTTTAGGAGAGTGGAGGCAGGCACTATGTGAACGCAGAATAAATACTTTTTAATACAGCCTTAAAAAAAAACAGCGCTTTAAATACATTACAATAATTGGCATGCAATGTTAAATAAAGTACATTCAGTATTATTAAGAGTGCACGGTGAATTACTATTTAATTAACCACCTTTCTGAAATGAAATGACCATATGCCACATTTGCTACTGACTAAGCAACTGCTGGATGGTTATCGGCAAGATGGTGTTTGATGGGTTTGTGCACCTAATAATGTTTTGGACAGCAGGTTCCATTTCTCTTCCCATCCAATAACTGTGTCAGAAATGATCACAAGCACAAGCCCAGATCAAGGCCAATGCAAATGAGGGCTCTGACACTAGCTCTTGATGTAAGATCAGAACAAACACTTCAGCTACTGTAAAAGGGGCCATATTTCTGCTCCCCATGAAGTCATTGTGAATGTTTCTTAACTGCAATGATTTAGAGGGATCATGGATAATAAATATTTTTGACCTTATTTGTCGAGCAGTGCAGTGTCACCGCGCTGTTATGGCAGGTTCCCTTCTAAATAAAAGATGAGGTCTGATGAAGCTCTGTAAAGAATGGCTGACATATTTCTTTGTGAGGTTTGGCCCAGACCCTGAAGCAACTACACTCTAGTGGAGTGGAAAGAACCTTAAAATGACACAAGGGACTGAAATAGTTTTTTTTTTTTAATTCCTACAATTTTCTGTGTAATAATAATTCACTGATGTGAGGAACATATATATCCACATGAATGTGATGTTAGTCCATAAATATGTGCTGAATTGAATAAGAAAAGAGCAGGCACATAAATCATAGTATCATCATAGCAATGTGCTTTTTATTATCATAATTATTTTATTATATTTCATTTGTTGAAACAATTTTCTTTACATAACTGATGATTTATATTAGCCTATTTTTGTTATTTCTGACTATTTTTCTTGATTTTTCTTTGGAGTAATGTGCTATGTCGATCTTCAGTTTGTAGTCAGCCCCAAGTGGTTCTTTTAGCGGTGGGTAAGAATTAGTTAGCAGCTTAATCACAGTAATCACTGTAGCTGCTTGATGATACAGTGACACAGCTGAGCCTGACACCTAACAGACGAATAGATAAAAAGCATGAGTCACTTCAAAAGCACCAGTGGAGTTTCAAGGTGGCTCTAAAGTACGTCATATAAATCGCCGGTATAAGTCATACTGTGACCTGACAGGAAAACCACTGGTGGTGATAACGGTATCAGGTTGATTTTGTTCAACTTTTCACCTTTTTCTACTTTTGTGAAGAAATGGTGCAGTGTGTTAAATGAACACATCGATAAAGAGGTACTGCGTTCTCATGTCGCACCACGCAAGCTCTTCCCTCCGTTTGTGATCCATTGATTGGTATAAATTATATGCATTCTATGTAGACACTGGTGAGAGAGTGTGAGGTGATTACTGGGTCAGATCCATTGGCATGCAGAGGGCATCTACACATGTCCTTATGAACCCAATGCAAGTCACCGCATCTTCACCTCAGCAAAAAAATATGAAGAGGGAACAGCTTATTATGTCTGGTCTGGTTAACCTACAGGCCAGAAGGCATTCTATGATTATAATACTAAATCAAAATCTTAAAAAGCCTCATGGCAGTAAGTACCTCCTGCATCCCCTTAGTGATGCTGAAAGAACTAGATGAAGGATGAAGCCCAGGATTTCACAGCGTGGCCCGATAAATCAGTTTCCATATGCATGACAGTGGGCTAACCAGGCAAGGCTATAGCAGTTTACTAACTGCCAGAGCAGAAAATGGGGAGAGATATTGCAGTCTGTTTCTAGAGGAGGCAATCAATGTATCAAATCTAAGAGAACAGGATACTGAGTAGGAAGTAAGTACACACATACAGACTCACAGGTCACCAGGGAGAGACAAGCACTCACACAAAAATGTACCCGTGAACACGTATACACAGCTGAGGCAATGCTTCATCTGAGGGTGTAAGCATACACATCTCTCATTCCCACTCTTTCTGACCCTGTGTACCGGCCTTTGTGAAGGGAAGCCAAGACGCAGCATGCTCTCACAGTTAATGTGCGTAAGCGGATGCAGCCCATCTCAGGCTCTTCCACAGCTTGAGCCTAATGCTCCTTCAGTGAGTTAAAACTCACTTAAAGGCGCATACAGTACAGTAGCCCTTGGACCATGAGGCACTTTCATTTGCTCTGGTCATCCAGAGATTCACCCTTGTTTGTTCTGATGAAAAATAAAACAGACACAATCTGATTCATTTGTCCACATGACTCACAACAAAATAGGCCCTTAAAATCCTTTTGAGCCACCTGTGCAAAAGGCTTAAAACGGCATTACTCGCTTGTATCATTAAATATGTAGGTTTAGCTGTAAGCCTTGCTTCTAAGAATTGTATCCTTGTGATATAATGTGGGCCAACCAGGGTTACAGTAATGTAAGTATTATAGTATTAGTCTCATTATAGTAAAACACAGATTCACAAATTCCAAATTCAATATAGAATGAATCATGATAGTAATGTTTACACCACAGACTGTATTTATTTAAGTTCATTGGACAGGGTATCCATGATATCACCGATATGGTTTTGAGATGCTGTTGGCAGGGGGTAGTTTGTGATTCAGTCATCGCCATATTGACTTTCTGGAGCATAGAGTGATTACATTTTGATATAACAGTACTATGGGAGCCTCAGGTGTCAGAGCTGAGCTCATGCTATATACTAGTTTACTGACTATAGAATGGTAAACATGAATTGTGTTACTAAGTAATTTTACAGTCTTGGCAGTGGAAGCTATTAACAAAAACTATGGATAAACTGTCTGAAAAAAAAAATTTATTTCATTAAAACGTACAATAGACCACCATATTACTTATTGATCATTGTAAGCCAATGAGAGCCAGGAGCTTTTTTGGAGACAACCCCTGAAGATATCAGTGGTATTACAAATTTAAGATATTTCTTCATTGCTTCCCTTTTGAGGCCAATTCTCTGCCTCGTCATATTCATATACTGATAATAATAATACACAACTGATGTAGGCCGTATACATTATGTCAGTATTTCCCAACCTTTTTGAGCCACGGCACATATTTTACATTAGAAAAATCACAAGGCACACCAGCAATGAATTGAAATACAATGCAAATTTACTCTCTCTGTACTTATTCAGTATGAAACCTGGGCCTGTTTAGTTAAAAAACAAAGCTGATATTCTTTGAAGACAGACAGACAGACAGACAAATCTTTCTCAACAGCTCAGAGTGGATCAGTGGTGTGTGCTGTTGTATGGATCCATAATTATAATATTCACTTATAGTACCAATAAGGTGAAATAGGATAATTTTCCATGGCCCACCTGATGATTTCTCACGTCACACTGGTTGGGAAACACTGCATTATGTACATACTGTATAGGGTGAAAACCAATTTTGTTAACATTGACACATTTATATATTGGAACAATTGTCACTACTTAAGTCATTCACATTTAAACAATGTATACAGTGAACGTTAACCTAAAGAGAGTCCCAAAGTAGTAGTAGTAGTAATAATAATAATAATAATAATAATAATAATAATAATATATGTGGTGGTGTCGCAGTTGACATAAAACTGTATACTGTACATCTGGGATAACATTTTTCTATGTATCTTGGTGCAGAGCATCTATATTTTTAACATATTGTGGCTTGCAGTAGGTGTGGCTGTCCCCCCATGAGTCCCAAGCAGACTGAAAGGAACAGCCGTGACCCTCCATTAATTACAAAAGCTTATTTACAAATCAATAAAGTATCCTTTAATGGGGCTAGGCATGGCAAAGGCCAGAGTTACAGGACATCCAATAGGATTAATCTCATGTTACTCCTAGACTCCAAATTAAAACTCATTTGAGAGGAAACTACAGAGACGCAGTTATAGAATTAAAGAGGACAAACACTTTCCCAAGGGATTACTTTTACTGTGATTACTTAGTGCATGTATTTAACCCCTTGATGCTATTGACAATACATTTGCAACATACTGTTTTCATCCTAGAAACAGCCAAGATAGATAAAAATAGCTGGTGTTAGTCAGGACACTGAAAATAATATGGCACAAATTAAATAATTTCCATGCCTGAGACCAAAACATGTGGGAGGGGGTTTACCTTTATAGCCATTCCCAAAACTCAATTTTATGTGCTCTAGTCAAATTAACAATCTTCACTTAATTTAGCATCTACTTGGAAAAAAAAAAACCACATTGTTAATTTTTGTATTTACTTGTATGTACTTTCTGGTGGTAAGCTACTCAGAAAGTAGAGGGATATTTGTAGATAAAGGAAATTTTACTTTTTTACTTGCCAATTATGCAATGCTGCACACAATTTTTTAAAGAGGTCACTGTGATTTTAGCAGTATAAATGCTATAAATGATAAAATGAGTAATTGGGACACAGCCAAGTAAGAATACAAACATTTAGCTTTTGGAGAATAACAAATTCTGAGAAAAACACAATTCCTGGAGCAATTAGTGGGGAACCATGATTGTCAGACAAATAGGGAAAGTGAACAAAAAGCATAGTTGCCCAATCTAGAAAGTATAATTGCAGCGGAGTCATTTGTAATCCGTCGTTTCTCCATTTTCTTCTGTTCACTGTGTTGTACCTGTGAGAAATAGTGATTTAAGGGTGGTGAGATGGCGTGATAAGCAGACCTGTTCATTCCACCTAATTATATTGCAGAGATACATTTTAAAATACAGTAGACAGATTATATTCATACACATATAAAAGCAGTCTAGTGGGAGGATGGTTCAGTGAGAGCCTCCTCCCTCTTCTTGCCAACAGCAGACACCCTGCAGCATCAGACAGGGATAAATCATGCTCCCATCTCCAGTTTGAGGATGGCCAGGGGAGCAGAGTTCCATAAATCACACTGATATCAATAAAGGGAAGTGTCAGGGCCCGGCTCACAAGGTGAGAGCTGCACAGGGCGATGCAGAAACCACTTAAGGTTGCTGGTAACAAAGTTTCATTCCTGCCCTGCTGAAGATTATTTATTAATCTAGATTAATGCTCTTGCACTCATTGCTGTGCAGGGGAAGGTGATGATATCAGTATCAAGATGGACCATACAAGGGCATGATCAGTCAAAGATGGGACAGTTTGGTCAAGACTACTCTCAAACAGCTTCTCACCATTTTTTTATTACATGGAACATGGAGTAACATTTCAATACCACCTTAACATGCCTTGCATATCTTTTACTGGCAATACATTTGGGAATGTTCCATCCTGGTTCAACTATCATGTCATGGTTGCAGAGCCCACTGGGCGGTTGAGTCAGATAGAGTTTGAATCATCTTTCCACCACAAACAAAGGTTAGACTGATCACCTCATCTCAAGGGTCATGTTGTAGTTGTGTTGGTTTTGCACATAAAATGCACCAAGAGACTAAATTAATTAGTTTTTGGTTCAAACAGACTGTGGCTGCTGTTATGCAAACAACCTGTGAAAGCCAGAAATGACATGATTATTTTTTTCTATTGTTTCCCCAAAGCTTAGTCATGCGCTTATTCATCCAGTAATCATTAACATAGAAATGTCATGTCTCGAGAGAGATATATAAGACCTTACTGTTCCTATAAATAATAGAATTAAATAGAATAGAATAAAATAGATGCGTATTATCACAGTCAAAGAAGCAATGACAATTTGTTTATCAGCTCTGTTCTGTTTAGCAGAAAGAAAAAAAAACAATTAGTGCAAAAAGGATTGTAGAAAATATCAAATATAAATTACTGAAAAATGTGAAGAATGCTTAAAACTACCAGCTTCTTTATTGTCATTGTACACATACAATGAAATTGAAAAGTGTATTCATCCTAGGTGTCATAAAAACTGTAAACTGTAAATAAAAGAGTGTTGAACCTAAAATATAAAAGAAAAAGTCTGATGACATAATTAGCTTAAAAAAAACTGCATAAAAAGTGCCACTAGAAGTATAAAAGATACAGAAAACATTATCATATCTCCTGGACAACATTCAGCATTCAACACAAAAGGTTCAAAATTAAAATTTGAAATATAAATTCAAATGTACACTTTTGCGAGGCATTGATCTTGGTTATCCATAAGAATCTTAAAGTTGCAATGCCACTCACGTCCACTTGGGTTGGATCAAAGAAGCTCTGGCTCCCACAATGAACGTCTCTCCACATTTTTCCACAGTGACAGACAGTCCATTGCGGTTGTGGATAATGGAATACTCTAACATGACTGTAAAACCAGACCTTGTTGCACAGTGCTTAATGAAGTTTAAGTTTTCAACAGGCTTTCAGTTACAATCACCTCCCCTCTGACTTCAACCTTCTCCGCCTCTTTTTTTTCCCCCCACATATATTCAGTTCAGAATCCAAAAACCAAAATCACAAACTGCTGGTTTCAAAATAGCAACTCACTAACCAATGGGTGATGTCGCAGTTAGTCCTTAATCAAATCCTGTGCAGTCTATGCAGTCACTTCTCCACCAATGACAAAACTGCTTAAATTAAACTTCTAAATTTAACATTTGAACATCTGCAAATGGCACATGTACAGGGCGTTTCACCTATAGAATTTATTTATTTAAGCCACTGTTACAGAACCAGGGTGAACACATTGCGGATCATGCCAAGTATATTGTCCTTATAGTCTATACTGCTCATGAATGGTTTAATGCATTTCTACTACAGCCCACATAAAGCAAAATGATTTATTATATGTTTTAGTTGTATCATATCCCTATGGGGAAACAAAAATCCTCCTACACAGGCCAATTGGCATGGAGTTTCATTACCAAATCTATGCCCAGTTTAAACCATCTTGGACCTCTCTCACGCTCTTGTTTAAATTTATTCAAAGGAAGCAACTGAAATAGCATGTCAACCTTTATCACACTCAAAGAAAGCCAAATGTAAGAGAACATAATTCAGTGCCCTGTTTGTTTTAAAGGGTGTCTGCAAAAGACCATATAATTGGATGAAATACGGTGAGCTGTGAAGGCAGGTGTAGAAAATTCCCCTTGCAAGAAAAGACAGGAAATAAATAATCTAAAATTGAAAAAACAAAAACAAAAAAACACCTTATTTATTTTGTCAGAGCAGTACCACATCATTGTGTGAAACTTTCTACACTGCACGTCCCAACTATAATCTGTTCCAGAGTGGACTTTAAAAAATGTTAGACAGTGCAAGAGTTGGCTTTTGTCACAGATTAATGAAAACCCATTTTTCCTACAAACATCAAAATGACAACAACGGAAGATTTTCCATTTTAAAATGTTATGAATATGCTTATTGCTCTCCTGCTGATAGCAATGTAATGTGAAGGAATACCAAATACTGTGCACATAATAGTCAGAGAAAAATAACAGTAGTGTTAAAATGTTGCAAAGAGTTTATTATTATAATGGGATTAAAAATAAGGTAACATATCTCAAAATCTTACTCCTGGTCTATAAAGCAAATACATCTTAGACATGCTAGTTCCCTATGCAGCATCCAGAGCCCTGAAATCATCGGGGACAGGTTTACTGTGCGTTCCCAAAATCAGAACCAAACAAAGTGAAGCATCATTCAGTTCTTAAATTCTTAATGGACTTTTAAATCTTTTTATGTCTCTTATATTCATTGCATTTTAATGCATTTGAATCATGTTTTTCATTGTAACTCTCTTATATCTTTTATGTAAAGCACCTTGAATAGGATCCTGCTGGAGACAATGTGGAACACCTATGACCAAGCACTTTCATGTTTTCTGGACATGTCCAAAAATCCAGGCTTTTTGGAAAAGATGTGAATGCTGAAATAAATAAAAATAATAGGGGTGGGTTTGGATTTTTCCTTTGTTAATTTATACCTAGGTAAAATACCAGAAAGAATTCAACATAAAGATAAATATTTACTGAAGATCTTGTTGGCAAGTAGCAGGAAGGCCATAACTAGAAAATGGTTGCAAGCAGATCCCCCAACTCTGGATCAATGGCGTGGAATTATTAAAGAAATTAACTGTCTGGAGAGACTCACATTTGCCATGGGACTTTGGCAGTGAACATTGGGTGAAGTGGATTGTGTATGCACCTTGGACATGCAGTGATGTAAATGTAAATGTAAGCATCCATGATGATTCCATGTTTTGTATGTTCTTTTTGTCTCGTCTTGTCTCGTTTTTTTGTTGTTTTTTTTTGGGGGGGGGTGTTTTTGTCCTTTTTAATTGCTTTTTGCCTTTTTTTATTTTGATGTTCTTTATGAAAAAACAAGAATAAATTTTTTTTAAAGCACCTTGTACATGAAAAAAAAGACCAAAAAAAATAAAAAAATAAATATATATATATACACACATTTGCCTTGCCTTGTAAACATCTAGCAGAGCATATATGCATATTCTGGTATATTCCTATATCATAGCAACTAACCTAAAATTGCCTATGAAACAGAACTATATTGCAAGACACTGACTTATAATCCCTGTAGTATGATACATTCTTGTCAACACAGGGAATAGACACTTTTGAGATGGTACATAGCTGATGTTGACCATGAACTACATCATTCATGGTCAACACACAGCCTGAGAGAGCTGGTTTTAAACAAACACTCAAACTAGATGACAATGTTCAATGATAAACACTGTGAAATATCATATTTACATAAGGAGATTCGTGGTTACATTAATCCTGCCAACTGCATCTCACAGTTTCCCCTCCACTTCCTGTCTTCATTCAGTCTCTCCAAATGAGACCTCACTGCTACACCTGCTGGCCATTTGGATGTGCTGCTCTATCAGACAGACAAAACCGAGCACAGGTGCCAGGAGTTATATTAATAAAATGATAATTCTACACCTAATACAATCAGCCTTTCATTTGCTTTGCTGACAAATGATACTAACATGCCCATCATCTAGGAGATAGAACCCACATAAAAAAATTACTTTTGCATTAATTGCCTGAGAGTCCCATTTGTATGCCTCCAGTACGATTTTTCCTGTTCAAACAAATAGACCATGCCTTCAGGAGGAAGAATGGTTCACTGTTTGACAGGCAGCTTAAAGGGGAAAATAGAGTCATGACACGAGAAGGGAAGGTCATTCGGCAGAAGGCTGCTAACGGCAGGTAATCAACATTGGCAGAGGTGCACATTTGCATTGAGATGGAGCCATTTAAAAATCAGCCTGTGGCTCTTGTCGAGGCAGGCACTGAAATTAATTCGCGGAATTAAATATGCTCACATCTTGTAGTTTCACCCTTTTCTCTCTTGCTCCTCATTTTCCTGTCAGGCTTTGATCTTTCTGTCCAGTTTGAGTGGCATCTGATAAATGAAGCCGGTCTCAGATATTATTCACTGCTTCAGTAAATTCAATGAAGATGCAGAAATGTGAAGAAACAACTATATCAGGCTTTTAAATGCCTTTAAAATAGGTTATAATTCATTAGATATAGTTTGTTGATCACCATCAAATAATTAATCACCAAACTTTACAATTAATGAATAAACCATGAAAAAGTCTGAGAGGTGTGACTATTTTTTTTTTAAAGGAAATTAGAACATAAAATGGCTGTGATAACATCTCAAAATGCCCCCACACATCTTGGCTTGGCTCAGCTGTCAAATGAAGCTACTGCCAGCCTTGAGCAGGTTTCACACAAACATTTAACCGCCACTCCCTCCTCTTGCATTGTCAGTTGCACATCTTTCTGCCTGACATAACAAGCCCGCAGACGATACCCAAATGGCTTGATTGGACCACTTCGAAAGATGCAACAAAAGACAAATGAGCTTAAGCACGTACCTTCTTCTGCTTTATATCTGTGAGTTCATTTCAGTTAAACTCATTCACTTAAAATGCTTGACCATACGTCATTCAGTAGAAGGCCTGTGGGGGGCTTGTAGCAACTTTGTATCTCTGAACGGCAGAGACAGATAGAGCGTTAGACTTCCTTGCCTTGGGCTATTGTGTATCAAGTGCAGCAGAGTGCTTGATAGGCTTAGCATGGTTTCCAAATGGAGTAAAGCCATGGGGAAGTCTTTAGTTATTTTCTTCTATGAATTAAGTTCTAGGAGTCCTCCTCTCAAATAAAGTTTAACTTAAAACCTCAGTAAGTAAAATTTAAGAGGATCTAATTGTAGAAATTAAATACAATATTCATAACTGTGTTTTCCGATATTAGTAACTATAACTAAATATTTTATATATTAGTTTTTATTATGTTCTAAGTCAATTTTATCATCACAGGAGGTAAATCTCCTCTACAAGCGGCCATATTGCATCACCATTATTCCTACAGCAGCCCTGAAAGACAGTTTTTCATTTTTATGTGCTATAGCAGATAGTATACAGTACTGATGTGCTTCACTATGGTCTACTGTTTTTATCTGTTGACCAAAACCAAACCTTAACACACATATTATCTCTAGAGTGATTGTTTTGTACTTTTTTTCGCATATTTAACAGCCACCGTTGTAGGACAGTAAGGTGAACTGGCCACAATATCACACACTAAACCTTGAATGAATGCAATATCAAGGTCCTTAAATAAATTGTTTGTACCATCAATGTTGCTCGACGACTGAATGTATTAAGTCTGTGCATTAATTCATTAGGTTCTGTCAATAATGTCAGTATTGTGTGGTTAGTCCACTTTAACCTACAGCAGTTTGTGGAATGTTTTCTTTGCTATGGCTGAGGAAAAGACCAAGTTGTGATAACTATAGACACTGAAAAATAGCAGTAACTGTATGAGCTGCTGGTGGCTGAACGAGCTCAGTTTGAAGTTAATTTCACACAGATGGTTTGCTGAAACAATGGCGCAAAACTCAATGTTAGAGATTTACTTATATTATTGTGAAAAGTAGAAAACTAATTTTGGCTTATGAAAATGTGGTGAGACACATAAGATTACAGTGGCCATCTATTTGCTCGTTTCAGCTGGGGGTTTTTTTGTGGTAATATTGATCCTATATTATTCCAAAATGACACATTACAGCATTCAGATTATAGATAATGATTCTACCTTAGACCATCATTTGATCTGTTGTCAGTTTTACGTGATTGAATGATACTAAAGAGAGGGATTGAATTAAATCTGTATCAATTAATGAGAAAGACAGTCAGTATATTTACATGCGCTTCGAGAATTTTTAAATATTGCATTTAATATTGAAGTTTTAAAAGACATGTATACACCTTAGTTGGACTATTCATGCCATCTAATGTGGTTTTCAGGCTTTTCTGGCATGTATACACAACCTACGCTTAGCTCAACTATTGACTGGACTGGCCACTCCCCCTTCTGGAAGTAACCAAAGAGACATCATGACTACATGCACCCTTATGTGTAACACCATCAGCGTGTATAGTACGTATGAAATATACTGAGCTGCTGCATAGTTGTCATCCATATCTTTGTTCGGTGTTGTTGTCCTCCGACTACGTCTGCTTCAAATCTGCTGCGTTTGTTTATTGATTGTTCTTTATCTATGGGGCCAACTGGAAGAATGCTAATGCTAAAGGGCATGTAGCACCACCTAGTGTCTGGGAGTCAAAATGTAGTTCACTGAATAATTTGATTCTCTTGATGTGCATGTATGCTCGGGTTTCTGGGAAACTCCAGCTAAGACCTTCGATTGATTATTGCCAGTAGCTCAGCTTAGATGTTTATGTAAACGTACTGAATGAGTTTTACAGAATACTGTATTAATATTCAGTGAGGCTTACGTTGTTGGACAGGCCACAGATTCATTTACATGTTTATCGAGGATTTCAATTTAGTTTGGCAAAAGACAAGTGAAACAGAAATAAATGTATCTGACTCATCAGTCAGGTGAAAGTGATAGACACTATATGGAATGTCAGTGTCTTCTCAAAAAAAAATCACCAGGATGCTACATGGTGACATTGCTATAAATAACACTTAAAAATAATGTCAGTGGCATCAAGAAATCCCACAAGGAGTCCTCAGAGCCATCACATCCCAAAGGTAATAGCAGTCATCAGACATTCAGAGCGTGGCTCTGGTTTCAAAACCACAGGACAAGAACAGAACAGATCAATAAGGTATTGCTGTCCAGCCAAACAGGAGGAGACAGAAACAGAAAGAGACAAAATAGCTTAGGTATGTCAAAAGGTTACACACAATGACTTTTGGTGCTTACCAAATGAGTTTCTGCCCACTACTGAGTCTCTTTGGACGAGAGAAAATTCAGTCCAATTGCCATCGAGGGTTGTTGACAATGACTTGATTTTTGACAATGTCTGGGGAAATAAGTGTGTGAATTACGCTGGCAGTGATATAAACTAGGTTTCATTGAAGCAGAGGCACACTGACTGAGATGGGAGATGAATCCGTTTCCCAATGAATTATGTATTGTTCCAGTCCTCTATCATGAAGTACACCTCCAATGTGTTCACATCCACTCAGTGACAAAATGCTTTGTCCACTGTGAATTAGCAGCATCTCTATAATCTGCTTTCATCTTATCCACTGACAGCTTCTACAGGAAATGCGCAAGCCTTCAGCATGCAAATTACTTCATATAGCGATGAAGGCTGTGACATGTTTCAGACATGTAAGTAAGCCTTGTCTGTGGAAAGCTAATCACATTTAACCAACTTCAAAATCGGAATTACAAATTTTAAGTGTGCCTATTATCTTTGTTTTCTGAAAAATTACTCCTTCATCAGACACCACTACTTTGGCAGTACTGTAGTTATAAAAGACCAGTATCTATAACAAAGAAAAGACCACATTAGGAAGGTTCACAAGGGCAATCATACCTTCAGGGGTTGCCATTTCTGGCTATGAATGTGATCCTAAGATTTAAAGACAGGAAGGAAGCACACATGGAGGGGAAAACATCTTACACTACTTGCTTTCCTCGCTTAACCCACCATTATATTGTGACCTACTCAGGCATTTGATTGAAAGTTCAGACTATAACACAGGAACCGTAATGCCATGTTAGGTGACCAGTGACTTCTGATGGCCATTTGGTGTCCAATAAATGCCTTTTCGAACCAAACCACCATCATACTATCCGTCAGTCACAAGGCTCATTCAGGGGAGTAATAGGCCCCAAATTAGGCCCTCAGGAGTTGCATGTAGCTGGCTTAAAAAAAAAAAAAAAAGGAATAAAAACATGGTGACTGACTGCAGCTGATAGTACACAGTTGTTTTCAATCATCAAAGTAACAATTTTCATTTAAGCCGAAATCTGTTTTTTGTGGCCCATAGATAGCTTTTAAATTAAAGACTCTTATCATTCATAAGTCATTCCATTAAATGAGTTTGATTGTTTTCGTGTCACATTACAATTATTTGTCTAGTGTTATTATGACTAATCCAGAGGGCTGGGCTGATGAGCTTCTTTGTGAAAATTAATGAGCCTTACTTTGCATACAGAAGAAAAGGGATATTTATCCTGTCTAGTCGCCATTCATGTCATTTGAACAAAAACGTATTTCTATTTGGAACACTGGATCCTCTCTTCACAATACCCACTATACCTCTTCAAAAAGGCAATTCTTAGTATGTGTGAGTCCTGACATGCAAAAACAAAAACAAAAACAAAAAAAACACACGCACTTGGAATTCAGATTAGTAATGATAAAGATTGCAAATTTAAGATGCGTCTTCACCCTACACAGTGGGAGAATGCACAAGTCAAGGACAGAGAGATACGATGTAGATAGAAACGTGCAGGGTCGCCTCTGGTCGTTTCCCTTTACTGAAGGTCACAGGCCAAAAGATGAGTCTGCTTTTCATCACGCTTTATGCCATCTACATTACGCACGCTGAGCCATGCCTTGCCGACATCAGCAAAACAAAAAGGCGAGATTTTATTGTCCTTTCGAGACTTAATGTGTCAGCCTTACTATCTACAAATGAACATAAACAGCACAAATACAGCGTAAGGCCATAGGGATGGGCAAAGGCAATGGAATGGAAAACCAAATAACCAAGTCTAACAGTGGCATCTGGTGATCCAATTACAAATACACAGAAATCCAGTGTTTGTTAAAACCACTAGAAATCTGGACTGTAAAAAATTAAATATGTTAAAAGAAAAAAATATAATTAAAAATGCATACTGTATAATATATGCAAAAGATGTATCAAAAAGAAGAGAAATCTTTCCTAACTATTACAAAACATGTAATTTACCTTTTCGGGCAGATCACATAGTGTTTCATAAGTCAGCTACACATAAAATACAGCTTTATTGCATCTATGGTTGGTTGGGCTTGACCTGAATATTATAATATTCAAGTACTTGTTTTATTGTACAATGGCAAACAGTAAAGTCATCCAACAAAAGCAACCGCTAGACATTCTTAGTCAGACTACCTTTACTGTTAAACAAGAGTCATGTACACAGTCATCAGCCTATATTTATTTAAGTTGTGAGAGTTAACTTTAGCTCAGCAAGAACATTCACTTCAGTCCATTTTAGGTGATTTCTTAAAGTCTGACAGTATACAATGTGTCATTCACTTGAATTTGCAAAACTTTGTGTTTTATACTGATGCTGAAAAGTCATGTCAGATATATTCAGTTGGTGCTGAGATGCAGACGTAAATGCACATGTGACCTAAGTTCATTCTGTATGTCAAGAAGCTATGTCAGTAACATTGTAAATTAAATGTATGCTACTTTTTTCATGCTACATTATTCTGTGTTGACATTTATCATCCTTACCAATTCATTTTATGACTATTACTCTCTTACTGTGTGGAAACTTCAAGTCTACATCATGACACAGCTTTTTTAAGCAGAAACTGGGCTTTTTGGATCAATGATAATGGTTAGCAACAGTCTTGGGATACATGTGATACATAGAAGCAAGGAGTCTCAACATCCAAGCAAGTGTGAGAATGAATGAAGATACAAACATGAATAAAAGGTGTGAATCAGAATAAAAGGTTATTGTTTCACAGCTGTTATCTTCTGAATCAGACAGGCACAGCACTAACAGGTGTGATGGATAAGAGATTGAATACATAAAAAAGAAGCTAAACAGCTAATAATAGTGGCTCAAAACAACACAAACACACAAGCATTAATTACTTTATTGTATTTTATTTAGGTTTTATTTGTATTTTATTCTGCATTTTATCTGTAATATATTCTCTATTGTATCTGAATATTTGTAATGTACTCCATCTGGGGGGTTTTTCTCTTACCTGTACTACATGTTCTCTGTTTCTCCTGGTCCTGTGTTAAGTTAACGTCATTAAGTGTTGTGCGTCCACTTAATTCTTGTTTGTGATTCTTTGTTGTTTATTTTTATCACAGGGGGACTGCCAATGCAAATTAGCCTTTTGGCTACAATTGGGTGCATTTATAGAAATGTTCATTAATGTACATTGTCCCTCTATACTAAATCATTTTTAATGTGGAGGTTAACATAGCTTTGATGCTTGGTAGTGAACTTAACAGGCTGTCCGGTAGAAAAACACCCTCATAATGGCACACAGTCCACAAAGTAATTGGCAGTGGCTACCACATGAATGTCTGCTGAGAGCGTGGGTGGTTTAAGGAGTCATATGCAAGTCAATGAGGTGATAGGTTTTGGCAAAATGATTAAAACAAAAGATGATATTACATCCATCTGGCCATGTATTTAACAAGTAATCATCCATATAATGTGATTTGTTTTTTGTGAGATGAATATTGCTTTACTTGGCTAGTGCCAAACATTCCCAAGAGGGTCAATAATAAACTTTATATTGTATTGAAATTAAAGATAAGTAACTTAAGAAAGTGACCAAAGAGAGGAAACCAATAAACTCATTACAGCATAATGAAATAATTATTCTTCTGAACAAGTATGCTTACTGGCAGCTCATTTTCATTTTAAATGCACAAGTTTATGGGGGAGGGGGAGGCAGCTGTTAGATGGGCCCAGCTGTCAACGATGGCTGGCAGAGATAAGAGGGGAGGAGCTGATTTTGAACAAACCTGTGCATACATGGTCCCATAGGAGGACCACTTAAAAGAATTCCCTCTAAAGTCCAGATGATAACTGGATTGCTTTGATTACATCTGCGGCTAAACCACACGATCACATATATTCATTACTTCTGCTAAATGTGACACATGATAACTTTTTAATTATTATTTTTGGGATCACAGGGTTATTAGTTAGATAAACAATAGCAAATTTATAATGTTTGCCTGATAACGAAGCAACTGTGAATGGGCCAAACTAAGATGGTTTTAGGCCATTGTGTGAATTGCATTGTATGTAGAGATTAGCATTAAACTATGCTAAATAGGTCCTAGTTTACACAGAGGGCAAACTAATTCACAGTTTTCTTGGATATCTCATACCCCCACATTTATTAGTCTAGAAATGAAGAGGGGAGTGGGTGAAAATATGAAATGGAAATTGTGGTAGCTACACGTCAGACAAGACTCAACACACATTTGATTTTCATTATTTTCTCACCTCGTTATTTCTAACACCATACTTAAGCACTAGCTGATTTGTGTGCCATTCAATTTCTGTGCTTGAATCTGGTTTCGACTCTGTGGGCCACTGACTGCCTGAAGCCATTATGCTTAATAATATGCTTTTAGTCCCAACAATAGTAGATTTGACTGTTTTTAACTAATAACTATTATTTGCGAATTCTAAATGGGCTAAAATATTTCCAGCCAAAGATGTTTCCTATACAGTAAAAAGATACTGCTCAACATCTTAATAACCCAAACATCCAATATCTCGTCAAATAACAGCTTCTGTCACTTTCACTCTAACTGAAACAAACTGCATCCAGTAGCTCCACTGACCTGACAATATTTTCACCTGAATAAACAATTTTGTACCCAAAGCTACTGCAGCTGCCTTCCATCAACCACAGGGTCCAAAGCAGAACCAATGTGTCCACTTTCAAACCACCAGCCTTAGACGTTTTAATTAACTGCATTACAATTAGACTAGTTTGTGAGATACTGGATGGTATTGTGAGTGAAATGTGACTGAAAAGGCCCCAGTTGGTTAAATCTGTAAAAAAATAAATAAAATCTGCTATTAAGAACCACACCTAATATGTTGAGGCTGCAAGAGAAGCTTTCCTTTCACAATTTGTGTGTTTGTAACAGTGCATATGCTACCAGCACCATGTACTTTAAATATTGTAGTTACCTGGAAAAATTTACTTTTCCCTCATATGCATTAAATCTTTGTGGATTTCTTTCTACCACGCCAAACAGAAGAAACAAAAGTTGCACACCAAACAATAAAAAGGTATTTAAAGAAATTAAATGCTTTAAATCAAGGGAAGTCTGGGCTGCTTTGCTGTGGCTGCCGTCCCCTATGACCCAGACCCGGATAAAGTGGGAGACGACGAACGAACAAACAAACGAACAAATGAAGAAATTAAATGCTTAAGTAAAGCCAGTGAAAGCAGCTCCACAACAGCTCCAGTGTAGTCTTTCTTGCCCTTGAATTGGTTTTCATCAACTGGTTGTCAGGATTGGCATTTGTGGGCTTTGGTGTGTTAGATTTGACACAGCTCTCCCATCAGTAGCCGTGGGCTGCAACTAACCACCCACACACCCCACTGGGAGCAACCATCTACTTCAGATCCACTTCTCAAGCTTGACAACACTGATCACTGTCATCATAATCCCCTCCGGCACTCAGTAGAGTTTTAAGCATCTGATCGGTCAAAACATGAGGAAGACTTTGAGGAAAATGGCCTATAAATGTAGGTGCTTTAGTACAACGAAAAACCTGAGGCATACAAAAATGATAAACCTCAACATCTTTTGGATAGTAAAAATCACAAACTGTCACTACAAAAAGTTTCTAGAGGCTAACAGTGCATCACATTTGATGACACACAAATGAAGGACTTCAACCCCAGTACTTTTTACGCCTGGAGACACTGTCATGTTTCTACATCTTCACACCAATGACCAACACAGGAGCCACGGTACGTCAATCACACAATGACAGATCTACACTGCAGGCCAAAAGGGACAAGGCAGCTTTTGTCAGGTCTAGGACTTGGACTGGGAATAACACGATTTGTGCATGTTTGAATAGATGTCACAGAACATGGTGCATACATAAATCTACTAAGGAACCAAAGACACAAACCAAAGTGTGTTGTGTGTCACCCATTTCTTTTCCTGGATCCTGACTCATGTATATTAGATGAAAACATGGATATAAAGTACCGTCAATTACCTACTCAAACAAGAAAGTCCCTCTTTACCGTAAAAAGTATGACCAATGCAGACCTTTGCGTTTGCTCACAATAAAATTATAATTCATGCCTCCTCCTAACCACCACATGCAGACTGTGTATCTTTTGTGTAGCCAAAGCTTTACTGTCGTGGAATCTCAGAGGAAGAAAAGAGCCAGTGTCATGCGGTCAGAAGGCATTTGAGTCAGACAAAAATTTGTGTCAGCACTTTCTTGCCAGCGAGCGAGAGGCTGGCGTTCAGAGCTGTTACCCTCTTTCTCAGAGGAGAGCCAGGGTTTAATGGGACTGCTCTTCCACTCCATTTGCCAGCCTGCATCATACAGGCCACAGCTGCATACATCCAAACTCGAGACTGTCACTCTGCATACTTTTCTGCAAAACTGGAGACTTCACCAGCTGACAAAACTTATTCCTCACCAGACTTACACTGGATTTGAACTGCCATTCCATTATGTGACACTTGTGAATAGCATGACGACACAGCCCAGTGAAGAACTTCCAGAGGTCACTGGATGATGATTTTGTGAACTTCTTACTCTTTTCTTTTATCAGCCAAGTCAATTTTCTTACTCCTGCTATGGTCATATTCATTCTGATTATGGCAGCACCAGAAGGCCTTGCTATAAAAAAAAAAAAAAAAATCTTATGAAATGGCTCTGGCTCTATTTCAGAGCCAAACAACAATTTCATGGCTGGCCAGTCACAAAGTAATTACATATGGCCCCAAGCCGACACATAGATCAGTACTCAGTACACCTCTGAAAAAAATAAGACTATTTTTGACAGACAGATTCTTGAAGAAGTGACAGTGCATATGTTGGAAAACTCAGAATGAAGTAAGAGTAATATGGTTAGAATATGATGCAACTCGCAGGCATCTTTGAGTTGTTGTAATAGGACGGGAGACACATCCATGCTTTCCGAAATTAATTATTAAGCAATATCGTAAACCGCATATAAGTTGCTCCACTGCAGACACCTTAATTCCATATCCTCTTGCTATGACACTTGACAGACCAGCTCTATTTTAATGCATAGAAAATCACGACTCGGTGCAAACTTTCCTACCACATGAAATCATTTTACTAATGAAATTAGACTATTACAGAGACAGATGCATCATGGGTTATTTGTAGCATTACCTTTTCTATATTGGCATTTAAACCAAACTGAAAAGTGAAGCCAATGACAAAGTGTCAAAATCTGCAGTAAAATGAATATTAAATCGAGGCTCCTCACAGATCCTCATGTTGAAATGTCCAACATCACAACAGAAACAAGCATGTGTGAAAGCAGGTGTAAAATTATTTGACCTCTATGGATGATTTCCCTCATCGTTATATCTGTGGGTGTGGGTATGGGTCTATATAACTTACTTGCTTAGATTATATTAATGGTAGAGTAGGATGTATTTTCGTGGCGCATTTTTATAGTGCTTAAAATCCCCTTCACACCACAACTGCAGCTAATTCATTCGATGCTCTAACACAGAAATAAAAATTTGACTCAAAAAACACCAATCATTTAAGTAGCACACTGAAATGACTATATGTATGTATGTACAAACTGCCATTTGTCCCTCTCTGCTCACCTCTGCAGTGGTGGGAGGATCTCGTCTCTGCTTTTTGCAGATGATGTGGCCCTCTTAGCTCCATCGAGCAATGACCTCCAGCTCTCATTTGAAGGGTTCGCAACAGAGTGTGAAGCGGCTGGGATAAAGATTAGCACCTCCAAGTCTGAGGCCATGGTTCTCAGCCAGAAAAGGGTAGAGTACCCTCTCCAGCTCGGGGGAAAGGTCCTGCCTCAGATGGAAGACTTTAAGTACCTTAGGATCTCATTCACGAGTGACGGAACGATGGAGTGTGAGGTCGACAGGCAGATTGGGGCGGCATCTGCAGTAATTGTGGAACGAACGAAAATTTAATGACTTTGACTTTAATGATGTTCAATGACCCTTGCCGCGAGAGTATTAGGGCTGTTTTTGGTTGTTTTGTTTGTTTTTTTTTGTTTGTCTGTTTCTCAGCAACCTTATACAAAAACTACTGGACAAATTTCCATGAAATTTGCAGGAAAGGTGTGAGTTGGTCCTGAATAGATCCAATTATATATTGGTGAATTTGGTGAATGATAAGAAATGGGGCAAATCAGCAATTTCCTTTTCATTCATGTATACACAATTTAGCATATGAATTCGGTTTTCTCTCACTGTTGATGTGTATTGACATTTGAAATTTGAAGAATGTAGGTCAAAGGTCAAGGTCACAATGAATGTAAAAATGTAATGCTGGGTATAATGTTTGAACTATTCATCTTAAAGACATCCAATGAGCACCAAAATGCTCATATTTCAATCATGGGAGTCACTCAGGCAATACATAAAAAAATCTAATGGAGTACAATGGAAAAACAAGTGGAGATAGACTTACTATTATTGACAGATAGGAAATGTGGCATGATGGCATCATGACACCTGGCATCATGACACTTAACTTTTAGTGACCTTGAAAGGTCAAAATCAAGGTCACATGAATTTAAATAACTCCAAAAAGAGTGGCGATAAGAACTCAATGACTGTTGTTGACAGATAGAAAACTATATGTAGGCTCCAAAATTGTATGACGACCTTTGACCTTGTAAGGTCAAACCCAGACTCACGTTTTGAGATGGCGATGACAATTAAGAGTTCAAGTGTTTGTGAAGGGCAGGGCGTCTTGTGCCTGGCACCACTTGTTATATAGTTTATAATTTGAGGCCTTTTACAGAGTTGAGTAACAAATTTTTTTGCTCAGATTTATTTTATTATGAAAAAAGTAAACAAAATATGGACAGTTAGTATTGAAGATGCACTTTTGGATGTAATGCACTTCATTAATTATGCACCATGAAAGTTGTATATTTATTTATAAAGACAACATGACACTATACATCACTTCCTTTCAAAACTGTCCCCACTGTCATTACACCATACACAGGTTCGTGCTCGAAGTCCCCCAGGCAAACAGTAAATTCAGACAAAACTGCTTTGAGCTTTGCACTGTGTCCACCTGGAATGTTTTACAACATTCATTAAAACTTAACACAAATGTATAAGAGGGTCAGTTTAACATGGATTTTAAGCAACTCATCTTCAGCTTCATGGGAGCCTATGTTTGAACCCGGACACTTCAGTCAAACAAAAACAAAAGTGTCTTTACCATCTTAAATTACAAAGAAAAACTGCAACTGTATGTTCTGGAGCCAGGGTTTGTATGTTTTCCTTTAAAGTGAAAAGAAAAACCATTTATTGTACTTGCATATGTTCTTCTTTTTAAAATTGTTTGCTTTTTGACATTCAGTATATTCAATACTGTAATATCATTCACGGAAATATGAAGCAATGATAGGGTAAACTTGGACTTAGCTGAACAGTGATTGTTTGATATGTGTTATTTAAACATACAAAAGGTTTAAGAGACATTTTCCTTCTGTCAGAAAGTAATATTGTTAAATTTAATGTAGTTGGTTTAATGTCCAAACACAGACATCCTTTGCTATTAGTATTTATTAAGGTCTCAAAATGGCATCGAAATAACACATTAGTTCACAGAGAGCTCAATATTATACCATGAATACATGTTTCCACTTTGAAAAGTGGTGAAAGGACTCACCATGAGTAGACAGCAGACAAGTCTCCAAATCCAGCTTTGAGGGCACTGAGGTGCTACATGTCGCTGTACTGGAGAGTCCTGATTGTTCTGCGGAAACCCAGCAGTTTTCTACAAAGACAACCATAGTGAAAAAATAAAATAAAAAACTTTCAACAAATGCAAGTGAGTGACTGTATGAGTCTCATATCAACACACAGGAGAAACAGGAGACAGGATGCTGGCTTCTGATATATGCAGTGGACTACCAGTTCTGTCACAGTGTTTACTGCTGATGATCTTTTCCTAACAGCGAATACAGAGAACAAGGGTGTTGGTGATGCAAGACAACACAGCTTGGGGTAGCTACAAGGATCGGTTGTCAAAAGGGCGGACTGGGACAGTACACCGTTGTCACTCTCTTCAGGGGGTGGATTTGAAATAGAGTGGAGCATTCATTATTAGTTATGACGCAGAGCCACTTGAGCCCACTTTAAACAAATAAGCAATTCTGTATTTAGGAGGCAGGTTAAGATCATGAAAATAGGGGAATAAGAAACCAAAAAATGAACAAATATTATTTAATTTGCACTTTTAAACAATACACAATATATACAATACATTTGTAAATCTTTTAGTGCTCCATCTTTTATACTGTACTTGCAAATATTGCAAAACTGACCAAAAATAATCATTAATGGAGCTATATGTAAGGTAGTTTACCATTATTTAAAGAATAAACAAAAATGGTTGTCAAAGTGTTTAGAATAAAAAGGCCAACGTACCAGTTTGCACAGGTGTCAAGTAACAAAGCACAAATACTGTGTTACCTTACTTAAGCAGAAATTTTGGTTATCAATTATTTCTTGGAGAATTTATTATAATTTATAATCATTTTTCAACTGACGCTTTAATTCAACTACTTACTTTTTTCATACAATTATCTGTAATTTCCACTCCTTGCCTCATTACTCCCATTTCATTTCAGTATAACATTATAGTCATACAGTTATTAGGGTGACGTGGTGGTGCAGTGGTTAGCACTCGTGCCTCACAGCAAAAAGGACCCTGGTTCGATTCCAACACCAGACCTTTCTGTGTGGAGTTCGCATGTTCTCAGCTGATGCTAGTGCTGGAAAGCCGTAGCGATTACCACCCTTGTCCTGTTCCATTCTTCGGTCAGCTTCCTCATGGCCGTAGCTTTTTCAAACACAGTTTATACTTCGGTTTTGCTGCTTTTTTTTGTTGTCGTTCTGTTGTTTATGTGAATGCACAGAAGGGGGAGGAAGGGGTGGGGGGATTGATATTTGATGGACGTATCAGCAAATCAATCATTGTAAAGCTGATCAGTACAATGATTGGCCGGTGTTTTCCTCTGGTTCCACCCTCTAGACTGGACTAAAAAATGTCAGGTTTTTTTGGAAACATTTTATTTCAGTGCGTGATATGGGATCGTGAAAAGGTTTTCAAACAATATGGTAAAAAAAAAATTAAAAAAATGATTTCCCACCCCACCTTTAACAAAGTGCCTTCACAATGATCACGATCCACTTCTCCATCAGTTCAGAATTGTTCAGCTGACTTTCTCAAAGTCACAATGGAAACTACTAAACCACACAAGCACAATCATCTGGTTTTCTCAAGAGAATCACATGAACCTTTTCAATTTTTCTAATTATAGTTTGTGCATTTATTTTCTTGGCTGGAAGCACTATACAACAATTAATGTGAATTTTATCCTCAACTTCCAACACATTAATTAAAGTTGAGCCAACCGCTAGGATTTATGAATCTAAATAAGTTGCAACAGTGATGAGCAGGCACCACAGAATCTACATTTCTCACTTCCAGACGAGATTATCAGAAATATTTTCTACCTTTGGGTTTTTGAAAGAAATACTTTCTTCTTCAATGCAAGAAGAAATCAAAGTAAGGATTAAAACTGAACTGAATTCCCACAGTGCTCTTTTGATAAAATACCATCTGCTCATTCAAACAAAATACTTTTTTTTCTATATATGAGGTAAGATTTCATTTATCTGGAACCAATGGACATGTTCAGACAAAGCATATTCAGAAGGCTTTATTTAAGGTAAAACCATCCTGAAGGGAGTGTGTAATGTAAGGGTTAAGTAAAAATGGCAGAGGCCACATGGAAAGAGAGGACATTTCCAAAGGTCGACTACAGATGTCACTTAAAGCTACAAAGGTCACAAAGACAGGGCATATGTCCCCCGAGCACACAATTATTAGAAGAGAAACAACTCCTCCCCTTGCTAGTCATCTGTTCTACAAAGATATGGACTGCTGAAGTCAATTCTGACATTCAGTATAAAAAATATCCCCAGAAATCCAGATCCCATAGAAATCTCCATCATGTGGCACAACACATAATTCTCTTTTGTCCACTGGGTTTTTGTATTATTAACTGAAAAGGCCAGAAATAAGATCAAAACAAATTATGCGACCAACACTCTAAGCCTCCATTTCAGTGATAAATGTGCCATTTAAGCTTTCCCTCTCATCTCTTTCTCAGAGGCCATGAGTGTTTAAGCTTTCATGTAATACAAATACATCTATGTAGAGCCCAGTAGTTCATGTTTCCCTTTTTCCCATGCTAAAGATTCTGCTTCACATCAAGAGGAAACCATGGCTCTGGCTAAAACTCGACCTGCCAGTTTGAGAAATAGATACTCAGACAAATTGGCTTGCATAGACCAGACTCCATGCACACACAAGGCATGTTAGTTCTCTCCCGACCACAGTTTCTATTTACTAAAGGCCTGGGTAATAAAGTATAGTACGTTGCAGACTTGAACTTGAAAAGAAAAAATATCACCCTGCTTTGTTATCACATACACTTCTAAGTGTCTTTAACTAAAACCATGCTGTGACTGTCAGACAGTAAAGCAAGAGACTCAAAAAGGTCAGTTTCTTAAGGAATACACAAATGGAAAATCATGGCATTTTGCCTGAATTGGATATTTCTTTTTTTATATATATATTTCAAGAGCAGTTGAACTGCTGTTACCATCAATCTCAATTGGGATTGAGTAAGACAACCAAAAAGCACAGCTCTGTGTTTAAAGGCTGAGTGATGATGTAAGACATATAAGATATATAGTCCACTTCATGGAAAACATTCATACTTTGTACAAACTATGCTGAATGTAAATTTGTGGGTCAAAACCACATGGTAGAACAGAATAAAATGTTCTATTCAGAGAAAAAGCAAATAAGACATGTACCATTAAATTAGAGCAACATTGATTAATTCATTAGTTGACCGGTAAGTAAACTATTAAGTACTGTGATAATCAATTAATGGTTTTCTATACAATTTTAAGAAAAAAACACCACAATTCAGTAATTTTAGGATCTTTCATTTTAATACTTTATGGTTTATTTACTCTTTGTTGATAACAAACTGAATATCTTTGCTTTACAGATCAAATAAGGTATTGACACCTTTAACCAGAGGTGGGTCTATCAAGTCATAGTCCTGCCATGTAGTGGTTCAAACCTGTTCATTGAACCAGTCCATTTTGATGAGCACAATGTCTCATCCAGGTAAATGGGATAATTAGTGGAACCTGTGTTCAGTGAACAGGTTTGAACCAATACATGGTTGGACTTTGGCTTGATGAACCTGGAATTACCCACCTCTGCCTCTATCATTTTATAAACAGGTGACTGCATAATCAGTTAATCAAGTTCACAAGCAGGTTAGTCCACATTGAAAATTACTCCATTCGAATTCCGACATCATACAGATGATAAATAGATAGATGTTCAACTTCAGTTTGCTGTATATCATCTGCATCTCACATGTCTCCCCATACCCCCTCCCCTCCCTAGTCTTGCTCTCTATATTTTTCTCTCTTTTATCTCAGCTGGCCAAGGCAGACAGCCATCCTCCAGGAATCAGGGTCTGCTCAAGATTTCTGCCTGTTAAAAGGAGGTTTTTCCCTTGCCATCAGTAACCAGTTGCACCACTGTTTTCCCTGGAGGACTCTATTGGATTCCTCTAAAATTAATAATATCAAGTTTGGTTTTGACCAGTTCTATATGTAAAGTATCATGAGATAAATTCTGTTATGATTTGGTGCTACTGTATATAAATACATTTATTTATTTTTGAATTGACAGATACAGTCTTTTCTTCTTCTATGTCATATTTTAAAATATTAATTTAGCTTAAATACCTATAGTCATCTTAAAACGTTGATATGTTTCTAACCTCTGTGGTATACATATACCTTGTTAAGTGAAGGTTCAAAATAAATGAGTAAATAAATAAATATACAAACCATAAAAATAATCCTGTTTTGGTTTGGTAGAGTCAAGGTGTGGTGTTTTCAAATGCTCAGCAACAGCACAACTAGCCTACTTCCCCCACTAATACTTCTGAGTCCCTATACTTAAATAAAACATCCTCAAATGCTATTATACCAATTCATGATGAGAAGAATAAATACAACACCTGAGCTGCAGCCTGACAGGTGACATGACACTAAATGGCAGGTACAGCTTTGAATGACAAAGTGTTGAGCGATTATCTGAGTGCACTGATTTAACAGGGATTGACTTTAAAAGATACCTATCCTCAACAAACATTTGCCATCTGCTGGTCTACACTTAACACAGCATGTGAAAAAAAGGCATCTATTTTCGGCACTAGCTTGATCTTATTGAGCGCTGATCAAGATGAATGAAACATTTAGGCAAATACAGTCAGCGAGCCTCCCTGGCAGAGGACTGGAGCATTCAAAGCGTGGAAAATGGGATATGGTTAGGGAGCTGGTTTAAAGCGTTGCCTAAGATTAGCCCCTTTCTTAAATTCCATCTCATTATAGCAGTTACATCCCATAAAAGAGTGGGAGATGATGGGGGTATTACTCAGTCCTTAATACCGGAGCAAACAGAGTAGTAGAGCCTCGAGTAAAATTGGTTTCCATCCTTCCTTTTCTCTTTGTATCTAGACTCCAGACAGAAAACTGAAGAGACATATGTGTTTTATGTGCGTCCATTTGTCTGATTTTAGGGCTCTCCCACTACGTGGCAATGAAAACACCTTTCTGTTATGCTCACAGAGGGTAAACACTGCTGTTTCCAGCCAGCAGCTAACATTGTAAATCATTATTTCTGTAGATAGATGTTAAAAATGTATGCTTCAGGCCTTCCTATGTCTTGCTGACTACACAAAGAGGAGATATATTATAGTTTCCTTAGAACCAGCATTAACACTGTGTGGGGCTTTCTGCTGGATATCAATTAGAGGCTCATTAAGCATCAAGGGGTCATAGTCCTGTTAGCTTCCTGTCGCCCACTGTGAGCTTTGCTTGACCCTAAACTCAAAGACAGCCTGGTGCCCCCCCCCATGAGAATACCTATCAACCAACACAATCAAATAAGCTAAGTCAAACCTTATATTGAAGGAAAAGGAAGCTATTGGCGCAGCTAAAGAAATTCACCGTCACAAAGACATCCATTTTATTTCTGTAAAATAAAACCCCAAGTCTGAAAGTTTTTTATTTTTTCTCTCTTTTTCGACCTTTTCAGAACAATTATATTATATTTACTCACATGGAGCACAGATATTATGTTCATTTCATGCTTTATGTGTGTGCACAGGCTGCATGTTTGTATGTTTACTTGTTTACTTGTCTGGCCTTCTGTTGCCCCTCTTTATTCTTGCCCCTTGGTGTGTAGTTTGGGGCTGAGGTGGTATGGAGTATTTTTAGACAGACTCAAAAGGGACTTTGTGTTCTGACTGCTAACACAATGAACTCTCATGCCTGAACAAGGACATATTTTGGTGACTGGAGGCTAGGAGTACACCACTCCTCTACTTTAAAAAAAAAAAAAAGCCCCTGTTGAAGAAAACCACTCACTAAAATGGGACCTGAAATGTGCTCAGTGTCAATGAGGCCCTTTATCTTTTCGTTCTCTAAACGCATGTCGATGAGAAGCTCAAGTGTGGCGCTCTGTATATACATTAAAACTCACCAGTTGGTAGCATGCAGTACTCACAGTAGTATTTCTCTCTCAGTGCTTTAGTTATGTACACACGACAGAAAAGTCTGTATTTGCAAAGGGCAAGCCCATGCAGCTGCACCCTTTATAGTCACTAATCTGACGTTTGCTTAGACTGAAAATACATGCATCTTTTGATCAGCATGTGCTTTCATTTTTTCAAATATACAAGTCTGTGTGGCCTGAGCAAAAGGCATCTCAGCCAAAGTAAAATAGAATACTTTCTCAAAAATAAGTCTTAAAATAGCTTGCATACTGAGCTGCTCAGCATTATATTACAGAGTTACAGACTGACAACAAGCAGAGGGTGACTGTGACAATTAGTTCTGCTGATCTTTGGCAGATTTAGAATTTATACTCCATATGTGGACTAAAGCAAACATATACAACATATATATTTTTTTTATATTTCACCATTACATTTATTTTTGGTATGAGCAAATACATGCATTTTATTACATATAAAAATAAGGCTGTGATATTTGGTGATATTGTGCATTTATTTTCACCATCCATTTGAAGAACCACTAAGTCCTAATAAGGGTCAAGGGGTCACTACAATCAATCTTGTTATGGGGTGACAGTGCTACCACTGCGCAACTCTGCTGACCTGTATGTTTTTTTTTAAGTCAAAATGTATACAGTCTGAATGGAAAAAATTACAAATAAAAAAAAATCCAAACTTACAGTAAAATAGCATGTATCACATCCTCAAATTTTATACTGGTTTGCACATGATTATGTTTTATTACTTAACATAACAAGTCAGTTAAATATAAATTCAGATCAGACCACAACACTCCACCATATAAAACAGTCACAGTCCTGTAAGTCATTTTGTACATATGACAAAAATAAAATATAAATCCATCTGAAGTACAAACGCAAATAATCATTAACCTTAAAGTTGCAGTAAAGCATTGTGATGCATTTTTTTAAATTAAAAAACTCTTCTAAGTTCTTAGAATTACCTGCGCACCTGTAATCAACAATCAAATTGGAAGAGCTGGAACTAGTGATTGTTATTATTTTTATTCAATAGGAAAAAAAATTATGCCTTTTTTCACAATTGTACAGATATTTTTCTTAAATTCTGTCAACATAACGGTCTCTCGTCTCGTTCCCACTTTATCCTCACTGGGGTCACTGGGGGCCTAATCCAGCTACAATGGGTGAAGGCGGGGTACACCCTGTATGAGTCACCAGTTCATCTCAGGGCTGAACATATATAGACAAACAATCACTCTCACATTCACACCTATGGGCAATTTAGATTAACCAATTAACCTATCAGTGCATGTCTTTGGATGGTGGGAGGAAACCAGAGAAAACCCATGCAGACAAAATGCAAACTCCACACAGAAAGGTCCGGTGTTGGAATTGAACCAGGGTTTGTTGTTAGACATTGTTAGACATTAAACTGCGGACACAGCAGATGCAGAGGTTTTAATCTACCCTGAAGGTGAAGCAGTAACAGATTTAGTTATACATTTCAGTGTTGATTGTGTGCTCCTTACATGATGTGCATTTGTCCATAACTTTCCAAAAGGTATCTGTGCTACTGCTAACCTTGATCTACTGCAGGTCACACACTGATTTATACACTTGGATTTGATGTTGCAAGTGCAGGGTCATGACACAAAGTAATAACAGACATACATAAAATGGGGTGGGATGCCATCATGTTCTAATCTTAACGTCTTCCCTGCCCACTCAGAAAACACTTCAAATTCCCTGCCTGTCAATGGGAAAAACACAGAGAAAAATGTCTGTTTTGCAAAATATCTACATTAGTGTTGACAGGGAATATATCAAATAGTTAATGTTGGAATTTGTTGTTTGTAATCAGTCCTTTAAGGCTGGCAGATTTGCCCAAGTAGCCTTGTTGTTAAGCGAGGTGCTTCTCTCTTATTTGAAATATGGCTCAAAACTGTTCTAATCCAAACATTTTACAGAGTTAATGGGAAACTAATGTGGACTGACTGGAATAGAAATATCAAAAACAAAGTGTTGACAAACAGCCTAAAGGAACTTGCTCTACCCCTTCTGTAGAGCTCTTTCTGCCTTTGGATATTTGCACATTCAACAAACAGAAACTGGTCCTGACCAGACCTCCTCTTTCTTCCCAGTTGTAGGGATTAGACATGACCATTTAAAGCATCTCAGCCATTGTAGTTTCTTAATACAAAGAAAATCATTGATAACAGACCAGACTCATACTCAAATAATACCGCTCCTCATGAAATCCTTTTCTTCAACACTCCTACGCTCATCGTTACGCCCTGTTTTAGCACACAAAGCCAATGGAGGGCAACTGTGTAGACAACAACAACATGTTCACTATGTTCTACAGACACAGAAATTCCTCACAAATTATAATGCAGTTAACCCATTACTGGCACTTATATATCACAGAGCTGAGGCCCATCTCCCACTACTGCTTGAATACCACACATACAGGAACAGTGAAGCTATTTAGATATCACAGAGCCCTAGTGTTTCAGTGACTAACTTCACGCCTGCCCACAGATCGCATTACAAAGCTTTGGCAGCAGCAGTGTCACTGTGCAAGCATTAAGTAGGTGACATGGTGGTAACCTTATTTGTCTTGAGCTGAACCTTTTACATCACACAGTTAAAATGCACAGCCTTCATGATTGATGGCAGAGACTCTGCTAATCTGCTAATAGTGACAACAGATGCTGTGAACAAGAAGAGGAGGGAGGATGAGGAGCACAATAATGTAGATGATCTCCCTCTGAAGAGATGCCACAAAAACAACTTTTGAAAGTATTCGCTGTCACTTTGAATACAACTCACTTTCATGGGAACAGGTCACTCCTGAAGCATTAAAAACCTTTTTGTATTATAGCTGTTTAATAGTTACAGCTATGAGATAGAGCTTTCAAGCCTGTCAATGCCATTCATCTGCCACCAGCAGCTGGGGCCGACTCAAGCAGCTGCTTAATAGGCTAACAGGGATCTTCTAGTTCCCAGGAGGAGAGTTTGAGTGGCAGACTGACTGGATACAGCAGCACAGCCAATCTTTGTCACCTAAGAGGCTAGCCATCTTGACAGAAACAGGTAATGCCATGTAATGCAAGAGGAAACATACTTAAAAGAATCCAACACGGCAGGTTGTTCAGGTGAATCAGGTGCTTCTCAAATCACAGGGAGCAAAATATTCAGAGAAAAATACTTGAATTATGCTTATACAAGCAATACATGAGGCTACAAATAATTACCCTCTTTCATACAGGCTTTTTAGAATCCACACACTAAGACATAATAGGAAAACACTTTGTTTAGCTGAACATATACTTCAACAAGCAACTGTTCTCCATTTTCACCAAGTGGCCCCCTTCTGTTTTTGAAGGACTCTTTATTGGATTCAGTGCAAACTCCAAAAAACAAGTGTGCCAGCAAGTAATTAGAAAAATTATCACTATTAATCACATGCTGCTGCATTAAATTCAGAATCAATCCTGTTTTCCCGACTTTTCATGTCGCGTACAAGGGTTAGAAAGGCAGCAGCATGTAGCAGCAGCAGTCTAAACAGAATGCAATCATCTCCTCTTTGTTTAATCACCCTTTCATTCAGGAAAAGGATTGCAAATGCATGCTACAGTAATGATCTGTAAACAAAAACACCAAACAAAACTGACAGTACACATAAAAAAAAATACACAAAATACCACTCTATAAAAAGCAGAGCAAAAATCTGACTTAAACTCAAACCTCATTTTATATATTGACACAGTGTTCCCATGTATTGTTATAAAAGAGTAGCCAGGCAAAGCCTATATATCATTACAGTTTCCTTGTCTACAGCAGGCAAAAAGACAAGAACTAGACACCAGAGCTTTGATCCTTTCCTGTGTATCTGGTTGTGCAGTGAGATTTTTTTAAGGTCTATCAGACTCCTTTGAAAGGAAACAGGCAACAACATGTAGTAAAAACACAAAACGGTTCTACCATCAGTTTTCTCTCCATTTTGTTTGGGCTTCTTGAAAACATAGACTTCTCCCCAAACAAACAGCACCTATCTGGAATGTTGTTGTCATGGTTTTGTTGAAATCTTCTGTGGGTTTGGTACATTTAAATGATAAGGAAGGAAGGGAGAGAGAGAGAGAGAGAGAGAGAGAGAGAGAGAGAGAGAGAGAGAGAGAGAGAGAGAGAGAGAGAGAGAAAGAGAGAGAGAGAGAGAAAGAGAGAGAGAGAGAAAGAGAGAGAGAGAAAGAGAGAGAGAGAGAAAGAGAGCGAGAGAGAAAGAGAGAGAGAGAGAAAGAAAGATTTAAAATATATGAGCGACAAGCTGATTCATACGAACTTGAAAATCTTCATTTGGTCAAAAGACGTGTAGTTCAAGTAAGTGAGGAACACAGTTAAAAGACATTCATCAGAATTCACTGAATGTCACCAACTCCCAACAGTACTGGGAGACAAAAGGACAGCAACAACTAACTGCAGTATTATGCCTGACAGAGGAACTTAGAAGTCAGAATGAACAGCTGCCTTACCCCAGAGTCACTGCACTAACAAGAAACAATGAAGCTCTAAAAAGCAGCCTTTCCTGCATCATTATTACATAATCAAAGGGTCACACAAAAATCAGGGAAATGGGAGAATCCTTCCCTCATTAAAGAGGTTCGATGTGGTGTCCCTTCTTCTAAATGAGCTCATTTTAATGTGCCACCAGGAATACATTTATCCACTGATTTCTCACCATGTTAAAGCAGCTGGTATTCCTCTAAGGTGCCTGGATTTCTATTGGCATTAACTATGTAGAGCTATAACAACATTGTGGTCCTACTTGCCTTGCATTTCTAAAATTATAGCCTTGCCTACTCATGGGAATTCAATTGAGTTACTGACCAAAATGGAAATAAATTATGGACAAAATATCAATTCCCTTTAGGCTGCGCTTTTAAAACTAAACTGATGATTACGCAGCCATACATAAAATACCTACAAGAACAGGGTGGAAAAAAAATAAAGCAAGCAAATAGGTTTTCGTCACTGCTTTTCCTAATTAAAACTGTATAAAGAGTGCCATTTGCCTCAGTGCTCTTGAAAATGATTCACAACCTCCCTAAGGATGACACCTTTATTCCCTGTACCGGAAATGATCTTGCATTTTCAGAGCTGATAAGATTCAGAGTGTCACCCAGCACACTAGTTGACTTGGTAGCGGATCCACAAAACACAAGAGTAGTTTTACCTCATTAAACAACAGACCTTTCGATATCTGAAGGAGAAGTCAAATACTCCTTCGTGCCAGACAAAAGTCTTTTAATTAACTGACACTTTAAAGAACAGAAGGTGCAGTATTAGTCATTAGAAGACAACATGGTGTGTGTGAACCTGTCGGGGGGGAGAGAGAGATTGTTTCTGGTCTTAGTAAGGTAAAAAAAAAAAAAAAAATCTAAAATGTACAAAAAGCTCTAAGGTTTGTGCTTTCCTTTGGCTTTTTTATACAATAACAAGCTCATCCAACTCTGTCTTAGTTAAAAATGAGGAGTCTCAGTTCAGCAATTCCAACCCCCAGGTGACAGAAATTCATATACAACTAAATTGCAAATCCAGTTACATCTGTGCTTTCATTTGGTTGGTATCTGCAGTCCTGCCAGTGTTTTGGTTAAACGTAGTCAAAGAGTATAGTTTAATTTATAATTTAGGGATATACATGGATTATTGATCAGTCGCTTAATCAAAACCACAAACATCGCTGGGTTTTGTTTATTTTTAACCATTAACTAAATGTATTCGTGGTGGAGGTGAGAGGAGATTTATGTTTTGATTTACAGAGATGCAGAACAAATGTTTAAGGTGCTTTTTCTGCCTGCAAGCTGCATAATGTTAAGCCTGAAAAAGTGTTTTATTTCAATAGTTCCCAACCTTTTTTGACTTGTGACCTCATTTCAACATCACAAATGTCTTGCTACTCTGTACATTCAAAAGGAAAATATATATTTTGTTTTCACCATGTAAGAGTTTGCTATAGAATGTTGCAAATAAATGTTCATTTTAAAGGACATTTAGTCTACATAATGTATATTATTATGGATGGGGGCAGAAAAGCCAGGTGTAGATTATTGTACAAAGTGAGAATTTTATTTTCCTCTGTCAGGATACATACAGTCAGTCCAGCTTCTATTTAAAAGACTGACAATTAACATTGAACAAACACTAACTCAAACGGTGAATTATGAAAAGCTGCAGCATCTGAAACTGATCAACAATGAACATTTAACAAATAAACAGGACCACAGTGCTTTAGTAACAGCTTCACTTTGTCATGGATTGGGATTGTCTCTCTCAACTCACCATATATATTTTTTAGTAGTTTGTGATTTTTTTGTTTCTTGTCTTTTTAATCAATTGCTAAAAGTTTCAGGCAACCCCATTTGAATTCCATGAGACTCCACGTGTGGTCCAGTCTGGACCCCAAAGTTGAAAAACATTGGTTTAAATCCTATAATTGTGCTTCACTCACTCCTTGATTGGTCAGGTTGTTGTTTTATTACTATTGTATTGCTATGATTGTATTTCAGTTTAGGTGGGGGACATGCATTAACAATGGCATCATACCTAATTCACATCCACAAAGTGTATCTGTAATAACCCCCATCATGTTTCACTTTCAGCCTGAACCCAAAAGAAGAAAATTACTTCTGTCAAATTCAGCTGATATTGTAAAATTAATTGGTGGATGTCTTCACAGAACAAAATTTGCTTGTTTAAGCACAATTTCTACATGTTTACATTTATAGATACAGTCACTAAAAAGGTGGGGTTTAGATGCATATGAATGACTTTCTATGCATCAGAACTGGCAGTTCAACCATGTGTGAAAAACAAAGACTATTTATCCATTCATTGTTTGCTCAACCGACCCCAGGTAACACCAGACAAATGCAGGATACACTGGTATCTGTAGCAATGACAACCATTCACACCTGAGGACAGTTTAAAGAGAGATAGCCATGTATTAAAGGGGGGGGGGTATCATGCAAAATGCCCTTTTTAATGTGTTTACAGCACAAATATGTGTTGCCTGTGTGTGAGGAGACTCTGAAATTATGAAAAAAATAAATAAATAAACATCCACTCTCCTTTCTTCCTGGTCCATTTCTTGTTGGAGGGAGACAAAAATGCTCCGTTTTGGATTTTCTGTGATTCGTACATCATATGCATAGATTCATTTGAATACCCCACCAGCTCAGCTAACCCCACCTACTGGTCACAGTGACACTCGCAGATCTGCCATTATTCTCTATCAGTAGTCCCGGTGTGTTGGGGTCTGAGCCCTGGTCACTGTGCATGTCTGTGTTTGGTCTGACCTGGGTTGATCAGACGGGCTGGTTCGTATGTGACACCGCAACCATGGTGTCATAGGTTCATCTGGTCGACCTGGGTCCAGACGAAACACATTCGAACATGTATCGGGGCGGTTAACGGACCAGGACCTGAAGGCTGTAAAACTCAGCACTCGGTCCACTTTTGATTCTCTCACCAGCTGATTTTATTTCATTGATGTTTTTGTCTCTTTTTCTTTGCCTCAATTTTTTCAGGTTCCATTTTATTCTCCTCTCAGTAGAATGCAGAAAAGAGGGGTGGAGTCAGCTGTGGCTCATTTGCATGAAAGCATGAGGGACTAAAACCGAGAGTTTTCAAAAGGGCTGTTTCTTCAGGTTGAAGAGGCTGCTGTATCTCTTCATCAATGTGGTATTTTAACCAAAGCATGTCACAGACAGGTCACTGAGACACCAGGGAACTGTGTTAACTTGTGGAAAATGGGCATTATGTGACCCCTTTAGGGTGGATTTTTTTTTGGACTGTGGGTGTGAAAAGGAATACCTGGAGAGAACATACAGCCATTGTATGATACTGCAACATCTGAAAACAGACCTTGGTCTAAACAGGTGATTTTATACATAAGAATAAAAAGAAACTCAAGCCTCTGATACAAAACCAATTTTTAGTGCAGTTGATTATTATCTTTGCAGTGTTAGTATAACAAGCTGATCTCAGTGACTAAACTGTGCTACAAAATGGAAATTTAAGATGTTTAAATCAGACATTGTGTTTAGTATATTATGTAGAAACTGTAGAAATGTCCAAACTGTCTATATATACAGTTTATATACGGTTTATATATGGTTTAGCGGAGAAAATAGTCAATGTTTTACAAAGGACTGACTCCTGTGGGAGAGGGTATGTTCAGTTTATTATTTACACTGTACAGACAATTCTAATTGGTACTGATTTTGCCCTGAACTATACATTTAACGTAATTGAGTGAAATATTGACATTCTAAGTGCCTGCCAACTTTCAGAGTCAGCTTGGATTTAAAGACTTGAGGCATGTTTTATTCACACTGCAGATAAATACAGTATGAAACTGCAGTCTGTTTTCTGTCAGTTCCTGGAGGAGTCTTTTGCACACTGGCTGGAGCAGAATCTTTTTTATTTTAACCTCCGGCTTGTCTGTGAGCATGACAGGAGGGACCGTGTTGGCTCAGGCTTTGGAAAACCTTGTCAGTCCCCCCATGAGCAGAGAGATAAGCACCGAAAGACAAAAGTTTAGGGTTGGCCGAGTCGAAAAGAAAAACATCATGAGCTCATAACGGAAAACCTCCGCATTCTGAGCTCACGTATGTGTCAGGAACAGGGTAGCAAGAGAGGAGCAAAAACTAGCACATTATTGATGTGATGAGAGAGAGCTTTGAGGATGGCTGTCTTTTATCTACGCCGAGTCGAGCTGACAACCAAGAAGTGCAATAAGAAAAAAAAGTACAGCAAGAGCAGTCATCTCCATCCTCATACAAAAACCATGAGAGTTGGATCCAAAATCGTACTAGTTTGCAGACCTATTTTTCTATTAAATGCATTATCACAGCACTTTTCTGCATATTTGGCAAATGTAGAAGCTCCTTGAAAATGACACACCTTTCAGTGACAGTTCTGCTATTGTACAAATCTGAGCTATGTTAAATTCAATAATCAAAACCACTAAACAGCTCAGAAAAGCTGAGGTTTTCACATTTCATAACATTCCCCCATCGAAAGTATACTTGGTTTCCAACATTTGAAGAGCTGAATAGAGATCATAGGGAAATAAGCGTTTTCCCCTTCTAAAAAACAGGAATTACACAGATTAACAGCCTTTGTTGAAACATACTATTACCACATAAGTCCCTGTCGAGAAGGACCAGATGTCAGATAATAGGCTGTGTAGAGTGAGGTAGGTTCTGGCCCGAAGCCATTGAACAAGTATGAACAGCTTCTTCCAAATAAACCTCTGCACTTTATGGACAGATCGTTGTCTAGGTGGGCGACTTCTGTGTATACATGAAGGATAAGTGCAAGTATCCTCTTATACATAAGCTATAGTCATCAAATGTGCTCCGATTTAACCTAAGTGTCAGGAGACTTCATTGAGATGCATCTTCTTGGATTTTAAATCAATTAAAAATAATGTGTTTTTTTTTCCTTTCCTTGGGAATTTGAGTTTGAAACTCAATAATAAATGTTTTTGTGTTAATTCAGTAAACAGTTCTTTTGTTTTATGCATGAAAATGAAGTAGACACATTAAACCTTAAACATCCCAAATCACTGACTGATCTAAAATGTGTGACAACTGTTGAACTACTGATCCTAGCGAATAACTGAGTCGAAATGTTTTGTCTTTTCAGCAGCATCAGATATCTTCCAAATGCATCCATGGCTCTGTAGCATAGTGGTAACACAGACATCTTCTGTAACATGTATTCACCAGTAAAACCTATGTATTTTTGACAAATGAGAATGATTGTACATGCCTGTTTTTATGTAGAATTAATTACATGTTTTGCTGAAAAAACTCGTGGTTTTTTTTTCCTGTTTTTTTTTTTAAATATATATATAATAACCTTTGAATTTACGTAGCTTTTAATTAAACAAAGAAAAAAAATATTTTCACGAAGAAAAAGCAAAGGGCAATATAATGATAAATTATAAATCAGCTAAGGGAAATTTGTTTAGATGTCAGCACAACAATTGTTTTGGTTCTCTGTGGGTTGATGTCTATAGGCAACAACAACAAAAAAAAATCTTGTTTTCATGCATAACGATCAGCCAAAGCTATCTCGTTAAACATTGCTGGGGGTGTTTATTGGCTTAACCCGGCTGCCGTTTTCCTATGACAGTACAAATAATACAGATATTACAGCCTGCAGGAATATGATACCTCACTCACACATATCTGGGCCCAGGTATAATCGCATCAACTTTGACATACATGTATTTGCAGTCAGATACATAAAGATACAAACATTACCTTAGACTTGAAGCTTTGTTTTTTTCTGGTCAGCTCTGGCATCACATCCGCGCCTCCTCTGCTGCAGCGCTCCGTGCGGCTCCTCGGTCCAAATGAAACAACCGCACTGGCTGTTTTCAGATCCGGTCCGGAACCAGATTGGAACCAAACGGGTTGGATAGAACTGCGCCGATCAAAGACACTTACATTGAGTCCGGGGACGCAGGGGGCGATCACAGAGAGCGACACCCATGGGTGTTATTAACAGGCGCAGGCTAGGTCTACTGCAGAGCCAGCGAAGGACCCACGGCCACTTGTCGCCTGGTGAATGTGCCGCGTGTCGGGGCCACTCACAACTAAAGTCATGTGTGTGTGGTGCAGCAGTCGGAGTCAGTCACACGGTGCCCACTGCCACGCAGCGCTGCAACATGGAGCAAAAGCAATGGGTCAAGCTACTTACATATATCATGCACACACTTCCGGTTGTAACCTTCAAAATAAAAAATAAATCTAAAAAAAATAATAAGAATAATAATAATCTAGGATGCTTGTTATTAATTGTACAAAGGACCGAATGGGTACGATATATTCATAAACTGTATAAAACGAAGAGTAAAATAATAAGAAACGAAAATCGAAGGATGGAAATTGCATTGTATCAACCTTTGTTTTCCTCATTATCTCGACGGAGAACAGGAACAAGCATACAGTGGGGGTGGAAAGCAAGTTTAATGAATTATTTATGATGAAAGGAAGCACTAATACCTAAATCATTCATAATTATTCAAGGGAAACAAGGTCGATGCCAATCAAAATCCAATTCCTCTTCCCTCCAGACCATAGCATTTGACATCTGAAACGATATATACAGAAGAGGCTGTCGTGTCTCAGACATGATCCTGACCTCTTCTGCAATGAGTCAATAAATTACAGGCCCATCAGACATAATTAGTCATCCACCATGTATAAGGTAAAAGCAGCTGCATGCAGTGTCTGATTAGCGTTACATTAAATGATAATTCAAAATATGCAAGGCATAAAATTAAAGAATTCAAACACTACTACACATCTTCAACCCTTAAAGACTTTTTTGCAGCAACTTTATCATGAATTTTCCACAATATATAACTTTTCCTAAGTGATTTCTCCCCAATTATTCCACTAATGTCCTTAGCATTTTGCCTTGTTTTGCATCATATTTTATTATGTATTTTAGTAATCATATAGATGTTCAGAAAACCTCAGAGTAAATTCAAAGATTATTATATTAAAAGAGAGAAAAACTGAAGAAAATGTGACTTATTCATCAAAATACATGATGAACTGAACACAAAAAACAAATGTCTGCCACCACTGTCATTGATCAAACTCCATGGGCCTTAAGGGTGAATCAGGATTGCAGATGTCAGTGTTTCTATGTTCACAAGAGAGCCTCTGAGCATCCAAATGGATCACAACTGATGACCATGAAAACATGAGAAACTGCATTTTCCCTGAAATATTTACAAATATTGGTAAGATTAGTGGATCAGAAGTTATTAAACAGTTTAGATCAGTAGATGTTTCTGGTTGCTTGGAGCTGTTTAGGTATCTGAGGCTTCATTATCATTAAAAAAAAATAATAATAATGTATCCTTGGAGATCATTAAAATGGATTCCTAATCCTCTGATAGTATATTTTAATGGCCCAAACTACATATTTTACTTCAAAATGTTCCCTTCCTGGAAAGGGAGAAATACCTGAATGGTGGCACGAATACATACTTTGGTGCAGGGTGTCTTTGTGTGTCTGCAGGGGAATGAGATGGATGATGTGGACACAGATACCGATGTCAAGGCCTCGTTCACCTTTGAAACCGCAAAGGCTTCTCTAGCTGAATTAAATCCTTCTGAAGCTTTCAACATCCCTGTCTGGTTTGTTAAAAAAATAGAAAACAAAAAGTGTGCAGTCTGCTCTCCTATAGAAAGGCTGCAAGGGCAGGTGAGATTAATGGGGGCTAATACTACGATCTGCAGAGGAGCAATAGAAGTAAAAACTAGAGTGACTCACTGAAGCCTGGCCCTGGATCTGCTGATAATCTCTCGGAATCCTTGTCCTTATGTGTGATTGCAATAAGCAATCTTTCATTCCACTGTCAGAAGACAAAGCTACTCTGAGACTGAGAAATCAATGCTTATACTTTATTTTCATCCAAGTGGTTGTTTATCCTCTGAGTTGATAAATCATTTAAGATGCAAAAAAAAGTGAGATAGAAAAAATTGTGAATGTGTAGCTCAGCACACAAGATCATATCTGCAATCTGCCACATTAATCCTCTGACTAACTACCTTAACAGAAAGAGAAAAAAAGTGTCCCTCTATTTTTATTTGTATTTGTATTTTTTTTTTTGGGGGGGGGGGTGTTTTCTTCCATAAATAAATAAACATGTTAGGAAAATGATGCCTCTTTTGTTCTAAAATTCACATTTCTACAAAAAAAATGGAAATAAAATATTCACAGATATTTTAATAAATGCAATCATCCCTTTCACAAAATACATAAATATATCTTCACTATCCCTCTTCATTGATTTTATGGTCAGTTCCTATTTTGCTGGAAACCCCTACATTTTAACATATAAAAGAGTGTATTTATTGATCTAATACTGAATTAATTTCTTATCAATTTTTCTATGTGTATCTTACTTTTATGATGTCATGATTTTACTGCCTTATGACTAAGGCTTTTTGTAAATTCATGTAAATCTCAATAAAAAAAGATATACATTAAAAAAAAGAGATAAAATGGAATAGCTACATACATGTAGTCCCAATTATAAACATAATAAAAACACCAGGCTTTTCCAATTCTTACCACACATGCACTGGTAAAAGTCAGCATAGCAACAGTTGCTAGGATGAGAAGGCATATCCCTAAAGAGCTGATTTGCTTGTTAGGTACCTTAAGTCAGCCATATAAAATTAAATTCCCATTGGACTTTATACTCCATAATATTGATAGGCTACTTGAATAACATAAAGACCTTATCATCTGTGAAAACAGAGTTAATTCTTTTAACAGCAGGATATATGATATTCATGTATATGGGGCAACAAATGTGAAATTGTTCAGTTCATAGGCCTCCTGTATTTGCTCATCTCCATGGAAACACATTTGGATAGAAACACAGAGGATGAGATTCTTTGTTTACAGACAGTCCATAAATGCCTTCATCATTCATATAAATCTCTTCAAGATAGAGTCATGCAATTTTAGTGTTTCAGGATGTTGTATTCTGGACATCATTATGAAAATAATTATCATGAATGATACACGTGTGATTTTCTTGCTGATGATCTCTGTTAAACTGGAAGCATCTATACACAATTTACGATTGACTATGCAATTAAAGGGATTACTCCTGACTGATGATGCAGATGTTTCTGTATTATAGCCCCATGTGAATAAACTCTTTATGATCATTTTACACCTGCTGCTATCGGAACCGCCAAATGTTCATCCACACTAGTGAGGTGACATCATTTTGTAATTACACAGAGGATTTTTAAACTACCTTCTGGTCTGGGATTTTGCATCAAAATGGGTGTGAAGATGGTGTTTAAAACCTGAGTAATAAGGACCACTTTGAAGCCATGTAGAAAACTAGACAGACCAACAGTGTCAGGGTAGATGCAGCCTACAAAACATTCCCACAGTATCCTCATTATTAAGAAGAAAAGGAAAAAAGGATAGATCCCATGAACCCATGAAGACCCAAACAGTCACTTTCAGTCCAAATCATCTACTGATCTAAAGGGTTTAATAACTGTTGATCCACTAATTACATCAATGCATGTATATAATTGGTGTAAAATACAGTTTGCTACCTTTACATGGTTATCAGATATGACCTATTTGAATGTTCAGAGACTTCGTAGTGAACATGGAAACCCTGTCATTTTCTGCAACATTAATTCACCAGTAAAACCCATGGAGTTGGATCTATGACAGTGAATGGAAACATTTAGTTAATGTTCAGTTCATGATAAATTTGACTGAAAATATCATGTTTTCTTCCATTTTCTCTCTTTTTTATATAAAATTATCTTTAGATTTATTCTGAGTTTTAATGAACTTCTACATGATAATTAAATATAAGAAAATACAGGATTTATACAGAAAAAAATCTAACTAAAGTGGATAGTGTTACAATAAATGGTGATAAATCACTTTCTGAAAGGTTATACATACAGAGAGAAATTAATTTCATAAGCACCACTGAAGTACCATTGGGTCTTTATGGGTTAAAACCAGATCAAATGTTATACAGGTTTTCCAGCAAATGATATAAAAGATATCATTCTGTTTATAGTGCAATTGAGCACATTAACTGTTTAGAATTAGGCCTCAAGATCAAGATCAAAATTCCTTTTATTGTCGTTGAATGCAGCGCATACTCGAAATAAAATTCTGAGGTGCTTATAAAAGACGGTACTTCTTGAGAAAAAAAATGTATGGTAAAAGCAGTAAAAAGTAAAAGGGAGGGAAAAAAAGACATACTCCCATTCACACACTTCCACATACATACCTAGTTAAACTATAGAGAGAAGTATTGAGAGGTGAGAGGTAAATCCAACAGTCACTACACATTTTAGATATTCATTATTGTGCATTGTTGATTATCATTATTCTCTAGTACTGCTCCTAGTACCCTTGTGACAGACAGTTGTTTTGAAAATGAAGTAGTATTAACAAGCTTTGCATTTCCATCATGCATCAGGTGGTCCATTTTTTTTTAATTGCCAATATACTTATATAGACATTTTAATCCAAGCCTTGTTTCCCTGAAAGCATATTAATCCATGCTTTCATAAAAAAAAAAAAAAAAAGGTGACATACACTGTTCCAAAGAGTATGAAAGAAAATTGCCAGAAACACTTGTACGGTCAAGTCACCACATGAGCATTTTAGTTGGTTTCAGCTCCCAATATCTTTCAAGTACAACAGCTTTCCAGACAGTCTTACATTCTAAAACCTCTTCAGCTGCCACCTGCAGCTCTGGGGAAAGGGCTTCCTCTGAGCCGGGGAGCCCATACAACAAAGACTCGGTGTCCTGCCTCCCAGTGATCTCCAGTGGAACCCAAAGCACGACTGCAGAGCTGGCTGTGACTTCAAAGATTCCCCACAGAGGGAAGCCCCCAACTGGCATCCAGATGCAAGTTTCCTAGGATACATTTAGTGCTGCAGGTTACAGTAAGATACAACTATAGTGAGCTTTCCTACATGGTATTTTAACTTCATTTTGCCTTTAGTGACATTTCATAATATTAACAGTTATTCGATACATACTGTGTTATTATTGCAAACCAATATGCTTGAGGAGCCTTTGGGCACCTCACCTTCCGAGGCAATAAAGAACACCCTGCACAGTATCCCAACAACCGCAGGTCTAAGCATGTGAGAGGGACGGTATTAAATGAAAGCGGATCCACCCAATAGGAAGCAAGCAAACAAACACAAAGCCAGGACATCCTGAAGAGCAAGAGCTAGATGAAACACCTTTTAAACAAAGCAAACACTGAGAATATTCCAGACTTTAAGGGTTCCTCTAGTATCAAGGCTCTAGCCAGTTCAGTAGACACTGCTGCCGTCTTACCAGACTGTTGGCTGTCAAATCAGTCTGATGGTGAGGAAGCCCACAAGGATTTTGTACATCTTCTGGCAGGATGTAGAAAGCGATAGTACATCAATTTTCAGACAACAGGCTCTCAATCACACCCTACAGTCCTCTAGTTCACAGCCACAGAAGGCAGTTGTAGACAGAGCACCTGTTATGAGTACTGGATACAGTCTGACTTCACCACAGTCACACATGTGGTACTGTTGCTCTTACCGTTGAGACGGGGTGTCTGGCTTCCACTCAACACACACACACACACACACACACACACACACACACACACACACACACACACACACACACAACATTCCCCATGGCCTCTAACCAGCAGTCTACCACCACAGGCAAGGCTTTAGGGCAGTATTTTTTAAACTTGGGGTCATGATCTCATGTGGAGTCACCTGGAATTTAAATGGGGTTGCCTGAAATTTGTAGTAATTGATCAAACTTAAAAAAAAAAAAAAAGACAGACAGACAGTCAGACAGGTAGGTAGTTAGCCCTTAATGATGCTATGGAACTATGCAAAACTGTTCGGGAGCTAAATGAAAAAGAAGTTCAATGATCTGAAAGACACTCAGTGTCTCGTCTCGTCATCTGAACCTGGTTTATCCTCACTAGGGTCGTGGGGGTCTTTGGGGGCCTAATCCAGCTACAATCTGTGAAGGAAGGGTACACCCTGTATGAGTCTCCAGTTCATCTCAGGGCTGAACATATATGGACAAACAATCAGTCTCACATTCACACCTATGGACAATTTAGATTAACCAGTTAACCTATCAGTGCATGTATTTGGATGGTGGGAGGAAACTGGAGTACCTGGAGAAAACCCACGGGGAGAACATGCAAGATCCACACAAAAAGGTCTGGTGTGGGATTCAAACCAGTGTCCTTCTTGCTGTGAGTTACGAGTGCTAACCACTGCACCACCCTGGCACTCAGTGTTACAAGTAAAAAACAGTAACAGTAATACATATTTCATGTCACTGAGTAGAAAAGAGAGTGCTTATATTGTATTTTTTTAATGTCTGAAATCTATTACTGCAAAAAACAAATATTACCATATTTACATTTTGAGATTTTTCAAAATAAGCCTTATATTTCTGTGGGATATTTTTAAAACCTCTTTTCATAATTTTTTTTTTTTTATCATTGTTCTTTCTTCATCCTTTCCTAAGTTCCAGTGAGGATAAGATATTTAACAAGGAATACTAATCCCTACCCAATTTTATTTTATTTTTTTTAGCTTATTTGCATTTTTACAACACACACAACACAAGATGAATGTGATGTAACACTTGTTGGATCCATCACTGCAATGTGCAAGAAATGTTCAAATAAACCTGTGTGTAATTTAGGAAATAAGCAACACTAGAGATAAACATTATGTATTTGCACTTCAAATAAATGCAACAAAACATGTGTTCAATGTGCAGGAAGGCAAAGTTTGAGCAAAATATGACATTTTATTCAGTAAAATATTTAAGTTCACAGCTGTTTCTTTTTACTTGGAGAATATCCTTCTTCTACTATGGTTGTTATCCTTCAAACTCGGCACCGACAAGTGTAAATGGAAAACACACTTGGATGTCGGTTAAAGCTGGAGCTGAGCGTTAAGTAAAGGCTCAAGTTACTGAGAGCAGAGGACTTACAATATGCATCAATGTAACATGAGCAAAATCAATAATGCTCCTCCTTGAAATTCCAGTGATGATGTTAAGTTCTCCCACAACCTAAAACATATTGAAATAGTCAGAACAAAACCTAGAGCGACAGAAGACAAGCACAATGTTCATGCTAACCTGTTCCCACTTGTTGACATGATGGATGTATGAGGCCACTGCGATGACACCAACGGCAAGAAGCATGCGGTCCTCAGTCACCGTCATGAACTTCTCTCTGTTTTAGGAGGAATTTACACAGACTAAGTAGTAGAATCTAAAACAGTGGTTCGCAAAAAAATAAAAAAAAAGTTTTAGCTAACAACTCAAAACATAAATTCTGTAGCTTTCAGACACTGCTAGAAATTGTGGGCTCCATGAAAGGTAAATGTTGTTAGCACTTCATAAAATTCTGTATCTTGGGGAAGCAGTTGCATTAATGTGCAAGTCTTGCAGTAACACTCTCCTCTTGGAACAACTTTGGGGCGGCTGTGGCTCAGTTGGGAGAGTGGGTCGCCCAATAATTAAAGAGTTGGTTGGTTGACAGTTCAAATCCTGCTCTGTCCTAGTCATGTGCTGCTGTGTCCTTCGGCAAAACGCCGCACCTTCCTTTCCTCTAGTGCTCATACTGGTGTATGAACGTTTGGTGGTGGCCAGAGGGGCCAAGGTGCTAAATGGCAGCCATGCTTTTGTCAGTCAGTCCCAGGACAACTGTGGCTACACATGCAGTTTATCACCACCAGAGGGAGTGTGTGAGTCAATGAATAATGGATCCACTGTGCACTTTGAGTCAGTGCATAGAAAAGCACTATATAAATCTAATCTATTATTATTATTATTATTATTATTATTATTATTATATAATGAACCTTGGCATGAAGCAAAACTGAAATTTAACATATTTTCAACAATCCTGGGCCCCATGAATTTGTCACATTTATCCCTCCACTTTAAGCCACCCAAGCTGTAGCTACACAGTTTTCTTTGTACAGCAGCTTCTTTTTGCTCTCACTGTTGATATGCATTGACATCAGATCCTTAAAGGACAAATTTGAAGACTCTAGGTCAGGGGTGTCAAACTGTGGTCCTCGAGGGCCGGGGTCCTGCATGTTTTAGATGTTTCCCTCTTCCATTACACCTGGAGGCCATTGCATCATTATCAGTCTGATGAGGAACTGATTATTAACTCTTTAAGTGTCAGCGCTGATGTGTTCTGAATGGATGATTTAGTTTAAATATTCAGAAAAATTCAACAGTTTTACTTTATTTTGTGCATGGAAAAGGTGCCAAAAAGCAAGAGATGTTTTTTTTTTTATTATTATTTTATTTCACCATTTTTTTTTAATTGCTGTGACCAAATGTCAATACTAGTTTTCTTCTTTAGTAATTTTTCCCCCCAAAATTTTCCACATTATTTGTCATTTTGTAAATATTTATTAGTTTTTGTTCATTTTGTTTATTTTTCTACATTTTGGTTCTTTTAATTTTTTTTTAATTTTATTTAATTTTATTTTCTACCATTTGTGTCTTACTTTGCTCATGTTACCAGTTACTTTGTTAGTTCTCAGGAGTTAAAGGGTTAAACTGAATCACATGGAAGAGGTAAATATCTAAAACATGCAGGACACCGGCCCTCGAGGACTGGAGTTTGACACCTGTGCTCTAGGTCAAAGGTCACAATATAAGTGAAAATTTTATTTGGGATATAACTTTTGAACTATTCATCTTAGAGACTTCCACTGAGCACCAAAAGGCACATTTTTCAAGTATTCATCTTGTGTGTATAAATTTTGACCTATTGCTGACCCAAGACGTCGAGGGGGTCACAGGGTCAATACCTAAAAAATCTAAAATGGACTATAATGGAAAAATGAGTGGACATAAAGACTTGGTTACTGTTATTGATAGATAGAAAACCTGGCATGGACTTCAAAATTACATCATGACCTTTGACCTTGAGTGACCTTAAAAGGTCAAAATCAAGGTAACGTGGTTTTAAATGGTTGTAACACATGATAACAACTAAGTTACTATTGTTGACAGATAGGAAACTACAGGTAGGCTCCAAAATGGCATCATGACCTTTGACTTTGAGCAACTTTAAAAGGAAAAACCAAAAGTCTCACCTTCTCAGAGGGAGATCTCCATTAACAGCGAAAATGTTTGAAAGGGGGTGTGGTCTGTTATGCCTTTTTACTCTGCGAAGGAACGGTGGAGTTATGTTTTCACTGGCGTTTATCTGTCTGTTTGTCTGTCTGTCTGTCTGTTAGCAAGATAACTCAAAAAGTTATGAATGGATTTGGCTGACATTTTCAAGAATTGTTGATACTGGCACAAGGAACAAAATATTACATTTTGGTTGTAATCAGTGAAGGTGTGTGTGTGTGTGTGTATTGTTGTATTTTATTTTTGACTCATATTGTGTTTTTGTTAGAAAACACTTCCCTTACCTTTTTTGAGACAGGCTGATCTAAAGAATAGGGCAAATGGTTCAGACTGATTGTACTAGTCAGTCCTCTTAAAGTCATCATGTCCTGGAACCATTTGTTACACAAAGGAGGGCAAAAACATGCACATAGATAACTTTGACCACATAATAAGTACAGGCATGACATTCTACCAGCTGAAGTCACCTCTGACAGCACACATGAACAACATCAGCCTTCTTTATTTGAGACTTTCAAAGGACATAATTAAACCATTTTTTTTTAGTGACATTGGTGTGATTTACTTATTTATTTCTTATTTGTGTTTCTTATTTTAACTTACACATTGAGTTCAACAGATAATCATAGAGAAGTGCTAAACTATGAAAATTCTAAACTAATATAGACTGACAAGAATTGGCTTATAACCATGAGATATTGGGGGCTTTTGCTGTTTGTGTTTTTGTCATTTATTGTCTTTTTTGTGCCAAGAAAGCAAATAGATCTCCATTATAAAAAAGAATCGAACTGTTCTAAAATCTTCAAGGTTGCATCCATGAATTCAATCATAGAAATGAATGACCATTAATAAAGCGCCATCTTATTTGCAGATAAGCCAATAAACAGAGCCAATACTTTCTGATACTAATGTTAATATAAATTATTAACATTTTATTTATAGATGCCTTTCTTGGGACTCAAGGAGACTTTGCAACAAACAGGAAAGTACAAAAACAAGCAAAAAAACACAGTAAAAAGCAAAAAGGCAAGTTAAATAAAATGTTCACCCTATAAATTTGATATATCTTGATCACCCAATAAATGTGATATATCTTTCCTGCTTCAGACTATTGTTATTAAATGGCCATTAAACCTCAAATAAAAATTTAGAAAACTTTTCACTTTTCTACCTACTTTGTTCAGAAACATGTCATTCATGTATGACATTTAGAAACATCAATGTGCAAGAAAACATAAGAAGAATAAGCTAGACAACTCTCACACTTTACTTAGCTGAAAACATTTTTACTATTCCTATATAAGAACATTTGTCTCCTTTTTCATGTTATAACATGTGACACTTACCTCTGTTTAACAGACGGGTGGAGGCATTTAGTGGAAGTGACTAACAACGAATCATAGATGGCAGTCTTCTCCAAACTAACAAATGTGAGAATATGGTGGCATAGGTCATGCAGATACTCCACAGGGATTGATGGCTCATTGTGACCTAGAAAAAAATCAGTATCTAATTTAAAATAATACTTAGATGGAGATTTTTGTTGTACCCTAGTATTGTTTTGTGTTTTGTGTTGTTACCTAGAACCTCCAGCAGTATTTCCACATATGTCAGAGGGTTAGAGGCATTTAATCTGAATTCAAGTCCTTTCAAGATCATCAGTTCTGATTCAAGAAGAGTCTGCTTTGTAACACTGTGGCCCATTGACTGAAGAAATTGTACAGCAGTATTGTTGTCGATAATCTAAAAACAAATGTGATAGGAGACTATTTTCCAGCTATATCACATTAAAATTAGCCAGCAGCTGTAAGTGTCTCATAACTCACCTCACTACGCAGAGACATTTTGCTCGCAAGTTGTAAACAGGAAAAGATAATGAGGGGAAACTTGTCCTTGAGATTGTTGAAAACTGTATCTTCATAATTGTTTGACTGAGCTTCAGCAGTGCCTTGAGGTGTGGGGGTGGTGAACAACTTTGTGAGATGCAGGGTCATGAACCTGGGGTGGGTAATTACTTGTCAATATTCTCAGTCAGACATGGTATTTATATTAAAGATAATAAGGCAAAGGAAGGAAATGCATGTCCTGAAAATACCTTTGCAGTAATTCGATGGCATGGTATCCAGTTAGTGGGTCAAGGTTCAGCTTTTTAGCCATCAGGAGGATGTATTCTGGGTAACATCAGAGGGGGGAAAGCATTTTCAGTAGCAGCATAACACATAGGGTGCTTGCTCTTTACCCAAATAAAAATTCCAGACTTTTTCAAAACTGTTATTTTTTCCCCCCCCCCAAGACCTTGACTTTATGTACTTTTATCCTTGTTCGTCTAATGTTTTGGTTGAAATTGTACCTGTTGTGTGTAGTACCAAAGCTCATTTTAATAAATGCATAAATTAATGAATGCATTATTTGTTGTTTTAGTGACAGAAATAGTTTAAAATATATGAAAATTACAAAAGTGTAGGGATCACCTGTATCACATTTTTAAAATATTTTATTGAATAAAGGCTATTCTATTCTATTCAATTCTGTTCTATTCTATTCTATTCTTAATGCTGTCCTCATGTATTCCTTATATTATAAGACTATGTGTCTTTGAGCATACTCAAAAATGAAACTATAAGAGAAACATTTTTCCATACATTAAGACAGGGGTGTCAAACTCATTTTAGTTGAGGGGCCACATTCAACATAATGTGGTATACAGTGGGCCAGACCAATAAAATAATATAAAAAAAAGGATAAAAACATATAAATAATGTCAACTACAAAGCTTTCTCTATATTTTTGAGCAAAAATAGTACAATTCCATCCTAAAAAATATTTACATGTACGAACTGTACTTGAACATAACACAAAAAATATTAACAACCTGAAAATTCTTGGGGGAAAATAAGTGCAATATTTTCAATATTGTGCTTTAGTTTATCACTTATACATGCGCATCACAACTTAAAGATAACAGTGGACTTACAAATACACACAACATTTAGTAACATTCAGAATATTGGTAAAATTCCACATACATTTCAGGTTATTCACACAAGCTAATCTTTTTTATTTATTTATTTTACACTAAAACAAATCAGGACATTTGTGTTTTTCATAATTTGTTTATTATGATTATGGTCTATCCATTTCACATTGAATTGATATCAAACGGGTTTAACTTCCTTAATTATTAATATCTTCTGTGTAATTTTTGCATTTCACAAATTCATACCAGGGCCAGATTGGACCCATTGATGGGCCGATTTTGGCCCCCGGGTCGCATGTTTGACAGCTCTGCTATAAGATTTTCACAAAAACCTCTAGACTTTTTAAGGTCTGAAAAAGAGCTTTTCAAAAATTTTCAATAATACAAATTATACTAAATATAACAGAATAAAAAACAACACATATGCGTTAAATGCAAATCATTCGTTTGTGAAAATTCCATTGAAACGCTTGAGATACAATATGTGTTTGAAAAAAAAAATCACAGTCTACCACACACATCCTGACTGTTCAGTACCAAGCTCTGGTTAAAATAATAATTATAAATTATATTAGAATTCAACTGTTTTTTGGTGAGTTGACTGAAAAAAACATGGGTATTTAATGGGTAGTTGCTAAATCACACCTGCTTAGAAGGTGTGATAATAGCAGGTTATTAAAGTGAGGCTGTTTGACACTGCTAGGAGAGATTTGACAGGCAGCCTACTAAAATGTGTTTTGATAAAATAAAATAAAATGGTTTCGTGCTGTTACGTTTACAAATAGCAAAGCACGTTATTTACAATTAATGAACACAAACGTCTTCTATTGGAGCACAAATATATTTTCTGTTAGCTTCTAGCTAGCTCTAACAGTACGTTAATTTTGTGGGTTTTTAGGTGTTATTAATGGAATTTAGTAACATAATTGTTTGTACATAACACACATAACTGAAAGACTATGTTCAACTTTTTACTTACCAGTTAGTTTTTTGTCTTTGAAACAGCCACTACATTTTGATAAGTTATTTAGAGTTTCTTTGTTTGTCTTGTCGAGATTAGCAATTACATCTGCAAGCAGGTCAAAAGAAGCTTCTCGAAATTTCACACGGACTCCTGACGCCATTGGTGTAGGTCTGTCTGTGGTGTTGAATAAATTGCAAAAATAATTAAATAAATTATCTTAATTGATACTTAAAATTGTCGAAAGATGGCGTAGTTCTCACACTTTTTTTATCTCAGCGTCTTCAGTTACGAGTAGGAACCAAATATTGTAACAGCTAAACACGCGGTTGGATTTGGATGTTGCACCAATGATTTTTGTTCTTATTCAACATACGGTGGCGCTCGTGTGGCCCCATCTATAGATCTAACAAGATCCGGATAGGCTACTTCCCGTTGAGTTGCACACTGCATAGTCTGAAAGGTGTTTTGAAAGTCAGTTATAAAGCTTTCGAACCGCTATCACATAACTTTGCGTTTCTCCCATGGTCCTCCAGTGCAGACATGGCTGACAAGACACCAAAAGAGACTGTTTCCCCTAATGCAACACGGATAGACCCGATGAAAGACAGTCTATCTAAAGAACACTTGTATTTTATCAGACAAATGGAACTTCAGCAGTGGAAGAAGAGAACACAGACGCTGAAGACGCGAAATGCTGTAACAGGACTCGCCATCGGAGCAATCGTAATGGGAATCTGTATCCTTGCCAAACGCATGAGCGTCAGTACGTCAATACAAGGTGAACTATGTAACGTTAGCTTAGGTGCTAAAGTTACACATCTCCATTGATAAGATAGGAGAGCGAAACCTCTTGTCTCATTTTGTCTGCTGAGATTGCATTTAACATTTCAGTAGCAGTGTGTCTCATGATGAATGTAGGCTCGCTTACTGAAGTAGTTATTTATATTAACGCAAATGAACTCGTTGCTCAGTGGATGCTAGCATGTCAGTTAGCTTTAGCCAGGTGATCTCCAGTGTGGCTGTAGCACTAGCAAAGAAGATAACATGTTGTTTGTTTAAAAAATTTGAGGTTACTGTTTTATACACTTGGATTCTCTGAAAATCAGTCCTGACTGAACTTCAAAAATGCATATCGTGGGTTTCATAGTATGTTTTCCTCAGTCAAAATATGACTTAGGCCAAATTTTTATATCTGCAATACATACGTTTTCTTTGCTAACACCGCTGCGTTGTTTTACATTATTGGCTATTATCAAAAATAATATTAATAAAATAATACTTACATGTGGAAAAAATATTTTTTGAAGGAAATCCATGACACGGACTAGAAGGTCTAAGGTGAGCTGGTATGTAATGACATTTTATGTACATGTATGAACATTTTATATGTATTTTTTTGTGGCTTTGTATCCTGTACATTTACCGATTTGAAATTTCGTGATCGTAACTGATACTAGTCAACTATATAAGGTACTTCGCTTTTCATTCTGTTTGTCTTATTATATGCTTCTTGCTTTCATATTTGCCTTAACCAATTGCTACCATATTAGATGGCTACACATTTTACTCTGTCTCCCAAGAGAAGATTATGGATGAAATCGATGAGGAGGCCAGACGTGCAAGAGGACCAAAGACTGGTGCCAACTGAGATACATGTGGCCTGTTGTTGGCCTCCTTGTCTGCCCCAAAAGTATTTGGCACCTAAAAGAAAAAGAAAGGACTTTTGTGCTGTCAGCAGTCACTGATTTTCCATGAGTGGTTTCTGTCATGTTGGGGCAGCACGGGATTTTGTTTTGTCTTGATTGTGCAAAAGGTTGTGAGTTTCTCTGTAGTTTAATTAAAATGAAATATAATGTCTCATTATGATTTAAATTGCCTGTCAGTGGAAAGGACTCATTTACTGACTTCAGCTCACATACGTGTTGCTTTAAAGGTCCACGTAGTAGAGATCCTTGATTATTTAATGTACAAATGAAGTTCAGTCAGCCAATGTTAACTCTACAGTGACCTTTAAAGTGAGAGAATGCCAGTGACACTGCTAAAATGACACAGATCAACCTGTAAAAACTGCATATTTATACTGATGGGGTTTTACTTGAAAAATAAAAATGTATTTGATTTCCCAAGTAATTACACCATGTATTACATCATGAACTAAAATGGATATGTACTTAAAAAAGGACAACATGTGTGTATTTACAGTTGCATTTATTTATTTTTCAAATTTGACATATGGAGTCTGATCTAGCCACCAATCTCAAGAGTAAAAATATAAAATAAGACATTAAAAGGGAAAAGGCACAGATTCAGCATGGCAGGACAGCAGCTTCAGAAAGCAATAAAATTATAAATTTACATTCAGAATTTGAATTGTAATTTTTCTTTGAATATATTATGAACTTTGGAACTCTTACAAGACCTCAACTGCCAGAAAATTCAGTGTGTTCTCAATTTAAGGCAACAGCTACAGATTCACAGTTTGGACTGATTTCTCCCTGTCCCACAATATGTTTCTTAGACTGTGATCCAAGACAAAGTACCACAATAAAATATCCACTGGTGAATATTTTCTACCTTGCTTTAATGGAAAAAGACCAATGGAAATGCAACCCATACAGGCAACATAAGAGCTCTTCCTCAAGTGAACAAACATATCTATGAATGACTTGGAACTAAAGTAGGATTTACTAAAGTGCACAAGGTGCTTGATTTATGGAACGAATATGTTTTGCTTGAGCAAGAATTAAGGTTGCTGAAATATTTAGTTTACAAATTTGTAAACATAATCTATAAATGCAATCTACTATATACACATATACAATCAACAGGAAAACCAGTAGTCTAGGTGGAATTTTTTCACAAAAAAGCCTCAATTTAAAAGCTTTGCAAAACCAGTCATAGTATTTGAAAACAAGTGTGTGATAGTCTTTTAAGTGGAGCATTTTTCCCAAATCTCTTATTAGTCAGCATATCAAAAATATATTTTTTTTGTTGTGCCAAAATAATCTCTTTGCCAAATAAGTCGTGCATGGATATTTTAACTTAATTTTTTACTCTCCTGAAGAGTAACAGTTTTATATATATATATATGTGCTGATAAAACAGTATCTCTATGCTGTCCTACAGATTAACAAATGCACCACTGCTGGAAATCCAGTTAACTATTGCTAAAAAAAGAAAAGATCTACAGTGAAGCAGAGTCTAAAGAGTGTAGGTCATCCTATCAGGCGGTAATGAATGAGATACAGTACAACACAGTCTTATATATTACAATGAATCAAACTGTACAATGCATCAAGACTGATCACGTCAGCCCACAGATGGCAGTAATCACACATAAACTACTGTAAGTGTATTCACTATGCAGTCAGCAGGTGCTGAGACATCAACTTACCATTTTGTGTACAACAGCTGTCATTAACAGTGTTAAGAGTCTGGCTGTGGTTCACATTACTGTGCTCAGATTGATTAATCGTAAGAAGCTTCTATCATCATTCTAGGTCAAATTCAAAGCCAGTGCCACTGTTGTCCAAAAGGCATAAATTCAGTGGCACTTCATGCTTTCATTTGACTGCGTTAATGCAACAAGCAAACACTGAGACATGATATTTTGCTCAATAGGATTACTGTGGCATTCTGCACTGGGGTTCTTTCTAAACCATAAGATTTGCATGTTTATTTACAGGAGAGGCCAAAAGAAAAGAAAAAAAAGCTTTGTCATTTTTGGGTGTTCTGTGCATGAAAACATTTTCATCAGATCCAACAAAGGCATGACCACTGGATGTTACAACCTCTGTATAAACCCAGTTTTACAGATGACAGTTTGTACATGTTGAGGTAAATGACCACTGGCAGAACCGGGGAGACGTTGACAAACAGAAGCAGTGTTGGCGTGTGTGTGCCGAAAGCATTCCTCCTACAGGATGGGTTTGACCACTGCTGCAAAACTTCAGATGAGGTAGTCCAGATATACAGCTTGCTTGGCTGAGATTTTCTTACTGCAAAAGTAGGATGAACAATTAAATGTCAATGACAAAATCACGGCGATATAAGGAAGATTCATCTCATCAGAGAAAGACATTCTTAGATGTGCTACATAAATACAAACAAATACAACTTCAAAAACCTGAATTCAGAATGTTACCTATGTAAACATACAAAAGTATTATCAGAAAAACATGTTTTAAGTTTTAAAGAACTGGAAGTACTTTACTGATGACTTCCAAATGAAGTCCTCTCTACATTAAACATTCCTAAATGATGTATCACTACTTACTATAATAATAGACTGCATTTTGCCTTTTTCAATGAAAAGGAGGCATTTACTAGATTTAATTTACTGATTATGTCAAGAGTTAGCTCAGTAAATTTAACAGTTAAGAAGAAAAAACAAGAAAGATACATTAACTCAACACAAAAAACAGTTGAACAAATCCATTTGTTCAACTGTTTTTTTTCACTAGTGAATCAATTTTGTGGAAATTGACAGTTTCCATGTTTATTATAGAGCTTCTGAACATCCAAAGAGCTACATCTAATGGCAATGAAAAGTGGAGAAACTGCAGTTTTCTGAAATTATTTCAATGTCCTGATCAAATTGGTGGTTTCAAATGTAAACATTTTTGATCAGGTCACCATTTAAGAGGAATAAAGTATCAAAAATAGAATAGTCTATTAACAAATGAAGAGTGTTTTATGGTTTAGTCAGTCAATGTGCTTGTGAAATATAGTAAAGTGGAAGTACAAAGTAGAAATCATACTATAAATACAGTACAAGTGTGTCATTCAAAACAGTACTTGACTAATGTACTTAATTTACATGTAGTAGTGACGTGTAACTGGGTCACGCCACAGTAAACTCACCATTCTACTAATGTCAGTGGCAAAGGTGACCCCTTTGCTGGGTTTATCTTGTGAGCCACTGCTGCTGCCTCCCAGAGAGTTTCTCCTAATGATACCTATGCAAACAAATACACATTATGAATACATTTCTCACACAAAAATTTATTACCATTATTATAAATTTAATGGATAAAAATCACACATATAAGCAGATAGGTTTTACCTTGGAGGGGCAACATGTCCAAACGTTGCAAGCTGTTCCTGCGTGAAGAGGGGTAACCACTGCCCTTTGACAAGCGGCGCTGTCGACTTGACAACATAGCAGCAGGGGAGACAATGCCTGGAGGGGGGACTTTGCCCATCTTCTCATAGAGCTCCTCTATTTCTCTTTTTTGGGCAGCCTGTAGGGCCTGCACTTCTGTCAGATGTCTGATGAAGGACAAAGTCATTTAGTGAATTGTCTGTGTTAGGAGGCAGGTCATTTTTAATGTGTTCTATGGGATTACCCAAAACAAGTAACATATTGACTAAATAATTTGGATACAGCAGTGTTGTCTTACTTTTTTATTGAATGTTAACACTGAATGAATGGGAGCTGTATTTGTGTTGACGAAATATGCAAACAAAAGCAGTGTGAAGTTTGATTGGTTTAAATGATGACAAGACTTTTTTTTCTTTAGCAAAAACATTGAAGTACAGTGAAACCAAGGGAACAAAGATGACATAAAGCCATGAGACTATAAAGCTCTACAGTAAATCTGATTGTCGATAGTTTCTGCTGGGCAAGTAGATGCAATAACAATAGTGAAAATCTAGCTTTAACTTATTTCGGCTTACTGTGTTTTATTTTAAATCAGGGGCTAATGGAAAATGAGAGACACTTTCCAAATCCTTTTAAATAATCTAATCGTTTTAAGAATGGAATTGTAACTATATACAGTTACCTCTCCTGTATATGTAATGCATAGTATTTGAATACTCCTCAAGAATCAAACAATCTATTATTTGTTACTGTAGTTCTTGAAGAAACTCACTCTTTTTAAATTGTGTTTTTATTAATTTTCTGGCACTTCAGATTTCATATCGATTCTGTAATTATATGCACTGTATACATTATATAAATCTGGGCATCTTCAGTGTTTTCACTTACTTGTCTCTAAGTTCCTGCAGCTCTTCCAGCATTTCTTCATCATCACTGTCTGAATCATCACTGCTTATGTAGGGAGCACTGCGGTTGTAAGTCATCATCCATAAATGGTGAAGGGCATTGCCGTACTGTGGGCTACCTGCTGCTCCGTCCCACAGCTTCCCCTCTATTTCTGCAGCCGTCACTGACAGTCCACTGTCTGCAGATGTTCCCATCAGGCTGAGGCTGTACGCCCTCCTGCGACTCCTCCTCCTTATCCTCTGTCGCTCCCCAACTTCTTCCTCCTCATCCTCTTCATCCTCTTCCTCATCATCTTCCTCCCTGGACTGCTGCTGCTGCTGCTGCTGATCTTGGCTCGCAGACCATCCTGTGTGACTGTCAAGTTCCTGGGGACCTCCTGTGGAACTTCTGTGGGGATGTGGGTGAGGAGGGGACATGGTGAGGGACGTTCCCAGGCTTGTCTCAGACTCGGCTTGTTCCTCTGTGCTACTGTCTGACGGGGTGCTGCCAGTCTCTGCGGGTTGTGGAGCAGCAGGTACAGCACCCGTTGGCTCAGGAAACCCAGGTATGTCCAAGCTGGGTGTCACCTGAAATCGTCCCACAGTCACTGGTGAAGACCGTACTTCTGGAATATAAAGGAAGGAAGGGCGTTTCATCATGGGCCCTGCGAATATGCAGTCATGCAGAGTTTTTAAATGGATCACATCTGTTCAGAACATATTTACAACATCTGTTTGAAAATTTCAGTACAATATGCATAGATTTATTGGAAATAAAAAGTGTTTGTAATTTGAACCAAGCTAATCAGTTGTAGTCTCTGCCAGTGATCTGAATAGAGAGTTCAAATATACGAGTAGCGATGGTTGACTAAATAATGTCAGTGTTTTATAATTAAATAGAAAACTGATTGGGGACACATTCATTACAGTGTGGTACTGAATTATATGTTTTAACATATAACAATAGTTTTTGTGAATGCAGAAATATACAGTATGTAGTTCAATAGATACATAAAGTACATTTTGAAGGAGGTAAATTTTGTGTTTGTTGGCTCCAGTTTTTCATCCACTCTGAAACTAAAGATAGATGTTTCATCCTGAAAATAAACTAGAGTATGTTTTACCAAACACATGTTTTAAGGATTTTTGATGGCATTGTAAATACATGTCAAGGTTTGATTTTCTTTTTCACCAATCTTAGTGGATCCTGTTGTATAAGAAACACTCTGTACAACATGGATCTTAAATAAACTCAGCAAATCATATTTAATAATTATATTTCATGTATTCTTTAATCCCGTCTTTTCTGGGTTCTGTAAATCAAGATTCTTTTTACACAATGCCTGAAACCTAAAAAAAATATACACTAGAATTAAACAAAAAAACACTGGTTTAGATATAAAGTTGTAAAACTACCTGAAAGCTATTTGAAATGAAAAAACAAACGACTACATTAACCAAAAATAATGGAAATTCAAAACAATATTAAACATAATCATTATAAACTAAAGCATAATAACTGTCTTTATAATATAATGATAAATAAAACTGTAGTTATATATCTCGTGTTGCATTCAGAGTATAAATTAGTTTATGTAACAGTTTCAGGACCCTGCCTGCCTCTTTCTGTCCACTTGGTGTCCCCTCTTACAGTAAACAGAATGTGGCTGGACCTGTGCCCACTGAAACAGAGGGACTCTGTTGAATGTGGGATTTTAAGGAGGGAATGAATACAGTCAGGTGTGGATATGGGAGGAGAAGCCTGTAATGAGCGTGGCTACTTTCTGATTGGATATAGCAAGTGGGTAGGGCGGCAATCACACTTGCATTTGTTTTGAATGGAACATTGCAGTCAGACTTGACATTACGCAATGGCTCCTGAGGCACAAGTAAGAGGTGATAATGTCACAAAGCATAAAAAAGAGAGGACGAGAGAGAGGACTGAAAACAACTCAAAAGTCAAACTGGCAGTAACAAAGACATTTGTCAGTATTTTTACCCAATACATCATAAAATGGAGAGGAGGGAAACCCTAGTCACAGTTGCCACTGGTTGCATTTGTTTGTATACACAAGCATGTGTGTGGGTTGTTTGGGGTACAATCAAAACATCACTCAATATGTCATTTTCCAGCACCCACAGCTCCTGTTATCTAACATACAGCACAGTATGTGTTTATAATGGAGGGACGGGGTTAAATATGAGACTATGTGACAAATGTCTTACCAGAGTCAGTGGAAGAAGCTGTTGGTTTAGGATTGATGGCCGTCATCTCATTTACAGCAGGATGTAACTGAGGGCTGAGCAAAGATAACTACAGAGGAAGAACAAATATTAATTACATTAGGGTTGTCTTCACAGATTAGTCCTTCATATACATCTATTGATCACGTAATTATCTACACAACTAAATATGAACATACCACACATATAGTTAAAGGCAATTAAAACATCTAATCGTAACCAAATCAAATATCAATCTGAATTTTCCATTTGAGTCCCATCCGATACTTAAGTGATTGCTATACTTGTTAATCTAAACAACATAATGAATACCAGAATCCCCAACATCATTAATTCAATTCATTCTTTTATTTGTTCCCACTGAAGTTTAACATACAGAATCATTTCTGCCTCTAGCTATCTTTCACAGACCACATTAAAAATACAAATAACAGTTGTTGACATTTGTGAAATAAAGCTATGGAGTTCAGGCATACACTGTAATTACAGTTGAGATAATCAGTAATTAAAGCAACATATGGCCTTCGTCCTTTTTTTAAATTTGTAAAACCAGAGTGATAGCCTAATCACTAGTATTTCTATGCTTACACACCTGAATTACTTCCCTCACAGTGAACAACTTTGAAAATGACTCCATCATAAACGTCTATAGCAAATTTGTAAAACCCAAGTGATAGCCTAATTATCACTAAAACACTTTCTGTGCTTATGCAACTGAATCACTTCCCTCATAGTGAACAACTTTGAAGATAACTGACTCCATCATAAACACAGTCCGTTTGTTTACAAAACAAACTGAAATGTCACTTGGACCCTTTTTGGAAATTTTGTCGCAAAATGCAGTGTGGGAATGGAATTCCAAGCAGCAGCAATTTCACAGTCTCTTCACGAGTGGTGAACCTAAATTTCACCTTTACCTCCATCCACAGAATATACTCGTTCTTTAGAATAACCCTGGCAGACTGTATAATCTTACATTGTAGCAACGTTTTGTGACATGCAACACACATTACGTAATTTCATTGAACCACACGTGAAGTTATATTTGATGATGCCATTGTCAGGTAAATCGAATGAAACATTACAGTGAGTTAAATTAAGCATGCCTCTGACTTTTTGAAAAAACCTAATGTAATGTAAGTGCAAAAGCTATCAAAATATAAACCATAGGCCCAATCATTTTTAGCTATTTTAATAAGAAAATCTTAAAGATATCTTAACTGATCCACACACTGAAATCCAAAATGATGACTCACAGTGCTTTGTGGGCTTTCTGTTGGTGATGGAGAAAAATCAGATGAGGAGTTAATGCTGGAACCTTCTGATCTGGGTTTAACCTGGGCTGGGACCTGGGATGGAAACGGGACCGTACAATTGTGAAGGTTGTCCTCTTGGGTTTGGTTGGGAGGCACAGTGACCACAGGCTCCTGAGGTGCCTGTGGCGGGGTGGAAGGCATAGAGGGGGGAGACACTGGAGAATGTGGCCATGGTGGATGAGAAAATGAGGGTCCATCCATTTGTGGGGTATTCTCAGGGCTGTGGTAGACATTGTTGTGCCCTGGGATACCTGCTGTAGGATAGGGGACTTCCACTGGTGGGGTCTGGTACTGTGTTGGGTAGACAGAGGGGTATGCAGTCTGTGGGGTCATCTGAGGAGGGAGCTGAGGATGGAAGCCTGGATAGGAAGGCATCCCTTGAGCGGGAAGGCTTGAAGGTGGGATAAAAGACTGGGCCATACTCATGGCCATGGAGATGACGTTAGCCAGGGAAAACAGAGGCTGTGTGTGGGGGGGCCACATGTTGGGATGTTGCTGAGGTGGTTGAGGAGCCATGGTGATATTCTCACTGCTGCCAGGGCTTGAGTTCTCTCTCAAAGGACTCGGTGATCCTGGAGCAGGGGAAGAAGCTGATGGGAAGGTGGGATTACTGGCTACACGAGTGAGAGGAGGATGCAACCCTGTTGGTTTGGATGAACCTGGAGAGCCGGGGTATGGGAATGGGAAGTGAGTGTGGCCCAGAAATGGTAAATGGTAGTGGTGTTGATGTGGGTGGAGTGAAGCAGGGTGTTGGTGTTGATAATGGTGAAGAGGAGACCCTAAAAGACACAAATATTCAATGTAGTTTTAATATGTATAGTCAAATATTTAAAGGATCTCGTGTACAAAAGTTTCCAGAGAAAACACACGTGTATTGTTTTTGTATTTCATTGTTGGTTATATACTCAAGAATGCACATTAATATCAATCACCTGCTTCTTCATATATGTAACAAGATTATATCAACACATTATTAGTAAGTTTAAAGCACATCCTAATGCCTTATTCTAAATAAACATATTCTACAAAATACTTGGGCTTTAAGCAGTGGTTTTCTGTTACCTCTGATCCTGATTATTGCTTATTAATAAAAAGGAAAATTGTTATATTAGAAGTACAATCTTAAAATACTTTAATCACTAGAGGCCTTATACATGGCAGTATCACAAGTACAAGGTGAAGGAATTGTCCCATAACTCATGCACTTCAACCTCTTTACTTAATAAACAATAACCATGAGGTTGCTGTGAGAAAACTGTTCATGGAAAACTAGTTGTAGAATATGATTATGTACAATAAAGAGTCATAAAAATTGCTACAAACAAATATGACAATCATGCATGCTAATTAGCAAGTAGTGAAAGGTTAATAAAAATTAGGGCAACAGTTTATGTTAAGAGTGTTACTGTAATTTGTACTGAAACAAGAGAAGATGTAGAGTTATTTCAAATAAGAACAACTGTACACTGTTGGAGTGGAATATTGGATTGAGTTGACCCAAAAAGACAAGAGCTCCTTCTTCCTCTTTCCTCAGGGTTTTCCGAGTCCAATTCTTCCTCTAACCCCCAGCCAAGACATACGACATGTCAGGAATAAATCTTTCCCGTACATTAAATAATGGTTTCCATGGTGAACAAAGTCGTTTTGTTTAGAACAGTTTCCAACCATAATTGCCTTCATGAGCCAGAGTAGTTGCACACTTGGGCTTACATGCCTGTGAGATATTCGGCATCAATGGAGCAACTGAGGCCTTTACATATACCATATTGGAGTTGTTTAAATGGGACACACGTGCGTATACAACTGTTTGGAATCCGCTTGTGAGATTAAAGTAGTCAGGGATAGTTTAGGATGCCAATTATGTAGCCCCATCCACTGATTCATCATTTACCTCAACAATGGCTCCACAGTTATAAACCACTCCTCCTATTGCTGATGATGCAAATCAGACTTTAGTTTTTCCATACTGATGGAAACATAGGTTAAGCAACACTCTATAATGGTGGCAGGTGGCCAAGAGGCATTGCACAAGCGACCATGCAGTGGACATCCAACAGAGAGGGGACACGGGACGATAGGAAATCAGGACATTCAGATGGCCGCCAAGGCTGAAGTTGGGGGCACATGGGGGATATGCGGTCTCTAATCGACATCAGATGCCCCTCCTGTAGGGAAAAACTTTAAAACGAGGAGGAGGCTTTCTTGGAAATTCTGTAGGAGTTTGTGCTGGCAAACAGATGTTGCAAAGTATCGCAGCGCTGAAGAAAAGCTCATGTTTTACAGCGACAGCATTCACAGCTCCCTAAAAGCCAGAAAGCGCCCTTCAGGTGAGGTAATTACCCAGGAGGCCCTACTGCAACTCAGACACAGATGAAGGCTTTGAGGTGTGGGGATGGGGGATGGCGCCATGCGAATGTCTGAACAATACCAAGAATGGGCTGTGAGGAGGGGAGGGGGGAGTTATGAAGTAGCTTAGCTGTACTTTGTCTAATTCTTTGCCAAAGGACTGAAACAGTTTAGCACTGTGGTGAAACAGTAAACAATGCTCGGGCTCTTCACGTAGGGCATTTTACCTGGGGCGTTGTGGAAAGACTGTGAGCGTACGAGAGGTCGCCCAGGTGAAGTAATGTCTGCACTGAAGACGTCTCCATTGGGGCATGGGGGTGAACCACGTACCCCTACACTTGGGTTAGCCACACTGAAGTCTAAGACAAGACACACACACATGCATGAGTGGATGCAAAAATATCCATGCACTATCCATGCACAGGAGAAAAAAATAACTGACAAGAGATGCAAGACAGAAACAAGTGTTAGTTGGGCATGCTGTTAGTCACAAGAGGTTTCAACCATGAGATGTGATCTATGTAATGACAGTTTGATAAATGTCAGGTCACATTTAGGTTAGTGTTCCCTTATGGCTAATGCCCATCAGATAGGACTTGAAACTTACCAGGCAGAGAAGATGAGGAGTGTGTTCGAGGCAGGCTGTGAGTGTGCAGATTGGGCTGTAAGAGAAATACATTAGATGATTCATCTTAACTTTTAACTGTAAGAATTGAATAAAAATATTTTCTTTAAATTAACTAAGAATGAAACAAGACCAAAAAAGAGAACCAAAACTCTGTGACAAATTTCCCAAAAAAGTATAACTTCATCTTTAACAATCTTGGTTAACTTCAATTAACTAAACTAAAGAAAAATAAAAGTATATGTTCCTTCTAAACTAATCTCTGAGAGTTAATAGGAGTGTATATTTGGTATTTCTGCCAACATTTTTGTTCAGATAATAAGTATGCTAGACTAGGAAACAGTATTCAACAGCAAGACAAGTGTCTCTTTTTACATGGTACAAACCCACCTCATAAATAATATATTTTTAGTTAATTTATTTTTGTAAAATACTTAAAATAGATGTGCAACAGTCTGGTTAGAGATTGCTAGATAGACTTCTCCTGCCTAAACTACCTTGGTCAGTTTTTTTTTGGCCTAGATAGTGCAAACAGTCTGGGAGTGGAGCCACAGTGGATCTTAAGGGAGGTGGTCCATGACATGTTTTTAATCAGACCCTGGAAATCATCCAGGTGAGGTCTGTCCGTGGTGGTTTGTGGTAATTATGGACCCAGGGGGTCGGAAATATACTTGTGTGCTGATGAAGGTGGGATATTGAGAAGAGAGCTTTACTGTCCCCTTTTCTCCGTTGTTCTAGATGAAACTGTACAGTATCCTAGTCTCATGCTTTAACAAATATTTGAGTCTGTTTTAGCTGGAGGACAACAGTATGTGATGTTCTTTGTGTTCTACTGATCAGAACATGCCGTAAAAGAACAATCAATCCTTTCAGTCAATTCTTTTCTCAGAGCAGGCAAATCTGGACACACTATCTGATTAGGTATGAGGTCATAATTTACTCAAAATGGTAGAACCCCTAACAAGCTTATTTCCCTGAAAGTCTTTATTTGCATTTTCACAGACTTGTATTCAGATAGACTTAATCACCCCAAGCATGCTGGAAAATGAATTATGATGAAATCGTTGGATAGGATTCAATGATTGAGAAGCCTGTGGTTGGAAATAAGTGATGGGGGTGTAGGTAACATTTATACAAATCAGAGGCTTTATATGACATTAGTCACATTAGAACATCATGTTCTTATCGTGAGCACTACCTCAAGTGGCTGTGAAGACACTTAACCTTCTATATTTAAGGTCGACTCTCAGAAGGGTCTTGGAACACTGAAGAAAGCACGCTACTCAGTTTTTATTTCCAGTGTAAGAAGCCATATACGGCAGCTTTCCTTTTGCATCAGATTTATGAGTCTGCCTTAGATAAGCGCTGCCAGGTACACACTATGGGTTGTGTAATTTATGACAATCAGGAAGCATTGTAAAACACATGGCCAGTAACTGTTATTTTCTTTGTTCTCAGCTAACAATGCTACAATGGAGATGAAACAGGCACTGTAGCTGCTGACCTGTGAGGATGATAATGAGTTAACGCCACCATGGAAGGTGGGTTGAGGCAGTCTATGTCCACTGGAATGGACAGACTGTTCTTTTGCCATCAGTGCTTCCGCTCGTTTGATTATATCACCCATACGGTAGATGAAGCCCTCCTTCTCCGATGGGAGGATGAACTCATTATGTACCTGCAAAAGAAAACATGTCTTGAGATGGGCTGGAAAAACAGACACATTCTTTAGTCAAGCAAAAGTACAGATATTGTTGTAAAGACAGGAGTTTGGTTAAAATGAGAATTAGACATTTTGATAGACATATCCACTGGGTGCATCCCTGTAAAAACTAATTAGAACTCCCATCATATAAATAGAATGTGAAGATCATTCTAAAAAAAAAATATTAAGAATTTTAATCAAATCTACAGATCTTTTTTTCTGAAATATGTCTTTTTGGATTTTCCATGTGTTATTTTTCTATGCATTTTGGTTGATGTCAGAGTTATTGTTATTTTTAATGGAAAATAAAATTCAAATACCTGAATATTAAAATATAGTAAAAGCAAAAAGAAAAAAAACACTGAAACATGAATGCCCAAGTAAAGTACGGATACTTTAAATCAGTAAATATTTGCACCTCCCACCTCTATTTTTAAGTATACTTAGTGTACTTGCACATTTGAATGACCATCTGTGCCACCTGCCTACCAACTCTCAGTTCATTCTTGAAAAAAATACTTAAATCCTTTGTTTAGACTCACAACACCACTTATTAGAGTGGGTTTTCAGTTTTGCATATTCATCCAATTCTGAGTGTTGCTGTGAATTGTGGATTGGGCGTGGTGTACATTTTCCTGTCAGCATGGCATAAGTCAGCTTATTTAAGTGCTGCACATCAGACCACAGAGGCTGTTGTGATGCCAATGGCCCCTGCTGTGCCAGGACCAAGTAAACAAAAGCCCACTGTGTGTCAGAGTCAGGAAAATAGTACATGTAAGGAACAAAAAGTATTGCCGCACACGCTGCCTCATCACACTGTCCTCACAGAAGCTCTTATATACACTGCAGTTTCCAGCAGCTCTAGTCCTTAATGAAGCTTAAAAGCACAAACATAAGGGAGATGGGGCAGCTAACCTGCGTCACACACTTCTTGGTGAGTTAGATATAATATGAGCCACAGTTAAGACTAACAAACCCAATGCTATTAACTGGAAGCAGAAGAGTCGTGTACAGACAGATCTACCTGACCGAGCTGGTAGCATCATTTGTAGTTTTCTCTACTAATCCTACATTCAGTATTTCAAGAGAACAACGACCATCACTCAAGTGATAACACAATCAAGGTAAACTGAATAGAATTTCCAAAAATACAGATACAATAGTACAGATTTTTCTTCTCAGTTGCATTTATTTAAATTTCTCTGACTGCTATAGCTGACAAAAATTTAACAATGACTATTTCAGATGTAAAGCATCACCATAGTTCCTGATTCATATGGAGTAAGATATGGTTAGAGACATGGATTGAAAGTTATCACACTCTGTAGATTTAGGGTTGTAGATCTATGATACATTACAGTACAAAGAAAATAATGAAGTCAATCACTGGGGGAACTTGCCAGATAAAATTCACCACCATTTCACACATATCTAAGGACTGAATGTAGAACTTGTTCAGTAGTTTTTGGATACCACCAGATATGTCTCACCATGACAGCAGCAATATCCTCAGGGTTATCTCCATCCAGGTCGAATTTAAAGGTGACCATCTTGTCGTTGTGTGTTTGCAGCTGACACTCCACCACCCTGTCCACTTTATCAGAGAGCTGCAGAGAAGGACAGTACCAATACAATTACAGGTGTCTGTTTACCTTGTCAAACATTTAGCAAAATTAAACAAAGAACCAACAATGGGCATTTGCGTGTGTGTGTGTGTGTGTGTGCATCTGTAAGGACTAATGTGCCTGCAAACAGGTGTAAATTTACTGTAACATCATGTATGTGTGTGCATTGTATGATGCACTCTATGCACTACTGTATGCACATGGTTAATCGTGATCTGTTTGTCTCTCCCTCCAGTCCAAACACAATAAATGACCACAGTGTCCTGATCAGATGTGAATTGTGATGCGGCTGTTAGTACAAACAGCAGAACTACTGATAAGGTTACATAACCAGGGTGGTGCTTTTCCGCTCATAACTAAAATGCCTCTGGTAATTGAATTACTCAACACATGCAGTTGATTTATTTGTTTATGTTGCCCATAAATATATTAGTCTTGTGAGTAAATAAAACTATTAATTTATTGTACCCCTGTGATGCGCAGTCTTGACCGCGCTCTCCTCCTGAACAGCTTTCCAGCGGTTCGCCTCGCAGCCGTTTTCTCATTCTTCTCAGGCAAACCCTCGTAACCGTCACTCAAGCCTGACGTCACATCAGAGGCATAGCTGCAAAGACATACATTTTATGTACTACTGGTTGGTATATGTGCCCACAAAAACCACAGGACCTTTCCTCATAAAGCAATTTAAAAGGTAATTTATCATCTAAAAGGTAAGTGCAAAAAACCCCCCCCTGAAAATCCAACAAGTTTGATGATCTGCGCATCACGAACAATAATAAACAGCATTCCAGTCTGTTATATAAAGCCTTGACATGTTCCAGTGCCATGTCTCTTGCGGGTAAACAGTAGAGTTGAACAATGCTAGTTTTCATTCAGAGGAAATAACCACATATACAGAATGAGTGATCTGACAGATTCATAAACTAACATGTTTAAAGTTTCAGAGGAACGGAGAACATTTGGTGTATTTTATAAAAAGATTTGGTTTAGCTAATTGCATCTCTTGGGCTTTTTCGGATCACTGTGGTCTCAGACACCCCTCCATCAACCTTCTCCTACGCAGCCGGCAAACATTTACAGGCCTACTGTTTGGCAGCACCCACCTTCGTCTATTTAAAACCAACACCTCACGGGTAACTGCAGTTCAAAGCCTGTTTTCACCTTTAAACACTGACATGGAAATGAGACAAATTGAGACTGATAGTGCTGATATGTCCAATGTTCCCTTTGGTCTGGGATTCCAAAAAAAACAAAAGTGTTTACCAGAATATCAGACTATCAGACTATCGTGACTAGAGTATGCCTAAGCTGTTATTCCAATACCAGTGTAATTTTTTTCAGTTTCTTATTCATGAAATCTCCCTTAAGTGATATCTTACTACTCTGTTGTCTCAATCCAGATGACTGATGCCTATGAGATGGTTCAAATTATCACACTGATCATCAAATGCAAATTCTGGGTGCAGCCTCATAAGCCCAAGGGTGTGTTTTGGCTTAGAATTTGCAACATGTTTTAACCTGACTGATTATTTATTTAGCAACTCACTCGATCTGATGTTAATATGTTTACAATTGTGTATTTTTTTCCAGTTTATATCTGATAAAATCTCTTAAAAATATGTAGCTTTCACTCTGTCACCCTACCAATAGAAATATCTGACTAGTTATACAGTTTTTCTGGTTTATGCTTACTACACCATAGCTTCAGTGAAGTGTGAAAACTGACATCTGCGTATGTTGATGAAATCTTACTGCACTATACTTTAGTTGATCTGTCAGTCCGCTTTAAGAAATGGTTAAGTAGAGAAAAAAAGATTTGAGAACTACCACAAAAATAGCACTGGCTCTTTATGAGTTAAGATGTTTTCCCAAAGCTGTAGAACATCTAGTTTAATATTTGCTGCAAATGCAATTTTTTCTGAAAATACCATTTATCAGTCTCTCTGTTAATAAATAGTTTGCACAGCGCCTGAGAAATCAATGTCAGTCAATCCCTTTAGGTTTATGTGTTGTTCATTGGGTCACTAAGAAATGTAAGTTACGCATTGTTTAAAGAGGAAGGAGGACAGATTTCGGTCATTCATACAATGGTATCAATAAAATTCTGAACCCTGAACAGATGGAGGCCAGAAGACGACCTCAAATACATGTAAACACAGAATGTGCTCGCCCATTGTGGGCTCACACGCAGAGAATAAAGCCTCTCCCTCTAACATATCCCACCAACATTGAAAACAGGGCCTCCACAACATCTGACACCCAGTCACACAGAAACCTGCAAGGGTCCGCTGCAATAAAAACAGAGAAAAGCCTTTTGATTGCCTCAGGCTTGTTGTCACAGGACTACAGATGTGGAAGATGAGGAAGTTCTGCAGGGAAAACCTTTACCTTTTTTTTTTTTTTTTTTAACAAGATTTACATTGATTTTCAGCCTCTTGTACCTGTATTAAAGAGGGACAACTGAAACATCTTTCATTAGATGATGTAAAAAAAAAAACATCATCAGAGGGAGGTAAGGAGAGAAGAAAGCTGAAGACCTTTACCTGTCTACAGGGGAGTTGAAGCCGCTCGTGGGGCCTGAGTTGCCATGTTCTGTGTTGTTGGATACTGCAATACTCTGTAAATTGAACAGAGGTGAGGTGAGGTGAGGTAAATATGAGACACCATTATCATTCACTCTTTTTATCTGTCTTTTAGAACAGGTAATAATTAGGATAAAACAAAGAAAAATTCCAAGGCACTCTCTTAAAAGTGAAAGATAAAAAGCCTTTATTAAACCGGCTTGGTTAACAAAACCTATAAAATCATATAAAAAAACTCTTGCCTCTTCCTGTTTTAGTGACAAGTCATACTCCCTGATGAAGGCCATTTGTGCCGAAACGCGTTGGGGTTTTTTATATGATTTTATAGGTTTTGTTAACCAAGCCGGTTTAATAAAGGCTTTTTATCTTTCACTTTTAAGAGAGTGCCTTGGAATTTTTCTTTGTTTTATGCTGTTCTCTCCCATCCAATAGAGCACCTCTAATTTTTATTACTTATTTTGAGTCCAGGTAGCGCTCCTTAAGCAAACTTTTTTTAGGTAATAATTAGGGTTTAATCTATTATCTGTATTTTAAGTGTAGACTTAATTTATATATGCACTCCGAACGTATAAAAATATTCTGAAGTGATCAAGTTATCAAAATATATGTTGTTCCGTTTAATCCAAGGGGAAATATATAGTATAAATGGAATTTCTTCGGTTGTATTTTTCTGTTTCAACACAGTTATTTTCAGTGTAGCACTCTGTGTTGTGCTGCTCTTGGAACCTCAATTTCCCAAGGGCCTTGCCTGGGTTATCAATACAGTTCTAATCTAATCTAATCTAATCTAATCTAATCTAATCTAATCTAATCTAATCTAATCTAATCTAATCTAATCTAATCTAATCTAATCTAATCTAGTCTAGTCTAGTCTAGTCTAGTCTAGTCTAGTCTTGTTTAGTCTAGTCGCATCGAATCTAATGTAATCTCTTATATCTTTCACAACCATAAAATTCCAAATCATGTTTTTATACAAATTACACATTTACACGTAATTTAGAATAGAATAGAATAGAATAGAATAGACTAGAATAGAATAGAATAGAATAGAATAGAATAGAATAGAATAGAATAGAATATACTTTATTAATCCCTTTGGGAGGTCCCTTGGGGAAATGACACATTGACACAATAATGACACATTTGTGCACAGATTTAAGTGTTTTATATATATCTGAATAATTATAGAATTTATAAGTGCATGATTTTATTGGAGAAGACTATTAGTGCGTTAAACGCACTAAATTGCAGTTTATTTACAATAATAGCAAGACATTTTAAAACTGAATTTTAAAAAATGAGATCATCAATATGCACTAAAACTCTTGATCAATGCCCTAAAGCCTTTTTATTAAATAAATATAAGTCAATTCCTTATTTGCAAATGGTTGATAATTCCAATAGCTGTACTGTAGCATGTTCATTTCAACCAACTATTCATTACATAACCCATCTCAGCAGTGCATGCTTCAGTTATGGGTGGTCTACCAAAGTGTCATTCCTCCTGACACTTCCTCCTGTAACCCTCTACTTTGGTAACAAGGTCTTTATTGAGGCCCACTCACCGAGGGAAAGCGGAGGGCTGGAACGGGGAGGTCGTTATTCGTCGGGGTGTCAGTATGTACGGTGGGAGGGGTCGGGGGTGCGTTGAAGCTGCTGCCGGTGTCCAGGGGATCCTGAAGCCCAGAAGAGCTCAGATCGCCGTCTGTCTCACAATCAGCTGTTATAACAAAGGACATAAGCTATTAGCATGTGACCAGCTGTGACCTGACTGGCTGAACCTAAAACACATGACAATAAACAGCAGTTCTGCAGAACACAAACATGGATCAGAACTATTCTGTCAAGTGGGTTGATCCAATCATCAGCTCACCACTAAGAGTATTTTGGCTATAGTTTCATTATAATAGCAGTTTATGAGCCCATGAAATGAAACAGATAATACCTACAGTACACACAAAGATAATGAGGCTTACAGGGACTGAATAATTCAATTATACAGTTTCACATTTCACTGTAAGCCTACCACATGCTCTCTGCTCAGAACTATTGTACTCAATGACTCTATCATTTTCAGACTATGCAAGAGGTTGCCTCACAAATCCTGGAGTTTGATTTCACATAATTTTTGTTCCATGTTAAATCACATTCATTAAAATCCTGAACTGTGACCCTTCATGATCGTAAGCAGCTCACAGTTAGCAGAGGAGAGGCTGTTGTGGCGAACGTGGAAGTGCTGATCGGCCTCAGGCTCCTCTGGTTCCGCAGGGCAGTTGGAGCTGACACCTGAGTCCACAGAACTGTTAACAGGAGACTGGATGGTCACTGGAGGGGTCAGGGCCAGGATGGGAAACTCTGCAGAACCAACACCGTTGACTTTAGAGAATGTGGTCTGAGGTTCAGGTTCTTCCTCTATGGCCTCCTGCTTCTGCTTCTTCTTCCTTTCTTCGGCCTGTCGTCTCAACTTCTCCCTCTGTCGTTTGATCACTGACACTCTGTCCCGTATGGCCTTAGCCACGATTTTGAAGTCTGCCTCGCAAACAAAGCCAAGCACAACCTGCATGAAAACACAGAAATGGTCAGGGCACAACACCAAAGTGTGTATAGGTCATGGTCCATTGTGTGCTGCTTCAATATGTTGACAATTTGCGCACTCGTGGTTGCACTTAGTGACCCTCGCTGTCAGACCAACAGTCTTTTGATGTGACAAAACGATTTGGGCTAAGAACATTTGTGTTTATAAAACTCCACATACATTCACTAGATTTTCATTCTGCAAAACCCTCTTGTGAGTCCAACACAGTGAGCTACTCAGTCCAAACCTGCCTCTCAACACATAGTCAGATTACAGCAGTTCGGCTGGGCTAGATGTCCCCTGCTGATACCAAATTTGATCTTGATGAAAACTACCACAAAGGGGTAAATAAGTAAGGAATTGTGGCTTACATTTTCATTAAAAGTGACCTTTATGAAGGGGTTTCTGGAGGACGTAAGGGCCTGTTTCACAACAAGCAAGAGAGCCATTATATTATTAAAGACTTGACCTCAGCTGTTTCCTGAGACACGCTCTCACATTTCGAACCGCTGATGATTAAATGTTGAGCGGTGCCCTTCACACTCTCTGCAAGGAGTTTCCGACTGAGATAGATATCAATATTTTTGCTCTCATAACATCACCATAAAAGACACATGATGAATCTGCAGTTCATGGGGCTGGGGTAGTGTTCCTACTTCTGCTGTTTAAAGTTGAGTGGGGTCAAAATTTGTCAAGTGAAATTATTATTTCACTAATCATTCACTAACCCAATGATATGTGAACTTAACTGGTTAAAGTTCCTGCAACAGGTCAATCTAAAATAAAAGAGCCATGCCATATTTTCCAGCAACACAGTCCTGTTTGTTAATATACAAAAGCATTGTTCACTAAATACAACAATACATATCACCGTGTGTTTCATAGTCTTTGGGCTTTGTCTTCAAATTATTAAAAAAATCAATTTGTGATGGTGAATTCAATATTTAACTGTGTCAGGACCAAGCCTTCCCAGGGCACTTGTTTAAACCAATCATCATAAATCAAGTCCAGGACTACATGTCATATTTATCTTTCGATCTGGGATTAATTACACAGTTTCCTCCTTAATGGCTTCTGCAAACTGCAAACCTCATAACAAAGCATCTTTCTCCATCAGCTCACCATCTCCTGAGCCACCTCCTCAGGCACATCCTTATAGAGCTCAAACAGAAACTCAATGGCATTGTTGTCCTTGTATTTCCCATGGAGTTTCTTGGTGTCATCCATGCGCAGCCACAGCTTCAAGCCAGATTTGACTGTATCGTCTTCTTCTGCTAACTCCACATGTACACCATTGTTCTCCTGAAAGAAGGGATGGTCCAAGAGGTCCTGAATGGTGTATCTGCAAAACAAATAAATACATTACTTGGAAACAGTACATCTTTTGTATTTTTACCCCGTCAGAACTGTGTGGTTTATATATTTATATTTATATATGCTTATATATTATTGTGATTGTGTATATGTTTTGTACAGTTTTAAGTTGTTTATGACTTTGCTAACCCAGGGACTGTTTTTGCAAATTAGCCTGGGCTATAAACACTATAATATATACTACATACTTGTCCCTGTGCAAATATACATTAAATTAATAAAAATAAATAGATATAACTCCACATTCCACAGTGAATTTATACACAACTTTCTTTCAAGACAACCAGAAAATGTATCCAATGTATCCTTATTAATGATTAGTTGATAACCATACAGACCAAAGAAAAATAACCACAGAATACCATAAAAATGTATTAAAAAACCACAGAGAACAATAATAACTGAGATGTTTTTCATTGTAAAATGTTTTTCTCAAGTGCTAAGATTTTGAATCAACACAGAACAAAAATATTCTATTTATTCCACAGAAAGGACCATCTATTTTCATAATTTGTATTACTTTGTTTCAATATTGTTTTGCATTTAGTCTGTTTTATTATCACTTAAGGTTGAAGAAACTTGTCTCTTTGCAGAATGTACCCATTTAAATGTAATGAAATGTTCAATTAAATCTGCAAAATGTCATAAAACAACAGAAAGCAAAACAGAAAACTAATTTTTATTGTACAACTATGGCTGTGTTTGTACTTTACATGCACTGATCTGAAACAAAACACATAAGAACAAACCATAATAATAATAATAATATATTTTGTCTATGTTGACAAATCATCTGAACTATTCGGAAAATACTGACAAAAATGTTCTTGGAAGCGGAAAAACATCATTGAAATAGAACAATACAATACAATACAAATCACAGAATTCATAATTAATGGATGTTATTGGTATTAATTATATTTGCAGCATAGATTTTTTTTATTTTTTTTGAAAATGAGAACTTTTGGTACCTTTCATCTTTGTTCATACGAATGCATCCCTCAATGATCTCCTTGAGTTCTGGGACTTTGACTTTGTAAAAACTGTCAGGCTTCATACCCTGTGGAAACAAAGATTAGTTTTCATTTATTTGTAAAGCATTCTATCAATAAACACCAAAGGTGATTTTCTGATGATCCTGCCCTTTTGACAAAAACTGGTAAGTGAAATAAAGTGTTCCTAAACTATAACCCTTCTTGTTTATGCAACATCCCTGCTGTTTGAGGAGCTGAACAAAGCCCCTCCTTCCTGCTCTTTATGTTAACGCAATCCTTTGCTTTGTGACATCTGTCGCGCGCCTGCATAACATTAGGCCCTGCAATCATGTCAACACCAGAGGGGAAAAGCAGCAGGAGTTCATGAAAATGGAAAAAACCAAGACGCTTCTAATCATTCCTCCAACTCCTGGTAGAAAGTGTAATGTTTTGGCACAATTCACCTAACTATATATCACCTAACAGGATTTTTCCTAAATGTTATCATGAAAATACACAGAGTACAGTAGAAGTTCTATCCCTGCAGCAACACTGATAAGAAAGCAAAGAGCCAAGGTCAATAAGATGTTTGTCTTACAGATTCCAAAGCAAGGAGCTGAAACATCTAAATAATTAAATGTAACAGTAAAGTTTAGGTGATATGCGCAGTTATCACTTTTATAAGAAATATGCAACTTTTTTTAATGACCTGCAGGAGTTTTTCCCACAAGAAATACTGCTCTCTGGCATCTTATGTGTAAAATGTGATGTCTCATGTATCAATGTCCGAGGCAGACACCTTCACAATGAATCAGTCGGAATCTACTTTGTGACTCTGCTTCTTTCCTGTAATGACAGAGACCTAGATAAGATGTGGAGAGAAACGATGTGTCATATTGACGTTCTCTGGTGTTTTAAGGTTGCCAATGTTCAGACAGTAATGGTCTGGTCTGAACATTCAGTTTGACCAACTTATTATTCTGCACAAACACGTAGAAATAAAGCCTCATGTTTTGCAGATGAATGGTGTCCGTACTGATCGTTCATTGCCATGACTTTCTTTAACTTTGTGCTGATGGACCCATTGTAAAGTTTACCTAAAAATAAATAAATATATATATATATATATATATATATATATATATATATATATATATATATATATATATATATATATATATATATATATATATATATATATATATATGTAAAGCAGTATCCCTTTTAAAGCAATTAACTCCATACATATAAATCAGTCATCACATGAAAACTTATGTGGGGTTTAAAAGCTTGTGTTTATTGCAAAATACCAATTGCCATAGTCATAAATTTGACAGAATGTCTTATGTACTTTACATAAATCATAAAAAAAATAATCATGAAAGCCAAAGCCTAATATGATTTTCATTAAATCTTTCTGCATGTGTAAGCATCTCCAACTGCAAATGGAACTTCAATTCAATATTATGTTGTCTTGTTTGTGAAGGAGCCAGACCCACTCTGACTTGTTGGCATTGTCACTTTCTCACTTTCCAGCCTCCGTCAGACCATGTTTGCTTTGCATATGCAACACACAGAAAGGAAACAGACTTCTTTGTGGAGCTGCAAGTGAGACATAATTTCCAAAACATATAATTCTACAGTCGTCTGCACTTGCCCACTGTGGCGTCATCACTACGCTTGGCACTGGGGAAACGGCTTTAAATGTGGCAGACTCAACCACTGCTCCATTGCTACACTCTTAAAACCCACTACAGTGATGTGGGCCCTTCTTTAAAATCTGTTAAGTTCTGTCTGTCTGAAGTGTTTAAACATGACCTAAATGTCCCAGAATCAGATGTTTGTAATTTACTGTAATAACTGAACTGGGATTCAAACTAAGGGTTGCAGATATGGCCAAAAATATTCTGAAAATTAGTTAATACCAAGATTTGTAAATTAATTAGTAACAATAAATGCCAAATCATTATTCCTTCCTAGGTTAAACACTGGCTGTTTCAGTAAAACTTAAAGAATAATTATAGTTACTTGACTGATATTAAACAAGTCTGTTAGTCAAAACATGACAAATATTTTATGAATATTTCTGGTTAGTTTGCTATGATAATATGCACAAAATAACCCCTAACCCTAATAACCCTTAACCCTTTGACTTAAGCAATTCCACAGTAAAAAAATAAATAAAATAAAATAAGATAAAATAAGCAACAAAATGAACAAAAACTGCCAAAGTAATCAGTAAAATGAACAAAAATGAATAATAAACCAACAAAATAACATGTAACATGAATAAATTAAGACACTAACAGAACACAATTGAAGAAAAATAAAATAAATAAAACATAGAAAAAAATAAACAAAAATAAGCAACAACATCAACAGAAACTAATAAGTATTCACAAAATAACAATGCAAAAAAATAAAACAAAAGTTGTAAAAATTTTGTTCCCATAATTTTAGTTTCTGCTTTTTCTTTTTCGAAATCAGTTGCTTTTTGACAACTGTACATCAGTTCCATGAACAAAATTATCAGTAAAATAACACTTAAAAAAACCCTTTAATTTATTTATTTATTTTTTTAACTAAACCATCTATTCAGAACGCGTCAATGCTGATGCATCAGGAGTTAATTTAATGTTAAAATGCAATATTAAGATTAATTATGAGATGAGAATACATTACAGTGAAGGTATAATTTTATTACCCAAATTTTAAACCCATATTTTATAAATTGAACGGACTCAGTTCTTACTCTAAATTATTTTATAAAGGATAAACAACTGATTTTAGCAAGTAAGAAAGCATTGTAAAGTGTCAAGTAAGTTGTCAGTATAAATACCCTGTCATGGAAAATGAGATTCAAATGGACATAAAAACCTAAACCAGATAAATAGGATCACTGAACTGGAAACGACACCAGCAATCAGTTTAATCAAATGCATTAATCTGCGTCATGATTGCAGGCTTGAGACAGAAACCCGGTCAAGTTATGGTAAGCTTCTACACTCGTAGTTTGTAATGGATAAAACTAAGCGTCTATAAGCCAGAGTTTGTATTCCATGTGGCCCACACTTTTTCCTAACATGCCGGATATCCAGAAGTACACATTGGATATCTTTCATCTGATTCTACCGTACACATGGAAGACAGAAAACACATGTGAACAATTACATTAAATGCAGGTTAAAATGAGGCAGTTTCCTCCTTTTCTTACTTACACTGGTGACTTTGCGGTAGATCTGGGCAGCGTTTTGGCACTCGGAATATGGGTACTCAGAGGTGGCCATTTCCAGGATGCACATTCCAAAGGCATAGACGTCCACAGCTTCATCATACTTCTCCTCGTACATCTCTGGTGCCATGAACTCAGGTGTTCCTGTCAGTGTATGGAGAGCAGAAGTAAAAATCACAAAAAAACAATATTAAACAGTGCACAGTATAAGTCTCTTTTACATATTTATCAAATATGCAGTTTTGGCAAAGAAGAAAACTTGCATCGTTAATTAAAATATACGCAATCAAGCATTTTAAGTATCTAATGTTTGTATGTGGGATATAAAATAGAAAGAATTATGTTTTATACTAGATTACAGTGCCACCATCCAGTGAACACAGATATTAGTATACTATGAACATTCATCCTCTTTATATTTTGAAATCACTATATAATATATGTCATAATCTGCCAATATGGGTCCAGATAATAGTAAAACTAAACATGGTCAAAGACATTGTGAAGTGATTTGGGGTCATGGTAGATTTGATCAAAATCTATTTGAGAGTCGTAAATCTCAGACAACACAATGTTTTAGTAAAGTTTCCATCCACATTACGTTTAGCGACTTATATTCATGTTATGTTGTGTCATTCTCAAAGTGTTGCAAATAAATGTTATTGATAGTAAAGAGGAAACACTTCCAGTGGCAGGTAACTAAATGAAACATTTGTCTTGGTAAAGTAGTAAAACGGTCAACGATCTGTGGAAATATTAAATATTATTAGGGCCTCAACATCCTTTGGTTAGTAACAGCCAATAAAATGACTCAGTTGCAGAATTATATTGTGCATCTTGTTTTTATGTGGGTCATAACCATTAAGTTGATGTTCTCCATTCTGATATCAATAAAGTAAATCCTTTTATGTTTATATCATACAGGGGGAATAAACATCCAAACTCTATACGTACCAATGACACTTTTAGCAAAAGAGGCACTTTTAAGCGTGGCCAGGCCAAGATCCCCTATCTTTACAGAACCAGTGGGACCAGTGATAAAGATGTTGTCACATTTGAGATCCCGGTGTATGATGGGAGGTGTACGGGTGTGCAGGAAGTGAAGTCCTTTGAGAATCTGACGACTCCAGCGCTGCAGCAGTTTCAGCTTCATCTCCTTGAACCTTTTCAGGTACCTTAAACAAAGCCAAAAAAAGACTTATTACCTCAGTCTAAATATATCATAAGTGCAGCAAGAAGAGGAAGCTTTTAAGGACCAGAAAATAATGAATCTTTCATTTGGACGTTTAAGAGGATATTTTGATCTGATCACATTTCCTGAATTCTTTCCCAGAATATTTTAACCAAAGTGAAGGTTTTCTCAAATCCTTTTTCTACCCTTTTATATGCTTCAGAAACAGGATCTAAATTGACATATATGCACTTTTTGGTTTAGCAGGGGTTTTTATAAGAGTCAATCTCTATCATTTGAGACTTGTGGTCCTTTTTTAATGGAAAATTTGACTTACGTTTTTAAGGTGCCTGAAGTCATGAGCTCTGTCACCAGGATGATACATTTGTGGCCCTTCACTGTGGACTTCCAAGAGTCATGGAAGCGAACAATATTTGGATGCTGCAGGCCCTTTAGCATCTCCACTTCTTCGCTGAAGCGTTGTCGTTCTGCTTTGGTCAACTTACGGGTCTACAAAATAATAATAATTTTTTTAAAAAATGCATCTAAAACAGCAGCTGACAGCCATCAAACTTTCAAAATTAAAGTGGTCTGGATTTGTCGGGGCATATATGATTATATAAATAGCTAGCAGCAAACATACTATACACACATGGGGAACAAATTTGATAAATCACTGTTGCTTTGGCTGTACACTGTTACTTAAGTCTGGGACTGGAAACCACATGTTCATCCATTTGGGAGACCCTCAAGTTATATAATCAAATACATTTTCCAATAAGGGGAGCTTGACTTTACAACTCTAAAGAGGAGGTTTCCGAAATCCATGTAAAACTGAACCAAACACTGCAATCACGCTGGATGAACAAAGACATTTTTGTGCTTCCTCTAGGATGAATGGCCCAATTTAGGTAGGGTTGGAGTAACTCTGCCTGTGGTGGGTGGTTAGTGGAAAACTCCTGAGAGACTTCAGGACCATGAATCCTGCATTGAGGCAGGTTTCTGGGAAAATACTCTGTATATGTTTATGCTTACAATCAACTTGACCACCACTCTGTCCCTTCACGGTCCTCTTTCCAGGTAAAATGAGGTGGTGCTAATGTTAAGGTACTGCATCAGCAGGCAGAGTGTCTGAAGACCTATGGTGTCAGAAGTCAGACTACAAAAGAACCCTTTTATCCACATCACTCACCTGTCAAACCTATGATATTACATCAGAGGGTCACACATCAGGCCTTGTGTTTGGGTCAATACTGATTAGGTTATGACGTGAGTACCTGCTACAGTTTATACGTCAAATCATACGTCATACGTCCCTGTCAAAAACACCCCAAAGGCACAACCCGACAAACTTAATTACAGTATGCTACCTTTTACGAACCCACTAAATTCATGTTATATCAACTGTAAGTGTTTTTTAACAAGAATAAATATTATATATATGGATCATTTTTAGTCCGTGTGATGAACTGGCAACACGTCGAAGGTGCCCCTGACTTAACTCATAGCGAGCTGAGATAGACACTGAGGCTACGTCCGCACAAGTTCGATACGGGTTTAGTTTTGAAATCGTGTCAAAAATATATTACATAAAAGTGGAACTGTTTCAGTAAACAAAGAAAAATTCACATGCTGAAAACGATGTAATTGACATGCTACGCCAGTAGGCGCGCTGTAAACCAGTCCCACCGGATACAAGAGAACAATAGAAGAAGTAGTGCGCATGCGCCCACATCCCTTGTTCTACCGGCGCGACACACACAAACACACCGAACACAAACAACAATAATAACACTGCTAACACCCAAACCATTACATGTTAACCACTGCTATTCTGTTGTTCGCCATTGTCATTGTCTTATGAGGAGAATGAATGCTACTGGTGCAAGGCTGTAGTTTTTTTCCGGCCATGTGTCCATGACGTGAGTGTAAACAAACATGGATACTCGTCAGAAAGGATACGGAAATGGCACCGTATCCAGATCTTCCCACTCTGGGACCAGTTTTCCAAAGAGTTCGCCTTGGGGTATCGGCGAGACCGGTCCCATTTTGACAAAGGGCCAATCTGTTAAATTACTTTTAACTCACACAAAACATGCATTATGAATCCATTTATTTATGTTATATTTATCTTTATTATTTGCATTAACTTGTATAGTAAATAATACAATTAGATTGCTCTTTTTTTAATTCATGCCCACTTCTACTAAAACCAATGTAATTAGTGAATTTATTGTGTACATTAACTTAGCTACACTTTAAATGATGTTTATCCAACCATTTTATTATTTACAGTAAATTACATGGTAAACAATATAATGTATACTTCAGTCACACTTTAAGCGGTACATGTGTCTGTTTTACGATTACATTTAGTGAAATATTTTCATAAATTAAATTTCACTATTAGTTTATTTCATTTTCATCTTGCTGTATGAAACACTGCATGTATTTAAACTCATCTTTCTGCTAGCTAAGTATTTTTGGAAGGCTCAGCTGCAACATCTGGTTTCACCTCACTCATGTTAGTTTATGAGTTACTTTTTTATTTACTAAAGTTCACCTTGGCATCAAGTTTTAGCTACTTCTATTTGTTCAAGTTATATTTTTGGATAGCATCCTTCATGTTCTGCCTGGTAACCCCTGTTTAGAAATTACTACTATAGACAATCATTATTTATCTTTACCAGACAAATACTAAAATAAATGTTTCCCCATCATATTTTAAATAAACCTACTCTGCACATGCACATTTTGCATTTCCGGACTGACCTGTATTAAAATGTTTATTGCACTGTTTATTGCATTGTGTTCATAAAAAGAACAAAATACTGTATGGCACAAATTCTAGGATGGATATTAGTATGTGTGCAGTTTGTATGTAAGCCAGGCTGAGTTAGTCAGTGGGTTTCTGGGTTGATGTGTATCTGGATATTTATGTATCCAAGACCAATAACATCAGATCCCTGTTTGGAGAACTTTGTCTCCTGGGGATATGGACTAGTCAGAGGGATAGTAGATATTAGCATTAGCTTTAAGACACAGTCAAGCTACTTTAAAAAACCTTACTCTTCCAAGGCACTGAATTTGTCAGAGAGCTCTATATGCTGCACAGGATTATTACAAGATACTACTGCAAAATACATGCATTTGGCAGGTTGAGAGAAGCTCTTGGAAAAACTCCTGCTGTGGCAATTGAGAATAACACTGTTCATAAAACATGAGCTGTTAAACAAAATGGACCTGATAAAAGTAGATTATGTATGACTCATCAAAACCTGTCCTCCATTCTATTCCCCAAAGAGAGACTGTTTATCTAAAATGTCAAATGTGGAAAATAAAGTGCAGATGGTAATAATAAAAGCTAAGTGTGAGTTGTTTGAACAGTGCGAAACTGTCAAACCACCACATTGTTGATGCTGGTAAATTTTAGAGTAACATAACAATGCCTTCTCCCAATAAACACATGTTTTTAATGGCAAGCATTTGTGATCATGAAAATATTCCAAACACTTTAGTATGATTAACAGAAATGATCAGCTCATGAGAACACTATTACCTGTAATTATTCAATACGATCCATTTAGGATTCATGATCATGAATCTCAGCAAACCCTTGAATGGAACTTTCTTCTTCAATTTTCTGTTTACAGCTGTTCATACCTTCTATCTAAAATTTCCTCAGGATATTTTCATGCATCCTACTCCGCCCTGCCCTCTTCTCAGTGAAAAGCAAGGCCATAACAACTTGCATAACATTGGACGAAAGCAAAATGCAGGTGGGGGACAACAAAAACAGACCATTTTCAAAAAGGCATTAGGGAAACAGAACCCACTAGAGAGAAATGAGCCTCTGCTACATGTGCCTGGAAGTTTTCATTCTGTCTCCTTTTCCAGGGGATGATTTATTCTTAGCTGCTGGGATGGGAGGTGTGTGTGTGTGTGTGTGTGTGTGTGTTGAGTTGGGGTCTGCAATAACTGAGGTTGGAAATAGTTGGGCTTGATGCCACATAAGTGGAGTTACATAAGCTGTGTTGATGGTAGAGGAGCCACTGGTATTAAGAGGTCCCTGTCAGCGCCCCTATTATGACAACCAGAACATGAACAAGACATGCTAGCCAACATTTACACCAAACCAGGTAAAAGTATTGCGTTAATACAGGACTGAACACTTTGCTCTGTCCTGATGTTACATCCTAGCAGATACAGTGAGTCCAGACAGGATTTGTGTAACATCCAGTCAGTGTGAGCAGAAAGTAGGAACTGTGGGAATCTTGACTAAATACGGAGAGAAAAGTTAAGGCAAGTAAAACAAACAAACAAAAAGACTCATATTCTTTATGGCCTGTAGTGTAAATTTCAGAATGGGCTCATATATTTGTATTTAAAATAATAATTCTATAGCTCAGACAAGATTCAATCAATTGATATATTTACTCCAAGAAATGAAAGAATTGTGTTTTTGCTGGCGTTTATCTGATTTGTTTGTTTGTGTGCAACATAACTCAAAAAGTAATGGAAGTATTTGGCTGACATTTTCAGGAAATGTTGATAGTGGCACAAGAAACCATTGATAAAAGTTTGGTTGTGATCAGTGGAGGGAGTGGGGGGCACACGTTTGTCTATCTTTTGTGGTCGGGGCAGACCAGCACTTGTGGAAGTGAAAGTGAAACCTTGCACTCATTTTGGTCATTTGTGGGTGAGTGTTTTTCTAGCTATTTTCTAGCATAAATTATTCTGAATACACTAAATAGTGTGGATTTCATTTTGAGTTTTTGAGGTTAGAGTTAAAAGGATTTTTACATTATTAAAACTTCATTTTCTCCTCCTGAATCTCTTAATATGTAAATAATTTCAAGTTCATCTGCTGCTGCTCCATGTTTCCTGCCTCTCACCTAGAGTCTTTGTGATGATTTTGGGTTTTAGACCACAAATCTACAAAACAATTTGTGCAATTTCCCAAATCCTGTTGATAGATCTGACCCTTAAACTCAGATTTCTTGTGAAAACAGAAACTTTTACTCTTGTATAAATGAATGTGAGAAAATTGTGTAAATGTGAGTCAACACTAACTGCGAAGCAATATGGATTTTTTAAAAAGTGGAATCTGAATATTTTAACATTTATTTAACTATTTTGGTGTCAAACATGTTACAGTCATGTATTTTCATGTGTGAACAGCTGTTAATTTAATCTTTAATTTGATTATAAATCACAGACGTTGAAAGATTAATCTATGAATGAATCTATTACCTACAAATGAATTATCACTGCAGAAAATCACAGTGAGTCGGAGTAAGGTTAGCAGTAAAAATGCAATATGAAGGTAGTTTCTTGAATAAATACTACATTTACGAGTCATACACTGCATGTAATTCCTGAAATGACAGACCATATAGCTTAACCTATGTATGACCCCTTTTAGACTCCTTCCTTCTTCATGTTATGGCTAATTGAACATGCTATTTTCAGGTTCTAACTGTTGTGTCCAGATGTTGACACGGAGAGGCCCTCCACTGCTCATGATGACATTTTGATGACGAACATTCCAGTCGCGAACATGCCAGAATGGTTGGTACTACCAGACCACTATCACTGAGAGGTGGTGACTGCTGGCTCGCCAAGGACTGGATTGAGGTCAAAGGCAAAGCCAAAATTAAGGAGAAAAAAAAAAAAAAGTCTGACCTCACAGCTCTGAGACTGACATACGTGTCTGACTGACATACACTCGGCATAAACAAGCACGTAGGCACTTACACTGTCACAGTACTGCATTTAGATGTTTGCGTCTCAGAACTGAGGTGCCAGTGTGTTCTTTCCAAAGAAAACCTGACATGTTCTGTAAATGGAGCAGGCAGAGGGAGGTTTGCCATTAATCTCATAAGGATTGAGGACTCAAACCGCCCTCTGACTGCTTCTCTCACACCAAGGACCTGACTTGACTTGTGTGGCGCCCAGCTAATTACCTGCAAGTAAGAGACCTAGATGTAGGATTACACTATCTGTGACTTATTGCAGAGGTGAAAAGTGGACAGTCAAACAAGCCTCTGTCAACCTGGTTTACACTTTCTATAAATGTGAACTTATTTGCATCTGTACTTTTGACTGCATAAAATGTTTCATCACCATGTTAAAGGTAACAAACATTTGTGCGATTACAAAGAGTCTGTATCTTGATAGGTCGTTCTGTTCTTCTTCTTGTCAGGTTTTAAGTTTTCATCACTCACTAAAACATTTTTCATTCTTATCCTCTTATCTTTCAGTATGTCTATGAATACAGTCTTCACATAGTGATAGCCCCTCTTTTCATTTCTAAAATAATCCCTTCAAGCTGAAGCCATCATGTTGCGCAAGAGGTAACTGGTGACTTTTCCTTAAATGTAACCCTCTTGATCACTGTCCCTCCTTCTGTACCCATAAGCACTGTATAACTGTAATTTGTTGCACCTCCTTTGTTACACCTTATGATTATCTGTTTCCTCGTCTGTTTCCATGGTAAAACTGTAATTGTAATGTGAAATGTTTTGACCCATGTCAGCACAGTAAATTAATCAGTTATTCATATGCAACATATGTTTGTGACATCGACATTGAGGTTATTTTAAGGGTAAGTTAATAGTGTTCTATCATAGGCGTGCAAGTTTTGTATAACAATTTCACAAGCAACCTGACCTACAGACACTGTAACTGACTTCTGACCCAGAGCTGCATCCTAAAGTCATCCGGATCATAATAACACTGCAGGACTAGAAAAATCTTGAGACCCTAGTGAGTGTGAGTAGGTAGCAGTTCTTTCAGTGTGATGGTATTTACTGGAAAGAATGTGAATGGAACTAACACTTTGTCCTCTGAAGTAAACCCACAGAAACCACTGAAAGATCACAAGATGCCTGAAGGATACAGCCCACAAGAAGTTTGACTTGAATAACACAGTAGGGCAGTCAGGTCAACAAGATGAGAAATGGAGACAAGTAGAAAGAACTTAGTTACGCTTCATACAATGTGTCAGAGTTATGCAATCAAGCAGTTGAGCAAAATGCCCGAATACAATATAAACAATCAAAATCTCGAGAAAAGACACATTTGAATGTAAAAACAATTAATTTTAACTTAAATGCTGCTCATCCACTGTCTGATCATTTCCTTATGTTATCTGAAAAGCCCATATAACAAGCAACCCTTTAATAAGCAAGAAATGTGTCACATGAAATTCTTCTTACACTCACATAAATATATATTAACCACACACACACACATATATATATATATATATATGTAGTTATTTTCCTTTTGCACACTTTAGGCCATTATGAAGTGCTGCGAACATAAACAGCCCATCAGGTTCTGTCATAGTTACGTCTTCCACCACCATAAAGGGACTGAGAAAACCTATGGGCTCTTAAATCTAAAAAATCCAAGCACGCCAGAAACAATCATCTGTGTGCGTGGGGGCATCCAGTTACCAACAAACAAAAAGTTGTTGTGATCAGTAACTGTGAATAGACTCATTAAAATGTGACTATGAAATCTAGTTTGACAGTGACGTCACGCAGGCAGCACATAACATGCTTTACGGGAGGTTAATTACAGTTTGAAATCCACAACCAACTGTAAAATGTTATGCAATTATTTTGAAAGTTGATGATAATTACTGAAAAGAATACAAGTCTCAACAAAGTCATGAGAAACAAAGCAAGTTTTAAAGGTGTGTCTATTTCGTCTGTGCTGAACGAAGATTCTTTTTTAATAATGACTGACATTGCTGAGTAATATGTCAAATATATTTGAGTAAATTGTGCATCAAATCTACTGCTAAAAAGTACTACCTGAGAAATAAGCAGAAAGATGCGCAGTTTTCAATAATTAAATTATCCGGTAACGCTTTATAATACCTACACACATTCCACCATGTATTGACCATTTGTTACTCATGTGTAAATGGTTTGTTTATGATGTATTAACCATTTGTTAATGTTTATTAATGTATTGCTTATGCACACTTAATCATAAAGCATTTGTTCACACGGCTACAAATATTCATATAAAAGAAGAACAAATGATCTGTTTATGATAAATTGTGTATGAATTAACCATTAACAAATAGGTAACAAGTGGTTAATACATAATGAACAAACAGGTAATAAATGGTTAATACATAGTGAATTGTGTGTAGGTATTATAAAGTGTTACCAATAATCCTAATGTACGGTTTAAGTTTCGTATAATAGAAGAATTATGGTAAATTTTACTTAATTCTTGATCATCATAAAAAAAAAATTTAAAAAAATGCTGTTGTTAAAAAGTAATGGTAAGAAGAAATACAGGATATTTCAGGATTCTCTAGATTTCCTGGCACTTTGAACCATTGAGGGAAAAAAAACAAACAAAAAAAATGTGGGCCTGGCCTGGATGTAACAGTATTTGCGCATACCTGTTTTTATAGTTTGTTCTAGCAAACATGGGTGTCATATAGGTACGTTTTGTCATGCTTGAGAAGGAAAATACAAGAACCACAAAGTTAAGAACATGGTGTTCTTACCTTTTGAGCTCAGGAAAGCTGATAAATCTAAGCAATGTCTGTTTGCTACCAGGCTACATATGACTGTGAGATGGAAGTAACCAACGTGACAATTTCATTTAAATAACACCCTCAGGAGGAAAAATAAACCCAATTTGTGTGGTACAACCTTTTTGAATCTTCTTTAATCTGTGCATCATCTTGAAATTCCACTTGTTTGTCACACTTTTACCTCTCTGGGGAAAACTCAAATACCCAGCTCGCTAATGGGAATTCAGAAAAAAACATCAAGCAGTCTGTTATGTTTTATACAGTAGGTGACACTGTGAATCAACCTGTTGCACTAAAGACTCCCCCATCTGATACTCCAAACTGAGCAATATCCTAAGAACTGCTCTCTCACTAGGCCTTACTGGTAAAAGTGTGAAAGTAAAGCTTTCTGAAGCTCTGACAATATCCTTTCACCTCAAGGCAGTTTTGACCTCTTTATTATTCTTTTATTCAAGTTAAACCAGATAACACAGCTGAAATGCTACTTGATTTTCAATATCTCCAGAAAAAAAAAGCCTAAAAGCTCTTGTACAAGAAGAAAAACCTGCTGTTCCCGTAAATTGTTCTACTGTTTTCCCTCACTGTAGTCTTAAAATATCCCATTTAATTTTAGAAGTCTGTTTTGTGGGCGGACTCTACAGATGGGCCGCAGAGCTTCTTCCAGTCTGTGTTTAAATGTTTACAAGAGCATGTGATAAAACAACTTTCCGGCTGACTCTCACCTGAAATGCAACACGAGGCAAATACTAGTTAGAGAAACTGGTTGTTCGTTTATTTGTACTCTTCCTTAACCCTGGCTGCACAGGGGGTGGCAGCGTAATGTTACACTGACTAAACAACTATGTGCTATCAAGTGCCACTGCCAACCAGCACCGGATATATTTTACGAACTGATGGTATGCAAGTGGTGCCCTTGTGACAGGAAGGTAACAACATGGGAGATTAATGGAGCTGCTCTTGTAAATGTGTCCGGAAAAAAAAAATAAATAAAAAAAATCGAAATGACAAATATTTTAGGCGTCCAAACGTGAGCACAAACTTAGAAAACCGCGAGAGATAAATTTGAACTAAGAAAACTCAGTCTGGGAGCAGCACAAATTAATGTTTTCTGTTGACTAAGAAAACAAATTACAGTATTTGACGATGGGTATTGCAAGGTGGTGGACCCCAAACAGGTAGGGCCATTACTGTACGCCAATGGACGATTCATCCAGGCAGTCACATGGAAGCTTAGAGCACATTTACACTCCTGACACCTCGGTCCTGAATACTCCGACACACACGGTCAGTTCAGAAATTACCCTGTGGGGAAGTCTTTTCCTTTACCAACTAAGGCCTCATAGCTCATAACAGCTATTAAAACTGGAGGTCTCTGGTTTGTTTAGGAAGCAGGACCCGGGCCCCTCTAGGAATAACCACATGTTTTCCACCCTGAAGCAATGACCATAGAGTCACATAGTGTCAATACAAAAAAAATACCAAAGGAAAACTGGATTCTGCCAAATTAGTTTTCCCCGTGGGTATGATGTGATCTTTATGGAGAGCAGTTATCAAGCACCGGAATACTCAAGGGGGGACAGGATGGGTAATGGTGTCAAGAAAAGGGCTTTCCATTACACTCAATTTGAAAAAAAAAAAAAAAACAAACGCACATCTGGGAATATATAAAATAGGGGTCACCAAAATACTATTACTGGAAGCTGGAAAACTTTAATCAAAATTGGACTACTTGCAGAAATCTCTCACATAAAGAATAGTTCTGCCAAGGGATCCCAATAGAAGCAGTGACTCAGTAAAGACTAAGCATTGCCAGTTGCACATTTGTCCATGCAAAAGTACAATAGCTCAGTTATTATATCTGGCATATGTAAAACCAGTCACTAATCTGGTTTTTCCACAATGGCTTTCCATGTCTAGTTCCAGTTCATTTCCAATAATTTTTTTGCTTTAATTTTTTTTTTTTTTACACAAACCCTTCACAATTACAATTTATAAGTCATTTAAACCCTTACATAATTTTACCTTAATATGAATGAATAATCTAGATAACCTGCGCAGAAATTAAAGCAAACATTAAGGTAGATAAGGTGACTTCATGCCACTAGTCTGGTCAACACAAGCTTATCTAAGCTAACATGTTGAATTTTCTATTAATCAGTTTATACGTGCTTATTTAAGTATTACTGTGTACAATACAAAAATGCTCTTAAACCAAAAAGAAATTTTTAAGTATCCTAAATTTCATTAATTGTCACATACAGTAATTGATTTTTTTTTATATATTGACAGTCATTCCTCACAGCTGTGTTAAAATATATTTTAGGAATTTGTCCGTTAAAAACTGTAAAAAAACTACTAATAAGCATGCTATTACATAATATGTAAAACCTAAAAAACATAACTCACCTAATAAAAGTCATTATTTTCTCTTCCTTTGCAATAACATTTCTTCATTTGTCATTTAAAAAATTACAATAAAACAAATATTTCCTCATGCCTAAATCTTGCAGTTTTATATCAGAACAGGGGCCAATGCTATGAGTGAAATGCAGAGCTTCACATAAATAAATCCTAAGATATTACAGAGATATTACATCTGAGGTCCATACATGAACATTGAGCCACCGCGCTGCCTTTGCATATCTATCCAACTAAAAAAGACATTAAATTATCAACCGCAGCTAAAGAGACACTGTTATCTGGTTTTGGTGCCGAGTGTATACATACAGTATGATACAGACAAGCAGTATCGTCAAATGAGTACACATTTAGTACAGGACAAGTTTTTTAGGTGACACATGGCAGCATTCCTTTCAGGACTGGGCCGAGCTACAGCAAACAAACAAACAGCCTTAACGTCAAAACTGACGTGCTAGCATGTGTAAATGTAGGCTATCATTGCAGGCCTCCTTCCCCTTCTGCTTGTAGCTTTACTGGACCTGATAAGCTGAATCTGGCTGCACCTAAAGCCCTGCAAGGAAAGACGGGGTTGGTGTTGGCTACAGTGGAACTGATAGGAAACCCTGAGCTCGTGTTATGTCACTGAACACCAACCATATTCAGATAAAGGTTACACAGGCTGACTTGTGCTGTATGAGATCCAAACTAGCAGGAGGGAGAGGCACGATAAATTAAAGACTTGTGCCAAAATAGATTCATGCTTTGTTGTTTGCCCTTATAATTCAGAGGACTAACTGTGCAGACATCGTAGCTGGTCGTTAATAAGCTTTTATACCAATTTAATTTAATGTGGTGCTATTATACAAGCATTAAAACTCTGAGCTAAAACGTAAACAGCACTGCTTCGAGCCCGTTCTACCCTAAGAGCCCACTTTCATTGCAATAATGGGTGCAATTCTCACTCTGGAATGGGTGACGCAAATCTCTACAACCACATGCCCCTCCTAGTTCCCTTTGTCCTTAACCATTTCTTTAACATCACTTATATTTGTATAACACAGAAAATAGCCTCAGCAATAAATATGACAGTATCTGTGTGGTTTATCAGAAAGGCAAACCATAAAAAGCTGTCTTTAGTTTAAAAAAAAAAAAAGACAAATGTGTTTGATTTGATCATTTAGCAAAACCTCAACCCCACAAAGAATGTGCCAACTTTTGCAGCTTTGTATGTCATTCTCTACAGGAACCTTTCCCTCTCGGTTTTAATGCATCTGTGGATTTGTCTTATCGGCTGTGGGTAATCTTGTATTTTGTAATGCACTCAAGCCAATCTTGCGTTAAACACAACCCTCATAAAAACTGAAAATACAGGTGGCTTTGGCGAAGCGGAGCATGGTAATGTTTAACAAACTCCTGTTGAGTGCAATTTATGTCTACAAAATGAAACACAAAGTGTGTCAAAGTTAGGAGTGTCTGGCGTAGGCCTGAGGAAAGACCACTCTTGAGATGTCACGGCAAGTGCATTGTGAAACCAGTACCCTTCAGGGTCTCGTCTAAAAGGACATAGGCCTCAGTGCACCCTCCTATCAGTTAATTAGGTGCTCACAGTGCTGTTGTATTCACGCTTGGCTGTACAAAAAAGAAACATCACGTTTGTCGTTACCTTCAGGGCTGATTAGTACCTCACATTTATTGCACCCTTATGAACACAAAGGGTGGGAAATCATATACAATAGCATAGATATAGCACTACTTTTTCACCCCAATGCAAAACAACAGCTCTGTTCATGAATGAAAGCAGGGGACAGAGCATACAATGGCTTATCCATTATTTATCACTTCCACTTTTTTCTCAAAGCCAAGTGTGGTGTCCTATATGGCACCTGAGTCAACTGTATGCTCATGGGGGAGGGAGCAGTTGCTAGGTAGCCATCACCCATGACGAGACGTTTTTTTTGGCTTGCTTCCTCAAACGTGGAGAACATCTGAAATTACAGCCAAGAGTCTTTATACTGTCAATATTAGAGAGCAAGTAATACAGTTCTGCAAAGTTCAGGACATCACATGCAACCGAGGATAACAAGATAAAAAAGAAACACTTGATCAGAAACTGTAACGATCAAGCAGTTGTAATGTAGGCTTTATGTTCAAAAATGTTCCACACAAGAACAAAATGAGATTACTTAAATGATGTCAAAGACTTAACAAAACTATGTCGGCCACTATCTTAGTCACTGTAACATGTATGATAATAAAACAGAGAAAAAACAAACACATTTGACAATCTTAAAAAATGCTATTTGTGTTACTAGTTTAGTTGAGGACAGACCCAAATAAAAGACAGCTTGTGAGAGAAAAAGAAAAATGCAACATGCTCTAGTTCACAAATGGACAAAGTATCTCCAAAATGTACTCAAGAGGAAAAGAAAATCCCCCAAAAAATTCAATAAAAAAAAAAGCATTATGTTTTGCTAGTTCTGAGGTAGTATGCTGATATGCCAGGAGTGTAGCAAGAGTTCAAAGAACAAAATGTCAAGACACCTTTTTCCAACAAACATTTAAACTATGCTACAAACCTGTCATCTACAAGACAGAGAACGAGAGGAACATATCTAAGAACCAAGTTAGTTACATACAGTAATGTAATACAAGATCAAACTTTTCCATGATGATGATTTTTCTGTGGACATTTGTATCATAATGCACTATATAGCCTCTTAATATCCCTGTAATGTAAAATAATAAAACACAGTTTTTCATGTTTTAATTCAACTGTCTGAAATATGGCCTTTTACTTACCTTTTCTAAGTTAATGTGGCCAGAAACACAGAAAGAAAATACTACTTATCTACTGTAATTTTTGGAAATGGGCTCATTTAGCATGGGGCTCTAACATAATCCACATTACATCACATTAACCATGACAGAAAAATACATTTTTGGGTTCTCCTCTGCAGTAATTCATCATGTACAAGCATTACTGAGAGTGGAACTGTCCTCAGTGTTACACCTACATGTATGAAAATCACCAAATTTCATTTGAGGCCAATTAAATCTGTGACTGAACCTACATAGGTGAGCCTCATTTAATAGGACCTAGTGATTTGGTTAAGTTAATAGAAAAAAAAAAATACAAGTCAAATGTCTGAATTGTATTATTCTTTTAAAGTGAAGAAATTAGCACACAAAGATCACTGAAGAATTGAAGAACTATGATACTCTGCATCTATTAAAAAACAGTCATTTATTGTAACCTGTAGGTTAGTCATTGCTTTCTGCATTTCTGTTGGTATCTTACTCTTTTCTTCGTTGAGGTACAAACAAAATTGATTTGTATTGAAGTTGCATATCTAGGTAAGATATGGCCAGACAGAGGGGAATCTGGGATTGTCTGGTCATGGCCCCCCAACCTAGATAAGTGGATTTGCATCAGCTGCATCAGTGTTAGAATGTGTGCATGTGTTAGTGTAAATGTGGGTGGAGTTTAAGAGCCTCTATCTGCTGAGCTTTGGTGTTGCATGTCATAGAAGAAGCAATATGTATTGTTTACTTTTTGTGTACAAGAACAAAAAGTCCCTCTGTGCTGCAGGACACCACCCGCCCAGAGAGGCCTGTGTTTAGTGCAATAATACACAATAGAACACTCTTTTGTGTCAGTTAAAGTTATGACTAATGCAAACTATAGATATGGATGGACTTGTTCCTATGAGTGAGTATATGAAGAAGCAGATGTTGTTTATGTCCCTAAACAGCTCATCTTAACAGTCTACAGATTACCGCTCAGGCTCAGTAATACATATTTAACAGAGCTCTGGGCTTTTCTACCCGATTTGTAATGACGCACCTTCAGCTGCTGCACCGTCAACATTACAGGAACGATTGTGTTTAGCCACCAACAGCCAGCTTTGTGTTCATTTAAGCAATCAAAGGCGCACAGGGACGACGGCGAGGTGGTTTTAGACTAATAAATGCCACTGGGACCTGAGTCTGTGTCTTTGAGTTAACTTATCACATCAGTAACCATATCAACAATGGCCACCTTTAAGCTTATTAGGAGCGATTAAGGAGCTTAACTTGGCTCATGTCTGAAGTAAAGAGATGAAATAGTGTGTTTATTTCCAATAAGGACCCCAAGCCAAAGAGGAGCGACAACATAAGCTGCCATTTTCCCTGCTTTACAAAATGTTAAAAGGGTGCTTAAAGGGTGAAGATCATTTCAAGAACACTGACAAACAGCTGATTGTGTATTCATGTGGGAGGGAGGCTTGGTGTTGTGAGAGTGCAGGTAAAGGGACATCTGTGATTCCCGCAGCCTCTGAGTGACTTTGTTTCTACCATGCCTAAATAGACACCTGTTGTATGAACTGACAGGTGGGCTCCTGAGGCAGAAGTCCCCACCTGCTGCTGCTGGAGCTTGAGCCTCCAGGGCAGATTCACCTCACCCTGCGTAATCCCTGTCTGTCTGTATCTCACTACCTCCTGGCTATCTCAATTTCAACACAAAGACAACCTCTGTGAAGCTTTTCTGAGCCACACCAAAGTGAGAAGGTGCTTTAATGTGCAGCCATATCGTGACTGCAACACTGCATGAAATGTTTTTTTTAAAAAGGTGAACATTTCCTGAGTTTTATTTGAAAGATGACATGCAAAGACTCAATGAAAATTATTTAGTTAGTGCCGTTTTAAAGCACTGGTTGCTTGAGAGCGGTGTAATAAACATTTTACTGTGATTTTATGTGACTGAAGGCATATTTAACAGCTTTACCACAATGATTTTTTAAAAATTAATTGCAAAACATTCTCCTTACTAACAATATCGCCATGTACTGAAGGTCAAAATGTGTCATGATCTGCATCAAATCAGATCCATAAGTTATGAACTATTCAATTAATCAGAAGCTAGTTTGAAAATGTAAGTATTTTTAGTGAGAAAAATGTGGGAAATCTCCAACTCCAGCTTCTTACATGTGTTTTTTTTGTCCTCTATGACAATTAACAGAATATAATTTGGCAATGGTCTAAATAAGACATTAGAAGATGCCATCTGGAATTTCCCCTAGTGGGACTAATAAAGAAATATCGTATCATCTTGGGTTTTGAAAAGCTGCTATTTCACCATTTTCTGACAGATTTTTTTGGCAATAAAAATATATGTTAGATGGAGCCTTGCCTGGATAACTGCCAATACACTGCCCCTTGTTGCCTGATTTTATGTAAGGTATGAGTGTGCAACTTCTCATTTGGAAAGTCTCACCGTAGCTGCCAGGTACCAATACCAACTCACGTCATGCAGAAGAGCAAATGTTAAGGGTGGACTTAGGGCTCAAATCTTTAAATCCTCTACTGCGCTATCAAACCATGTAAGCAAGAGAAGGGGCAGCTGTTACCCAGGCTGTTTGATGCCTGCACGGCACACCAATATGGGACAAAGCTGCCTGACACCTTCACGTCAGCTTATGTTTGCATCAACAAAGCAGAGAAACAAAGTTGTAGTGGTCTGTTTACATGTTACACGTGAGCTGCAAACACTGCAAGGCCAGGTCACCTAGTAAAACAACATGCTCTTAGGCATGTCTGGGTAGTGAAAAAATTCAGAGCACTAATATGTCTGACCTACAAGGAGGGTACATTCAATACTGGAACAGAATGTAAACCATTTATTACCTTTTCCTATTTTGCACATGGGGTGTCTTCAAGCTACCATTAGACACTAATGGTTGGTTAATGAAAACAGAGATTAGTGAAGACTCAAGTGGTTCAGTAGGAGCTGACTGCTGACAGGATGACCCTAGTTACTGTGAACAGAGCCTGACAAAGCTCAAGTCAAGGTCAACCAGGCAGAATATACAGTAGATTAACTGCTTCACAGAATGCACTAAAGCTTGTGTATCACCCAGAGGGGAGGGGTTGAAATGAGCAAAATAGAAAGGGTCAGCCAAAACAGGAGTTGGTGGTGTTGGTGGGGTGGGGGGGGGGGGGGGGGTGCAGAAATGATTCATCATAAAGAGAATATATCATGATTATTAATAGGGGGGAAAACACATATTTAAAGAGGAAGAAAATTGTACTAAAACTATTAATTCTTGAAAAGAAAAGAAAAGAAAAGAGGCATCCTTACCTGTAGCTCACACCATGCCACCTCCACTGTGGTCTCTGTGTCCAGTCCTTTATAAACAGTCTTGAAAGACCCCCTTCCAATTTCTATATTGAATTTGAGGTATCTTCCATCAGGTGAGGTCGCCACCGCTTTCGTCTCCACGTCTTCTTTCTCTTCTTGCTCCCACTGAGTATCAAATGTGATGCGGGATAAAACCTTGTGCTGTTTAGTCTGAACCAGGTCATTTTCAGAGTCCGAGCTGGCGTCTTGTACCACCGTGGGTGATCTCGGGACGGGTTCCCACTCCTTCTCAGCTTCGGTGTTTTGGGTGCAGGGGGGCGTGTTGGAGCTGGTGCCTGGGCTGGAGACGGGTGAAGGTGATTGGGGTGAATAATCGTCTGTCTTCTCATCCTCGGCTCTGGACTCTGGCAATGTTAAAATATTCTCAGCTGACCAGGACAAGGCTTTGGAAAGTGCGCCACTGTAAAGAGGCGAGTCTATGTCCATACTAATTTTCTGGAGCCCATAAGAGTTCCTCCTTGCGCCCAAACCGTGCGCTCTGAGCATGGATGGGACTCGGGAAAAGCAATCGTCGGTCATATCCACAGGGAGGCCTGGGAAACAACGTCCTGGTATTTCAACCTGTGCGTGGGACATTGTAGCAGGTTCAAGGTTTCCCTGATTTAGAGCCTAAATTAAGACATTGGGGCAAAGGAGAACCGTTACTTTATACTCTGTATTACTTTTCCATGATGTCAGTGTATTTAAAACAAAAGCGGACAACGACATAACAGATCTGTTACCATGTCTAAAACAACATTAAACATCATCCACTTGTGGTGTCTAACCTGGGTGTTACAGTACGTGCGGATGTTTTAATCTAAATTTTATCCCAGAAAAAGTGCGCAAAAACACATGTTGGAGTCAAGAAAATATACTTACTCATCACAGCTGTTTCAATAAAAGATATCACATCGACGCTTTGCGCACGAAACCCACGTTAAAGCATAGTTTCTATCTAGTAATCAGAGGTTGCACTCTCTTCTACAAGTCCTCAGCCATAACCTCCGGTGAGAGGACGGATCAGCCTATATCAACAGCGCTCTGGAAAGCTGTGCGTCCTGTGCGCTCTGGCTGCGCGCTTCCAACAACTCCGCCCCCCTGGAAGCTTTGACGCGCGGATCCAGAGGCAGTAATTACAAGTCCACCCTAAAAAACCTGTAGACAATTAATGTTTCCTCAAAGTCAGACTCATATTTTATCAAGAAGATGATGATGATGATGATGATGATAACGGTGATTATTATTACTTTTGCTATTTGGTATTTGGTGTTTCCAATGCCCACATGGTGTTTAGAGATCCTCCTTAGACATTTCAGAGCACAATTGGGTAACAGGGAAATGTTAACCTCATAAGACATGCACTATTGGAAAAGATCTGTTATTATTAAAAACAGCTGCGCAGACTCCACACACAATCCCTGCACTGTGCGTAAAACAAAGCAAAAGGACACGATGTCCCCTCCTTTATTTGATCCATCATTGGACAGCACAAGTTCTCCTCGACTTTTATCTAATTTCAGTAACACACAATCCTGACAACTGATAAGTCGTTTGTTTCTTTAAAGCTCCCGTCGCTTCATTAGAACTGAAACTCATGAAGCGACGGGAGAGCGGATACCGCGCGGGCCCATCCTGCAGGGGGCGCACACCCGTGGAGAGCTGCAGTAACAAGACACCTTTATCAGCCAAGGCCACACTGAGCCCCACCTGTTCCACTGGTGTGTCCTCTGGGTGTTATCGGCAAACACATAGTATTCCCTGGAGGTGTATCATCCCAACAGACAGGAACATGACACATGATGTGCACATCCTTTATGAGGTTATTCTAGGCAACTGCCGGCTGAAAGTAGATCATTCTTTTCAATCACTATGACTCTGCACACTGTAAGACACCCTTAAACGTGCCTAGTAGGAGTGCATACATTTTCTTTCCCCACTCTATCCAGATGAAGAAAAAAAAAAAAAACATGTTTAGCAAATGTGTCATTTATTCTCTTGTAGGATAAGAAAAAAAGAGGTGAAATATAGAAAGGGTAACAGGAGTATCACAGTAGCTACTGCACAATAATAGCATGACAGCAATCTGTACATGAAGTCTCCCATTATTACACTCAGCTGAATCCAGGCAGGAGCAGTGGTCCAAGTCTCTGCGGTGTTCCTCTTCTGGAAGCATTTACTCTCAAAATAAAAGTCCCTCTGGTGTTTTCTTCTGGGATTTCTTTGGGATGTCTGGTTGGAACAGAGGAATAACAGCCGAGCAAATATCCAGAGCTAATTATACCATTTGTTAAGAAGGAAAACAAGAAAAAAAAAAAAAAACTAGTCATATTTACAAAGAAGATATAGTAGCAATTGATGGGGAGACATTTCCCCGACAGTATTCATGGTGGCATGTCGTCCTGATAAAGTTGTTGTTTAAATGGCAACAAATGCTACGTATAGCAACAGTTACCTAAAAAAAGTGACGTTAAACCGTGGTGTCGCCTCAAATGCCCTGTCCCCCTCTTACACTTAGAGACAACATTGGTTCCTTTCCTATTAGAAAAAGGCGTTTTTTATCTGGATGAACCGAAAGGCAACTAATAATACGGGACCAGCTGGGCCGAGCATCGAGGTGCACCGTGTGTAGCCCTAATCGGCTGACTCTTAAAATGGCCTCTAAAGATACAATATGAAAGTTTCCAGACAGAGTGTATGATTCCAGCACCACTTTAGAAGAATTTGACCCCTTTGCCATCGTCCATAGTAATGATCTCTGCTTTGCCTTCTGTTTGTAACGCCTGCAATGAGCGCATCAGCATCCATTCTTCTAGTCCATGGAACTCTGGAAAAACAGATAATAGCTCAACTTAGATAACACATAGCACGCCAGGGGGCTTCTTTTATTTAGAACGCCTACTGTAGATTTACATTCCAAGTAAAAACAACCAAAAGGATCAAGGTTTAGCATTAATCAAATGACTTGTTGTTTTAGGGGGATCATACCTTCACCTTCTGTGTCATCACCATTGGACAACTCATAAAGTGTGAAAACAGAGTTGACCATCCCATTTTTGGAAATCTAGAAGAGGAAAAAAAAATGTGTCATTCTCTAAGAAATAGCAATATCAAAAATCATAAATATGATCAGTACAGTATATTTTATGGATGATGAAGCAAAACCAAGCAATAAAACCACAAAATGAAGTAATTTAAATAAATAATAAGCTACACCTTTACTCAACATTTTTATTTTGCCATAAGGTTGTGTGTTAATACTGGAGTTTATCCTCATTGAGGCATGAAAAAATTTAATAAACTCATCTTAATTGTAACAGATGAATGAAAAATTTTCATTTCAGATTTTGTTTGACAATAAAATACTCTCTGGGAATTTGAATAGAAAATCACATGGGGTTTTTACGGGTTACTCAAATTAATTTTTCTCTACCCTTTCTTAAGTGTGTTATCACCATGTATTGCTCTATTACTATGTACATTGAATTTATTGTGAAAATCAAGTATTTCCATATATGTAATTTACTGATCATGTAGATGTTCATAAAAACTCAGATTAAAGTTGAGGGTTGTTATTTCCAAAACAGAGAATACTAAAGGGGAACTAATATTTTCATCAAAGATATCCTTAAATGAACATAAAACAAATGTCTCCATCCACTGTCATTGATCCGACTCCATGGGTTTTATTGGTGAATCAATGTTGTAGAAGATGATGGTGTTTCCAAGTACACGATGGAGCCTGTTAATGCCCAAACGGGTCATATCTGATGTCCATGAAAGGACAACATACTGCATTTTATACCAATTATTTATATGTACTGATAGGATTAGTGGTTCAGAAGTTATTAAACACTTTAGATTAGTAGATGCTTTTGGTTGACGGTGGATGTTTGGGTCTTCATGGGTAATTAATTTAGCAAGTCTGAGTTTAGCCACTATGACAGCTGATGCAGTAAAGAGGAGCAAGGAAAATAGGGTTGACAGGGGCCTTGTGGTGAAAAAAGGAGCACACTGGCTGTTTGGAATAATCTGGATTTAATAGCCATGAGGCATTATAAACAAAGAATCTGTAAAATCATGCCAAGAGTTGTGGTTACCAGCATTACCAGCATGAGCAGTGCAGCCGTTATCCTCCTGAGACCCAAGAGAGTAAAGATTTTGCCTTTGTTTTATTAAGTAATTGCCTTGATTGGAAACAGCATCATGTGACAATTCTTTCAGATACTTTTTGTTTTAATGGAATGTCTTTTGCAGCTTTTTTTTTTTAAAGCAAAGCTATAAATCTCATACAGAGGACAAAAAACCCACTACTCCATGTAGTACATACTTACATACATTATTAGTGATGTCAGGTCATATGGTTATTGCAGTACATATAGATATTGTATGAATGAAGTTATTGACTTCACAGATTGTCCTCATATTGGGAAGGTGTCCTGATAAAGCGTACACAAGTCTATGAGCATGGGTGGGCAGAGTATTTATATTCTTACAACTATTTTAACCATCTGTTCATAAGTCAACTTTGTGGAGTTCACTGCATCACCCACATAATTACTATAAAGATCTATTCTTTTCATAATGATCATATGAAATAGCCTCAGGAGTTGCAGCAGAAAAAGTTAAAGTTAAAGGTATGAATCTCTAACGTGATAAAAGTATGATAGATATTTTCATTACGAATAAAAATGGTTACTTAATCACCAGACCTAAAGCAAAAAGCCTCATCACAGTTATTACACAGTGAATGCACTATGTTGGTGACCAAAGAAAGTTGTCTCTGCGGTCGTTAGATGCCTGAAGCGGTCAGAAAAAAAAGACTTTGTGTGACAGTCATGGAGGGAAGTGACGTTATTTCCCTTGAAGGGGCTCCACTTTCTGACAAACTGTTCTTCATATAATTTTATGTATAATCATTTATAATTGCATCTTTTATTTCACCCCTGTCTTATGCAATTTTGTGAACATTTAATCATTATTATTATTATATTACTGGGACTTAAATCCTTTGAGTTCATGCTGAAACATTGACTGCTACTTGTCATATAAGGAAAAAAAATGACAGCTGTATCACATCATTAGCTCTGTAAAGTTTGATGCGGTCAGGAAATAAAACTAAATATATCAATAATCACGTTATTGTTTTGGGAAGTGAAGATAAATCTGTTATGTAAGTTAATTTTAGAGTCAAGGGTTCTTGTTTATTATCTTCTTATGGCATTTCTCTCATGTACATTTTATTGGTAAGAACATGTATAATTATTGTAATACAAGATCTGCCATTTTATTGATTCCAATGTGAGAATGTAATAATTTTAAATATTGTTTTACAGGCATTTACATGCAACTCACCCATTGGTATATCAATTTGCCCCACTCTTCTGGTCGTCTCCACATAACCAAACACCGAGACTTGTTTTTGTCCAACCATTCCAGGTTTCCTGATGCCACACAAGCAACAGATCTAGATTATTTCTGAAAATATTTGACTCAGGGCAAGGCATCTGTCAAGGTTAATCTGAAGAGAATGTACCTTTTTTTCTTAATTCCTCAAACACAACTTGAATGGCTTCCATGGATAATTTTCCTGGAATTTAGTTAAAGGACAGAAAGGAACTACAGTGTAAGAAAATAAAACATGTTAACCTGAATAAACATTCTAAATTTAAGAATGTAGAATTTTAATTTGGAACTTGTGATTAGAGTGACGTACATAAACAAACTAGTTCAGAAGCAAACACAAAGACCTACAATCTGAAAGGTTCATTGTTTTTCCCATTGTTATGTTTTGGATCAAATAACAGAAGAAAACAAATCATGTTACTGGAAATGTAAATACAACACAGTGTACGGGGGGGGAGAAACATTTGTAGTAGAAAGCAATTACTATGTCAGTGTCAACATTAAAATCTTGAGTAAACCACTAGCCATGATTTAAAATTAAACAATAGAGACAAGAATTATGGATGACATTAAGGATGCAATTTAGAGTCTGAGCTGTTTCACAATGAATAAACGTCACTGTGGGATCAGTCTGACTTTGACTTCACCAGAGTTTGACTTATAAGGATACGCTCTATCTTCTTGTTATTGAACACAGGGCTTTCCTGAGCTTCCATGACGTCCAGGGTGTAGAGTTTGTGATGCCGGCAGTAAGAGAGAGCCAGGGAACACCATGCTGCCAGCTGCTTCTGTCTCGTGTCAACATTGGGCTGTAGCCTGTGCATAAAGTAAAAGAGAAAACACATGACTTGCTACAAATTAAACAGAGACAGTAACAGTGTGTACTTGGAAACACTTTCAGATGATGGTATTAAAGGAGTCAGCCAGTATTTACAACCAAGTGGAGGTAGAGTGCAGCAATCTGCTGACATTAATGGAAGCATCTTCCTCTAAAAATGCTAAACACATTAACATGAATTAAGCCATCATCATTAAAAATAGAAATGCAATTAACCTATCTTTAGAGCAGAATCTCTTAACATCCCTGACACACATATTTTGGACAGTTTGCCCAAGTGGAGTTACCAAAACACATGCACCTATGGGCAGTTGATCCAGTAGTGACAGGCAGCAGATCAACCCATAAAGATAGAAGATGCTAAACTGCATGTTCTTGATGGGAAATTTGAGTACAAAGACAGATTTGTTTTGTTGAAACTGTTGAATCTGTTTAATAAACACGTGAAGTGACTATATTCCCTTCTTTCTTGAGTCTCATTTGCTCATGCAAAATTAAATGGGATTAACATAGATAAAAAGTGAATGATATTTAATTGAAATTAATCAATTTTTAGTTATTACAATACTAATTCTGATAAATGTCACAGATTATGCCAGGGGAAAAAGGCACATAAAAACTTCTATTAAATTCACTCAAACCTAAACTTATCACATTTATTCTTATTTCATTAGAGACAAATGTAGTGTTATTTAGCATTTTCTAACATTCATCAATCACTAATTTTTGGACTAGAGTTCCTAAAAAAATAAAATTAAAAATTTAAGTATCACAATGAATGAATATGGTCAGTTTCTAACTTATTAGCAAAAAAAAATCTTTGAAAATGTCCAATTAAAATATAATTTTTTGCCTCTTAAATCATTTAGGAAGATGTGCAGCAGATATTTTTCTTATTTTAACTGTAGAACCAAATTAATTATAGATATGTTAGATTTACATCAATCTTTGGTTGGAAGCAATTTAGTTTTAATTGTCATATTCTTTGTTCAAATAAGATTTTTTTAATACGGCACAACACAGACAGACAACTTCCACAATTTGTGGAAAAATAAGCAGGTAAACTCAAAGGGCAAAAATACACTTATAATGCATTTAGACTGGAGCTTATGTTGAATTATTATAAAGCAATACATTTCATGACATGAACTGGGGGGGTGTCTGAATTCTGAGTGAGTTTTTTATAGAATGACGTAGCACACTCAAGATAGCAAGTGTAATGTTATTGTCTCCTATACATTAGTTTTTATATGTTTATTGATCTTCATATACTGTCTTTTTTTACGCGTGTATGTTTGCACTGTGGTGAGCGCCACACCAATATCATAGTGTTTGCACAATGATGAGAAAGTTTATTCTATTGTATTCTATTCTAAATATTAAACACAACATAAATCACGGGAATAAACCTCACAATTACTGCAACTTATATCGTTTTCTCCTTATAGACTTTTTGTTGCGACAAAGTAAATATTCGAGTACTACTTTCATTTACCTGAAACTGAGTCAGCTGAACCCTGGCCATTATGAACAACAAGCTAAAGCTAAAGGCTAAACAGGTCGGCATAATGTGAATACACAAACGACAAAACACAGCGTGTGCGTTTGGTATATTTGACTGATGTTCATACTAACAGAATAAGTAGAGTAAAATGACATGAGCTGTTATATAAAACTTTCAAAAGCAACACTGTGTCCACTTCCGTAGCAATCTGTGTCGTTTAGCCTGCTAGCTACCAGCTAATTTAATGCTAACTGCAAATAGCAAACAGGTAGCCGACAAAAACAATTAGGAACTACAATGCTAGTACTAGTTATCTCTAAAAACTCACATTGAAATGTAGCTAAGGGGAAATGTTGACTCACGTAAAAAACGGTGGAAAATTATATTGCCAGGGCCACTCAAAACTCATTGCAGTTGATGCGGCGTTCACTGCTGAGCTGACAGCTTCCGGAAGTGAGTCCAACACCGAAATAGTTCCGACAGACAGAGCGCGTAAAGCCTCTGAATCATAAACATGTGAATGACAATAACTAAGTTATAACAAATCTTCAGGAGTAAACAGACCAGCGTAACTTTGGCTGTATAAAATACGGTATTCAAGATCTTACAAGAGGAAGAAAACCTGTCTATTAAATGTGTTTAAACAGCTTGGTCCACTTGTGTATAGAGCTGCAAAAATTTATAAAATGGCAAGTAAAAAATATTATTTTACAATGGTGACAGGGAAACATTTAATGCATAAGCAGTTATCAACACCTTTAATATTTGTTCATAAAATGTGGTGAAATCAAAGTTTAAATATCTATCTATAGTAATTTCACATGCATGGAAGACAATCAACACATTTTTACAAAGTTACTTTATTATAACTTCTGCATTTTCAATGACTTTCAGCATAAATATGCTTTCTATTTCTATTTACAGGAGATATATCTCTTCTAGGATCAACTTTGTTTCATGTTCTCTGCATTGTTACTCCAAACTGTTGATAATTTTAATCACTAGTTTGTATTTCTAGGGTGTTATAGTTTACAGTTATACAGTTTCTTCAAGTACAGCATGACTGAAAATGATGTACATTTCAGTGAAAATCAAACTATCGGCTGCAGGACTTCATGTAAATGTCTATTTTACACCAATATGTTGTATTAATAGTTCATTTTGTACATTTCTATATTACAATAAAATAATTCATGGGAAAAATGAAAAAGAAAACAAAATTAGAATACAATCTCTTTTGTGATATATGTTATACTCTTATGTTAATTCCAAAACAACATTTAAACATCATCACTTCTAAAATAAAGATGGAAGCAATTGATTGTTTTATATTAAAAAGAACATTAATGCATTGGTTCTTGTTTTACTTGGGTGCTATTATACTGTTGTTATTATTATTGGACAAACCAAAACAAATAGACAAAACAAAAAAAAAAACTGTAGAAAGTGACTTGTGAGATTAAGACAACTAAAGTCTCCAGGATCAACACAGTCTCATATAGTTCACAGTACATTTCTTTTTCAACCAAGCAAGTAGCTCAAAAGCAGCACATCTTCACCTCTGTGACTCATTTTCACTTGTGAAATACTGCCAAACATTTTTTCTAGCATTGTGAGCCCCCTATGGAGTAAATTGGGAGAGAGAAGAGTGGTTAAACATGCTTCAAATATTCTGAGCAAAGACTATTTGAAGATCCCTTCATCTAATTTTATAATTAAATTCCCTTCAAATGCTCTGAGCAAACAGAACTGAAAGAACCCTTTAACATATATTACAGAGTTTGATTTAAGAAGCTGCACAGAAGCTGTTTACGTGCATGCAAAGGTAAATTTAGCACTTCAGAATAACTAGAGCATATTTAGACTTCTGTCTGGGTCTGCGCTGGAAGCTTATAGGTTGAAGATTCGATCATATTCATTCAGGATGAACTCCACTATCTGGTTCTGAAAGACCATGTGCATTGTGAGGTTGTTTGACTCCGTCTCTGGTCTCAGCAGCGTTGGCCCGAACACGATTGCCACATTCTGGACTGTCATGCGATTGTCTTCTCCATATTGAATGACACTGTCAGAAGATAAAGGTGAGAACATGAGAAAGATTCAGCTTTAACTTCAACATGAGAAATAAGGGTAAAACAAAAGAAAATGAAGTGGTGTCATACTTGCGTAAATGTCCAAATAGAAGTTTCATTGTATCATGGTTTGGTTGAGGAAGAGTTTTGACCAGATTACAAATGTAGGATAATTTTATGTTGTAATCAGGTGTTCCTAGAATAAATAAGAACATATAAATCAATTACTCATAGATAGTACATTAATAATGACATTGGGTGAAGGAGAGTTGACTAAAATGTGCTTACTGATAGCTTCAATGAATTTATTAAAGTGGCTGAATGGAAATAGCGGCTCTGGAAGTTCTCTGAAAAACAGCTTCAACGCTCCAGTGATGACATGAACATCCTCCCACTGACCGTCCTCCAGGTCCAGCTCCTCTGTTCCAACATGACAGTAATGAAGTTAAGCACAGCAGAGGGCGCTGCTGTCTACAGTATTATACTTCAGTAGATCCTTCCATAGACTTTGGAACTTCCTCTACATACTTTCATCGACATCAAGAACTAAAAAAAAGAGAAGTAAAGACTTTACCGTGGTCGGCCTTGAATCGTAGTTTCTGAATAACAGCAAGGTTTCCACTCACTCTGTAGAGTCCATCAATGTCTAAACCTGTAAAAGAAACATCAAAGAAAACATCTTCCAACATTAGTGATGTTAGATATGGCAATATAGTGTATGTTGTATGATGATCAAAAATTGTTGATGATGGCTTATATTCTTCAAAACACAAATGAGGGAAGACTTTCTTCTCATTATACTTTCATTTATTTATATTGTATGGCTGCTATAATCTTCTCTACATGTATATGACTGTATTCATAGACATAGTATTCACAATAAAGACCCAAACAGACAATGGTAACCATTCTGTAAGCCTCTACTGATGTAAAATATTTAATCTTCTGAACTACTAAACCTATCAGTACATCAGATTAACTGGGGTAAAATGCAGTATATCATTTTGTCATGGTTATCAGATATGAACTATTTGGATATTCAGAGGCTCTGTAGTTACCATGGAAACATTGTTATCTTCTACAATATTGATTCACCATTAAAACCCATGGACTTGGATCAATGGCAGTGGGTGGATACACTTGGTTTATATTCAGTTAATGATATCTTTGCTGAAAGAGTCACTTTTTATTCAGTTTTCTCTGGTTTAGATAGAATTCCCCTCAACTTTAATGAAGGCTTTTATAAACATCTACATCAGGGGTGTCAAACTGCGGTCCTCGAGGGCCGGTGTCCTGCATGTTTTAGATGTTTCCCTCTTCCATTACACCTGGAGGCCATTACATCATTATCGTCTGATGAGGAGCTGATTATTAACTCTTTAAGTGTCAGCGCTGATGCATTCTGAATGGATGATTTTGTTTGAATATTCAGGAAAAATTCAACAGTTTTGCTTTATTTTGTGCATGGAAAAGGTGCCAAAAAGCAAGAGGTGTTTTTTTTTTAAATTTAAATTTTATTGCACCATATATTTTTTTAAATTGCTGTGACCAAATGTCAATACTAGTTTCCTTCTCTTGTAATTTTTTTCCCCAAAATTTTGTAAATATTAATTACTTTTTGTTCATTTTATTTTTCTTTGATTTTCTGCCATTTGTGTCTTACTTTGCTCATGTTACCAGTTACTTTGTTAGTTCTCATGAGTTAAATGGTTAAACTGAATCACATAGAAGAGGGAAATATTTAAAACATGCAGGACACTGGCCCTCGAGGACTGGAGTTTGACACCTGTGATCTACACGATCAGTAAATGAAATACGGGAAACTACCCGATGAACACTGAAAAAAATCAATATAGAGATGATAAAATTACAATAAACGGCAATATATCACATTAGAAAGATTAAATCAACTAATGACAAAAATTTTGAGATACTTTGGTGGAGGTCCACAGTCTCAGAGTGTTTTCTAGTTATTAGTGAGAGACATTTTTTGTTGTTGTTGTTATATACCCATCACTCTTGTCTGGTTTTGTTATAATACATTTTTAAACATGAATAAATTCTCATTGCACACTTCTACTTAAATGTCCTGCTTTCATGGTATAATACCATTGTACTCTTCACTTTTTAAAATCCTCAAGAAGGCTAGCTCTGTGATCGGTCTGAGGCTGGACAGCTTTCAGACTGTGGCCGAGAGGAAGATGTTCCACAAATTGATTTTAATCATAGACAATGCCGAGCACCCTCTCCACCAAACACTGGACAGACAGCAGAGCACTTTCTCAAACAGGTTGTTACATCTCCACTGTCGTACAGACAGATACAGGAAATCCTTCCTCCCACAAGTCATCGCATTGTACAATAAATCATAACCACAAATTTTATTTCTATCTACACTGTACACTTTCTGTAAATACTGTAATTACATTCTTTATTTTGCACTCTATAGTTATCTGTATTTATACTTACTATGCCATTGTACCTTAATGTGTCCATTTGTTTTACTGAGTATGTGAATGCTGCTCTTGTTATAAAGCAATTACCCAATTGTGTGATCAATAAAGTACTTCTATTCTATTCTATTTTCCATACATTTCACCAGAAAGCCAAATAGCCCTAACTTTTGAAAAAAATCATTTGGGAACTGCAACAAAACTAACACAGGGTCTTTATGGGTTAAACTCATTATAGGATACAATATTATTTTAGTATATTTTCCCCCTAACTTAGTTGTTAAAAGTGTTTTCTATTTTCCTTTGAATATCTTACACATCAAAAAGTATATTTATATTTTCACAGAATTTTCATATTAACTGAAAATATGAATACCATTTTTAAATAAAAGAAGAAAAATAATTAAATGTGAGTCAGTGTATGATTAAAAATGCAGAGATGAGACTTTAAAATGACATGATCTTGGCTATACAGGAAGTGGTCTAAATTGTGATATTTATCACTACTCAGATATTAAATGATATATCAGGATATGAGATTTTGGTCAGATTACAAAGCCTTCTTCAGTATGATTCAGGGAGTATAAAAAATAACAGGGTTCACCTCTCTTTTCTACCGCTCTGATACATTTCTCCACAAAACTAGGAACCGAGCTCCTCTCTTGTGCACACAGCGTGGCCAGATGGCAACCAAACACATTATCTGAAAGGAATTAAAACATTAGCATTGTTAATAGCAGTCATAATAGAAGTATACAGTGGATGTGCACAGTTCACAACAGTTTCATACAGACAATTTTGTAATTTGGTAAGCAATAGCGTGGACATTGAGATGTTTTGGGGTTTTTTATATATAAAAAGTGATATTAGGGAAACTGCAATAGGGGCTAAATATTTACAAGTAAAATGCATTACAACATTTAAAGTATATTTCCAAAATGAGAAACAAGGAATGGGTTTATGAATGCCAAAATTAACAGAAAAATATGCATTTGTAGAAAACACACAATGTGTAAATCATACATCGATGACCTACTGTAATAGAAACTTCTAAACAGTTAAATATTTTAACTTTAGTGTCAGTGTTGCCTGAAATAGTCAGTATTTCAGTTAGTTTCTTATTCAAATCAACTACGGTGAGATGAGCATCATAAAAAGCCATAAAAATGGGTAATGACTGCAAATAGTACTATGAATTATTTTGCATTTTGCCTAGAATCTGGACATATTTACAAAATATGCTGGTAATGATGTGCAGATCAATCACAATTATCCATTTTTACATCTGAGTGCTATTGTTTTATCTTTGTGTTTCAGGATTTTCCCTTCCTTTGACCACACAGATTGATACACAATTGAACCTGTCGAGATCTTCAGATGTGTCTTTAATTATCAGAGACTTGTGCATAAAGACATGTCAAACAATCACAAACATTTCTTGTATTTGTCTCTCTAGCACTTTGTATAAAAACCCAGTTTAAGAAATTGTAAACGTACATTAGAGCTCTTAATTTGAGTCCAAAACATGTGCAAGTAATGGTTGGATTTTAAAATATTATTATACAGGTGTCGGAGTCATAGCTGGCTGCAGCATTAAACATGTCCCAACTCCAAAAGAGGCTGTGGGCACTTCAAGTACAGCACAGCATTAGCATAAAACAAGTCAGCATCTGACTGTTAATGTCAATGTGTTCTGCAGCTGTTACACAAGTTTAGAAAATGAAGGTTTTATAATTAAACAACCTGTGATCACAGCACTGGTGTTATTTTGAAATACTACCTGAATGTTTGATATAAACCCCAGAACGCAGGCCTGAAAGAATATTTTGCTCTTGATATCACTAAAAATTCCTTCAATATAAGTCATACCACAGAAACTAAAAGAAGATTTAGAGAAAAAAGTGACAGAGTAAGTGAGGAGTGAGTGTGAACATACTGTAATTAACATAAGGATTCTACACATGTTAATTGCACCTACCAACTGCATGTAGCATGTTGAGTTGATCTGTTCTTTTTTTACATGGGGATGAATAATTCCTCATTTACATCCATGTAAGTGACACAGACACACTATTGATGTTAATTACACCATTTGTAAATTCCACACTTTCCACATTTTTGTTTCATGTAAACAGAAGATGTATCCATATTTTATTTACAGTCGATTATTGTATTGTAGAATTATGAAAACTGAACAGCTTATTACAGTTTTACAGTAGTGTCCACAAAATATGAAATCTATCAATACCTCTGATGTAGCCCTTGTCCTTGACAGACTGAAGGGTCGGTCGTTTCAAGAGGAACTTCATCAGCTTGGTCCGAACCCTCTTTTGATCTGCATCTCCTCCAGAGCTACTTGAATGGGTGACACTGGGCCTGGAGGAGCCTGGAGACAATGAGTTCTTATATTTCATATGATGTAATCATAGCTCCCCAATAGGCCTGCATATATAAATCTAGGTCAAAATCAATGGCACAGTTAAAACACACAGAAACGTGGAGGAAAGGAAAATGTAGGTCATTCCTTTTACCTCTCCTCTTGTCAATGTTGCCTCCAATCTTATCATCTCTTTCTGTGCTGGCAATCTTGTCATAGAGGTCATTGTCCTCCTCCTCTGAATGATGATCCTGGTACTCCTGACACCAATGGACGAGGACAAGCAGAGAAAAGAAGTTACTGTATTATTCAGTATAACATAATGGGCTGCATACACGAACCACTCATATGAACAGAATTGGTTGTAAAAGCCATGTTAAAGAGTATTTGTCGAATTCCACATTTATCTCATGCTTGGAATTTTTCTCTTCAGATATGTGAAAAATTTACGGCCGGTTCAGACCCACTGCACAAGTGAGTTAAGAGTCTGCTGTTAATTTAGGTTGAATTAATGTAGCGTCATTCTTTTAACCATATTATCATCACAACAGCTTTCCAAAGATCTAAGGGAATTAATCCATATTTTAATATGATACGAGGTGTATTGTGGAAAAAAAAAAAAAGAAACATTCCATTACCATATTATCATGATGGATTCATGCATTTTATTAGGTTTTACAAGTATATTTTTGCAATAGTACATCATTTTTTAAAACCCATTTTTATAGACTTGCCTTTATGCGATGTTCCCTCTTTTTAGTGCTTTAATATTTAATTTTAACCCGTTTTGATTATTCTTTTAAAACATAAATGATGTTGCTTGAGCAGACACCATCACGTTATATTTCCCTCGGTCTTCGCTACTACAGTATGATGCATTCAAAGTCACTCATGTTTTTGTGTTTGCCGTACCCATTTCCTTATTGCTGTGTTTGTTTATGTTTCTATTCAGCCGTTATGCCTCATTTCTCAAAGCACTTTGTAAACCCAGGTTTTAAAGGTGCTATAAAAATAAAGTTATTATCATTATGATTATTATGAGGGTGCTTCTAATGACAAGTTATTAATATTTGTGATCTTATATTCACATTTTCTGATCATTTCAGATCATCAAACACCAACTTGCACTACTTTATCACTACTTTTTCATCAGCTGATTTAAGACAACAACATTTTTTGAGTTAAAACTTCAAAGCAGGAGTTTCAGAGATGAATTATAGTAATTTATAATAGTCATGACCACAAATGAATCCATATGAAAAGAGACATGTTTCTTACCAAGTGTAGTTTTGTTATTTATAGTCAAAATATTTCATGACACTTAAAATCATACATAAACAGTAATTTTTCAGTAAGATATAAATAACTTATATTTAGGCAATAGATCTTATAAATCTTATTTCAAGAAATCGTACCAAGATAATTTTCATTTGCTATATTGGCAGATATTTCTGCACGAATTATGCAAAAAAAAAAAAAAAAAAAGATTTGGATTGTTTCCAGTGCACACACATGAATCTACAAGAAAACACTTACAAGTTGCCGAATGGTGTCCATTAAGACTTTGTGCCAGTCGCTGATGATGCTTTCAGTATCATATTGTATCAGAAACTCCACACCATTCTTGCCTTTTAACTGAAAGAAGAAAACATGATGCAAAAGGACAAATCATTGGGCATAAAATAAAACACAGTGATATCCATTTGTCATAAACTTAAATATTTAATTTACGTCATTCCATGTCATTTTTATAGAGCCAGTATTTTATTGATGTTGAGTCTGTCATTATGATAGTCTGTCGTTACTACAAGCAATAAAAATAACAGTATAACCCCAGTTAAAATTACTAATAATTCACCAGTTATAATATGGAAATCCAAACATTAAAACACCCTTAATTGATTTGTGAAGCTGTGAATATTAGCCTTTATATTGGAAGATTTTGTTGATAAGTAAGTCACCTCTAAAACATTCTTTTTGCTGGACTTATCCTTCGATGCCCAGTTAATGGTTGCACCTCTCAGGTCCACCTGGATCTCTGGAACAATCTGATTGGTCTTGTTCTGCAGAGAGAAAATACTGCATTTTATTAAACTGACGGCACTGCATTCCAAGACACAAGCAGCCTTAAACAAAAGCTTAAACTGTCCCTGTCAGCTCATGACCTGAGGGTTAGACTGTTCTGTCAATGCACAGAACTGACACAACAACATGCAACTGAATTTTACATATTTTCTGCAGGTGTGAAAGATAAAACCAAAGTGTTGCTTATATTCTGCAGCTTTCAGGAAATGTCAGTAACTTGAAAAACAAGCAGCAAAAGTTATCATTTACAACATAACCAGACAATTTAGAGTTTAGTTCTCAAGTTTCACAGCATATGAACACAGTATGAGTGTTGTTTGTCTTTAAATACAGACAGGTCAGTCATACCGATGCCCCTGTTGCTTGAGATTTTGGGTCTTTGTGAAATGTCAGCACACCCCCATGGAGAACCGTCCATGTCTGAGCCCAGTTTTTCCTGCAATGGGAATAGTCATCACTAACAATACCAAACAACGCTTCAAGTAAAGTAGCACATGACTCCACCCATTTTCACAAATATGGACAAAAGAATGTCATGTTTGCAAAAAAATTCAAAGAGGCTTACCTTACTTTTTTGCCATTTTCAGACACTTTCGTTTTGTTAAGAATTCCTGCTTTTTCTAAATTCTGCACCTGGAAATATTACAGATTACAATATTAAAACACCAACTCTTAAGGTTTGTAGATTCAATCAAGCTACATAATGATATGATGGACAGACAAATCTGATAGTAGACAAATGTCGACAGCAAAGTAATGAGCATTATTTATTTCCAATACACACAGTTAAAATACACCAGATTTGCCTTATAATGCCTGTTTTAATCTAGTAACTTCAAGCATTTGCCAAATTTAAACAATAGTGAGTACATATTGCACTATTTTTTAAGCAAAAAAAGGACTTAAGCCACATTCTTCCTATTTATGTGACTTTTTTGTGATCCGAGTACCATGATGGGTTAAACTCATGTGATGTCTTTTTTTTTTCCATGACTAAATATTAATTATTATTATTCTAGTCACATCATTTAATTCTAATTCAAGAGTCACAAGTAAGAATTCATGTTAAGATTACTACAGGGACTATTTACAGTCATCAAATGATGTGAAAGCATGAAATTGTTGAAAATATAAGACAAAATTAAACAATGAAGCACATGATATAGGCATAACGACCTTTAGTATGATAAGAATCACAATAATTGTAATTTTTTTGTTCTATGTGATTTGACAAAATTGTACATTTTTGGGACATATTGGCAGAAATGTAAAGGTTGTGCAAGTAGAAAATAAGTAAAGTTAAATTCTCCGTGACACATCCTATCAACTCGTTTTAGAAAATCGTCTATTGGAACTACTGAGTAGTAAACAGTTTCTGAATATTTTAAATTAATTTGGAGATGTGCGTCTGAATTCCATTTCCTGAAGTGTAATCATGTACAATTACAATAAAGAATATTCTATTTATTCTATTCATGAATACCATTCTAGAAACAATTTTATCAAAACTGATTAATGAAATAATCTGAGACAATAAGATCACAGAGAACCACTGCAGATCCCAAAATTGTCATTTTTAATCTGAGACAATTGTACTTTTTTCTTTTTTTTTTTTTTTAGGTATAATTAGGAATAATTAGGGCTGAACTGGATATCATAATGTATTCACATAACTTTGGTCTTGTTTTTTTGTTTTTTTTAAAAGGCCCCACCGAGATTTTAAGAAACAAACAGGTAAAAAAAATTTTTTATAATTATAGAGTGAGTGATACGTTTCAGCTGCAACACATTCTTTAACCCCAATTAATGCAGCGAGTAGTCCCTCATCACTTACAAAACAGCATAAAGATTAGACTGTGTTGCAATGGAAATAGGTCATATTGTCTAATGGGTACAGATTGACCCTGTTCCAGAGCGATGGACATAAAGTGAAAAGAAAGGTGGATGAAGTGATTACCCATCATGCTTTGCGCCTACAGTATTAGCCTGTGGGGGCAGTGTTATGATCTAGGGTTGCTTCAGTTGGTCAGGTGTATGTTCAGAAATGTTATGGGCCAAAAAAAGAGAGATATTACAGCTTAGCAAAGCAATGTCACAGTGAATATGTTCTGTAATGAAGGCGATGTTGGTGCCACACCTTTTTAGTCAGGCTGTGTAGTTATGGTTGTCTCACATGTTCTATTTTTCATTCATTTTTTAAAATTTATTTATTGGTGACAAGACAAGCTCATTAGTTCATTCAGTGATATGTCAATAAGATTAATAAATATATTAAATATTCACACCATCTTGCTGTGTGTTTCATGTTATTATGGAACTGAAAAAAAACAACATGTTTATGAGGCCAGGACTGTCCTCACAGGAATTTCTAAAGTAATTTATCAGCACACACAGAAGACATGTATTCCAAAATAATCACTACATTTGATAGCGATGATGAAACATGCTTGTTCAGGTGGAACAAATGATCTTTGAGTGAGTTGAAACTGCACCTTTTGCCCATCATAGATAGATGCTGCTATCTATAGACCAAGCTCAGGTGAGCACCCAAAATAACAACCCACATTATAGCGCAGCCACCTTGAGGTCAGATAATAGGGGTTTCTCCAGGGTCTAAACCCAAAAGCCTTGAGAGAGAGAAAGAAACAGAGCACCATTCAGACACCAGGCAGGCCACAGCACTGCAGGGCTGAGTCTACACAGAACTTTAAAATAGAGGAATGTTTTTGGGTTTTTTTCCTGCCTCAGGTTCAGCAGAGTCAGCAGACTGGACCATCAGGGCACTCACATTATGTTGCGTCTCTGGAGAGTTTCCTGTACTGGAGCTGTCGCTGCTATAGTCTGATGTATTTCTTCTATGAGTTGGGACAAATCGCTGGGAAAAAAAAAACAAAAACAGCATGATATTTAAATGTCTGCAATTCACAAAGTGAGTTTTAAAGATTAATGAATGTAAAACAGCATGTAAGTCAATGGAAGGATGTTTTTTTTTTTGTCCTCCCGCCAATAATGTTGGCGCAAACCCTTGGCAACTTTAGCTAAATAAATGGCATATACAAATAAGCCTTGCCCTTGAGCACAAATTTGAATCACTGACTGTCCCAGCATGCATGAAACATTTGTATTGAGTAACTCCCAAGTGTTTATGTACAAATTGTAGCTCTTTCACACGCTACACCCTCCCCAGGCTATATTGTAAATAAAAAGACACTAATGTCAATTTGACTTGCTAAATAGGGGTTAAAGATACAGGAGCGTCAGTGATGATACAGGGACATGACTCTTACTAAAACCCAGACTGGAGCCTTCTGTTTGAGCCACACCCTACACGTAAGCTACTGTGGTGCAGCATGTATGTGCAGGTCTGAATGTAATATTGGGGCTTATACCGCTTCCTCCTGGGCTGCACTGAACTGGGTAGGTCCCATGGTGTGTCTCCAGTTCTTAAAGACAGAAACATTCTCCCCCTCAATGCCATTCTCCACCCTGGGCTGGCCATGGGCTACAGGAGCCTAAAGGGGTCAAAACACAAAGTTTAATTGAAAACATTTGGCCAGTTCCAAACCTAAATCAAATAAAACCTACAGCTAATATAGAAAAACACAAGGGTATAGGTCTGATAATTGAAATCTGGTGAACCCTCATAGATTGTATATGATTAGTAGACAGACAACTTGTGGTTTATTAGTTTATTACTTAGTTTGAAGTGATCATATTTGGACAAAAAAAGGCAAAGCCACAAGAGACTAAAGGGTTAGAGATGGCATAAGGGTCATGGATGAGATAATGCCAAATGCTAGCTTACTGACTCAGTTTACTGGTAAAACTCAGCATGTCATTTTAGGATCTTACGGGGATAGTGAGTAAAACATAAATACAGTAAAGTGGTGGGTTATGAAAAATAAATATGTGACCCTCCAGCATAAAACCAGTGGTTCAGTCACACAGTAGTATTTCTAGTTATAGCTTCTAATACGTTACATGGGTCAAAATGATCAAATTTGACGTTTATCCATAAAATCCAAGTAAAATGTCTCCTGAACACTTCTAACTACTGTATGAGTTTTTGTGACATTCCTACCATAAGTGCTTCAAATCATGCCTTTTAGGAAAGACAACAACTGACTCCGACAGTGATTAAATCTAAAACAAAGAAAAATTGGCTCAAAACACGGCTTTCCTTCGCGCTCTCGTTAGGCATTTCCCTGTCATGTTTGGTACCACTGGAAAGATCAGGACTCCCTCTAGACAACCCTTGAAAAGAAATCTACGAAATTATATATTTGAACCTATGGGAGGCCTCGGAACAAAGCCTTCTCGAGTAAACAAAATCCCCTGTTGCTAGGACGATGTGGAAAAACTGCCTCTGATTGGTTGAATTAGTGTCACGCAAGCATTTTTAATAAGCTTTCAGATAAATATAAAATCTGAATTTCTGACATTTGACCCAAGTGACTGGTTTTGTGTTGGAGGGTTACATATGTTTAAAACTGTGTAGGAATTTTGTCACCATTGTTAATTTTTTTTAATCAAATCTGTAAAATCCAACTCATAGCTAATAAAGCTAGTAGGCCACTTAGGTAGTTATCTAAATTTGTCACGACATGCACTGTGGGAAGTGAAGCTTCATGCAGCTGCAGTACCAAAGACGCAATGAAGCCATGTATGTGTTTGTTGCCACTGCAGTCATAATGTAACTGCGTAGCGCTCTACTTCCTACAGTGCATGTGGTAATACTTTTCAAAAATGAGTGACCTACTAGCTCTGTTTGTAAACAAATGGGCTGTTTGTGGTGAACTACGCTTCAAAATGAGTCACCTTGAGGGAAGACATTGAAGGTCTGTTATCAAAAAAAAAAAAACTTATGGACTTAAAGAACTACATTTCACTGATGAAAGACAGCTTCAATGAAATAAATTGAAGGTCTAACTCAGCACATCACCTGTCAATCAAAACTAAACATCCCAAATATTAGAGGCTTTTTATTTAAAATGATGAGTTACTATTTAAATATGAAACACCAAATAATTTTTGAGAGATTCGGAAGCAGGAGCCATGAATCAGGAATGACTCCTGGGGATAAAAAGTCCAAAGTATATCTATGGGACCTAGGGTCTTTTGAATCCATCCCCAGTGTCCATCAGCCATTTTACAACTTTAAGGTTCTTCAACATTGGCCTCATATTTGAGCTGAGGTTTTTACACCTCAGGAAATCCACAGAGGTTTAAAGCAGAGTCAAGGTACAATTTATAGACCAGTTTAGTTGAAGTCACCAATAATAACCATGGACTGAACATCCTGTCATTTAAATGTACTTGACTGAAATGAATAAATAGACCATGATTTAAATATTTGATTGAAACACTATACAACCTACAAAAAAAAGTAATATCTGGTGTAAATTAGTAAGAGCTGAAAGAATGTCACCTCTGGCAGGTTCCACTGGGACTTTGAGCCATCTCTGAGATAGTAGTAGGTCTGCCCTCGATCATCCACCGACTTTATCCACTATAACATAAAACACATTTTTAAAAGATTATTTATAGTTATACATGCTTCCCAAATGATATTACATTAAGACTTTTGTACATCAAACCAGTTGATTATGTGCACCTTCCATAAAGTCTAATAGCGCTATAGACATTTCTATCATATGTACAAAGTATATGTTGATAAATATTAAGGTGTAAGAGTATTATGTGATAAAATGATGAAATAAATGTAATTATAATTAGTTCCAGTTACTCAAATATGAAGAAATGAAATAAAATTACAAATTAATGAAAGTGTTAGACATCCTAAAGTGGTTACATCTGCAGAAAATCTGTTAAAAATACAAAAAAAAATTAGCAAAGAACTCAACCTTACTTATGATCCTCATGAACAGAGCATTTATAAATATAAATGTGTGCACTGTCTATCTGAATCTGAATGTGTATTATGTGTAAGAAATTTCAGTTTTATTGCTTTGTACATACATTTGGTAGAAAAGGAATGAAATGTAGTAAGGTAGGTTACATACAGATTTTAACAGACAAAATATAACCCATTACAGTTTTACTTTGTTTTTTAATTGAGCTGGGGGACAACTTTATTTTAATTACACAGACAGACAGACAGATAGATAATTAATGCACATAAACTGGTGCATTAATTATCTTTTAGAGTAAAATGTTCTCTGTCTGTTCACTATATTGCACTATTAAGCCTTGGACATACTTGCTCTGGGGAGTGATCACTGGTGAACACCCAGGTCCCATTGGGTTCCACGGTAAGGTTCCAACCAGCTGGGGTACTCCGGTCCAAATTGGCCCTGGGGATGATGGCCCGGGTCACGTGGCTGAGGGTGTACTCCTTAGGGAGGGTCGGAGGGGGCCCAGTGGCAAGTGGTTCATCATAGGCCTCTGGTTGATCAATAACTGGGTAATCCTCTGGGGGATAGTCCTCCTCAGGAAAAGGGGGCTGGTGATAGACATGCAAGACATATTAGCAATTCATTTGTGGGTAATATTTTGATTTTCATGTCCTTCCTTGGCATATATTGGTGTACAAATCATCAACAATACATAAAATGCTGTCATTAGTGGGATATTTACATTTGGCTACAATCACATATGAGCTGTGCACAAATGTTTACAACTTATGATGTTTCTAAATCATCTCAGAAAAGAAACAACCCCATAATTGTGTTCCTTCGCTCTCCTCGTCTTGTCTTACCTCCACCAAGGAGGTTATGTTTTTGCCTGAGTTTGTTTGTCTATCTGTCTGTCTGTTAGTTAGCAAGATAACTCAAAAAGTTATGGATGGATCTTGATGATAATTTAATGACATGTTGGGGGTATCACAAGGAACAAATGGTTAGATTTTGGTGATAATTCGGAAGAGATCCTGGATTCTGGATAACTTTACAATTTATTCTCCATTTACCGCAATGTAAAATTCTGACACGTCATGAAATTTTCATCAAGATTCGTCCATAACTTTTTGAGTTATCTTGCTAACAGACAGAGACAGACAGACAAACTCCAACAAAAACAGAACCTTGACGGACCTCTCTTCATTCGGAGGGGGGAGGTCTGCCTTGATGGAAGTTTGAGTGCTTTTCTATTTACAACTACTTTGGTATGTTCCAAGCCTCTGACTGTCATGTAAAAGTTTTCATATCCGATTGATTATCCACTGAATTGTTCCCTATGTGATCAATGAATGTAATGTACTCCTCCCGTGGCTTTACATTTAAAAAGATAGTGCCAATAACCCTGTGCTCACCCAGACCTCACAGCTGTGATGTCTTGCTATCAACAAAAGGGAGGCATTCAATAGATCATAAAAGCAGAATTGAAGGAGGAGAAGCGATTTTTGTACCAGACTGGAAAAATAAACAAAGTTGTCAACAAATTTTTTACAAAGGCAAATTTCGACAAAGAGATTTTTATGCCTAATGCTTAGCTCTATCGAATGAATCAATCAGAATTGAAATCCATTCAGAATTGAGGAAGGAAAAGCCATTTTAGTGAATTGTGGATGATGCTGATGGACGCCAATGCCAATGAAGCACGATGGCAATAGCTCATTCCGACTTCATCTGGATGAGCTAATAATAATTAAAGTTAGCATGACATCATAGGAGTTGTTTGAATGTTAGAACTGTATGTTATATTATAGACACACAAAAGCAACTACATCTTTCTCTAAATGTAAACACTATGGGAAAATGTTGGCATAGTCTAAGTTTTATAACAGACAATGTTAGGATACTTTAATATATATGTTATGTAATGTTAGGTATTTTATTTTTAATGGCTGGAAATTATGCCGATTATAGATGTGACATGGACATGACGACTCATGTTACGGTGTCAGACTGTTTCAGTTAAAGCTAAGCACTCGCTTTTCCATGACTTTGATGCATAACTCGGAGCATTTCCATGACCTAAAATGTTATATCTGTCCTTTTAATGTTGTTTCTCAGAACAACTACAGTCATAAAGGACCAGTGAGGAAGTTTATATTGTTGCAAAAGCTAAATTTACATAACTTATATAACATTTTCTGCAACAATTTGAATAAAACATGGAAATAGAAGTTGCTTGACTTCCCCAAACGTATTCATCAGTCTCTTACCCACTGAGATACTTAAAATTTCCATGGTATTTTAGAATCACCCATGACCAAAGATAACCAATGTGTTCCTTTTCATTCAAAATGTGTCACTTGTTTTTTTTAAGGTTTGGGACATTGGTGGGGATATTCTGCACTGGTGCTAGAGACTTTCTTCAAGAAAACGTGTCCTGTCTGCTATGTAGGTGCAAGGGATTTAATTCCATTAAAAACCAACTGTATTTACAGCTTTCCCTCGGGAGCAGCTAAAACAGGCGACAGCCCTAGTGTCTAAGTGGAGCAGCCAGGCTGTCCTTACCGGCCCGTCCTCGTGAAACCTGTGCACACTCATAGGCTCCATCAGAGGGGGATACGGGCTCAGCTGCTCTGGAGGCTCCCAAGACGTTTCTCCAGACATTGGGTTGTAGAAGTAAGGACGACCACTGGTCTCATCCACTAGTTGCTCCCAGTCTGAGGTCCACGTAGGGGGGGATGCAGTGGACGGAGACAGGGCAGGAGAATGGGGGGATGTTGGGGAAGAAAGCTCCTCTGCAGGCTGCGGCTCAGGGTCTGTAGGGGAGTCCAAAAAGGGGCTATCCCAGGTGGTACGCCCTGTGGAGGGGTGATAGTAGTACTCCTGTCCACTTTCCTGGTCAACGTGCACTTCCCATCCCTCTGGGTCGAGGTAGGAAGGTGAATAGGAAGATGAAGCTGAAGGAGGAGACTCTGAGGTGCTTTTGCGAAGTTGTGCTACATTGACGTACACAGCTGACTGGAGACTTTCATTTTCCACCTATGGATAGAACAAACAGTGAACAACAGTAAGATATGAAACCTCAAACAGATCCCCACATTCCTTTTATTGCTCTGAGTTGAGCAGTAGGTGCAGCGTGGGTGATGTGCAGTGTTTGAAAAGGTCTGGCACTTGGTAAAACTGACAAGTAGCAACGTACAACCCACTGCCTTTACTATAGCTCTCAATAAGTCAGCCTTCCGCATCACACTGAACACAGGAAGCAGCCGACAACAAAAAAAACAAGCAAAAAAAAAACCCAAAACAAATGCAAGCCACAGATGTGTTCCTCTCTGTTAAAAAGCCATTACTCTGTATAATTCAGGTTTAATTTAATTTTAATAAATTCAAATTAATAAGAGTTTAATGCCACACATTACCTCTTAAAAATGTCTAAATTACAATTACTTTTTAAGATTGATTAAGGAAAAATAATCAAGGGGCCAGATTTAGACTTTGAGACAATTGTAAGCATCATCATACACATTTATTTATTGCATTATTTATATTTGGGTTAACATGATTTTCCAAACACCTAAGCAGTCACTGTTGACCAAAAACATCTACTGATTTTAAATGTTTAGTAACTTCTGAACTACTAATCCTATTAATACATTGAAATAATTCAGAAAAAAAAAGTTTTTCAACTTTTCAGCAGCATCCCATCTTTTTTAGATCTTTAGAAGCTTTGCAGTGAACATGAAAACACTGTCACCTTCTGCAACACTGAATATGATTTTGACAAATAACAATGGTTGTTATGTGTCTCACTAAAAATGTCACTTTTTGTTCCGTTTCCTTTGTTTTTATATAACCTTTACATTTATTCTGACTAAGGGGATGAGAACTAATGTGATGCTTCTTCTTGCTCCTTTTTGAATACAACTCTTTTTTTGTGTGTATTATTTTGTTTTGCTTCCATTAATTTTTTATTTCTATATAGTCTATTTTGCCTGATTACTACTAATAGATTTCTTTTGAAATCTATTAGTAGATCTGATAATTACTCAAGATAAATCACTATGGAAAGGTTAATTATTGAGAAAAATCCATCTATAATTCACCATATTTTGAAGTCTTTAAGAGTTCAGTTGTACATGTAAATAAACTTGGATACATGATTTGTGTTAAATTGTGTAACAACTATGCTTGAATTTCATTCATTCATTCATTTACTAAACACGCTTTATCCTCACTAGAGTCACGGGGGTCACTGGAGCTTATTCCAGCTACTTATTAGTGAAGGCGAGGAACACTCTGGACATGTTGTCAGTTCATCGTAGCACTGACATATAAAGACAAACAATCACACACACATTCACACCTATGGGCAATTTAGATTAACCCATTAATCTATTGTTGCATGGCATTGGATGATGGGAGGAAACCAGAGTACCCAGAGAGAGAATTCACTCTCTCACACACACACACACACAGGAAGATGGAAACTCCACACAGAAAGGTCCCACCCCCATCGACTGGTGCTGGAATCAAACCCAGGACCTTCTTGCTGTGAGGCACTAGTACTATCTACTACACCCACCGTCTACACTTTTTATGCTTATACATGAATTTGAATCTGGATATTTTTTTTTTTATTGCACATACAAATATTTACATCCAATCATAAATGTAGCATTAGTGGTGTGACCCAGTCTTCACATCCAAAGTTTATATATCTCCCAACCTCAGATAACAATATGCTTACAGTTGAGCAGTGTTTTTTGAAAACAGCCAGTATTAGTGGCGGCTCATAAACTACCACAAAGAGGGCAGAATGTGCCCACAAACCTTCAAATGGTTAAAAGTAGGATAACCCACCACTACCATAACCATTATCTTTGTTTTTTCAGCCCCTTCGAACAGCAACTGACAAGTGTATTTTCAGTGGCAGCCATTTTCCTTTTCCTGTCACGTTACTTTCATGAAAAGTCCAAACACATGCTTCAACTTGCAGCATGGTAGGAACACAGCATGCAAATGCACAAATTCAATACAACTTATTTGTTTAAAGGACACCAATGTGAGTGAAAGTGGCTATTATAAAGGCCTACTTCTCTCCTTAATCCTCTTGAAACTGTGATGCAGTGTTCTGGGTCTCAGTGCCGGACATAAACTGACCCCAAAACATCAGAATTAAAACCAGTGCCATTTTTCATCAAGTTCTTACCTTACTTTCACTGAGACAATTATTCCTCGCCATGAGACCCCTGGGATCTACCACCCTGCTAAGCTTCTTGTGCTTTATGTGAAAAGATTAAAAAAAAAAAAGGATGACTGTCTCTTCAAAACCCACATCCTTTCTCTGGTGTTTCAACTACTGTCAATGTCTATTTTTTATCAGGACCTGAGATGCTTATGTGTCCGTCTGTACTACTTTTGTTGTTGTAACTTTCAGTCTACACAAGAGCTAGTTAGTAGCAGCAGGTTTAGACAATGGATGTACGTTGCTGAGGATAAAAACTGAATACACTCTATATAAATAAAGCCAAATCAAGTGGGGCAATTCTTATTTGCCAGTTTCCACTTTGCTAACTTTGCCTCATTATTGATCCCAACAGAACCATGAACCAGTCAATATGGATAACCAGACAACTGACCCCGAAACAGATCAATTCAGTACAACAAACTCCTACGCAGGGACAAAGGGAGGAAATGAAACAGCTGCTTTATTGATTTTTTTTGTAATGGCTTTGTTGGAAAAACCCAGTATTCACACAAACTACATGAAATACATTGAAATGTCACAACGACAGATGCTAAAATGTGAAGCTGCGTCAAATTGTTATTAGGTGGACAATAGTTTCTACTTATATGTATAGCAGCCAACAAATAGAGAGGTCATATTCCTTTAAGTGAAACTAGAAGTAAAGCCACATTCACTAAAAAGTTTCATTTTTCCCATAGACCGTACGATTACCCTTCTGTCTGTGAGTCACTTGTGTTAAAGACAACTCTGTGACACCAAGTATTGCGGGGTTTTCCAATGAACTCCTAGCTGTGTTTAAAAGAAAAGGACGTTTTGCTGACTTCTAACAAAATTATGGTTTTGTCGAGTTTTACACTCCCACTGTTTAGAAGCTAAAAACTATTTAAAAGTGCTCTTTACATTTAAGAAGTCGAAGTGTAAAACTGATGTGGATGTTTTTACACACAGCTGTACTGTCTTCTAACTACAGAGTCACCTATTGCAATACAGGAAAAGAAACAAGTGCACAGATGCCATTCGCAGAGCAGGAAACAGAACCGTTATCAAAATAACATAGGCTGACCACAAGGGACTATATAATAAAATGATATCGTAGCAATAAATACAGCTTCTCTATCTGGGGGTTCACTTACCTGAGGAACCACCGGCAAAGTCAAGCCCTTCTTGGGCCCATGATTAGTCCAAACCCTGGAGTACATGTCCACCATGTTTATATCATTTGGTTTACTGGTGCCATATATCCAAATCAACAATGGATGCTGAATTGTGCCTCTAAAATGCGCGACCACATTCAATCAACTTTTGATGATAGAGTAGCACATACACTACAAGAGCACACCCTCACACACACACATCCTCTGCTTGCAGCAGCTGTTGCAGCCCAGATAGAAAGGAGAACTGTGAGCTCTGTTACAATAGCAGCAGGAAGGGACTCCGTGAGATGTGTGTGTGTGCATGCGTGTGTGTGTGTGTGTGTGCATAAACCCCTGTCCACAGGATAAGAGGGTAGAGGGTAACTGTCTGCGTCTGTGCCGACAATGAAAACAAGACAGAACAAGGTTACAGAGAGAGAGAGAGAGAGAGAGAGAGAGCGAGAGAGAAGCATAGCAGTTTCAGGTCAGTTCAACCTACTTCCTGCTTGTGCATCTCAATGATTTAAAAAAAAAAAAAAAAAAAAGCATATGACTGACCAAGAACTAAAAAAACCCCTCTTATTTGTTAAATATAGAATTTTAAGTCATGTAATATTAATGACATAAATATGCAATTCTTTCTCTGAAATATACAGTATTCAATCATGTACAGTAGTAGTACAGCATGTCAATGGTGTAAAAAAAGGAAGCAATATTAGTCTTCAGTGATTTGGAAAACTTGTTTTTTTACATCTACACTGATGACACATTATGCTATTTGAGCAGCAGAGCCCATGTGGGTGAATAGTTAAAACAGGAAGTCTACTTTTAGGGCAATTGTTCAATCAACACTTCCCTCTACGCATGACAGAATCAGCGGGTCTGTAACTCAAAGGACATTCTGCTGTGGATATTTTACTACATGCCTTATGCTTAACCTAAAACAAGACTGCCTAGTGACTGTTTATATTGCTTAATCTCTCCACTTATCGATGGCTTTCTAAACCTCAGTGTGAAACAGCACAGGTTAATCAGTACTTCCTGGAACATCCCAAACAGTTTTCCAAGAGTGATAAATGATAATTTCCTGTACAAATGTTCCATGAAAATCCTTGAAATAGGTCAAATCTGCTTTTTACACTTGTACATCTTTTAGCTTTTTTTTTTTTTTTTTTTTTACTTCAAATTGAATTGAAAACAATTTTTTTGACCTTCTTCCCAAGCAGGATTCAGGTTGAAACCCTCCCTTAAAGCACTCAACTCTCTGCCCTCAGCAATGCATGAAGCAGCAATCTGCTTGATTACTTAACCACATTAGCACTCATCCAATCAAACAATGGGGTTCCAAATTGGGGCCCAAATCACGCCACAAAGCACACAGTCGAGCTATTGAACAAATCTGGCTCCACCCCCCCCACTCTTACATCACACTCCTCACGGCCCAGAATCCAGTATAACTCAACATGGAGTCCATCAGCATTAAGGCTTCTCATATTCTTATCTTGGCTCTACAACCATCACTCCCAACTCTTATCTATAAAGTGTTCTGATATGGCTTATCCATGACAGATTTCGCCCCTTTTTTTTTTAGAGTGAAGATGAATTGTTTTCTGTGTAGGAGTGGAAACATTTTTTAAAGTACCAGCCGGTGTACTATTTGTATTACAACATACCCTGAGATGAAACAGAAACTCAAATCTTCTGCAAATAAGCCACCTTGACTTTTATTTCAAGGTGCAAACTAATGTCAACACACACACACACACACACACACCCAATGCTATAAATACATATTCTAGACTTCAGTTATTATTTAGCCTCAGAGACCTTCTGTTCTGCATCACTAACCACAAAACATCAGCTACATATAAGTTAGTGAATGACAGGATCGTTGCAATCAAACACGTCATTACAGCATTCCAAAAACATTTTCCAAATGCTAATGCCACAAAGACATTCCCTCATGTATGACTCATTTGATTCAGATCGCACTTGTACCTTCCTGAAAACTTTCTATGCATTACTGAATATATGACATTACTATAGTAGTGTGTCTTTTGCATTTACTGCAGTCGATCCATAATAAAACAATCGTAAAAAGCGAGTGGGGGGGGTGGGGGGGGGGGGGCTTGCTATTTCCTCCTGTGTGGCTCAGCACTACTGGGAATAATTGGAAAAGCTAGAGTTACAGTACATACGTCTGTTTTGATACCTCAGGTGTTGTGCAGAGCTGAAGCGAACAGTGAGTCCTGGTTTAACGAGACATGCTCACACGACCTGTTGGAGCAGTTTTTAGGCATCTGATTTTGTCTGTTTCATGAAGCACCAGTTGTAATTGTACTTCTGCACGGTGATGTCAGATAATAGAGTTTAAAATAATTCCCACACTGATTTTCACAATTTAGTAGTTTAGACAAAATGTACAGATATTTAATGTTTAAATAAAAGACGAGGAGAGTTATCTTGACTTCAGGTGGTCTGTGATCAGTAGGCATATTGGAACCCTGAATTATCTTGATTTCATGTGATAAAAACATGTCTGAAAAGCTGTGGTGGAATATCTAAAGTATAGATTTGTCCTTTACCATTTCCATTTTATGTTACTTTATACTTGCACACCACTGAAATTCAGAGCCGTACTGTTTTTTTTTTTTTTTTTTTACTTATATTTAAGAATTTACATAAACATAGTCACACATTTAATTATTAATCAATCATTATGAAGACATTTAATTATTTGTGACATCTTATATAGACTTCTTATATAATTAAAAAAAGGGAGATGAGATGTTTGAGTAGTCAACTAACTTTTTCCTGTAAAGTCAAAACCACCTTAAAATTTAATGATTTTTATTATTGATGATAAACTGACAGATTGAGCATTAATTTAAGTGCTAAATTTGAACTCTCGCTACTTTTTTAAAGCTAAATAATTGCTTTACAAACTCTTGTAGATTCAAAGCTGAATACATTATCATAAAGCTGGAAACAAATGTTTCATACAAATATGATTATGTTAAAAAAAATATATGCTGAACTGCTGTAAATTAAAAGCAAAAGAAATTAACATAAACAAGCCAATTGAAAAACATCTACCAATATAAAATGTTTAATAACTTTTGAACCACTAACCCGATAACTAAATTTACATAATATGGATAAAATTCTGTTTCTCAGCCTTTCATTAACAACAAGTGTATCCTTTTGGATATTCAAAAGCTGTCTTAAGGGCAAAAACACAGTCATGTCATAAAACATTGATTCACCACTAAAACATTGCACTTTAGCAAATGACAATAGTTCTACACACTTGTTTTTTTACATTCAGTCAATGATGCATTTTACTGAGCAAGACACTTTTTCCTACACTTTACTCTGTTTTGTTAAAATAACTTGAATTTACTCTGAGGTCTCATCAACACATTGAATACAGACAGATTTTTCACTCTATATACAAAACGTAGACAGTATACGGTAAGTCAATTAGGAAAGGTTAAATGCAGAGATAAAAAGTCCTTTCTAAGTTGTGACAAATATAGTTCTCATTTTCTGAGGGTTAAACATATACTACAGTAAAATACAACCTATATATAGATGCAGTATGAATCCAAAAACATCTATTAGAGATCATTTCCTGCAAAATGACAAGGCATTTTCTTTTTTTCTTCACTTTAAGTTTTGTAAGGAGACATTAGACATGTAGCAAATATGTGCATTTGTAAAAACAGAACCAAAAAAAATAAATAAATAAAAATTACCTGTATATTTTTTCTGCAGTTTTGATGTCAAACACAAAGAGTCCATGATAATATAACCAAAGAAAAACTGACAAATCTTGTGTGAAGTTAAAACTAACCAAACTTTTAACATTGTCATTCCCAACTGGCTGTCTTTCATCCACTTATCGAAATTAAAATCCCATTTGAGACAACCAAAGAGCCAAAACACCCTTGATATTAACTGACCTACATCTGGGCTAATTGCTGTTCTGCACATTACACACATACACACACACACACACACACACACATGGTGCTAAAGGTTCCAAAGCTCTGCTTGTTGGGAGTTGGGCCAGACCAGTCACATCACCATGGAGATGGCCCTCCATTGTGGGGGAAGAATAAATGCACTTGAGGGGTCCTGGCACGTCTACAGTCCTGTTAAAAGTGTGGGGCTCTTTCATGCTTCCCTCGAAAGGACAAAATGAGAAAGGCGCAAATTCTACTAAAACGTCAAAAATAACATTTAGGAGTATTAACCAAACAGACTCACACACCAACCTGAGCTGGTAATTACAGTGTTATGATGCAAACACCATCAGACTGGTCATTACAAGCCGTAAACTTAAGCACAAGTATGAATCTTTATCAAACATTTTTCTCCTTCTCAAAGTGGCTCGCGCTTTGCGTCACTTACAACGTAACCTTGCAACAGGTGCAAAACGCACGCGCAACTTCCGTAAAACTTACCTGAACCAAAAGTTTGGTCGCTTATTATCAAGTACATCCAAACAACACGGTGGGATAGAGGAACTATGTATTCACAAATATTTCTTGGTTTCCCTGCGGTGCCATAATAACAATTCCCAGGATCGACACCGGTGCTTGGGAAACCAGGTAGCAGCTGGAGGTTTGGGAGTGGCTGCCAGCTTTCACATTAACTCCTTCCTTGCCTTTCCGAAGCCGCCCAGCCGCCACAACCTGTTCCCAACCTGTTTTTTTTTACATCACAGACTATCCCACAAAGACGCTAAAGTTGATCACATACTCTGCCATGTACAACTCTGCGCAATTTACACACCAGAACGGTCAAAAAAATAAAAATTAAAAAAAAAGTTCAACCAAAAACTATACACACCCTGTTGGAGTGATCCCGCACCAGTGGCAGAAACTTTCGCTGAGTTTGAATCAGCTGCATTTACTGAGGTATTCAAGGAACACCTCTTTGCCCATTGAAATGGCATGAAGAGACGACGAGCCATTCATATGCTGATGAGCTGGCACACATGGACCACTGTGAACTCAACCAGTACGATACTCCCGAGTCAGGACCCTCTGCAAAGAAAGGGTCCGAGCCAAAAAAAAAAAGAAAAAAAAAAGTTGGGCCTATTTTTAAGACCTACAAAGACGATAAATGACTGCCATTTTTGACCCAATGTTAATTAAAATAAACCATACAAAACATAGAAAATATCTTATACTAGTTGGTAGAACAAAATCTGAGTCACTTTGTATGACTGAAAAATATATGAAACTCAACTCAGTTTGATAGACAGACAGACAGACAGACAGACAGACAGACAGACAGATAGATAGATAGATAGATAGATAGATAGATAGATAGATAGATAGATAGATAGATAGATAGATAGATAGATAGATAGATAGATAGATAGATAGATAGATAGATAGATACTTTTTTATACTAAAACCACTGATACATTTATAATTGTTATTAAATAAAAATACATATGAATATGCATTTTTGTTAATATCATATATTGTACAGTTGTGGTCAAGAATGACACATTATTTTAAGACAACACCAGTATGGTTTTCCACCATTTATGGGATGTATTAACTCTTTAAATCCTGACATGTCATCGCTTACACACCTTGCACATATGTAGTTTGGATGTCTCTAACACATTCACAGTTTGTACAGTTGGAAAAATTCTAATGGTTTCTGAAACCTGAGAGGTTGCACTTTATAAGTTTTATTGGGTCATTATAGTCATTTCACTCACACCTGTATTAGAAGCTGGAGAAGTAATTGTTAGAGAAGTTTTGTGATATGTAGCACATTGTAAATGATTGCTAGATATTAAAAAATCTGGAAAAGACGTTGCGCGGGCAAACAGATTCACTTATTGCATATTTTCTAAGTTTTTGGTTAGTCAAAATAAGAAAAAAAAACTCCAGGTGGACCATTTTAAGCTTAGGGTTTAAAGTGTTAAAGTCATTATGAATGCTAATCCTGCATCTAGTGTTTATTCCACAGTTTGTTGGTATGTACTTTCCCCACATATAGTAACATTAAATGATAAAGTTTGAGGTTATTCTGATTCCAATAGTATATGGGCACTAGAAGGGCTATAAAAATAAAATGGACACTGCTGGATATGTAAAAAAAAAAACCCAACAACAACAAAAAAAACCTTTTGTCACTATTATTGACTTAAGAACATAAAAATTCAAAGAAGGAAATCCATTGTTTTATTTGATATTACAAAATTAATTGAACTAATTGAACTTTTTCACACATTAAAACTGTTTTTGAAAGCTGCTGAATTCCAACATACACCATGTCATGTCACGTTTAAAGGATCTAGGCTGATTCTTCTTGGTTTGTCTTTTTTTTTTTCAGAAGAAACTAGGGATATAAAGCCTCCTCCTTGTGTTTGAAGTTAACAAATGACACTGCTGAATAGGGCAGTGAATAATGAGCCTCCACTCAACAAGTAAAAGGACACTTCCTCTGCAAGCACATCTGACCTCACTTCCATGTATTAAGGGAAAAAATAAAGTAAAATAGTAACAAAAGTGTAGAAAATCATGGATTTAAAAGCTTCATTGCATGTAAAGTAGCAGCAAAATGTGTCATGTGATATCTATGGCTAACGTGTTATTATATATGACATCATTAGATTATTAATAGTGAAACATCAACATTGTCGCAGCTTGTTCCGGTCGTAGCAGCTGCAGGTGGAGTTAGTTTAAACTACTACATACTTTATGTACAGTTTCATGCTCTAGGACATCTGTTAAATGTGAGTCGTTTGATGAGTAATGGGATAAGAAAACAGATGTGTGATAAACAAATATGTCATCTGTCAGTGATCTTTGATTTACAATGGGATACAGAATTAGACTGATAGAGTGGAGAATTAACCAAATTGAATAAAACTGTGTGAATTTTTTTTTTTTTGTAATATTTGGCGAAGCTGTTCAGAACTAATAAAATCTGAAATGAGAGTGTTATGTGGGAAAAGCTAGAAACTAAGAAAAAAAAAGATGGGAACAAGTCATTTAGCATTTAATAGTGTGTTAAGTATTCATCGTAAATATTAGATTGGTTAAATAAATGCAATGAAACAGGTAGTACAATATGTGTCAACTGTGTGTAAATCAAAGAACTATGTCAGAATTATATTGAGTGGTGTGGGAATAAAATATTAATTTATATCTGTTAATAATTGAAAAAAAACCCATCTACCTACTTTTGTATTAGTTCCCAAATCACTAACCTTTCTTAAGTGATTTATCATTCCTTATTTATATTATCCTCTATGTTTTGGATTTAATCTGTAGAAATCAGGTATTTTCCTATATGTAATCTACCGATTATGAATATATTTATAAAAGCTTAGATTAAAGTAAAGGGTCATTATATCAGAAACAGAAAATTGAGGAAAAAGAGACTATCAGTCAAATATATCATTAACTGAACATAAACTTCTATTCTATCACAATCCTTGGGTTTTACTGGTGAATCAATATTGTAGAAGATAATAGTGTTTCCACGGTAACCACAGATGAAAAACTGTATTTTACACCAATTATACACATATATTGATAGGATTAGTGCATCTATAGTTATGAAATATTTAAACCAGTGGATGGTATTGGTCGGTGATGGATGTTTGGTTCTTTATGTGTTAGTCAAAGTTTAAAAAAAGCATGAATTAAACTCATCAACTTGAATTTCTACCATGAAATTATCACACCAGTAAATCAAAACTCGGCTGAGAAACACACATCCAAAAGGTTACCAGGTCTAAAGGTGCAAATATCCAAAAATAGGATGTAGATCATGTTGTGTTCTCTTGCAGCAGGAAGTGAAATCTTCTAAGCAATACATGGTAACGTGTGGGAATCAGTGTTAAGGTCATTTGCTTATTAAACCTGATAGAAGTGCGCCCCCTTGTGGGTAAAACATCATTTTGAAACACTGAAAACATCTTACCAACACAGCCAGAGGTGCATCTGTATAGAAAGCTGCCTCTTCGTTGATATTTCCACTCTGTTGTTGAAGTTCTGATGTGTCATTTGAGTCACGTGGTGCCTCAAGACACACCGTGTTGCCTTCAGGGACCTTTAGCTCCGGTATCATGTCATATACTGATGAATTTATGGGCAAAGGGAAATCAGAATTCTCATCCTCCATTGTCTGTATATGAGACTCCACTGGATCGTCGTCATGTTGTGAGCTTTTTGGTCGGCTGCCTCTGACCTTTGACCTTTGACAACAAGGTTTAGCATAAAGTTCAAAGCCATCAGGGGTTGGAGATCCTGATGGAAGTGATGGATTTTTGGTTTTTAAATTACTGTCACTATGTGCAGGACTAATACTCATGGTTTCTGTGTCCACATCTTCCAGGTTCACACATAAACCAAAGGTAGAGAAGCGATAACTCTCTGATGGAATATCTTTGGTCTCAGTTGGTTGTGTCTCTGGTGTAATGTCCGTCCTCTGCATCAGCTCAGTGTTAACCCCAAGGTCTGAGGAGCTGTCAATCAATGATGGGAGCTCCCTCACATACTGTGCTGGGATGAAGAAGGGTCTGGAGTGTAGGTCTTTACGGACGTGCCACCAATGGTCATTAGTCTTGGCGACAAGGATGTAACTTTCATCTGGTTTGATTGACACACAGCGCCCATCCTTCGCTGTATACTCAAACTCATACTCCACTAACACAAACTCCATGCCCTTCTGGATTATACTGCCATCATGGATACTGTGTTGACAGTGTGGAGATAGAAAACGAAAGAGAAGATTAGTGCGGCTTCAGAAAAAAGGAAACATTTACAACAGGGACCAGGGCCCCTGTTAGCTTCATGGGGGCCCTAAGTAAGATGCTGTTTGGGGGGGGCCCAGTTTGTCAAATTATAATATAGTCATTATTAGGCTTCTGCAGAGCTTGGTGATTGGCTGGTCATTTGAATCAGATGTATTGAAAGAGGGATCCATTCAAAACACAGGTGTCAAACATAAGACAGAGATGGGAAGTAACTAAGAAAAAGTACTTCATTGCTGTACTTAAAGGGAACCTGACTTACATCATCTGGCTGTTTCGCTACATTCACACAACCATCTGAGTAGCACGGGGATCAAATTTACTTTAAAATGAAAGAGCCAATCAGTGCCGCAGGATGGGACTACCATGTAAAACATGAAGGACAGTAGAGCCCCTGAGGACCAGGATTGGAGACCCCTGTTGTAGAAGATGACAGTGTTTCCATGGTAACGACAGACATGTATTGATAGGATTAGTGGTATTAAACATTTTAGATCACTAGATTGTTTTGGTCTGTGATGGATGTGTGGGTCTTCATAGGATAGATAATGACTTTTTTTTTAAATTCTGTTTTAGTAAAAAAAAATTGTTAAATTAAAACTGCAAGTAGTCTCAAAGGCCTTCGCCATCCCTCGCGACCACCTCCCCTGGCGACCGCCTCCCCACGTGACGTCCGAGTCAAATTTCAGCCAAATCAGTGTTTGTATGCCTGATCTACAGCCATTTTACTAATGGCGATTTTGTAGGGGGCGCTATAGAGCAAAATTGCAATTTCTATTGATAGACGAGAGATAGACGTCTGAGTCGAATTTCAGCCAAATCCGTGTTCGTATGTTCGATCTCCTGCCATTTTACTAACCATGTATTTGGCGAATCTGTAGGGGGCGCTATAGTGCGAAATAAAAAATTTCTTATTACAAACTGGTGTAGACCTGGGAAACAGACGTCGGATTCAAATTTGAGCGGTGTTGGTATGTCCAAACTACAGCCATTTCAATAAAATTACATTTCTAGGGGTTTCTTGTGTCATAGGTAGCTGCATAATATTTCTTATTATTAATTAAAATAAATACTGGCATCAGCCAATGAATATATACAGTACAAAAATAAATACAGTGCAAAAGTGCAACATACAATAGCAAAAATAAACTTGACTCTCTAAAAATATGTATATTTAGTGTCTTCTCATAATACATGTGGGATAAAACCCACCCAGGTGGCTGATGGGCCTCTGTGGCTCCGCCCACAACGTCATCGCAATGGCTGAGTTTTGTAAAAGTCAGTTAAGAAATGGTTGTACAGCGCCACCTACAAAAGGTGAAATAGTTTGTATTAGGTCAGATTACGCCCTAGAGAAGTTAGAGCTATGAAACTCTGTACATGTTTTCGTTATGATGATGAACAAAAAAGCTAAAGATGACGACGCCCATAAATCAACAGGAAGTCCGCCATCTTGGACTGAAATTAGAAAAAATTTGAGTCTTCTTTTTCGCTGTCATTGGAATTTATATATCTCCTCCTTGGCCGTTGAGACAAATGAGCTCCAAGTCGGTGAACACAATCTAGACAAGTGGAACATAAAAAGTTATCCCATTTATTTGGAAAAGTTTCATCATTTTTATACCAAGCTGTCACAAAATTTGCAAAGACTTCAGGAAAAATGACCCCTACATAAACTGCTTCAGCTCGGACATACGAACACAGATTTGGCTGAAATTTGACTCAGACATCTATCTCTTGGTCCTACACTAGTTTATCAAGAGAAATCGTGATTTTGCTCTATAGCGCCTTTACTAAAATGGCTGTGGATCGGGCATACAAACACCGATTTGGCTGAAATTTGATTCGGACGTCATGTGGGCGATCACCAGGGGAGGCGGTCGCGAGGTCTTTGAGACTTCTTGCAGTTTTAATTATTATTTATTTTTCTTTTGTGAGCACTTTGAGCTCTAATTTGACCCCCTAAACATACACGAAAACTCCCCAAATTTTGCACACACCTCAGAAGTGAGAAAAATTGCAAGTATTTATAGGTTTTGTAAAAGTAGGTCAAAAAATGTGTCTACAGCGCCACCTAGAAAAGGTGAAATAGTTTTTATTAGGCTAGATCACGCTCTAGTGCAGTTAGAGCTATGAAAATCAGTACAGGTGTTCAGCATATGATGATGAACAAAACCAGGGGAGGCGGTTGCGAGGGACAGCGAAGGCCTTAAGACTGCTTGCAGTTTTCATTTGTATTTGTAGTTACCATGGAAACGGCATCATCTTCTACAACATTGAGTCATCAGTAAAACCCATGGAGTTGGATCAATGACAGTGGATGGACTCACTTGTTTTTGTGTTCAGTTTTTGATACATTTCTTTTTTTTCTCTGTTTTTGATGTAATAATTCTCAACTTTTTATGAATATCTACATGATCAGAAAATTCAATATAGGAAAATATCAGATTTTCACTGATAAAATGCTAAATTGAAAGTATAGTTTTAGAATTAGAATTAATGATGATAAATCACAGAAGAAAGGTTAACAAGAGAGATTTTTTCAAGTAGTTTGGGTTAAAACTAAGAGAAAATGTTGAATATTCCTTATTTATAGGTCTTAAGGTATGTGGCCCATGAATGCCCTTGACTGTTAATATCTTCATTTGTTCTTTTGTTTGATGCCCCTAGTCTAGTCTATCAAAGTTCACATACTTCACTATCTCTACCTTTGTCTCTTGTGGCATCTTAGTATTTGACAATACCAAGGACAGTGATGTGCAGAACAGGTTAATGCAGATTTTTCAGATTCATTCTCAAGTTAAGGTAACCTAGAAAATGTAAACCTCTTTTTTTCTGTATGTCATGCACAGGAATAGACAGGAAGCTGCTTCCATTTGCTGCAAAACTGCTTAAAACTAAACTCACAGACCACTAAGGCAGCAGACTGACTACTTAGCCACAAAACAGGAAGTCTGCAGCAGCATCAGCTGAACGTCAGGGCAGCGTCACAACACAATCTCAGTTTATCAGAGGCAAATACAGACACATACATACAAAACAATATCATTTAGATGATGAATAAACACTTTACAGACTATTTATTGTGCTTGAAAACAGAGGTCAAAGCAGTTTAAAAAATATATATATATATTTTTTCAGTTTTTGGCATTTTTAGTTTAGTATTATTTTTGACTCTAAAAATGATTAGCCTCATCTTGTATGTGCAGCTTAAGCATTGTTTAAAGATTATTCTAAAAGTACAATAAATTAAGTCGCATCTCTCCAAGTACACTTAATTTATCAACTGTAATTCAAAATTACAAGTCACTGCATTTTAAAATTATGTAAACACATTATTGCCATGTTTTAATTTTAGTATTAAAGCTTTGATGAGGAATAATCAATTTTCTACTTGCCTTTTCTTGTCTCCCAGAATGCTTTGTCATCTCTCATTTCAGCTTGAACAGTATCTGTGTATGCACCGGAGCTGTGAACTGTTCACATGGATGAACTGTGATGTATCAGCTCAGTCGACTGACTCTTATTTCCTGTTTCGTGTGTGTGTAGTTGCACTAACATGCAGTCGCAAAGCCACAAGAAATGGGAAGTCTAACTATAACATGTTTCCTTAAGTGCTCTTAATATTTGTGAGTTCTTTTTATGGCACATCAATGACGTTTGACAGACTGGAAATTTTGATAATAAATGTGTATATATTTATTCTCATATATTCATTCTCTCTATTAATAAAGTAAAACATGTAGAAAATTGAGGAAAGCCCTGTACTAAAGAAAATACTGAGCATATTAGAGAATTATTTTTTATGTTATTTAATCTTGTAAATACAGTATTTTCACACACACAAATGTTTTTTTTTAATTTTTACATTTAAAAACAACTCGGATCAACGACATTCCAAAAAATTTTTTTTAAAAATCCATGACTCCATTTCTTCTTTTACTGTGTACTTGAAAACTAAAAACAATATTACAAAAACTGAATGATATTCATGATTACAAGGTGTTCAAAGTTAAAACAGAGAGAGCCTGGGGAGAGAAGAAAAAAAAAAAAACTATTGCTCTTAAATCTCTTTTCTGTTTCCTACTGACCCTGCTACCATGGCAACCAAATGAAGCCACTCCACTAATGGGTTTCAATAAATGTCCTACTTTACTCATACGCTTTAAATGAAATGCACATATGTAAATTGTATGTTAAATCTTTTTCAATCATGAAATTAATTACAAACAATAGTTACCTTATGAGCTTGCATCCTTTTAAATAAAGATTACTACAACTAAAATAAACTGCATTCAGTCTCCTACAACACATTATGTGACAAACTTACAATATGATGGAAAATCATTATTAAGATTTTTTTCTATTTTTCTATTTTTTTGTCTCTACTTGTTCTTCTTTCAACCATACCTGTGTATTTATTTATTTATTATTTTTTAATTTTTTTTTATTTTTTTGCATGTGTAGTGTGAATGTTATTACCACATTCCCTAAAAGGAGAGGCAATGGTTATTGTTTTTGGTTTGGTTTCTTTTTTTCATTCTTTGTTAGCACACAAGATGCAAAACATTTATGATAAGATAAGATAAGATAAGTAAATAAGAAATTCCAGGTTTACAGCAGCACAGAACAGAAGAACACAAGAGCAGCACAACATAAATAATATAAAAACTCTATCAATTTCTATGCACATTATTTACACTATTGCACCTGGGATTAATTGCACTGTTTATTGCACATATTGCAGGTTATTTGTTGCAGGATATTTGGTTGAATTAATACCAAACTGGGTTTATAGATTGCCAGTGAGCCCTAATAGAGTTGAGTATATTTTATAAAAAGTAGGTAAAAGTTAAAAAAAATGTTTCAATATTTTTTTTAATCCAATTTTTTTCCATTTACTAATAAGGGGCAAAAATTCACATGTCTGTGGCAGCAAAACTATTGGTTGAATTCATACTAAAGTGGGTTTATAGAGCTACAATATGTGCAAGGAGTGAGGTTTGTTGTGCCTGACACCACATGTTTTCAACTATTTTGCATTTTACCCCCCACCCACACACATCAATTACTAATGCACTTCCACTAGAACAGGGGTGACAAACTCTGTAACAAGTATAACATTTTGTAACCTTTGCTTTAGTGGGGAAAAACATAAAAATGCAATTTTAACTATATTATGTCTCACCTTATCATTTCTGAATGGATCTATGAAGGCAGAAAACATTTAGCAAGAGTAGTAACACCATTGTTAAAATTACAATGTTCTATATTAAGAAATTTTAGGTTCTTCGTTGTTATTTAGATTAATTCTCAAAGTTTTTTGGGAGAGTGTGAGAATTTTAAAGATTTGGAAATCTATACACTACTTTTTTCCCACAAAAAAATTCGTTGGTAAGACAAGCGAGTATTTGACACCCTTGTAATAAAAACTATAGACGAATTATTCTCAGCTCCTGTTGATCTGGTTATAAGGAGTTTCTTGACCAATTACCAAATCGACACTATCCATTGTTATTTATAGTGTAGTCCCCGTTTAGGTTCTAGTTGACGCGCTGACGCTTAAGTTTATATGGAAGAAATTGTTTTTTGTTGGACAGATTAGGAAGCCCCGCCGAAGCAGGGCATCAAAAAATTAGGTCATACTCATAGTGTTCCTCTCCACGGAAATCTTTAGTAAAAGGCGAAAGATTTATACGATCTGAAGAGAAACATGAGTGTACTGACTACCAGAAAGCGGGGGCAGAGAGTGATTCAACAATATACCAATTACACTCACGGTTTTTATCATTTACTCATATAAACTAGAACTGACTCCATCAAACCAAAAAGAAATTATACAAAAATATTTGTGTAAATAATCGTTGTCATTTTGTGGGCATTTAAACATTATACTTTTGTTGAATAGATTCGGAGTTTCCGTGATGCATGATGGGTACAGATGACGTCACGCATATTGCAAACGAGTAGTGAAAATGGCAAACGTTTGCTTCAAATTTGAATTTATACAAATAAATACACCAAAAAAGTCCAATTCAACAGCAACGTTGACGCACATGTATAGAATAAATACATGTTATGACATGAATTGAACCAAACTATACGCATGCGCTGTTTACGATTTAACAGTACGATTGCGCTGTCATCTTTTCTAGGGTTAGGCTGGTTATACGAAATAAATATTAACAGTTATTCACACAAATCAAATATTATTTTGGTGTTTATTTAAATTTCTAAACACATACCTCCAGTTTTTGTTTAAATTCTAGTAAGACCACTGATAATTCACCAAGTCAGACTTTCCCTGAATAAGATGACAGTGACTCCGGCAAACTCGCGATTTTTCCTATAGATCTAGGTTCATCCTGATAGAGAAATGTCTGTCAACGCGAGAATAACTTCATACGTAGAAAAAAAATCTCAGTGATGAATTTAACAATTTAATATGTCAATGATAGACATAATGTCTTACCACATTATTACTATCGCAGTCTATGAGAAACTAAAGATGATGTAAATTTGTAAAACTTGATGTAGTGAGTTGTAGTGAACCACACCTAAGTTTCACAATATAACATTGTGGCTAAAATTACTTTCACTTCCCTTAATATTTACCTACAAAACAGAAACAAAACAAGAACATAGCTTAGTATGTTCCAGAACAGTTGTCCTAAAATGACTGCTTTGGTAATCTGATGTACCTTAATGATGACTATTGTGAGAGCTTTGTACATTGACGAGGTTTATTTGTGATAAATCAATCTTTGTAAAATATGCAAATATACAAAATGAGAAATTATATGCTCATCTGCATTATATCATATTTAATCACTGCAGTACATGTGTCAGAACCAGAATGTTAGAAGTATAACATACAAATGGCAGTTTTGTGCAAAAACACATACTGGACGTATCAGAAAATACACTTCTTAACATTAAACATTTTGTGTAAATGTAAATAAATAGGAAAACAGTACATCTGCTATGAAGTACAAGTCTCATGCAGTTTCACTCCCAACACATGTGCTGTTTTAATTTTATACTGATAAACAATACAAAATAGGTTGCAGGCTTTCAAGAAAACTTCTTATAACCCTTAAACTTTCAAAACCAAGTTCATGTTACATAGAAGAATTCAATCTGCAACCTCTGAAACTTTTAACTTTTAAACTTTACACAGTTTAAAAGAGGGCATCTCATCTAGGGCCTGCACCATAAAAGATTTTGTCTTGGTCCTCCTACATCCAAAGTGATTGAGTGTACTTTATCTTTTGGTCATCTGTTCAAATATAAATATAAGTCAATATTATAAATATAAAATGTAAGGCATGTTTCTTGTTTTTTTTTTTTTTTTTTTTAAATTGTCTCATTTGTTTCCCTAATGGGATTTCATCAGGCTACTGTCCATGTCTGGCTGTGTACAAAGCTTCCTTCGTGTGAGACTTCAGATCCTCACCCAGATGCAACCATCGGGTCAGTTTTCTGATTCAATCAGATACTAATTACTGACAAAAAAAGTGTCTCTGTGCAACTTCTCCCTGCACTGGTTATTTCAAATGGCCTTGACATCAATAAGGTGGCCGTGTTGGGCTCCTTGCCGCAGGGTCTTGATTCCTTGCAGCTTTCGTCCATGAAGTGTGAAGCGAGACCAGGCAGTGAGCTGCAGCAGGGCACAGGTGATAGGCACAAAGACCAGCATGTAGAAGCAGCCCAGACGGAGAGGCGGAGTTCCTACGCCGGAGGCAACGTCAGGCACTGAAACCAATGAGTCCTTCACAGGCTTCCTCTCAAAAATATCATAACCTGGGCAAGAGAAATTCAATGTACAATTAAAATGTGATGATGGGCTTAACTTCAGCTACTAAATTTAAAGAAATGGCACTAAATTATATTATGAATACACGATTGATATACAAAATGTCGTCATACTTGATAAAAATGTTATTTATGTTTGTGTCTTTGTATGAAATACTCAAGATAAAATATGTCATCTAGTCACTGGCTCTACAGGTTCTAATACACGGTCATGGAAACATGAGATCAGAGTTAACTGAGGGAATGTACTTGAGAGTTTATCTCACTTGCCATGTTAGTCACAGATGTTCATGATCTTTACAATTGTTCGACATCTAAAAGCTTTCAATAGCACTAAATCTTATCAACATCATATTGTTGTTCAGTTAATTCAAACAGTGACGCACATACTGTTATCAAAGATAAGGCTGGAATTCTTGATGTTTACCATGCAAACAGATCTGGATTTCTTTATTTGCACTTGAAATTTTATGTGTTGCAAAACACATAGTACTTTGAGCAGCATCTAAAAAAAATAAACAATTTATTTGCACTTTATGGACGCAGTATACCTGTGTAAACACATAGCAGCCAAGTGCCAATTAGAGGAGCAAATGTCTGGCCAGGTTTCGTCACCAAGGCAACCATCCCAAAGAGCAGTGCAGAGGTGGCCTGCTGCCGCCGATTCAGTACAAAGTCTTCGTCCACCAGGTCCGAGATGACCAGCTTCAACAGCTTGCATGTCCCCTCTGTAAACACTCGGTTACTAGGAGCAAGAGAGGTCAGATTATAGCTCCAGCCACAACATAACACACTAATGGAGGAAAGACGAAACTGAAAATACCAAAGTGGTAAAGCTGTGATCAACTGCAGAAGAGTTTAGTTGAAAAAACACCAAACTGAAAAAAAACCCCACATTATATTGTGTGAAACCACATTGCGTTTTTACAATAAGCTGTACAAAAAATACATTGGACTACTACATTAAAGCCGTTTTGGACAATGACAATTTTAAAGAGCATTAAAATAGTTATTTTAAGAATATATCGGTTATTTGATACATGCAGTAGAGCGCAGCATTTCTTAAGTAACAGGCTTCATGAAACTAAAGTCTTAAAAGATAGTGCAAGATACACTCAAAGTAAAAACTGTGGTTATATATAGTTTTAAAAAAATCTGATGTTGGATTACATTGCAAAACCATGTTTACATAATATAAAGATACTACAACCACCAAATTCAAGATAAACATGCAAACAACCTTGAAGAGCATTCCCACTCATTTTTCATTTATGATCTCCACACTTTTCCAAGACACTTTAAAACCATATCTTATAGTTATGGAAATAAATAGTTAAAAATGTTACAATCTTAATTTAAATGCTACCCTATTTCTCAGTAATTGCCAAAACATTGTCGTAGGTACTCAAGCTGAAATGCAATAAACAGGACTGCATGATCAATTTAATTTATCCAATTTTTTTGGTTGTTTAGAAATGCGGAGCAACATAATTCGGAAATCCAAACGGGGACAATAGTATGAAAATTCAAATATGTTCCACATTCTCTTTTTCCCCACATTAATCTTGATCCAGAAATGATGATTTGTTATATTGTGTGGGAACCATCTCCTTGTGATTTGCATGCACAGAGTAAATACTTCTGCACTTGTAATGTATTGTTGTGCATTCAGCTTTGAAATGGATGACCTTGGGGGGGGGGATACAATCAACAAACAAATCCTCAAGCGCAGGTAAACTGGATGCATGTGCTGATGTGTGTGCGTGCCATACCTAGCAATGAAGATGCACAGCAGATAAATGTGGTCAGCCCCTGCCAGCAGCATAGCCACACTAAGTCCCAGTTTGAGCATAAATAGCCAGCGGATAACCTGGTAAACCCCATAGCGCTGGCACAGTGTCAGGAAATACAAGTTGTTCAGGTGGGGGGCAATGTAAGAGATGCCTGCGAGGGAGCAGAAGCAGAGGGGCATTAAAATAATAAGCAAAACATATTTTAATGAAAATGAATGGGAGTGCAATGTCCAAGAATCAGAAAGCAAAATAAAACTGAATAAAATACACATTTTATTTTGAACAAACATATTTTTCTTTTAAAAAAATATGTAATATCCTTTGAATATATATATAAAAAAGCTTATGCTGGTTGGTGTTTAGTAGTGATGGAGTGGCCCAGGTTAGTGTGAACCATTAGGAGCATCATCATCATACAAAATACTCAACATACAAGCCATAAATAAAAGAGTATTTTGCCAGTCACCTGTACCTTGAGACTTGATGAATGCGAGCATGTTTATTTCAGTTTGGTAAAATGATCTTACCAAGCAAGATAGAACCTGTAGAGGCAGATATGTTATCAGACAGGAGATGTTCCAGGAAAAGAGGGAAGAAGTTGCTGTTGAAATGGCAGTGAAACACCTGTAGGAAGAGCACAGATAGTTAGCAATATACAGGAAGTATAGTAGTTATATTGTGTGAAAGTGAATACAAATATTTCCTGGAAACATCTTCAAACAATATCAGTATTTCATCATTTTGGGATACTTTGCAGATCCACAAACTACTCATATACAGTATAAAAAAAAAAAATTAAATAAAGTAAAGACTTACTAAAACAGCACAGGGAGTTGTATTAAAATAATCTAAACAATAACAGTGGTGTATGGCATTCTATATTTCCCACTTGTAGTTATAATAAATATATTTTGTTTTCCAGCATGTTTATTCTTCCCAAATTATCAGTGTAGTAACATTACAGCTGTGTAATATAGACACTGTAAATAGAATAATTATCCTAACAAACTCACTTGTAACCTAATGTCAAAAGTACAGGTTTTATTAGAATGCTAAACTTAGCTCCAGCTGAAATGTGTGAGTATAGAAAAGTGAGCGGAAAAGACAAAGGAATTCATCTGCTTCTTCCAAATCAGTTAATCGATTTTTCATAAGTTTGTCCTACATTAAAAATAGTACCGACTGGAAAGTGGCATCTGTTCAAAATAAATTAAAACAAACAAACCCAACTCTATGCAGTTGTTTTGGACTGTATTGCTGAATTCACACCCAAAAGTAAATTCTAAATTGTGGCATGTCTGCTGTTAAATAGATTACCTGAATAAGATTCATTGACACAAACCACATGAAGTTCCTGTGTTTGGAAAGCTGCCTCAGGTATTGGCCAATAGTGACAGGTTTTTCTGGCTGGGTAAGTGGAGCATGACCAACATTCAGTCTGTGACAAAACAAAAGACAAAAAGAAGGAGCCATGAGACAATGACAAAATAACAGTCCAGCCAATAAAGAATCATTAAAAGTATTTAAATGTATTACTCTTTGAGGGTCAGTGCCTCATCCTGTTTCGGTCGGACTTCATTTTGAAATCTACGGCGGAGCATCCGGGACACTGAGACAAAACCCAAGACTGAAAAAGCTGCCAAGGCCACACAGAACAAACGGAATGAGTAGAAGTCTTCTTTGTCCCAGACAGAGTAGGACAGAAACACAGAGATGGAACCCAGAGCGCTGAACACCGAACAATAGAAGTTGAGGCGTGTGCGGTCGGCAGCAGACACAGCAAGGTCAGCTAGCAGGGCGCTGTGGTGGAGATCCACCATGGTGAGGAAGCCATCATAAAGGCACAGGCACACCAGGAACTGCAGACCAGGCCTGGCCCAGGAAACCCAGAAGGCCAAAAAAGACACAGCAAAGAGCGGGCCACTCCTGGACAGTGCTTTGAGCCGCTTCAGTACCACCTCTGGAGATGTGATCTGGGACCCTGACCTGTGTGTGTATGGGGGGGGGGGGCACATGCAAACAGGCTTGAATTCAGATACATAAGAGGCAGACTGTTGTTAAATAAAGAGAAAAAAATATTACTCCCTTTTCACCTTTCATTATGTCCTCATCAGTTTTGTTAGTTAATGTACACAACATCTAAAAAGCTACTGTTGTTCGGTATCCATAGCCAACAACAACCCAGAACAAGATCAGCCGAGCTGAAAAATAAGCCTTCAGGGAGACAAAAGTGAGTAATACAAGATGTCGGCTGGAAGAATGGAAAAGTGTGGCATCCCAGTGCTCACTGCTATGCAACATACCTAAATGTCAGGTTAGGCCAAAGCATTTTGACAGTAGAGGGATAATTAAATCAGGAAGTTGTGCAGTACTGTCATTTATGTAATCACTCCAGCTGCTAACACTTGTATAACACTAGCATTCTAACAGCTTTCTAATTCCATTAGTATTTTAGTTCAGTCAAATATATTCTAACTTCTTTCTTTACCTGGATTTTTTTTGCCCATAGATAAACTGTAACACGATTGAAAAAAATAACCAATCGTGTAATTTAAATTTCCCTTCCCTAAAGAATAAAATATCGAATCCAAGATTCATTTCAATGAGTAAAAACTTCATACAAATCATCAGCAGTTATATGAGCACGAAAGAGTTTGTAAATACACCTCTTCCACACTGGTAAACACAGGGGGATAAAATTCTCAGAATATGATACATTGTGCATTCTCACATAACATTGCTACTCTATAATAAACAGAAGCACTGTTTGCTAAACCTATAATTCTTGTTTGAACAATGAAACACCAACACAGATGTCAGACTTGTGTTCTGTTTATTTTGGCCTTGATGATATGTGCAATGACTACTGTGACAGATAATACAGGATGGAGACTTACTGAGGAGAGCTGAGGAAGGAGCGGTCACTCAGCCAGCCAAACAGGGGATCATTCACACTGTTCCATATCAGGAATATGGTCTGTGGACAAACAGGGAAGACCAGAACACAGACAATGTATAAATAATAAGCTGGAAGATAAATAATCTGCCCATATTTGTCAGACTCAACAGAGCTGCAGCAACACATGTACAAAATTGGGATGGTAATGATATATTTGGTTTGAAGACTGGAAGTGAACATATTATAGACTTCTTTTAATAGCACTCAGAAAGTGATTTCAGACCTGCTGTACAAAAATAAAACTGAATGTCATCTGCTGCTACTGTTGTTGCTTACCCTGTTGCTAGTGTGGTGGAGACACGGGTAAAAAAAGAAGTGTGAAATACCTGGCATCTGTTGGTGTGCTGGCTTGGCAAATTGTGTATTTCTCACTCTGCATGTGGCATTCCAATGCCTTGATTTCCATTACACTGAATTTGAAACATTTCCTGCACATAATTGCCTGACACCAGCTTAAACCATACAGCAAATAACTTGATTGAATAGTTGGCGTAATCACTAGCCAGACAGATTACCTGCTTTGATCATCCTCGCTGCAAACAACATAAATGTGCATTTCTGATTTTGCTATATTGAATTGAGTGCAATTATTATGATGGAATGCTAATAATTAATCAATGGAAGTTACAAATTAATTTCAGATAAAAACAAACAAACAAACAAAAAAAACTTACTTGACATGTCTTAGCATTTTAAGCACCAATTATAACGTTGCTAACTTAATGAATACAGTTCCCTCTAGGAACATGTGGTGTTAAATATCAGGCTCAAACCACATGTAAAATTTAGTGCTGGCAAAAAATAAATAAACAATCCTAACTCACCTCTCCCACCCAAAAAGAGATTTTATCAATCTTGTAGACTGATACGAATGTCTCCACGTAGTAAAGCAGGAACACATTATGCAAGATGGAAATGAATAAGGCCAAAGAACCATAGAGGACAGCAGTAGAGAAGATGCTTTGCCAGAAGCCCCAGACGCTCCTGCCCATTTCTTCTGACTCAATCACTTGGCCCCCGTCTTCTTCTTCTGCCAAGCTCCAATCATCTCATGACCTGGCCACCCCAGGGTTGGTACCTCATCATAAGCTGCAAAAAAATATATAAAAAAAAAATCAGTTTTCACAGGTTTATTTTCAACTTGGAACAAAAGAAAATAGATTTTAAAAAATGTCTGAGGTTTAAATGGTCTGTTCTGATCAAGAAAGAACTGAGACTTGACTGTTTTTGTCTGGAAGTTACTTAAATGAATAACCAAAAAACATTTGAACATTCCAGCCTCTGTCTACGCAAAGTTAAAGGAGCTGTTTTCATAGCGATGGTACAGCAAGTACTCATTAGAGGTAGAGGCTGGGCAACTGTTCCTTTCTCCCCTGGCCCACGCCCAGCTCAGTGCTGTGTGTGTAATTGTGATTTTCCTCAGTCACTTTTAAGACCAGCCTTGTGATACTCTATCTTACTGTTCTCATAAAACCATAGTATTCCTTGCACTATGTACTTACAAAAGAAAGGTAATTTGATCTCTGCCAGGGTTGACACGGTCGCTTGACTTCATTGTCCCTCGGTATTCAACTTAGGAAGATATTAACAATAACTTTAAGTATTATTGTAACCAGCACAGTTCTTCTAATGAGAAACAACCATCTATGATTTTGTTTCCATGTCACGCACTCCACTGTTTTTGAAAGTACAGTTGTTTCTAATTTTTTACCTCATTGTTCTATTTTCCAGTAGCACCCATACATACAGCAACATCTGGAAGATAATTAATTGAAAAATGCCACTACTTCTGAGTTTATACCCAACTCCCCCAAGCTCAAACTTGTCTGACCCACAAACATCCTTGCACATCTTGGGGGATGGTAAAGTCTCAAAACAACACACACTCATAATGCCTTTATGCAATGTGATTTCTTGTCAGTATCAACCACACTGTAATGTCTGACAAAACTTCATATCAGGAAGCCAGTTAGATAACACAAGAGGCCAAAGCAACCACTACAGATTGTAACAAACAGTTTTCTAAATATATTCATATCAGATCCAAGCAATGAAGCAGGGCCAGTCTGAGCTGGTTACAATATATATCACATCTCTCACACATACAGCATCTTCCTAAACCACAGGTAACTGTGAGCACATGCAGCAGTGCAGGGCAAAGAACTACAAACACCCCATTCATGACTACTCAGCCACAACAAGGGCTGAGTTCTTTCCACCTGTAGTGGGATTTCTTGGCAGACTCTGTGATACACCTGTTGTATTCAGTCAAACGGCCAATACACAAAGTAGCCAATCACACAAGTGACGGGAGTAGGTGACAGCTGACCTTAAAACACAACTGTACATCATTTTATTACTCCCTTTAACACTTGTTGCACTGATCTAAGACTTTTCTATCATTAAATAAGCTAAATGTAGCACCTTACCAACAATATGAAAGAACAATTTCTATTAAAAGAAGAATACATTACATGCACATAACGACACATCATGTGAGTGACTATATAATAAATACATCAATTGTCGTTAGTTTCAAAGACCTCAGAATGATGGAGAAAACTTACGAAGATTAAAATATATACATATAATGTACATAGAGATGAGAGGCCATGTCTACGAGACGCCCATTAACTACCTTAGAAAAGAAACAATGACAATCACATTAACCGATTGCTTTACAAACAGGTAACGTAGTGGTAGCAGAGCCTGGTTAGTCAGCTCCCCTGGTTCGTGATCGGCTTCAATTAACCCTCCACATGCTGTGTAATCTAATATATATGATCACAGCCGCCGATATAATGATCGAGTGTGGAACATAGAAGATTGGCAAATTCTTCGTTAATAGTTAGCATTAGCACCTTAGTTTAAAACGTTAGCATTAGCCAACCGGTTATCGGAAACTAGATAGCTTCCTCTTATCTGGGTGAATCCATATCTACAAATCGATCCATCTTATATTAAATGGCAAATAATATAAACATAGTTAATGTTACTTACGTTTTCCAGACTAGGTGAATCGTGTTTCGCCCGCCGGGAAGCTAACTTGTTGGCTTCTTGCTAGTCAGCAACTGTGTTGACTGGAAAGCGACCAGTACGACATCAGACACGTCATGACAACTACGGTTTTGCTCCAGACTGTGGCTCATTTAAAAGGGTTTTCCAAGTAGTCGATAAACAAATATCAGTTAACAGCGCCACCCAGTGTGTGGTATTGACAGAAATGAAGTTGTGAATAAATAAAAAAAAAAAAAACACACATTCCTGGGTTTTCAAAGGGTTTACAAACTTCTTTACAGAATATTTCGGCGCGTAGCTCGTGACATATATTGCGTATCAACGTAGGGAAACATTAGATATAATTATACATCCAAACATTAACATAAACATAAACCCTGTCATCTTAAATGTCATTCAGGTCGTTTCCACATTGAATTTACGTTCATTTGGCAGAAGTAACTTGAATATTTTTACAATGTGATACATCCTCCGAAATGAGTCATGTTTAGAATTGTTTTTTTTTTAACCAGGGTAAAAAAAACTGAATTTACTTATCCAGGTATGAATTTGTAAATTCGACACACATATTTGTGTACTTCAAATAGTCTTTTAGTCTTTTCTCCAGCAGGGGGCAGTAATGGTGTATAGATTACATAGAGTTCAACATGAATCATTAATAAGGACATCTACCTTAACAACTCTACTTTAGCTAAAAAAAAAATTATATATATTAAAATTCTGTTGCAAACCCAGAATTCATGTGGCACGTGTTTACAGGGCTTCTTTCTAAACTTTGCAGCAGAATCATTTGACGGAATTTGAGAGAGAGAGAGAGAGAGAGAGAGAGAGAGAGAGAGAGAGAGAGAGAGAGAGAGAGAGAGAGAGAGAGAGAGAGAGAGAGAGAGAGAGAGAGAGAGAGAGAGAGAGAGAGGTGTAACTGCAGCAGAGGAGTGAAGATCTATGTAATGTTAGTCGTGGAGAAGAGAGGACGTCCCTCAGGATAATTTTGGACTGAAGGAAACACGCAGGTAAACCTTTATTCTCTTATCTTTCTTCTCTCTGCAGCTTTCTTAGACATCGTGTCACTTTTTCTGGTCGAAGACATTCATTTGCATCTAAAGAAGGCAGGTGAAGTGTGTGTGTGCGTGTTATGTACGTATTTCCTCACAGTGCTGCAGTCCAGGTCGGACAGGTGCACATGGTGGGTGAGCAGATGTTCGCGCGCAGATGGCTTTTTTTATTTGTGAAGTAGTGTTAGAAAAGTTGAGAGATTATAATATATATATATATATATATATATATATATATATATATATATATATATATATATATATATATATATATATATATATATATATATATATATATATATATATATATATATATATATATATATATATATATATATATATATATATATATATATATATATATATATATATATATAGTGCGGTCTGTGTACATGATTATGTTGATCATGTGGACAGGAGTAAACTCTGAGTTCTCTCTGAGTTGACTTTGTTTGCTCTTGATTCTATTTTAGTTAAAGCTCGTTGCAGGGTGGCTTATAAAAACAAATACAGGTGCAAAAGTGGAAGAGTCTAGACGTGGAGAAAGGCTGCTGCTGGTCTGTGATACAGAGTACAGGTGTGAGTTGTAGTTTACAATCCATTTCTTCCACTAGACCCCCACGCACGCACACACACACACACACACACACATCTTTCTGGTGTCCAACATATGAGATTGTAAGACACTTTGACCTAGATCGCCATGAAAAATCATGATGCAATGCATAATTCTGCATATATGTAAATGGAGCAAGGGTCTTCTGTCTCAGCTTGACAAAGCAAGACTCCACATAAACATACCAGCATCAAACAGTCACATGTCCCTCAGGTGGAGCTTTATGAGCAAATCATTCAGTGCTAAATAGAATTATTATTTTCATCTTCAAAGCTGAGCTCAGAATACCTTTACATTACTCATCTCATTAAACAAGATGCAGAGGAGGTTCAAGGATTGTGTTGACATGAACATTTGTTGTCATTTGTAAACTGAAATTTATAACGCAATTCCACTTACATTGTCACCCACTGATTACTGATGGGAATTCTATATATATTTATACTATTTGTTTGTGTTTGAAATGCAACTAAAAGTTTCAGTATAGATTAATATGTGTATTTTGAGTAAATGGGAAATAGCAAAAAAGTTTTCTAAAAGCCCCACATGACATCTTCAAATGTCCACGAACCAAAGATTGCTGAAAATGATTAAAACAATTTTCAAGTTAGTCACCTTTCTAAGAGTCAACAACTGAACTATGAATAAATTAATTTCTGCAGCGCCAGAGGCTGGTATTAAGAGTTTCATTAAATGCAATGAACAGATAACAAACAATAATGTTTACAAATAATATTTCCATAGCGTGTGCATTTTCATTGTAGTAAAGAAGCTGATTTTTGTCACATAGATTAATGCTTTTGAGAAAGGTTTTTTTTTCACAGTACTTTGAATGTAGCCCACAGGGTGAACCCATTCTTTCTTCTTTAATGTGCAAGTAATCTCATTTATGTCTCAGCTTTACTCCAACTCCCATTGGTTTTGCATTAAGAAGAAAAAAAGAAATGCATCCATATCAAGTCTAAGTACATATACTGTAATTAGATGTTCAACAGAGACCATTTTGCATTTGCTGGAATTAATTAAAAACTAAACAGACATTACTGTGTGTAGGCATTTTTAGTTAGAGAAAAAGGAAAGGTAGGAAGTTTGTAAATTAAATTGCACATTAAATTCTATGACAGAAGTGAATGCAAATGAACTGATAGAAAGACATAGATAGGTTTAGTCAGAGTTCTTATAGATTGGTCCTGCTGTGCTGTTCGATTTGTCTTGTCTCCTTCCATGCATGATGTATGATTGGTTATGCCTCAGCCATGGCAGATGTGTTTATCTTTCCTTTCAGAGTTTCCAGGCTTTTGTCACCACCAGTTTTTCAATGGCCTGGCAGCTCACACATGACACAAATGTGTTGAGACAATAGAGTGTTTGATGTGTAGTGTATAAGGGCAGCTAGTGACAAACCACACCAAGGGGCTTCTCACTACCTTCTGAGTTCTCAATACAATATATTATGGTTGGAGAGGCTGACAAATAAGGTCAGCAATTGTCAAACCAAAACCATTTCATGAAGGGTGTGCAGTTTTGTTTTATTTATTTTTTTCCTTTAAATGTTGATATGAAGCCCAATAATTACTTGGTTCAGGATAAGTTAAGCAGCATTTATATCTCTTAAGTGCATATGAATTACACTTTGCAAATTAGCATCTAAGAATCATGTCGTTCTGGGTTAATCCAAGGTAAAAAGACACTTTATCTGTCTCCACATAAACCTCATCTGGTTAACTTATGCTGGTTTCAAGGCTAGTGCAGAGGTCATTAGTCTCATTGTGTTTCATACAGTGAGTGATTAGCAGCAGCGGTGGTGGGGATTAAGATGGGAATTCTCCAGTGTCAATTTGCAGTGGTGAGGGATTCACAGTGTTGACCCTTTGATCAGTGACAGAGTCAGCGAACAAGCGAACAGGCGAACAGGCAGCCAGGCGGAGATTGGGTTGATGGCACAGGGCCTAATCTTTAGATTATCTGTCATGCTGCTCCATTGTACACACAGCTAATTAGAAGTGAAGTTATGTGCTGTAATTTTGCAGGGGTGCATTACCTAAAACTCTTAAAATGTCCTTATGTATAACAGGTCCTTACTCATTAACATTGGCTAATTAGATGCTAATCAGAGAGTGATCAGGCATATCGGTATGTAATTGTCTTATCTTGCATTTAACTCTTTATAGTACACTCATATTCAAATACTCTGAAATTCAAAGTTTCAACCTTCATGAGCAATTGGAGGACATAACAAGACCAGGGGACAACAGATAAAAACTAACTTTCTGGCTATTTTCTGGCTTTTTTAACCATGTGAAATCATGTGTTTCATGAAATTGTATTGTCCCCTTTCAAATAAACTCAATTTAAACCAAAACTTCATACCTTATATGAAATACAGTATTAACATTTTTTTTATTGTTATGTAGAAAATAAAATTTAATGAAGTTACCATTTTTGGTTCCTTACCTATAAGTGGCAAAATAATAAAAATGCAAGAAGTATATATATATACTGTATATATATATATATATATATATATATATATATAAAAATTGAATGAAAACACAAGGTGAAGGGAAGATGTATTTTAGAACATTAGACGAACATCAATGCTGATCCAGACCCCTGTCCACATCCACATTATCTCTTTGTTTGATAAAGGGTGAAATCTTAAAGAAGTAGAACTTTTATTTTTACTTTATTTATTTTTCTCTAGATCTCAAATGCAATACTTTTTGTTTGTGAAAAAGAATAAGATACTGAGATTCCCTTCAGATATACATTTATGGGGGTTCAATTAACTGTATTTTAGTGTTTATCCTTTTTTTTTCTTGTTTATATTTTTATAATTAAACAGTCAAAACATTTCAGTTATTAGATACAGAAAAATGTAATAGATTATCAAACCTGTATTTCATTAATTTTCCTTATGGGTGTTCACTTCTTATTTAATGTGTTCTCTCCTCCTCTTCACTCATCTTTTATTATATATAGATTATGATATTACATGTAGGGGTTGGCCATGAAATTTTTAAAGCCAAAATCAATTATTTGTGTTCAGTTAGATGGATAATTGATGTGTAGTGTGACATATTTTAAGAATAAATGAAACGTTGGTGTGAAATTTTACACTAGAGTGGAAATCTAGGGGGGGGGGGTCACCATAATACAGGAGACAACTCCAGAAGACTAAATATAAATATAAATGACCTGAAGCTAACTCATGATGTTATGGAAAAATTAAGCTACTCTCTCAATATTTTATGTCAAGCCATGGGGTAGAATGGTAGAGTCGTGTCTGACTAAATTGGTAATTATAGCTGTCAATCATGTATTTAACCATCGTACATGTCTAAAAAAACAATGAGTGGCCAAGGGGTAGAGTTCCTACAACCTGAAACCAGAGCCAAGGAGTAGATACTTAAGTGTGGTCTTTTCTTAGAAGAAGTGAACTCTAATACATGCAACGTTAAAGTGAATGAAAATATATAAAGTGAGTACAGATTTACAAAAACAAAAATCAACAGTATTAATTATTGGTAGTTTTCCCATTGGTTGGAAAGGATTGTAATGAGTACTGGTGAAATAAATACATATTCTCTCGTGAGTTTATTAACAATTAATTTATTAGACTGAATATTTGACTAAAAATTATCATGGTTAGTGTGAATTAAATCGTTATATTTCGCATTATTATGTTTTTGTATTGCAGGGTATGTTCAGTTTCCTCCACTGGCACTTATTTTATTCTATTTATATAGTTATTTACTGTATTACTCTGAGTGTGTTTATGTTTTTAAAGTTGCTTATCTTGGCATTGCCTTCTTTTACTAGGAATTGAGTAATGACTTTATTTCCTCTCATGTATTCACTTCTACAGAGTAATAATAGACCAATACATTAGCCTGATATTTTTTTTGTATTAGCAGATATGCTCTTTTTTCCTTGCCATGATTTACAGAAAGGCAAAGTTTATGGCACCTTTGTGTTCTTGGACATACCTGTTGTACCTCACCTTGATCTTTATTTTGACAAAAAACTGACTTGAAGAATTAAGTGCACTAAACACTTTTTGTTTATATCTAAATGTAAGTTTTATTATGTGAAATATTAATGTTACATGTTCTACCTTATCTTTTCCCCTTTTTTTAACCAGTAGCTTAATATTATTTTTAGTTCAATAAATGTTTTCTTTAAAAAAATATTTTCTGACATTTGTTATCCTTTCACAGAGAAAAAAAAATCAGTATTGGCTCCAAATATTGGCTTTAAAATATCAGCAGCCAGCTAAAAAAACCCCCCAAAAAATCCATATCATTCAGAGTGACATTAAAGTCTCCTTGAAACCTTGAATATTATAATTTTTATGCTTGTATGCTCTTGTTAGTTGATAATACAACTTATTATTATCTCCCTGATCAGCTACACAGCAGTCTTTACTCAGGATCAGTGAACTCTTTTCCTTCTCTTTCTCTGCATAGGCTGGCCCTGGCTCGAGGATAATCAAGATCCTCCAGATTCTACAAATAGAGTCAGTCTGCTTTATTGAGCCTAACAAATTGAGTGGAATTGAGACTGCATTTGGACCCAGGAGTTCGAGTTAAACATGGGCGACCAGCGTTCACTCCAGCCCCTCCTCCCCCTACTGGTGCTCATGCTACTCCTTGCTAGATTCTCCCAACTCTGGGCCTTCCCCTTCAGCCCGTCTCTGGACCTGGACGTCACTCCGAGGACAACTGTGTTTTCCAAAGGTGAGAGGGCTTGTGGATAAATGCATGAACACACCACACCCCTTAAACCCATACCTTATTGGCCTTATTTGACAGCGTTCCTGCTCTGGTTTTTCCCTCCCATCCCTATTTAAGAAGTGGCACAGTTTTTGAAGTTGGCCCTGAAGACAGCTCCTTCTTCTTCAGAGTTATTAATCGCCTCTCTCAAGCCCTGTCCTAGATCACACGGCTCAGCAAACACTTCTAATGAAACAATAGACAAGAGGCCTCCATAAAAGTGCACCTGAGCGCTGAAGACTTGATTAGTGTCCATGCACAAAATCTTGCTGAATGGGTGTGTTTTGGCACACAGTGGGCATTTACCCTCATCATCAACACTTCTACCTTCCTCCTACCTTAGCTACTTATTTCCCACTAGCTCACCTTTCCCCTCCCTCCCACCTTCCCCATCACTGCGGCAGAGGCTACCACTGCAGCTGCAGCGAGAAGGGAACTCCAGCACTGGCAGTCTGATCAGATGGCTGTGCTCTGACTCCACTCCGCCCCTCTCCACTGCCTCCACTCCTCTTCAGTCCTCAGAGGATGAGTATTATTAGAGGACGGGTGGAGTGAACAGGGCTGGCTGTGTCTCCAGTGCAATGTCAGAAGAGCTGCTGAGAGTGTTGCAGTGTGAGATGATGTTTTGGATAATCACAACAGAGGGATTAGAATATTATACTAGAAGAGCCACCTTTTATCGTGTTCATGCTCCCTTATGGTGCATTTTTCGGTCTAGTTGGCAGAAGTTAACTTTTTAGAAAATTATTGTGTTTTTTTATGCCCTCTTAAACGGACAGTGTGCAAGGTTAAGGGGGATCTACTTGCAGAAATGGAATTTAATATTCATTGTCTTCACATGGCTTTGTTGGATTCAGGATCCTGATTGGTCACTGATGTCATTCTAGGAAACCATTGCTATGCACTATGCAATTACAAGTGTAGAACCCAACTTTCAATTATATAAACCCCTTAATGGTGATGAAGTCCTGCATCACCCTGTCATGGTTTATTGCGGAATAATGACTGGCTTGTGGCCTCATTGATAACATTAGTGTTCAGTGAAATGTCTGGGTTGTTTTGAGTCCACCATGTTGCACTGCCGTGTTTCTGCACAAGCCTAGAATGTAAAAATCAATCCAGGATCTGAGAATTTCTTTTTATGTTTTTTGTAACCATTATGAGGATGGTGAGATGAGGGTTATAGTGATAAAAAATACAAAGAAAAACATTGTTCAAGGACACTGACGTCATGCCAGGAATCAGGTTTCTTGACATGCACACCTGACTTTAACACTGTGGAAATAGACAAACCAAACCGTGAAGGCTAAAGCTCTGACACCTGGTCATTTAACTGTCGACAATAAATATAAAAATAGTCACACAGTCATATCTAAAGTGTAAAATTGTAAAATGCAGTGTGGTTTCAGTCATCAGATATGGCCCATTTGGATTTTCAGAGGCTCCGTAATGAATGTGGAAACACTGTCATCTTCTACAACATTGATTCATTAATAAAATCCATGGAGTTTGACCAATGGCAGTAGTTGGGAGACATTTGTTTCTATAATTTATTGATGTTCTCGCTCAAAAGGTAACTTTTTCTTCAGTTTTGTCTGTTTAACCCTCAGCTTTAATTTGTGTTTTAATAAACATCTACATGATCAGTGAATTGAATATAGAAAAATACCAGATTTTCACCAAGACAAATCCAAAATACAGGGGATAATAATATAATAAATGGTGATAAATCATAGAAGTGCTAATATAGCGAAAATGTATTTCAGAACTACCACAGAAGTAGCACTGGGTCTTAATGGGGTAATATAAACATGGTTCCTAAGTACTGGCATTAGTATTGTTGTATAGCACACACCAGAAGCAGTCAGGCTCTTTGGGAACCAACTCTAGATCTTCATCAGCATTATCTATCGAAACATAATGAAAAATCAGAATAAATGCACTGGTCCGAATTGAACCTAGAATCCTCTAGATATCAAGTACAACACTACAGTGACAGTCAGCTGTGCCTCATTTTATAATGTTGCTAAGACTTCCCAGATCATAAACTCCCCCCCCCCATAGGCTGGTACTGTAGGCACTAGGCACGATGGTAGACTTTGGGCTCTCATCCTGGAACAGTCTGGACACATGACCTTTTCCAACACCCAATAAATTGAAGCATATGTAGAACATCAGAAACCACTCACTACACTAATAGGGATCAAATAACTTGTTGGCAATTGACAAATATGAATCACTGTAAGAAAGTCTCTTACCAATTTGCTTAATTAAATCAAGGTGGCTCCTGCTTTTTTTTTTTTTTTTGAGGGGGAGTATATCCATCAAATCGCACAACAACTCATTGTTGATTAATTTCAGTTGTTTTTTTTTCTGTTGTTATGGATTGAAGTTGGATGCTATATCAGTGAGTTGTGTTTCTGCCTCATAGCCATTGGAGTTCTGTCTACTGAGTATTTTTCAAGTAGAATATTTATAGGTGTAAGTAAGCACATAAATATCCCATATGGGACTACTTTTATAGCTACTATTATGGAGTTGCTGAATTCAGATGGCTGTTGTTGACACTATACCACTGATCACTAATATCTGTACTGTTAATTATCAACCAAATGAAAAGGACATGGTCGATTAACTCTGAAGAGTTCATCATGTGGGGCTACAAATATAATTCATTAAGCCTCATTAAGTAAGTTTATAAGTGCATTGTCGACAGAACTCTGACATCCTTCATTCCCAAGTGCTGCGCTCATATCTCAGTGGTCCGGATACTTCTGATTATAAATCAGACTTACTCTGCTTACTATGGGCACTTTTCTATGCTGCAGCCAGAGTCAGTCTGTCATCACAGATTTTGGTTTTCTCCTTGCCCTCGTACAAAGTTGTCCTTGACCTACTTTGTAACCACTGGGGGATGCATGTGAGAGTGCAGAGTGTACATGTGTGTCGGCATGTGTTTCATCAGTCTGGATGTGAGTCTGAGTGCAGTCATGTGTCATGCATGTGTGAAGAGAGGGTCATTCACGCTGCATTTTGGTCACATGCACAAGCACCCCCCTCCCACCACCACCACCACCACCACCACCATCCTTACAGTTGGAGGGTAAATGCAGAACTCCATCTCATAAAAATGACACATACGTACTTGCTCATTACTGATGTATGCAGTACTCTATACTGAAATATGATAGATGCTACATGTGGGTGTGACTGTCCCATTTGTACCACAACTCATGGGAGATTGTGGGTGGATTTATAATATGTTTCTCAGCTGTGAGCTGAAGGGGCTCTCATTAATTTACAGAAGGATATACAGACGCTTGTTTGAGTTGGGAGTACAAGGATGAGTTATATTACAGATTTGTAAGAGACAGTTTCACCTAAATGACACCAAAATACATATTACATTACACCCTGTAGAAAAAAGGCACTATTACAGAAGGAATAATCTATAAAGGTGTTTAGGTGTTTTAAGAAGCTCATAACTAACCTGCTTTTTTTATAATTGAACTGTTGTCATTACAGTTCTGTTAGCCTCTCTGTATGCTGAATTGCTAAATCTCTTTTCAATGAATCTTTGACAAATGATGAGGAATGCGTGAAGTGCTAAATAACAAATGATCACCAAGGAAGATCAGAAGGTGTAGAAAGACTGCGCTATAATTTCCTGCACAATGTTCCATGTACAGCAGAGCATGGGTGTTACTTCTCTGCACCTTTCTTTTTGTGTATGTTCAGTAAAGGAATAAAAGCAAGGTCTCTTGTAATCAACATCTTCCACAAAGTAATAAGCATTTACACTGCTGAAATACATGTATCATATTGTATTGTATTTACAGAATAAATGCTACTATGTGTATTTGTAGTCATTGCTTTTGCAATGTTGGCCATTGTTTCCATCAGAAAAACCACATTGACTGAAAAATCAATGGCACAACGAATTTTCATTCTGAGGGTAGTGATGTTTACGTATTGATCTTATTTTTACTTTCTGAGAGATAAACCAAGGATTTTGAGTTTGAGAAATATCTTTGTTGATTTGTAGTGAAGGGGTGTTGACAAACAGCAAACAGCAGGTGAGATAGATAGATAGATAGATAGATAGATAGATAGATAGATAGATAGATAGATAGATAGATAGATAGATAGATAGATAGATAGATAGATAGATAGATAGATAGATAGATAGATAGATAGATAGATAGATAGATAGATAGATAGATAGATAGATAGATAGATAGATAGATAGATAGATAGATAGATATACAGACAGACTTTATTGTCTGTGTCAGAAATTCTTCTTTGACAGTAACACACTTAAAACAATCATTTTAACAAATATTGCCTAATCCTGCCCCTATTTTGTGCCAATCTATGACAACCCATTCTTGAGTTATAACCAATACTGTGATTTTGATTTTTTAGTTAATTGTGACTTTGAACTTTACTCAAATTGATCACTGCATATGATGAGCATTCACTATATGTATATGTCCATGTAATTTCATGGTGATATCTCACATATTCATTGAGTTATAGCATGATATGTTTCTACAGACACACACACACACACACACACACACACGGTGGATGAGATTAAAACAACATTCAGGTGCAATCATGTTGAAAAGGGGGAGGGGTTTAGTTAAAAGTCACGTTACTCTAGTGAACATTCATATATTCACTATAGCAGACTTCTCGAATAAAATAATAATTAAACAAAATTCTAAAAATGTTTTTAAAAAAAAGTAATTTAGTCATCTTTTTCATAACTTCTTGTTATTACGTTCATCATTAAAAATCGACTGATGACTAATATCTACAATTTTATTGAAAAAACTAAAAAGAAGCATACATTTTTTATAATTAATAAAATGTTTTTGATCATGGTGGTGACCTGAATCATGTACACGGGTCATTGATGTTGTTTACATAGAAGTAATTTATCTGTACTTTTGGGGAAATATAGGTGGTCTAGATTAAACTGTAATGTTGGGAATTAATTAGATGTTTTGATGAACTTCAATTGAAAAATATTATTCAATATGCCATATACGACTTGAATAAATGTACTTTTTATGTGCCAACAAGAATCTTCCTAAAGTTGCTGTGTATTTTTATTTTATTTTTTCATCTATTTATGAAAACTATATGCAGGCTGTGAGCTTTGGTGAATATGAGGGATGTTTGCTTTATAAAATAATAAACCAAACATCAGAAAATTGACTGCATATCTTAAGCCTCAGTGTTTGTTGTTTATATTGTCAGGGGGTTGTTAATGCCTGACTGTATTCTCAACTCAATGGATTGCCGTTGGGGTGCTTGTTTGGGGTTTTTCAGTCTCTGCCACCAGACCTGAAGTAACACGATTCTGAAATATTGATGCTCTGTAACTTGTCCTCTGATAAGACGAGCCAATATAGGCATGTGAGGGCAAAATAAACCCTTTTAACTTGATGCGTAGATGAAGCATCTTCATTGTGAATTGTAATTACAGTTTATGACATTTCTGAGGTGACAGGCCACTGATGGTCACCAATTAAGTGTTCAGCCAAGTGTGTTATTGTCTAAAAAACAGGCTGAGGAGCGACATGTACTGCATATTAAACACAGAGAACGAGCATGATTGTCTGTCGAGTTCTAGCAGACATGACTGTGATGTTTCAAGTCTGTGTCAATCATCCTTTAAGTTTTTTCAACACCAAGGTAGCACCAGAGTTCATTTGTTTTCACTAGTGTGTGGTGATGTCACAGTCAGAACATTTAATCCACTGAGACCCCCTTGATCCGTTTACCCCCATCTGATAGTGAGGATGTGTGATTCTGACTAGATTTTAACAGTGATTCACTGATATCAACTAGCAAGAGCTGGAGTAATATTAGCACTGTTGGTGTGTTGTATGTGGAGTTGTGCATGTATTTTTTTTTTTCTAAGATGAAAGTCTTGGCTGTCTTTCATCTCATTTTGCAGTCTCCCCAGTTGAATAAAGTCCTGTGGAAGTTTTTGGCTCTGATACAACTCCTGCAAAATATATTGTACTGTTTGTATTATCATAATGTGGTTATTGTAGCCATCTGAAGTACTACCGCAGATAAATATTATTGTATGGTTACACATTGTTACCACAACTGGTCTCACTCCAAGTCCTCCCATGTATTGGATTTTCCCACCCCAAAAATCTTTTTAACACTAATTTCTTGGACCTTGAAAATAAAATCCTACAAATCTACTCTAAACATGTTTAAGTTATGAGTAAATCAATATCAAATAAGACAAGATATTTCTTTATTAGTACCACAAAGGAAAATAACAGATTTACAGCAGCAATAGTGGAGCAAAAAAGAGTAAAATCAAAACTAAAAACAAATCAAAATTGCTATAAATACTATTTACATCTGTGCATATGCTGGTTATGCCGCAAGTTGGATAGAGGACATACGTATATGCATACCTAAACACATATATTTTTACACATTATTATGAATACATATTGGAAGGTTCTTGTTCTATCTTTTAACTGCAATTGTAAAACGTTTGGACTAAACATCTTGTTATTCTATGAATGAAGGATCTTTATTTTTAAAAATTCTAAACTGCTTCTCAATGTCATGCAAAAATAATTAGACATCTTAATAAATATAGCTTTGAAGCTAAAAACGTCACTGTTTAAAGCTGCAGGACCAAGCTTTCCGTAGCTCTTTCCTCTTTGTCCAAATCAATAATATACATTCAGAAAACTTGATGATTTTTTATGCTGTTAGGGAAGACTTAAACTACCTTTCTAAATTGCCATGTTGAGACACAGTATAAAGCATTTGAGTCACATGCGACAAAACCCTTGTGATTAAACCAAAACCTGTGTCATGGTGTTGCAAAATTTCCTTGCCATCATATCCAGTGAAAACATTTTAATATTTATTGTATATATACAAAAAATTAAGATGTTTACTCAGTTATTTCATATAATTTGACTTGAAATAGATCAGGCCAATCACAACCGCTCATTGTTTCAGATTGATTGATGTAACATCTGACCTTAAATAAAGCTATTTGCTCTTTAGACAGATTTTTTTTGTTACTCCTGGTAGTATTTTGTAAATACTACCAGGAGTATTTACTACTTTGTAAATAATAAAGTTACCAGCAGTTACCTATGGTTCATTTCTGATTGGATAGTCTGTAAAGCTCTAAACTTATTCTAACTGGCTGTAATATGAAATTCTATTTAATGATGTGAAATTAAGCAATGAGGATGAAGCTTCAATAATTCTAAACTAAAATCTATTTGTAGTCACTGTAGATGTGCAGTAACAATGTTTTGGGTTATCCAGGCATAGAAAATAATAGACTTTAGTTGCATCATGGATTTTCTTCGTTCCTGTCAAGTACATGATTTCCATATACAAGGGTGCCGAGTTGGGTATTAATGCTTACATAATACAAAAGCATGCCCAAGGACTGTCAAGAATGGTAAATAGGAGGATCCTTATATAATTGGATAAAGTTGACAGCAACTGACAGTTCTGACACTGTCCAAAGCACTTAAGTCAATTTTTCCTTCTAGCCTTTGTACCCAAATCTTTTAGTACACACGTGTGTTTGTGCCTGTGTGTGCGTCACATGCTCTCTAAGGGCCTCATGAGTGATATGTGAGTCACACAGGAACTCACACACCAACGTTTGTGGTAGCTTCACATGCTGGATTTACTATCATCTTAGACCCCACATGGAGGATTACAAATATGTCTGAACATGAGTGTGTACAATCTGGATGGGCCACCTGTGACAGCTCAATGTTGAGACACATTCATTCCAGCAAATACACAACACATTCCCTTTAGATCTTCTGAGTCACTGACAGAAGTGTCTTTATTTTTTTCTCAGGTGACAGATGGAGGATGAAATGGGTGTGACGTTTATGTGTGTGTGTGTGTTAAGTTGAAAAATGGACAGATGTTTCTGTGAGGTGATTGTTTTGACCTCATGAACTATGTACTCTGAACATTTTTACAAACAAGTCTGAATATACAAACAAATGGGCTACAAGTGCTCAGGTCAGTGATTACCAACCTTTTTAGACCCTATTTTAACATCACAAATTTTTGCTGACCCCAGACGTTGAAAATGAAGACATTCTTTTTGGCTAAATTGAATAGTTTTTGATCATGTAATACTTTTCTATACAATGTTGAAAATAATTTTCTTGAATCAGGATATCCATCCAACTTGTACAAGGCTGACAATTAATACTGAACAAACAATAAGTCAAACTATGAATAATGAAAGCACTGTCTCTATAAACCTACCATATATTTTTACCCTGTAGTGGAGAGGGGTTTGTTTGTCTAATTTTCAGCAACTTTATGCAAAAACTACTGCACCCTTTTTTTTTTAAAATGAAATCTTCATAAAAAGGAGTGAGGTGGTCCAAAATAGATCTCATAAAATTTTGGTGAATGTTGGTCAAAGGTCAAGGTCATAGTCATCATAATGATTAAAGATAGAGCAAATCAGGTACAATTTTAGCAGGGGGCGGGTTTTGTTGCACCTGACACCACTTGTTTATTAATAAATTTATTTAACCAATTGCTAGAAATTTCAGGCCACCCTATTTGAATTGAACCCCATGTGGGGTCCCAATCCCAAGGTTAAAAAACACAAGACTGTATTAGAAAAACCTAATGGGAACAGGCTCTTTCACCTGTTCATAGGGTAGGAGGGCTCACTGAATGGTTTTATGTATATGAAAACCATGTGAATCATTTGTTCTGGCCTGAACAGTCTCCAGATCTCAGTTCATTTAAAAACCTAAGGGAGATTTTGGCCCAATGCATTAGAACACTGTTTTGTAAGGCTAGTGTTTCATCCCTCCAGTGGGAAATCATCCCAGAAACTCGTGTAATGATATTTTGAGGTGAAATCACAGTCCATATTCTCAATCATACTTTTAATCACAACTCTTTATTGGTTTTTGGAGATCTTGCTCTGGCTACGCAACTAAAAAACTAACCATTTTCCTATTATTTTGAACTGATGATATTCATTCAAGGGGTGTGGAGATGCACCCTGAACATCTCAACACAGTTTGTCTCCACATTTTAACTGTAAAACACAAAGATTTTTACATGCACACTAATACTACTTTGACACACACACACACACACATATACTGTACATAGATATAGATATATATATATCTATGTATATGTGTAAATAAAAAACAAAAACAGACCTTTCTGTGTGGAGTTTGCATGTTCTCCCCTTGTCTGTGAGGGTTTTCTCCAGGTACTCTGGTTTTCTCTCACCATCCAAACACATGCACTGATGGGTTAACTGGTTAATCTAAATCACCCATAGGTGTGAATGTCAATGTGAGAGTGATTGTTTGTCTGTATATGTTCAGCCCTGAGATGAACTGGCAACTCATACAGGGTGTACCCTGCCTTCACCCATTGTAGCTGGAATAAGCCCCCCGTGACCCTAGTGAAGATAAAGTGGGTTCAGATGATGAGACGATATATATATATATATATATATATATATATATATATATATATATATATATATATATATATATATATAGTCATGCAAACAGTATTTTCCTTTCAAATGTTCTGCATTGTGCCTTTGCTGGTTAAGACATTAGTGATATGTTGGTATAAATCTTGATTTACGAGAAGTCTTTGTTGACTTTGTTTTTGTACTTGTGGATACAGTTTTTTGTGGGGTATATCTATTTTCATTAGCTCAGTCGGTTTTAGTAGTTTTCAGAATAGAGATAAAACTGCAATATTATGTGGCCATTAACTGTATTACAGTAAAACACACAGGTGATCACTCATTTATAATCAGCAAAGTTTGTACAGCACATCCCTGTTAATGACTAGATCATGTTAAATTAGAGATAATTTTCACTCACTAAAACTAGGTCGTGTAGAGTGTTCAGAAGCACAACACCAGATTAAATAGACACTTTATGTTTTGTGTTTTTAATGTGTCACATCATTTGTCTGTACATATGCATACATAATGGAAACGGTAAATACAACACAGCCAGGAGGCTAAGAGGCTTCTGGCACACATCAGCACTCTGTTGACTCACCTCATTGATTTTACAGCAAAGCACAAGGTACAGTGTGTGTATATGTGTAGTGTGTACAAAACACTGGCTTCTGGATAGGTCGGGTAGGCCAACGTGTCACCTACAATTCTTCATCATGACTGTTTTAAAGTTGAAGACTGTATTGATTGATTGTAAAATGTTTCATCTGTCTATAATTATTATGGTCATTTATGCCATTTTCTTTTTTATCTTCACTGACATTTTACACAACACAATCAAACAATTTTTCAATGCACTATGTAAATGACAGTTATGCAACACAGTACCCGTCAATGATGGTGTGAAATAATGATGTACAAGTGTTCAATATCTCAACCTATTCTTTCATGTCTTTATCCTCATTTTTAAGATTTAACTTGTCAGTCTTTCACCCTAGGAAAGAGGAATAAGTCCTTATCTCAAACTGATAAAATATCTTCCAGGACCTCAGAAATATTATGAAACTTTCTAAAACAGGTATCCTGACAGGTATCCACTTAAGATTCTTTTTTTACAAACTACTGTGTTTAAAGAAGAAAATGTAATTATAGACCAAATTAATTAATTAATTTTCCTCATAAGTGAACAAAATTAGTGAAGTTAGTGGCAGATGTGGTGGATTGTGGGGGAACTTTATGTTTCTGTCTGATTACATGTATGTCATTGGGGTGTAAATGTGCTTAAAGTTTGTATAGATAATCAATTTGAAGGATAACTGAATGGGGAGTTGGATCAATTTATATAAATTATGATTATGGCTAAATTATATACTAGTAAAATGATGGAATTTGTGCAGCTTTACCATTAGAATTTATTTGTTGTCGTGAAAGAGCAAAAGAGATGTTATTACAGCTTATTGATTTCCTCATGTGTAATTCAAACTAAGCTCAACAGTTTTCTGCTTCATCAGTTTGGGTGCATGGCCACTAAACACCAAGGTGTTGCTAAATATCCCAACAAGGCACTGTTGGCTGTAAAAAAAAAAAAAACAAAAACACATCACATTGGTCAAGCTTAGTTCTAAGACCAAGGTCGCTCTGTTTGTGGTGCCTTAGGGCCATGGACATTGTGTATGTCACTGTAGTCCTTGTTAGTACTGTGCTTGTTAAAACAGTCAGGCACTATTTTTATTAGATACAAATCAAAGCCTTTACTTATCCAAGGATGACTCATGAGTCGTGGTGCTTTTGCATTGCCTTGAGTAGCCAATGGACTCACAAATATCTGTCTTCTAATATGACTTTTATTTTATTTTTTTTAATTTTTGTAAGTGTGGGTACATATTTTTGACCTCTTCTCGCTCTTGTAAATATTTTGCACATGGAAGAGCGGGCATCCTGCTGCATGCCTCTTGCCCCCCTAGTTTAAGGTCTCGCCATCTTACACATTAATTCCCCCCACAGCAACTCCTGACCTTTGGGTGTGCTGCAGAAACTGTTTGCTCACTGCTCACTCATATCTGTGACTGGCTGTGGCTGTTATAAGTAATAGGTGTGACTGGAGGCAGAAGTACTGAATGTTCAGACAGAATTACCAAAATAAGACTGATGAAAGCCTTTTGACATGGCAAAGAATGGAATAAAAGCAACACGCATAATTGTATAATACAGCAAATAACTTTGATGAAAATGATTGTAATGGAGGTGAACTAAGCCAATAAAGTGTTCTGTTTATGTGGAGTAAATTGTATGGAGCAGACATTGGATCAAATGTGCAACTCTTGTCACAGTCATGTTTTTGACCATCTGACGAATTCAGTGTTTACCAGAGTTTCCTTTTGTGGTTTGAAGCAAAGGTTCTGAAAGCAGAACTGTGCTACAAAAATTGTACAATTCAAAATAGGCACAAAATCAATTGGGGTTTTGGAACACCTGATGAGTTTCACGCTATTTACCAGAGCAGATATGTTTTTTTGAGGGGGGAAAAACAAACAAAAAGAAAACAAGTGTGGGATAGAAAAGGACATAGGAGTACAAATTGCATTTTTGTGCCAAACAAGAAAATAGAAAAATGTAACAGAATTAGTCGTGCACATGAACAAAACACCCACTATCCAAGGCTGTGATTGAAAATAATGCTAATCAGACAAAATAACTGTAGAATGAGACCATGAAGGGTTGTTATTTAGGTAACAGAGGTGAAAAGAACGTTATTTTTACTGAAGAAATATGTTAGATTTTGGCCAGAGCATAAACATATGACTACTACACTGTAAACCCGAATAAGTTAACAGAATTTAAAAAATTTAAGGCAATCGATTTCCTCTATTATTTTAAGTTGAGGAAACTTAAAAAATATATAAGTTTCCAGAACTTCAAATTTAGATACTTATTCAAGTATATTTAAATTAAAACTTAACTTAGTTTTCTAAGACTCTTTTTTTTTTTAATCAGACTTTATCAGTCTTTAATCAGACCATGATGAATAAGTAGCTGCAACATATACAGGATCAGGATCAGTGTAGATATATAAAAATTCAGCATAAGTATAAAGATTTCTGTCCACTCGCAACAGATGAGATTCACCTCTGCTCCGGAGTATTTACTACACTGTGAGAAGCATATTGTGAAGCTTTCATTTTGGATAGTGCAGTCTGTGGAGAACCAGAAACTGAATAAGACAATGCCTGAAGTTTAAAGAACCCGTATTACTGATTTTAAGACTCTATACCAGAGTTTTTTTTTTTGTACTGTAGACATCCTCCTACTGTGGTTTGAAAAGCAGAAGTGTTCTGCAAGAAGCCGAAGTAATATAATCCAAATCAGGATAAAAAGCTCCACTGACATGTTGGAAAATGCAAAATAAGGGAATGGTTACATCATGCGAAACCATTTGACTGTCTATGTAGATATATTGATGCTGACCATGCTTAATGATGGCCTGGTACTAAAGCCCATATTAAAAAATGCTGTGACTTTTATCATAAAAACTAACACTGACAGTTTCCTTTTCAGCTTCTCATTATAGTATTAACACCAGTAACTCAAAATGAATGTTGATTTTAATGACTTGTTGCATTTGGAAGTTTCTACTACCATGACCTAAAATTTATGCAGTGTCATGCTTTTTAGCTGTCACACAATTAATTAGTCTGACAGTCCTGACAGGAGGGTGAGGGTGTGTGAGGGGGGGGGGGGGGTCCCTGTGGTTATGTGGCTGTTAGCGATAGAGCCAGTAAAGAAAGACAGCAGGAAGGAAGGTGGGCGGTATGTAAGAGACTGCGGTCTGACTCAGTGCCTGGTCATTCTTAGAGTTGAGGGATGCTCGCAGTGTTACTGTCATCACCCAGTGTATCCGTGTGACAGTTAAGACAGGAAGCTAGTCATGTGGGAGAAAAAAAAACGTCCTCCATGTGATGTTTTGGGAAACTCAGAACAGCTGTCTTTGTGTGTTAGTTGTGCAAGGTTAAAAACACAGTGTTAAAGTTAACACTGTGGTTGTCATGCCATTAACGTAAGCATGATTGTGTGATCATGTTAGAAGCAGAAATGGAGTCAAAATTCTAAGTAAAGTGTATTTGTTCTGTATAAACTGGTCTGAGTGTCAGTTGGGACCCCTGAACTGGTTTGACAGCATTTCTGAGCCAATGCCAAAGCAGTTGTTGACGGAAAACGTACTGTATGTATCGGAGTAAACATTGGCCTTTGCATGCTTGTGACAAAATGATCTTTTCCACCTCTAACTTTCTATGAATAGACTTTATTCACAGTGTACATTTTTTTTGCTTCTAAAGGCAAGCCAAGCACAGGTGTTACTGATAATGTTTATGATGGATCTGTTCCATTTCAGGGATCCAGCACGCACAATCCCAAAAGGGGACCCAGGAAAATGTATTTTCAACTTAACCAATCAAAATATTTGAGGTAAAAAAAAAAGAAAAGAAAAAAAGCTTGTATCATGAGGTAACTTGAGTTTAAAGAACATTCAATTTCACTGATAGTTTTATCTGTGAACTACCACCAATTACTGGACAGGATGTGCTTTATTATATCCTACAGCATGGGAGAGATTCTCAAGAGAAACTGAATACTGGAAAGTTTGGAAAAAAAACTTCACAAAATGATGAACTGATTACTAAAAGTTACTCAAATTAGTTTTCTTTCAGTTTAAGAATCAGTTAATCGTTTGATTTTTTTTAATAGAATATCTAATGTCTAACCAAAGTCTTTGCAGAATACATAATTCTTCCAAAAATTGCCCTAAGAATATTTGATAAACATCTTTATTTGAGAACTTGTGTATTTAAATCCACACCAGTTTTTGTCTTAAGGTAATCCATTTTTGATTTGTTAAATGACATACACACATATACCTGCATTTATACTGTATACTGCTTATACTGCTCCAAATTTGCCTTTACAAATTTTGATAGTTGGAAAAAAATCTAATAAAATGTAGATGCCAAAGTTACAATTCTTAGAGAATACACAAATTCTCCACACCCCAGATCTTAGCGTGACTACATTAGGGCAAGTCTAGACCACAGATCTGGGGGATGGGGGCTGCTGTGAGATGTGTGTGTGCTTGTGTGTGTGTGTGTGTGGTTGTGTCGCAGTAGTGATTGCAGTGACTGCTGAGAGGACTGTAGGGAATATGGGGAAAGGGGCACAGGGGAGGGGCAGATTTTTAGGGCATTCAGCAAGAATGGTGCCCCAATACTGCCAAATCACATCAGCACTACTGTAACAGCATTATCATCATCTGTGCTGTGTGTGCATGTGTTATACAGTATGTGTGTGCGTGTGTGTGAGTGTAAAGAGGGAAGGAAGTTCACACAGTAAGTGGGTCAAATTAAGGTACTGTAGTTGATATTTTTATAAGAACAATAAAATCAGTCCTCATTCCAGCCTCTTTTTGGGTCTCTGTATCATCTACAGTTGAGGTTTATTGTCACAACTCTATATCATTTATCAGGTGCGAAGCTAAATATTTGAACACACCGAGTGTAGCACCTCAGAAATGGGGGCATGCTGCTCTGCTGCTCTGAGACAGTGAAAAGGAGGACATTGTTTTTGTCTGGGTATGGAGGAGATCTTTTAGTAGTGGTGCAGCAGTGCTTTGATTTTCACTTACAGGTTCTATGCAGGTGCAGATTTTATGTCTGATTATACAGTATAATATGTGACTTAGAGGAGAAAGAACCCACACATGGACAGGTGTCATCAAAGAACTGCAGAACTGGATGAGGTTGCACTGATCTGATACAGATATCAGTCCAATACTGACTCATATACTGTAGCTGAGTTAGGTACGGGTCGCACTTAATCTGTTCAGTACAAGTCAGTAACATTGTGTTTATTCTGAAAGGAGCGCTAACATATTATGGTGGGAGCTAACAACAAATATTAAGTGTGTTTCTACAGTTGTGAATTTATATGCTACTGTCTGCAAGCATAAACAGATGCATATTAATGTTTGTGTAAATGTAATGCATATAGGTGTACCTCCTCTCACAAGTTTCAGAAAGCATGTAAATAACACATCAATATGTGAAAAATACAGTAGGCGTGCATTATGACTTTTCTTAGCAATTTGTGTAACCATGGCAATAAAAATATAAAAATATAAACTGCAATCAAGTTCCAATTCATGTACATTGGAATGACATTGTGAAATTGATAAAACCCAGACCTTTTTAGAGCCTGATCACTTCTTATAATTTACTTGAAAAGGTCATAAGACTTCTGACTTTATTAGCCTCCATCAGTGTCTTCAAATTTAAGGGAGTGTTCATAAAATAATACTATACATTTTATGTTTATGTCTAATTTTGCACAGAATATGAAGACTTGGAAGTAGAGGATGTCCTCTGGGGATGGAAATGATTAAAAACCATTGTCACTGAGAGGCTATTTACAACCTATACGCCACATTCACACAACGTGGTCCAATGAATTAATGAATTTTACATTTAAACCTCAAAGCGACAGGATTCCCTTCCAATTGAAACAATAAACCCAATAAGAAATTAGAACAACTTGTATGTAATAGCATTGAAGAGGTGAATGCTGGTGGTTATGGAAAAGAAAATGAGAATCCACTGTGATTTTACATCACAATAATGTAAGTTGAAAGTTTAAATTATTGAACATATATTTTATCAGTATTTATATATAGAAACATAGTGACAACCACGGCGTCATAGCAAAGAAAGGAACCATGAGCCAGGGGTGTATGGTGGGAAAAGAGGGCACCCTGTGGCTGTGGGCTCCTGTGGCTCCGCCCACAGCGTCATAGCAATGGTTGCGCCTGATATGACCTATTGTTAAATTTACTCCGATGTCCATCTCTCCAGCCTACACCGGTTTGTCAATAGAAATGGTTATTTTGCACTATAGTGCCGCATTCAAATACCCTGTTAGTAAAATGGCAGTCGATCGCACATCTGAACACGGATTTGGCTGAAATTTGACTCGGACGTCACGTGGGGAGGCGGTCGCGAGGGACGGCAAAGGCCTTTGAGACTGCTTGCAGTTTTAATTTTATCTGTACCTCACTTTTGTTTATGCTTCTTATTATGTGAATGCTGCTGTTACAAAACAATGTTCCAGTTGTGGCATCAATAAACTACTTCTATTCTATTCTATTCGATGGCAAAATAACTCATTTAAGAGCTTGTCCAAGTTGCATCTGGAGAACTGGATGATTTGATGAAGAATATTCATATTAACACTGACAGACAGATACACACACGGACATTGTAGAGTTCGACAATACACTGTAGCCGATAGCAGAGGAGTAAAAAAAAAAAAAACCATGTCATTTTAAGGGTGTTTGTTTCTATACTCTGTTAAAGTGTGGTATGCTATGGTATAGAACCACATATAGGTATGTTATACTTACAGTCAAACTTAATGTCATTTTACACATCATGGGATGGCCAAAGTGCCATGAAGGGCAGTAAACACTAATTTGGATGGTATTTAGTACTGACAAACTGCCAAAGCCCAGGTATCCATATGGAAAAGTTAGATGACTGTGCCACTGGAACTGAGGAAAGGTTCTGACAGTTAATACACAGATGGATATGAGTCAACAGAGTACAGATGGGCATATTAGTGGCCACATAACCTCCCCCTTGCCCTTAGCCTTTCCCTCAGATTCGCTCCTTCTTTTCTCCTTCTGTTGTAAAGTCACGGTAATGTGTCACAGCTCTCAATATAAAAGTATTTGTCCCTGATCCATGGGCTTGCTGTAGGGTGAGGGCCTGTACGCTCATCACAGTTAATCTCTTCCTCCTTTTTATGGAGCAGGAATGGCCTAAAGCAGATTGTTGCTCTACTACTGGAAGTAGAGGTGATTAGGCAGCAATGTACCAAAATATGTAATATATATTTTATATTATACACAGTTCTGTAATTTAATAAATTTTTCAAGTAAAAGGCTGTGAGAATATAAACTCTGCATATTTCATACCCTTTGGGTGTAACGACAATAATTACTACAGACCTCACTTTTTTTTCTCTATTCTCTTTTAATAATGTAATGTAGCCTTTCTGTTCATGATTAAATTATCTTCTTTTAGCGTCCATATTATTATTATTATTATTATTATTATTATGAAAATGCCAATAAATTATTCCAATAAACTTGGAATGATTTTGATTTCAGACTTTCCAGAAGACAAACATGAATCACATACAGCTGTGACGTTGTTTTGCTAAAATGAATGTGTCACTAAAATGTATGTTTTTACCAGAGGTGGTAGAAGTACTCACATTCTGTACTTAAGTAGAAGTACAGTTACTTGTGTGGAAAAATAATCAACTAATTCAACTAATCAGTTGAATTACTGATTCAACTCCTTTGCTGGGGTAAAAGTAAAAAAAAAAGAAAAAAAAGTAAAAAGTAAAACTGCATTTTTTTTTGCCATGAATAAAATAATACTTGCTTAACCAGGAAAAATCATAAAGTGTCAAAAATACCCAAAATAAAGCATTTAAAAGTCAGGTACAGCGACTCAGTTTTGTGGGTATGGGCAGGAATTAATCACAATTAAGAAAAGTCATTATTATGAGATAAATAGTCATGAATATGAAACAAAAAATATACCACACTTATGAGCTAAAAACTCAAAATTATGAGGAAAAAAAAGTCATAAATATGAGATAAGAAATGCATAATAGTGAGAAAAAGAGTCACAATTATGAGGTAAAATGGTACAACAGATAACAGATAAAAAAAGTTATAATTATGACACAAAAAGTCAAATATGAGATAAGAAATGCATAATCATGACAGTCAAAATTAGGTCAAAATCAAAATTATGAGATGAAGTCAAAATTTGGAGATAAAAAAATCACAATTATGACATAAAAGTCATAATTATGATATAGAAAGTCACAATTTCCTCTTGAAACCACTTTTTTTTTTAAAAAATGACACATCCACTTAGATTGAAAAAGTAGTAAGTCTATACTGATACAGATATTTATATAAATGTAAGGAGTATAAAGTAGAGATATTTATATAAATGTAAGGAGTATGAAGTAGAGATATTTATATAAATGTAAGTAGTATAAAGTACAGATACTTATATAAATGTAAGGAGTATAAAGTACAGATATTTATTTAAATGCAAGGAGTATAAAGTACAGATATTTATATAAATGTAAGTAGTATAAAGTACAGATATTTATATAAATGTAAGGAGTGTAACGTATAGATATTTATGTAAATGTAAAGTAAAAAGTTGACATAAAAATAAATACTCAAGTAAAGAACAGATACTAAAAAAAATCTAGTAACAAAGTACTTTTACTGAGTTTTTTTCCCACCTCTGGTTTTTATCTCCATGTACACTGTAGATTTTGCAGTGTTAATTTGGAGACAATGGGACCAAATACACTCTAGAAGAAGTTAAATAAACTCTCTAAGTGTTGATTTAACACTGCAAAATTTACTGTGTACCAAAAAAAAAAAAAAAAAAAATCACTGCTTTTATATTTGTCCCATATATTTGCAGGTCTGTTGGGAAGCACCCGATTCACTGGTTCATCATGTAACTACAGCACCCTTCTGCTGGAAGAGGAATCTGGTCTGCTGTACGTGGGAGGCAGAGGAGCTCTATATTCTCTCAACATCACCAATATCTCCACACCTACAAACCTCACAGTGAGTGTCAATATGCTATGGGCACCTTCCTGAAGTCAACACATAATTATATTAGTTATAAAAAAAATAAATAAATCAGCAAACCCCATTTCATGAGTTTTCCCCTCATTTCCAAAGTATTAAAAAGAGGACAAACTAATAATAGCCTTAAGCAGATTGAGTAAATCCCATTGTGTTCCTCCAATTTTATGGATATTGGATTAAAACTACCAGGCATTTATTCAAGGGTTACTGAATGAAGTCAAAACCCAGCAATGTGGGTTTTTTTTTTCTGCACATCCACAAATTTCAGTGTGTTGACTTACTTTGCTTTTCTCCTTCCTATTCTTCTATTTCCCCATACATCATTTTCTCTCCATTTTTATCTACAGATCAATCTGTTTACCTGTTTATAGTTTCTTTTGTCCATGTCTGTTTGTCTTGTTAACTGAGCCATTGTTATTACCACCATTGTTTGCAGATTGATTGGGACGTCACCTCAGAACACAAGAAACAGTGTCTAATCAAAGGCAGAGACAATAAGGTACAAAACTTCAGTTATACCCTCAGCTACTTTTTTTTTTTTTTTTTTTTTTTTTTTTTTTTTTTTAGAAATTAGTATTGGAAAACACTAATGAACCACTTCTGCTTTGTGATGTGCGAATTAAAAATGCTCAATTTTCTTTAGCCTGTTTGTTTTTTTTTCTTTTCTCAGTAATTAAGGATTTTATGCACTGAATCCAAATTTGACAGATTTTACCCCCATTCATTGAATATTTGCATAGAACTAGAACTACATGCCTTGCATTGCACTATTTTTTTTTTTTTTGGTTCTCGTTTGAGTTGATTATCTGTGAGCCAGAAATAGCCTGTTTTGTCCCTGCAGACGGAGTGCTACAATCACATCCGCTTTCTACAGCGATACAATGAGACTCACCTGTACGTCTGTGGAACTAATGCCTTCAGGCCTCTCTGTGCTTATATAGTAAGAAATAATGGGCTTTCACAGTTCTATAAAGGACAAGAATGACTGACCCTGAATCTAAATTGTTAACTTGTGATTGTTTTTTCTGTTAAAGGATGCAGAGCGCTTCAGTTTCTCCTCCGGCTTTGAGGAGGGAAGAGATAGATGTCCATATGATCCAGCCAAAGGATATACTGGCCTCCTTGTAGGTAGGCCTGTCAACTTTGCATTTAATCTACCCTTTATTAGTTGGTCAAATCAAATATGTACACTATGCATACATGCAGTTTGTTTTAGTAGCAAAAAGGAAGAATGGACTTTTACTGCATTAGGCTAATTTATACACTAGACCAGGGGCCACATTCAGTTAAATTTGATCAGAAGTAATTAAAAAACATACAAATATATAAATAATTAAAGTAACCCCAAACTGTTGTCCATGTTTTAGAGCAAAAAAGATCAATATACATGATTAAAATGTTTCCATCTACAAACCATCTTTTCAAACAGTGTGAATAGCGTGAGCAAACTGAAATACATGTGTGATTTTAACATTATTAGGCTTTAGTTTGTCATTTAACATGTGCATATTATAGCTTAGAAATACACAAAACATTTAATAGTATGTAGAATATTATTGAAATGATACTTTATTCAGGTTGTTCATATTTGTCCTAATTATACAATGATATTTTTTGTGAAATTATCCTTTGTTTTTGTGTAACTAAATGAAAACATTTACATTTACAAAGAGAAAATATTTGACTTGTGAGTATATTTATAGGTTCTTTTATGAGAAATTGGTCTGAATGTGAAACCTCAACTAAAATGAATCATGTATTAGTGTCATTTTTACATTTCATAAATGTGTCCAAAGGGCCAAACTGGAGCCTTCAGCCGGCCAGATTTGGCCTCCGGGCCTTATGTTTGACACCTGTGCACTAGACTGTATATTATACTGTATCTGACAGGCTTTGTGCAGATGCATATGGTCAAGGAAAACCAAATTAGTTAAACAATGTCAATTTTTTTAGTTATAGATTCATTTATTTTTTTCAGACTTAATACCAAGACATGGTATTAGGACTAAAGTTAAACTAAAGAAGTAGTGTAGAGAATAGCTTGAAAGTTACAGTAGGAAAAAATCAGGAGAAAAAAACTTGCCAGAATTTGGAAATATACTTCTTCATTCATTCTCTTTGTATAGAAAATGAATAAAATAATAAAAAATAAATCAAAAAAATATGTTATACATTTATGGAAAAGTGAGGGGAAAAAAACATCTGTCATGTCCCTTAATGACCCACAGTCTGCACGTCTGACAGTTATGACAACAATCATCATTACCTCACACTTTTGTTAAAAACATCTGTGAATGGCCAAAATGTTCCATCTTGGGTCAGATTTTCTAAAGATGGGAAACAGATCAAAATGGATGCAATATAATCATTGCTTTTTCTGATACCTCTTAAAAACATGCAGAAAGATGAATATGTAATTACTGCCTTATGACACCAAAAACCTTGCTGACAAACATTTTAACTGAAGTAAAAAATGAAGGTTTGAAAAAAACCCCAAAACACTTCATGAAATAAATACAGCTACAAGTTGTCTTTTGTTTTTGCACTAATTACTGTGATGTGGGTCAAGAAATGTTAAGTTTCAGTTCATGGTTTACAAGAAGAAAATGACTTTATATTATGTAATATGGGACAAAAAATAAGTGAAAATGAACAATAAAAACTAATAAAAATGTAAAGATTATCGCAATTACATTGTTTTTTAGTATAAGCATTTAGAAAACTCCGACATACAGCTATTTATAGATATAATATATATATATTTTTTAATCTTTCTTTGTTTATCTGCATTCGTGGTTCATTCTTGATCCATACTATGATCTGTTAATCAGATGGCGAGATGTTCACAGCCTCTCAGTACGAGTTCCGCAGTTCACCTGATGTCCGCAGAAATTTCCCCTTCCCCACGCTCAGGACAGAGGAAGCCCCCACCAGGTGGCTTTTGGGTTAGTACAACATGTGACATAGACAAAGAATAATCTATATTTATATACAGTACACAACCAGACAATAATTCATGGTGTATATGTTTATTTAAAATCCTAAAGACTGTGCTGACTCTTATTGTAACATTGCACATTATTTTAATCCAGAAATTGTGAATGAAAACCCAAGAGTCTAAAAATAAGTGCACTGCAGCTCAAACTGGTTTCCAAGGAGACACTCTCAGCTGCTAATACATCTGTGTTTGGACATGTGCTCTTGTGTGTTTGTGTATCCTGTTTGTGTCTGTACAGAGGCAGACTTTGTGGGCTCTGTGCTGTTGAAGGAGAGCATTAACAGCTCTATCGGCGATGACGACAAAATATACTTTTTTTTCACTGAGAGAAGCCAGGAGCAGATTGCTTACCCAAGCCAGACCAAGGTGTCCAGAGTTGCCCGTGTCTGCAAGGTCAGAAACAACACTTCACTGTTACTTAAAAATATATATATCTATACATATATACAATGATACCTCTACTTATGAAATTAAATCGTTTTCGTACCGTGAATTTTTCATAAATAGTCCCATTTTACATGTAAAAGGCCTAATTCATTCCAAGGACCCCAATATTATCCCTCAAACCCTTTAAAAATTATTTTAAAAAATTACAGATTTTGTACTGCCAGTCATATTCAACGCATACATTTTGGATTATTTAAACATGGGGTCTCAAACTCATTTTCTTTCAGCCTCATTTCATCTCCAGTGGGTCAGACTAGTAAAATAATAACATAATAACCTATGAAAAATGACAAATCCAATTTTTATTCTTGCAAAAACTCCATTACATTATGGAAATACTTACTTTTATAAACTATCCAAACCCCTAAAAATGTGACCTGAAAAAAACTTTACATTTCTTGAGCAAAGTAAGAACAATTTTAGCAATATCCTGCCTCAACGTTTTACTTCTACATGTGCATTATGACTCAGAACAACAAAGACACTAATTGCCTAGTAACAGAAGCAGAAAATGGTTAAAATTGTGCTTGATTTTTTTTTTCAGACATTTCATGTTGTTCATATATGTTCAAATTATTCACGTTTTATTGTTATAGGATAGTTTGTAAATGTAAATATTTTCATAATTAAATATTATTTTTTGCACTAAAATAGTTTCAAAAAATGTGAAGATGTCATTATTTATAGCCTAAGCGTAATATTTTTTTCTCACGTCAACTGAGAAGAAAATACTGAGTCATTATATTTTGTAGGTCATTCTGCTATTGTTTTATTGAGATCATACTGCTCTGTATGTGGAACCTGAAATAAAATGACTTCCACAGCCTTGCACTTTTCAAATTCATCCCACAGGCCGGAGTAAAACCTTTGGTGAGCCGCATTTAGCCCTGAGCCACATGTTGGAGACCCCTGATTTAAACCTTTTGAAACCATTTGACATACTTTAAATGGATTTATGAAGATTTTCTGTTCTTGGTTTCTCACTCCAGCCTTGCAGTATTTACAGCACTGAATGAACTCGCAGTTATATGTCTGTAATCTGTCTTTCTGTGCCACTGTTGTCAGGAAAACGTCAAGTCCACCCATCTCCACCTCTAATGGCAAATGCCCTCTCTCACTCCTCCACTTGCCATCCTCCTCTCTTTGCCTTTTACCTCATTTCACTTTGAATCAGCATCTCTGGACTAGGCAGCAACTGCTCTTAGAAGTTATAGATATGTTTTTCTCTCTATCCTCTCTTGTTCCTGTTGAGTCATTTTTTTGTGCAAACTGATGATAGTACAATATTAGTGCATATGCTGCTGTAATGAGGTTATAACATTATTCCCTTATATCGTGCTCTCAAGCAAATTGCATTGTCTGGGGGTTGTAGTTTTTGTTTTAAAATTGTTTTATTAATGTCAAAATGAACAGGTCCTGTTTTATTTCTTTCCAAATGTGTAATTCAATCTGAATTTCTTGTGTTCAGTTGTCAGTGCAGGGTTGCAGTTTTTATATTTTCTTATCATTTTAATGTTATACAGCTTCATGAGCTGCATCTGTAGGAAAACTTGATTTTTTAATTAATTTATTTTTTTACACACATGCTCACAATCATAAAACATATCATGCTGAGTCCCTATATGAGTAAATGTAGGTTGGTCTTTGGCACTAAATCTTTAAAATACATTGGAAATGAAGCAAGCCTCCAGGCAGGAGTATTTTCAAAAAGTTATTTTTATCAACTAAATTCTTATGGAAACAAAAGGCAGCCCAAGGGAATTCAAACAAACAAACTGCAGCCTCCTTTGTCTCTATTGTCGATCACTAATCTTTATGTAACTCCAACTCTCGGCTCCAACAAGAAGCCAGCGTGGAACCATTTTAAAATTGTAATACCACTGATGGCCACAGTGGCACCAAAAATACCTTGACCTCCATAGGCTTACCTCTCTCTAAAAAGACTAAATGTTTTGTGTTTTTTTTTTTTCGAGGAGCCATTCAGGCCTCGTCCTTGTTATTAAGAAATCATCTGGTGGTTCATCTATAAAATAATCTTCTTTAATTAGATCTCAGAGTGAATAGAAATGATGATGTCTGACTGTCTAGACTGTAATTGTGGTAAACAGCTTCCACTACCAAACCTGATCGTTCACTATTTTTCACATTAATTTGTATAGAATCAGCCTCTTTACTCTGGTGCACCCACAGTGACTTACCCCCAACAGTGTCCTGTGAGTGGAGTTCTGGTCCGGTATTGGTCAAAGCAAGCATATTCCCGGCAGGTTTCCTGGGGTCACGAAAATAAAACGTGCGTCTTCTCAAAACAATATGTGTTTGAATGAGTGATTTATTTGCATCACTAAACCGCCATGGAACACAAACTCACACCTCCTAATTGCTGTGAGCTACTTTCAGCTCAAAGCTTACAGCTATGCGCCTGCACATAGCAGCTCCAAACACTGACAAAAAACTGCTAAAAGTAGTTTGCTAAGGCGCACAGCTGTTAGCAGTGACAATGCGAATTCATCGCTATTGAGAGAAAGTAGCTCAAAGCAATTACGAGGTGTGAGTTTTTGTTCCGTTATGGTTTTGTATGCAAATAAATCACTCAAATCAAACATACATTGTTTTGAGAAGACACACGTTTTATTTTTTGTGAACCCAAGAAACCTGCCAGAGCTACTCTCACTTTAACCAAAACCGGACCAGAACTCAACTCACAGGACACTGTCGGGGCAAGTCACTATGGGTGCACCAGAGTAAAGATGCTGATTCTATACAAATTCTTGTGAAAAACAGTGAACTATCCCTTTAAGGGAAGGGGTGACCACAGCATGAAATGCAAAGGGCACAAGCACACAAACGAAGGATTTCTGCTGACGTGTACCAAAACATAGGACCACATGTAAGCATAAATGTCCATGTTATAAAAAGAGTGTCAATAGCTACAGAATGTTTGCTCCTGTTATCTGTAAGCCCTTACTACTCATTCAGTATGTTTACATGCATGTTTTTGCACACCAAAAAGCCACAACACAACTTCTCGTCACTTCTGTTGCGGCTTTCTGTGTTAATTTGTGTTGTGTTGTGTTGTAGCTTTTGTTTTTGCTGTGAGCCTTCCCGGCCACTGTATTATCTGATTACAAAAATTACAGTGGGATTCAACTACAGTCTGACTAAGGTGTATATATGGCTTTTAAAACGGTAAAGGGCCTCATCATGCAAACCTTAACTAATTTTCGCTGATGTCAAGGCAAAATAATAAACCACAAATAACATCATTTATAATAATCAGAAGTGATAATCTAACCCAAAGGTGCCATTTTAATTCAGGGGCTACATGGTATAAAGTGGGCCACACCAGTAAAATAATACAAATAATTGGATAAAAACATATAAATAATCTAAACTCCAAAATGTATCTATATTTTAGTGCAAAAAAAAGTCATATTCCAACATTTAATAACATTTAGAATATTGGTAAAATTCCACATACATTTCAGGTTATTCCCATTTTTTGTAACAGGCTGGTACTTTTATTTATTGATTTATTCCCTTTTTTGTACACTAAAATAAAGAATCAAATTTACAATTTTTATAACTTATTGTTTATTAAAATTATGGTCTGATCTATTTTAAATTGATTTTTACTTCCTTAATTATTAATACCTGATGTATAATTTTTGCATTTCACAAATTCATCTCAGGGGCCAGACTGGACCCTATGGGGAGCCCATTTTTGGCCCCTGGGCCTTATGTTTGACGCCTGTGATCTAATCAATAACCAACACACAGATGTAATAAATATTGTACATACATTTTCATTCCATCCAAATATTCACTGTAAATCTTGAACTTGCACGGTTTGATAATATTGAAACCTTAGTTATGACACTCATACATTATTTACTCAAATCAATGCTTGACAATATCGACCATCCTTTTCTTCTCATGCTCATAGAATATGCTATGAGACCACAGACTGTGAATCATTTCTGAAGATTACATATGCTTAAAATCTCTTAAACCTATATATTCTGGCATTTAATCTCCTCTGGGAATAAGGTCTGGACTCCACTTCTGCTCTCTCTTCATCAGTAGAGCTGGGTTGTCAGAGAAGTGGGGAGCATAATAAGTCAGTCTGAAATAGGCCACAGCAGTACATGCAGATGTCGAACTAGTCCCCATACTCAGCCCTGTGGCAGCGAGACACCAGATCTACAGACTGCAAAGGCCCTGGCAGTCGCCTCTGGCCTGAAATCCCAGAAGATTTGCCATTTCCGAGCTGCCTAACTAGTTGTCCTGTTGTGTTTATCACTATACCCTCATATACTTCCTTGTGACCTATTTAGCCAAAGAAGGATGGAAATGGCATGAGCATGGTATACATGGCATTTGTTTTTATTAGCACAGAGAAAAACTACACATTTGAATTGTTTTGTATCCTAAAATAGCATTTACCCACTTGTTATTTGCTAGTAAGACAGTCCTTGTGCTATTTCACTTGCAAACTAATATATATACACATACTCCTATGAAGTACAGTGGTGAAGTTTTTGGACACCCCATACATTTGTGATACATTAAGTTAAGAATGACTCATAAGTCATTGAACTCTGGCAAGTTTTGTTCTGTTCGCTGAACCCACATGCTCCCTTCTGCACGTGCTCTGTCCCATAGAGGTCAAAACTGGATGTTTCAGCAAAAATAATTCTCCTTGAATCACATCTAGTGCATGACATGTTGAGACTGTCAACAGTTAATTTTTTTTCTTGTCAACAATAAACAAAAAAAAGTACTTATTTGTGCAAAAAAAATAAAATAAATCCATTATAATATTTGATTAAAATGTTAATTGTGTTCTTTTTTCCCCACTACTGTATCTTAAAGTTTCAGTATAAGTGTTGCCAAATGAGAAATAATGTTTTTCTCTACATCTAAAACATTTGCCTAGTGAAGAAGTCTTAAATTAAAAAGAGCTATTCTCCAGTGTAAGGCTTATAATTTTAAAAAGCACAATATACCACTAAAGAAAGTAATATATTTTAAATTCCCCTCAACCTTACACAATGAATCTATATGAGTTTGTTTGTAAATGTGACTGAGCTATTTTTCTTGTCTGACATGAGATGCATAATGAGCAGAAATCTGGATAAATACTTAATTAGTGGGTCAATGAATGTGTTGCCAGATGGGAAATAAAGTATTTACCTGTCCTATACCAACTATGTTTAATTAGGACACAAGATTTAGGTGAAAGATTGTTAAATTCATTCCGAGGTAAGAAACGAGATTCCTGTTTTCAGCTGATTATAGACAAATGGAGAATATAACTATAAATATTGCATCGATATCTGCAAAAACTCCTCTTATCTGGTGTGTCTGATGGAAAGACTCATGGGATTTATCTTTGATGTGGACACTGACTCAGACTACTCTGACATTTTTTCATCTTCATCATCTTGTCTTTGGTCAATTTCCCCACAGGCACATCTTTACGGTGCTATGCTTAGATTCTTGCTCTTATTCCCTTCAAGTTAGAACATGACAGCCCAATGACCCTGACTTTGACTGATAGATTATAATATATCAGTGTATCTCTAATTCTACTTAAATTCAGGTCTCTCCACCACAGTACCCTCACTTCTACAATCTTACATCATCCATCTTGCATTGACTACAACTTGCTTTAGAGCCTTTTTTTTTTTATTAAAATAATGATCTTAAAGAGTGGATGCATTTGTCACTGGTGTATTCCTCCACTTTGCTCTTCTCTTATACAAAACATTTAGTTGTTTTTATGGATGGAAGTGTTTCCCGATGGTGGCAGTTTTGGTTTAAATACTTATGCGTTATATCGATTTAGGCTATTTTGTCATTCTTGTGGGAGGCTCAGCTGTGGTAAGGAGCAGGCAGAGTATATGATAAATGGCAGTTAATATGGAAAAGACGTAAATATAGAATGATGAAGCACTACAATTCAGGCAAACAGAAAGAGAAATATTTTCCATCCCTTTTATTCTCTCCTAAATGGGGTGTGCTAAATTACTCTTAGGAAGAAATTTCTTGCAGCTTTGCCTCTTAGTGCTACCAAAATGCAATTAGAACAAATGTGTTGAAGTAGGCACCAGAACAGCAACTTCAACTGTTACCATATGAATAATACCTTCCACTTGCTCTTATAGTTATTATAGTAAGGTTTATAGCTATAGATTTATATGTTGTGATTTGCTGCTTTTATTTAAGGTTTTATGGTTGCTGTTCTGCCAGGGCACATTTCTTATGCTGCAAGTTTACATAATGACAAAATACAAGAAGACAACATCAGTGCCGACATCAATGATAAAACACAACTAGTGCAGAAAATTGAAATTCATGTCAAGTGCAGCTATATAGCAAATACTAATATGTGGAATGCAAATGTGTAAGTAACACAGCCAGAGTTCCAAGTGGTATTACATAAGCACATCAGTAACACTTGCAATGGGAGAGCTTTGCAGTCTTTTAGTCCTCCAAGGAGGTTCCTTGAAATGACAGCCAAAGGGTGATCAGTTTGAACTCTATCTGGACTGAAATGTTCCGGTAATCCAATAACATTAGCCCTGTAAGGACCTGTTTACTGTAAAGGATCAAAAGTTTGGCCTGAATCTTCCGTAAGACCTATTTAAGTGCCATTGTAATGGTTAAATATGTAAGATTTGTGCATCCTTGTGTATTTATGTGTGGAATGTTTTTAACAGTAGGTCACGTTGCACATTATTGCTGCTAAACATAAACATGGAAGTAGACATTTCATGAATTTTTAATACCTGTGCTCTTTATAAACAATAGGTTACAGTCTGTTATTATGGATGGAGGCAAACACAACAGCTGTTAGCTCTGAAATGGAGGTAGCTAATGCATTAATGCAAAACAGCCTAACTTCTCATAAGGTCATACCAATATTTCACATTGAATCCCTGAACAATAAAGTTTATTCTTGACAGTTTTGTGTTTTCATACTCCAAAACAATTGAGGAGTCATCATATTAGTAGATGCATCAAAAGAGTTAAATATGTATCTCCATAAGGTCATTGTCATCACCTTTTATTTTTTTCAACAGAGAGGTGACTCCCTATGATCAATAATCTTAAATGAATCAATAGGAATCTGGCAGGAGTCTAATGCTGAAACAGAAAGACGTGTATGCAAATTGTATGCAATTGATTTTACTGTTCCTTGACCTGCACAGAGACCTCATTCATAAGTTTCTTAAATAACTTTATAACTAAAGTTTAGAAACAAATTATCTGCTGACTTTTTCAGTAAATGGTCACAGATGTTTTCTGGTGCAATACTCAAGAGGTTACTAACTCTGTTCACATCAATATCAAATGTTGGAGAGGCTATGGGCTATTCTGTTATCTGGACAGTAAAATTAGTATTACAAAATAGATGGAGAAAAAAATTAAATCAACCAGTTGTATTTCTGTTCTTTTTTTTTTACTGATGAACTCTTACACTTATGAGGATGAGCCTCCATTTGCTATTATCTAGCTTTGCTAGAGGAAAGAGTGAGTACAGTGGAATAAAGTTTATTTTTTATTCTGGCCCCCACCACCTTCTTTAATGTTCTCTGTAAAATTAATATATTTTTTGAATACTTTATTTGTTATAGAGGGACATTGTACATTAATTGACATTTTACAGTGAAAATGTAAATGCACCCAATTATAGCCAAAAGGCTAATTTCCATTGGTAGTCCCCCTGCCAGAAGGAGCATGGCAATTGCCTATCAATTAAAAGAATAAGTTACAAAAAGAGCAAGCAGAAAAATAAAACAATTACAACAAAACATCACCCCCCCCACCACACACACACACACACACACACCAGAGATATACAACACACACGCACGCAATAGAGCAGCCTGAGGCATGCACACACACACACACACACACCTCCACAACAGAGTTATATGCACCAGAGGCTCTCACACACACACACACATATCAGAAGTACCTCACACACACACACACAACACCCGCACACACACACTGACTCACTCATACTGATACACCATCTCATAAACTAATGTCTATCAGCATTTTTTTCTTTTACTAAGTTGAGCCTCACATACTAAACCATTATTTTTTATGAATACAGTAATGCAAACTGATGTGTGTGATATGTGCATGTGTCTACTCTGTTATTACAAGACATAGAGCTATGGTCAGTGAAATGTTTTTGTAGTATGAAGCGGGTGAATCAGCAGAGTGGCTTTATTTAATCAATCCATCCATGCTATTCTGTGTGCAGACTGACTGGGGTGGCCAGAGGACCCTGCAGAGGAAGTGGACCACCTTCCTCAAGGCCAGGATGGTGTGTTCAGTCCCAGAGTATGAGCTCCACCTCAATATTCTGCGCAGTGTGTTTGTACTGCAGGGACGAGATGCTCAAAGCAGTGTTTTTTACGGCATCTTTGGCCTGGAATGGTAAGAAATTCTGTTTATATTTCAAACCATCTATATCATAGAGTCTGAAATGTCAAATTACACAGTGAGATAAAACACCAGGCTTTCACAATCCTATCATTGTTATTTTTTTCAGTTGAATTGCATCTTTAAAAGAAAAAAAAAGAGAGAGAGAGACAATTTCAAAAGCAGATTGCACTGTTAGATGAGAAATGTTTGTTTGTGGTTATCTTCTGTTGAGGCAGGACAGAGCACCTATATATTATCCACAGCTCACAGTGATGAGTAGGTATTTATTTGCTGTAATGAAATGGATGGGGCAATGATAAAGTGCATTGAGTTGCTTCAGAAGTGGAAGGTGCAGCAGAAAGTGTAGACGAGCATGATGAATGTTTGCTTGGTGGTCTTCTTTTCTCAGAAACACACAGTGCTTCTTTCATTTTGATGTGGATGTATTGTAAATCTAATATTTCATACATAGTATATACATTTTTCCACTTATTTTTTTCCACTCATTTTTTACTTACTAGGGAGTGTTCTTTGACTAAATGTCTTAGGATATAAGTGTTATCTCAAATGTGAGAGGATCAGGTCAGTTCTTGAAGGTGATTCACAAATCTTGAATGTAAGGCATCAAATCTGAAAAAGATGAGGCCCCTTTTAAACTAACCAGAAAAAATAAGTTTAATATCATCTTTGAATGGGGTCATATTTAGCTAAACCCACTTTTATTAGTCTTTAGTACATTTATTTGTATATTTGGGGACCATAATAGTTAAAAAAAAAAAAAAAGTTTGAATTGGAACCCTGCCGGTGTTGTAAAGCTGTCTTTATACTACTACTACTACTACTACTACTACTACTACTACTACTACTACTACTACTACTACTACTACTACTACTACTACTTCTACTACTACTACTACTACTACTACTACTACTACTACTACTACTACTACTTCTACTACTACTACTACTACTACTAATAATAATAATAATAATAATGGGTTGTATTTCAAGCACCTTTCAAAAGCAATTTACAACAAAGAGCAAAAGGCAATGCATAAAATATAAGCTAATATAAACAGAATAAGTAAAAGTGCAGATTTCAATACATTTAAAAAGCAGGAAGGAGCACATCTTATTTTACTATATTTATTTATTTATTATATATATTTTATGGCAAAAGTTGAGGGGATTTCTACAACCTGTTTTCATTCCTGCATACTTTGCTATGTATATAACAAGGTTATGGCATTTAAGGTCAAGACTTGCAACAAACATTTCTCCCTGTACACATTAATCGTTTATCAGCAGCAGCAGTTGTAGTCCATACTGAAAATATGTCCAGACTTTGAGCCGATTACCTAAAATGTTCAGTTGTTGGTTGAATAGGACAGAGCAGCACAGTCAACAGCCTGGAGGGGATGTAAAGTAACTCATTTGAATTTAAATGACCATTGCTCAAAACAACCTTTCTGGTGTCATTACTCAGAAATAGGGTTGAAGATGGACTTGTGGAGTTTAATTAATGAAGAATTCAGACCCAAGCTTGAGCATTTACAGTTTAAGTAGTCCATAGGAAAATGATTTAAAGCTGTCATTCTGTGGTTATTTCATTAATAATGTTCTCAATTGTTATTTAATACATTGTGGGTTGGTTGTATTTAAAAAAAAACCAAAACGTCCGAATTGCTAAGTTTCAAGCTGTTTTTGCACAGTAGAAAAATTACTTGAGGTCGAACAACAGTTTTCGGGTACTTCCGCATATATGTCCATGACGCAATGATGAGGCGTCTCTGATTGGCTCAGAATGCGTGAAGAAACGCCCCCTCCCCTTTCTACTTTCACTTGATCTCCGTGTGTGTTTACCTTTACCATCTAGCTAGTTTTCATTCGGTTGCTTGTTCTGAAAACGTGCAGGGGAAAAAACAAGCTTTATTTCCGCAGAGAGCACATGGACCAGTTCGATCCGCCATTTTTTTTTTTACCTGTTTGTGCAACAGGTACTGTAGCGCCATCTTCTCTTATAGATGTTATGCTAATGCTACTTAAGATTCGCTGCAATGGAGGACGGGCTTGACTCTGCTAAAGTCCATCTTACATCAGATGGACCGGCTTTAAAAAAAAAAAAAAGATGGACCAGCTTTTTCTGGGTCCCTCGTTCCTCTTGTTGTTTTCTGTGAATGCGGTATGCAACCTGTGGAGTTGACAAACCACTTTCAAAGGCAGCACGTGTTGGTAAGTCAGTGTGACCCATCAGATTCCAAAAGGACCATGGAAATGACACTTTTAAAATGCACAATTCCATTTTGTTTTAAGTCTTTTAAGTCAAGGACAATATTCAGCAAAACGTCTGACAGTCTTCCTTTACCTGATTAATGTTATAAGACGAGACATGATGATCACAAATTTGCATCATACTAATAGCTAAGAAGAATACTGATCAGTTTTATGAACGTTGACGAATTAAGCAGCAGGGTAGTCCTTTAAAGAACAAGATAAGCCTGATGTGACAATGTCAGAGGACGACGGCTGCCAGTGGAAAAGCTGGCAGTGTGTTGTGTGTGTGTGTGTGTTTATGCTGATATGCAGAGTCATGCTGCATAAAACTGTCCCAAGGGTTTTTAGATCCAGATAGAGAGGATACCTTTGCAATGGGCTGGTAATACTGTTTATTGTCCTCATTTATTTCTTTTTCTAAATGCCATATTTCCTTGGGTGGATGTTCAATCAACCTCCATCAGTCTACCTCCCCACCTGCTGCACCAGCTGTACTTTTTTTTCCTCCTTTCTTTCCTTTTTCTGTCCTGCCTCTGTATGCCTGTTGTGTTAAAAAAAAAAAAAAAAAAAAAGAGTATATCTGGCAGAGTAGTACATGTAGTCAGCGCTACACATCAGACAAAGTATGAGTAAGCCTTGGAGCTATACTGCTAACTAGTTCTGAAGAAAGATTCTGGTTTCACTTCAATCTCATTTTTCCTCACAAGAATGGTTTTGAAAGGTGATGTGGACACACAATGGCCTAAGAATGTGACACAGACCCCCCCCCTCCCCATGACTAATATCACCTGTAGGGCTTAAAATGAAGGGTTACCTGGTTCTAGTCCCTAACTCACCATGGAGTTATGTTATCTGACAAAAACCCTTTCTTTCACAAAAGTTTCAGCAAAACCACAAATGGGGTCGTTTTATTCATGACTCACAGGGAGTGGGTATTTTAGTGCTGAGTGTGCTGTTGAAAAAAAAAAAATCTGAAAACAAATATTTCCCTCCAGAGTCGAAGATGGGAGTCGCTTTGGGGAAGATAAAGCGAGAAAATTACACACCTGTCAATGATACCACTCCCACGTGTTCATTCAGGACGAATTGATAAGAGAAAAATAGAATGTCAACTCCAAATTCCATTGCCTCACACCTTTATTTTTTGGTGAATAATTACAAAACATGTCTTAGTAGCTTACTTACCTTTTCCTGTCAGTTTTCTGTCTATGATGTGACATGTGTTTGAAATTCGATCGTGGTAGCAGGCGCTCCCTAGATAATAACCTCTCAGTGTTTATTCAGTGTTGAATCATTAATCCTGAATGTGTCCTCTTGATGCTGGGGATGGGGTGTTGTCTTTCAGGAAGAATATCAAAGCATCTGCTATCTGCCAGTATGCCTTCTCAGATGTGCAGAAGGTTTTTGAGGGCCCATACATGGAAGTGCAGGACTCAAAGTGGAGGGAATATACAGGGAAGGTCCCAGAACCAAGACCTGGATCGGTAATGTGTATTAATAATAATTATAATAATAATTAATTACTAGTTGGTACCACAGTTAGTCCAACCTACAACATAAAACACTGACATTGTCTTCTCATCTATCCAGTGTATAACAGATATGCACAGATCTCAGGGCATTAACTCGTCTCGAGACCTGTCGGATAACGTCCTCACCTTTGCCAGAAGGCACCCACTGATGGCCAGTCACATACATCCTATAGGTGTACGCCCACTGTTGTTCAAGAGGAGTGTCAACTATGTCAAGATAGCTGTGCACAAGGAACCAGCACTTGATGGAAACATTTATACCGTTCTGTTTTTGGGAACTGGTGAGTTACTTTTTCACAATTTCATAGTTCGAAATGAATTGTGCTACATTCTGAAGGGCTCACTTTTGCTTTTATGTATCATTTTTTCATATTAATAAGGGTATGAATATCAAGAATAACAAATAGATGAAAAGCTGCAGCTGCCTGCTGTGTTTCATTCAGCACCGTATAGGCAGGGAGAGAAAGATGCTGCAGATTTCATTTCTAACAGCATTTCACTTTATTCACTGGTGCAGAATATGTCCACTAAACACCATTTTGATTTCTGTTTTGCAAAAGCAAGTTGTTTGTCATGTCTACATGCTGTTTCTGATCGAGAAAACAAACAATGACTTTTCATATGTAGATTTTGAAATGAAAATCTCCTTTCTGTTTCCTTTCCTTTGATTTTTGAGACATTTATAAAGGACTTTTATGTCTAGCTTTTATTTATCAAATTTTGAGGTAACAACATGTGCAAGAAGAACAAGAAGAAAGACAAAGCTTTTTCTTGTGTTTTGTTCAGCATCTGTCACTAAGAGAGGTTTCTTTCTTTCTTATCTCTGGGGTTAAAGCAAGTGAAGTTGATGAGTGTACTGATGGTTCTGGCAAGAATAGAGTATATTGAGTATCTTTTTAAGTGAATTAGTGATGAAATGCCATCCTGCATTCATCATATATCAGTAATAACTCAATTTTACACGTGATCCATGACGATGAACGTAGAAATACTGATATTTTGGAGATAGCTGAAATTTTCAGCTACTGACTGTAAAGAATGAATGAAATCACTTAAACAATTGATCAGCCATTGATTGTTAATCAATTGTCGTGTTTAACATAAGGTTCAATGTTTTGTCTCAGATGATGGCTGGCTTCACAGAGCTGTAAACATAGAAGGAGAAATGCATATCATTGAAGAGCTACAACTGTTTGATAAACCTCAGCCCATAGAGAGCATGGTCATATCTTCAGCACTGGTATGTATGATTGTATGTAATGGTATTCATGTGCAGATATAAACCAAATATGCTTACGCCGCAAAAACAAATAGTAAGAAAGTAGGGGGGGGCGGGGGGACCAAACTTAGTTTTGGAATATTTAATTTATTTTTCATCTAATTTGAAAAAAAAAAATAATGGAAATGTTCATTCGTTCATTATCTGAACCCGCTTTATCCTCACTAGGGTCACGGGGGTCACTGGGGGCCTAATCCAGCTACAATGGGCGAAGGCGGGGTACACCCTGTATGAGACGCCAGTTCATCGCAGGGCTTAATGAAAATGTATATAAGGAAAATATTCTAATTAAAAAAATATTTACTACAGTTTTCTTAATAACATTTTCCACCTAATATCAAGCTGTTCTTTAACTAATAACATGGCATGGCAATATTTAGCAAATTCTCCCAGAAAAGGATCAACATTTTTTTCCTTGTTTAAAAGCTGAAATGACTTACACCACTTCTCCATTTAAGAATCTGAAGAAATAACAGCTATTACTCTTATTTTAAGACTTAAGTTCTTATAGAGGACAATGTTAGAGACAAAACGTCCTCATTTAAATTAATTTTGTCTAACATGGGTGTGATTTTATTTTTTGGACTAAGCATTGTTTACTAAAATTATAGAATTTTTGTATAGTTTTAAGGCACATTATGTTTTTTTTTTTTGTTGATAGAATTATTTTTTGCTTGTTTTAACAATTCTTTTTTTTAATCCCATTGACATTTTTCTTGCTCAATAACAGCCAATTTGATCAAATTGGGAACATTAAGCATATTTATAAGAGGGCATTTTTACAGTGTAAAGCGCATTAATGTTAAAGCTGCGCTAAATAATGAGTATGGGGTCATCTTAACCCATAAAGACCCAAACATCCATCATTGACAAACTGCAATGACTTCTCGAAATTTAAAAAAAAATTCCTATCATTAGATATAAACAACTTCAATAAAATGCAGTCTGTTGCTGTTTCATTGTCATCAAATATTTGATGTTCAGAGGCTTTGTAGTTACCGTGGAAACACCATCATCTTCAGTAAAAAATAATTCACCAGTAAAATCTGTGGAGTTTGACAAGTGACACATGGGTACACTAGTTTTTTGGTTCAGTTAAACATATTTTGCTGAAATAATGAGTTTTTCTTCAGTTTTCTCTGTTCCAATATAATAACCTTTGAATTTACTCTGATCGTTTGTGAACATCAATATGATCAGTAAATTACATATCACAAATACTGGATTTTCATTGGAAAATGCCAAATACTGAAAGATAATATAAGAAATGGTGATGAATCACTTTGGGTCATTAATTAATAGCTTATCAAGAGGTGCATTTGTAAATCAGAAATAGTACAACATTATTCAGTCTCTATTAGGTCTAGTGTAATCATGAATTGTTTAGATTTGACACATCTTGCACTTTTGGTAACTTTCTATAAACCAACAGAAAGTAATAATGCTTTTTTTTTTTGCTTTCCAGAGGAGTATCTATGTTGGGTCCTACTCTGGAGTTGTCCAACTACCACTGTCAGCTTGTCATAGGTACACATCATGTTATGACTGTGTATTTGCCAGAGACCCCTTCTGTGCGTGGGATGGGAGGATATGTGTGGTGATATCTACACGTGCAAGAAGGTGAGAAAACTGAAACTATATGCATCACCCATACAACATTTTCAGTGCAGATGGGCTGGCGCTCATTAAGGAAAGGGGTGTAAAGTGGAGATCAGTGTAAACACATGCTGATTGCACAAGCGGGTTTGCAAAGATTTGGCAGAAAACAAACTGCATTCTTGTCAAGACAGATCAATTTGCATTTCTCCGTCATGGATCCTGGGTCTGTATTTTTCAAAATCCCTTCCTCAGTTCCACCTGTTCACAGTAGCATCCTTCATTTCCTTTTTTTGGCTGTCTTCTATTTGTTCTCTATGTCACTGCTGGAGGAATTTAGTTTCAAATGTTTCCTAGAACTTTTCTCAAAACAAATTAAATGTAAAGTTTTTTTTATTTTCACAAAAATAAAGACATTGTGTAGTGTAGTGTGTAGTAGCAGTATTTCATAAGAGGAGGAAACTGACCTTTTTTATTGTTGGGTTGTCTTGAAGTCAATAATAAACCTTAAGCTTCATTCATTTAACACAATGAACATTTTTGCATTGGCATGACCTTTTTGGTTGGTGATTAATTCTTGTTTCTGTGCTCAACAGCTGAAGTAAATGCTTACTTAATATTTATGTAGTTTATTTTTCCTGCCAGCAGAATTTATATGCAACTGTTGTTACATACAACTGCATATAAATGAATAGTGTTTTCTGCAGATATTATCCTAAAACATGAGCATTGCACATTTTTGCAACTTGAATCAGCATTTATGTGAAGTCAGTGAAATGCTTGAAAGGTTGAAAAGTTTGGATTTATTCACATGCAAAAAAACAATGATTTTGCAAACCCTCCTAAATAAAGACAGTCACTAACACACTTGCATACAGTATAAACAGACAGAGGCAACCATTAGCACTGGGGACTGTATGTGCCTAATTTCATTCACTCTGCATGAGCGAATTGTAGACATCTTAATCTTCATTACCGCAGCAGACACATCAGCATCTCCTGTGGATTTGTTTTCAGTTTAAGATGAAGCATCACTTCATCTTAAAGAAAGAAGCAAATAGATGTAATTTTTGCCAATATTTATATAATTCTACAACTGCTACTTTTTCTAGAATAATCTGTCTTCAGAGAGGCCAACTATTATATTTCTATTGATTTTGTTTATATGTACTGGAGAAAAAGGGTTGTTCATCTTACATTGAGTTCATCAATCTGAATAGGCATCCCTTAAAATGTCTGAAATAAAACTTCAAACTTCAAAATTGCTTCTTTTTATTTGATACCTGCTGCACTTTGTCCAAGAAGAAGCTCAAACTGGGTTGAAAACTTTAAGAATAAAATAAGAAAGTCCAGCCTCAGCACAATTGGATGGGAAATAGATGTTGAATTGCATTCATTGTGGTCTTTAAGTCATAGTGTAACTTGCTGAAAGCGATTGGAACACTGAAGATAGAGATAGAAGAAGTTTGGGAGAGAAAAAAAAGATTACTGGCCAGCAGCAGTATAAAAAAAAAAGTAATTATTTTTCAAACTCCTGACAGAAAGTTGAAATCATCTATTTCAGGTCAAACCTAACACAGGACATCCTGAGGGGAGTCAGAGGCTGTAAGGACAATTCAGGAAATGGTATGTATTACAAAACACGGACACATTAAAAGTTGCACATACCTCTTACAATATGCACCTGTTATATGTTAGAGAAAGTTTGACATTTTTCATTCGTCATCATTAATTTGACACCTCACACAGGTTATGGGATGGCAAAAAAGTCGGACACGTTGCTCTTCTTGGCTGTGACTCACCACACTGGCATTCATAGCTATTAAGGGACTTCATTAGATGTATGTTCCTTACCCATCCTCCAACTCCCTCCGTACATGTTTTAATCAGTTCCTCTTTTCCCGGAGGTCAGGTGGTCATGCTGGCTGCATCGCAGGCCTCGGTACATTTAAAGAGACTTATGAGTTATGATGAAAAGTGATGCTGAAAGGTTGAGCGCCTTAGATTGCTCACCTTCACTTTGAAAACATAACCTGGGTGACCTGACATCTCTTTCTATTTCAGCTCTCTGTCCTATTTGATTTTTGTTGATCCGTTGGTCTCCAGTTCAACTCCTTCTATTTTCCCCATCATTCATTAGACTAAAACATGGATGTACCTTTTTATAAGTCACAAATTTATTTAATCAATCACAGTGTTTCTGAACTAAAAGCCTGTTTTGTTATGGGTTGTGATTGTGGTTTGGAATATTAGCGCATGTGCTTATATTTTGCTTCATAGAATATAAAACTAGCAGGACTTTTATATTGATCACTCAATATTAGGTGGTAAACAGGCGCATTCATTAAAATATCACTAAGTCCTCAAAGTCATCTACTCATCTAAAACGATCAGGAACTTTTCAACCAGTAATCTTATTAATATATCTCATATTATGTACAGGTAAATGGAGGAAATGCTGTTTTCAGCTTCTTAACAGCATCAGATGTTCAGAGGCATGTTTTTATGTTCACCTAATTATATAGTTTGCGAAAGAAAAGAAAAAAAAGCCCTTTTTTTCGAGCTGTGTCTTTTTGATATTGGAACCTTTAACTTTATTCTGAGATTTTAAGAACAGCTACATGGTCAGTAAATGTATTATAGGGAAATACTTAGCAAATACAGAGAATAATTTTATAATAAATACTAAGCCACTTATAAAAGGTTAAATGTAGAGGGGGAAAAAAATCATTTGGAAGTTGTTACAAAATGTATCGAGATTAAGGGATTTATTCTAATTATTCTAGTTTTCAATCAGTATTCCTAAAAAAAATCTTCTCAAAACAAAATATGTGTGATATGTCTTGAATATGCATGAGTCCTGCTGGTGCCCATAAGAGCTGTGAAGGTCAGGGGGTTCATAAATTAAATGTATTATTGATGTGACATTTAAAGAGACTACATCTCCCTAATAAAATCACAAAAGAGAATAGATATCTCTAATACAAAATCAATACAACACACCTCAAAGTGCATTGTATTGCATTTTGTTCAACATACTATCATTTCCATCATTGTTCACTCTGTGTAAACATTTTGGTATCTGTATTCAACAAATTCTGTGACAAATGTGAAAATTTTCTTGGTAGGTGACCTCCCATACCCCCCCCCCATTAATGTGCTAATGTATTTTCTCCTCTGTTGTTGTCAGTTGTCCATCGGAGACGCTCAGTTTTGTCAGGTGATGATGTGCTACTTCAGTGTGAATTACGCTCCAACCTGGCAACTCCACGCTGGACACTAAATGGCAAAGAGCTCCAGGGATATGGCCTGAATTCAGGCTACCGCATCGGCACAGATGGCCTTCTCATAATTGGAGCTCGTACGCAGCAGAGTGGGTCTTACCGCTGCTTTGCTGTTGAGAACTCCGTCTCAGTGCTGGTCTATTTGTACACAGTTAGGGTGCACACAGACCCATATTTCCCAGTGGAGCCCACAGTTACAACTGAACCCACCACCATTTCCAGTCCGACTGTTTTCTCTACCGTTAGCCCCACTGAGCAGCCCCTTCCCTCACCTCCTGCTCCAGTCCCTCCAGGACCTGAGTACCAGACCTACAGGCACATGGAGGCCATCTACATCTCCTTGGTGGCGGTCCTCGGGGGGCTCTGCCTGGTACTGACTGTAGTGCTGCTATATGTAAGCTTCTGCACCAGACAGGCTGCAAGAGACAGGAAGTACTCCCAACAGGTACTGCAAGTCCTGGGGGAAACGGAGAGAAAAAGGAGCTCTCATTTTGAACTGAAGACCATCTCAAGTCACTGCAACGGCCGTCACGGTCGTCGCTCCATCTCCGTGCCGACATTCGATGACCTGGGAGACAGCTTCCTCCAGATAGTTCCAAGTGACTACGAGTTGTCACCGAGTAAAACACCTCCTCCAGCTCCTCCTCTGCCTATGCCACCTCCACTACCTAACATGGATTACGCTAACGGTCTGTCAGCCACACTCCCCAGTGTCCTGCGGAAGATGAATGGCAACAGTTACGTGTTGCTTAGGCAAGCTGACGCCGAGGGCATGTCACCGCTCTACCATTCCTTCACAGAGGAGCTGAACAGGATCTTGGAGAAGAGGAAACACACACAGCTAGACCTCCAGCCTGATGAGAGCTCCATCTAAGGACCCCCAACCAGTGTTTTTGTCACAGTTATTTATTTTATCCTATGATCCATAATGGTGGGGGGAAAAAAAACTGACTGTTGTATCAAAAGCTGCTGTTGTTTACCCAATGTCAAAGTACCTGCAGGTTGAGTTCTAACCTGATGTGACATGTGCAGTGTCCTGTGACTCCCATGATAAATAGCCCTTTAAAACTGGAAACACTACCCACATAATACAGTTCATGAAGTGGAGATGTGAAAAATTCGGGCATCTATCATAGTACCTAACGCTATAAGAACTATGAACAAGGAATCAAATGATGCTACCTCAGCGTAGACGTCCTGGAAGCTTTGGAGAGACACAGAGAAACAGAACTGGACATTTGTAAAAGACTATAAGTATTTTTGAGACTATTGAAGAATTCATAATATTTTCAGTGCCATATCATCCAAACTAAAAGTCCACCTAAAATCTATAGTTCTAGTATTTTTTTTCTGAAATGGAAACGGTGCATTAGGATGAATTGGACAAAAAATGAGGTTCAGCATCAGTACGAGTGGTGGAATGTATAACATTGTAACTCAAATACAGCACATAAGATCTTTTTTAGATACTTTTATTTGACTACTCCTTATTTATGCAACATTATACTTGTGCTCCACTACACCTCAGAAGCAAATGTAATATGCTTTAGCTCACTACATTTGTTTGTCAGCTTTATTTTTTTTCAGATCACAGTCCATCTTCCTCTTTCTGTTCAGTAAAAATCACGTATCTCTGGATGTTTGTGAGAAACTTATAGTGTTTCCTGTGTTAACAGTTCTCCTCTTTCTTTCACTTTATAAATAATCTCTTCTTGAATTAGCTGGAAAACATTCGTAAAGGTGCAAGCATGGCTGTTATTGTATCTGTTTTTCGACTTTTTAGAGATACCTGGTTCTCACAGGACAGTGATAGGGCAATGAGCTTACAAAATATGGTGCATTGCTTTAAAATAAACTACTAAACAGGATAGAAATGTGTTCAGATGAGCTCAACCTATGGCAGAAAAATACACCATGCTTAAGAACAACCAGTAGTAATATGACTCAAAAACATCACATATTATACATTTATCATTTTACTGCAGTGACACATTTCCTACTTTTAAGTACATTTTGATTATATGTGTTGATTGAATGTGTAGTGGAGTACTTTCACACTGTAGTATTAGTACCTGAACTAAGTAAAGGATCTGAATACTTCTTCCGCCACTGTCTGATTTGGAACATACAGATAGACAAGTAGAGAGGTTAGTTATACTGCAGAAGTGGTTGAGTGTTATTTTAGTATGTATTGATCCTTTATTGGCTGTATCATTTATTTTTAATCATACCAAGAAGTATCCACTACAATATTTATCAGACATAGATAGATGCAAAAGGCTTGCAGCTAATCTCTAGGAAGGATTAAGTCACATATGTTTTGTTGAGCACACAACATACATACACAAAAGATAGATTTTGAGTGGACTGTTAAGATTCTAGTTTTATTACACAAGCAGTGCAGTAATGTTTTAATCCCTCTTTTCTTCCTTTACTGTTTTTAAATGTAAATAGCAATAAAAAAAACATCACATTTGCAGCTGTTAGTAGCAATGTGTTGTGCCAGTGCCGATGGAAATACCTGTAGCAATTCAAAACATTAGGTTTATTGTCCTGCGTATTTCTGTTTTCAGCATTTGTGTGAGCAGCGGTATGAAAAGCCTCTCGGTTCAGTGGACTAGTCTAATGAAGATCTTTAGAGGAGCTGTCAGTCTGTGGTCAGATTGATGGAATTCACTGAAGACCACATACTGGGCTCAGGAGACTAAGAATAAAATGCAACACACTAGAAAACAGTGTGAAACTGTGAGGAAAATGCATATTTCCTGTTATATATTTATACTGTACACCCAAATGTGCTTCTACTTTGTCTTTGCCAGACTGAAGTTCAGACCTATTTTTGGAGATCATGCATTACAGTCTTGTATTTTGGTAAGACAATGCAGTCTGTTCAGATGTCTCTTAAATAACCTGTCTTTTTGAAGGACACATAACTTTAAAGCTTCAAGGGTAAAACATGGATTTGTTTAAATTCCTATTCATTAAATGACAGACTGCATAATGTTAAGTTTGTTTGGTCTTTGCTCTAGAAATATAAGTGGAATGAAAATAGAGGATTTTCAGAGTTAAAACCTGCATCATGTTACCCAGCATCGTATCCTTTGTGTTTATGTGACGTTAGTGTATTTCGAAAACAACAAGAACTGCAAAGTATTTCCTTGGCAAAGTTACCAGTGCTATGATTAAATTGTACATGTATAACTTAGACAGAAGTGACAGAAATTAATCTCTGAGTACTTTGTAAACGTGTCACGACCAGTAGTAAATAAAGTCTGTCTTCATAGCAAAGTGTTGAATCAGCTCTTGTAGCAGTGGCTCAGCAGCAGACCTCTCTGGTGACTTGCAGCGTGCATCTGTCAGAGTGTCACTGACAGTAACAGCAGCTCTTGGCTCTCCTCCACTTCTTGTCTGTTTGCATAGAGCACTGTCATCTCTGCAGGTAGAACTAGACAGAAAACAGTTGACCTATGTGTCCTGGTTAGCTACGCTGGGAACAAATAATGATACAACAGGACATTGTCGGCAAGAGGTATTTTGCAGATTTTCAGCTTTCTTGCTCATCTTCATTCCTTTTCACTCTGTCTCCTCTGCCGCCTGCTTTGTTTCCCTGTCTCATCACCTCTGCATGAGGGAATCATCTATTACTCTCAACATTCACATTCACCCTCTGTCTCAAGGACCCTGCTGAGTTTACAAATGGCTGACGCAGCATTTAATCAGAGTCTGGGTCTGTTAAAGGTCTGGAGAAACAAAGGGGCTTTTTATAAAGATAAATAATACTCTCTGATTTAGTGGTGTTATGTTTTACTTTCTTACAATTTGTCTTGTATATACTGTAAATGTGAGATGTATTCACATTAGATACAGCACTATCAAGAATCAGAAAGGGTGACATGTTTCTGATCAGTGATTCTGTGATGCGAATTTTGTAGCTGCACCTTTTAGTAATGTTTACCTGCCAGTATCTACTGTTAATTTTGAATTAATTGATTCTTCATATAAACCCCTAATCAGAAACAGTTGGGACAGAAGGGAGATACATATAAAACAAATGATGGTAACTACCAAATGTACTTGGGCTTGTTTTTTTATTTAATACTGTTTGAAGACAAGTTATTTAAAGTTTTGTGTAGCCGACCGTATTTAATGTATAAATGTTAATCATTCCTGCCATTCAGGGTTGCAAATACATTCCAGAAAATGTGGGGATGGGGTAAGTTACAACTTGAAATGCATAAAGAAAAAAATCTTTTAAAAAAAAGCGCAACATGAAGAGAAAGTTGTCGATGACAAACAGGTGATTTAATACAAAAGGAGAAAAGCTTCAACTTTCTGAATAAAGATGAGCTGATTATCAAGTGAAAACCACTGAATGTTGAATTAGGTTTATGAACACTCCCAACGTTTTCTGATTCAGGGTTGTAAAAAAAACAATGCCAAAAAATAAGGTAATTGTGTGGTTAGATTATTTTTGCAGGTTCAACTATGTTAAATAATGACTCAGTTCAACACACTGTTACTTGTACATGTATTATTTTAAATCTCCCATCATCAAGTTTCCTCATTTTCTTGGTGATGACAACTGTTAAGGACAATCCTTGAAATGCTGAAAGCTTCATATTGAGTCGGTGACCACTGCTGCTGCTGCTTTATCGTCTCTGAAGGACAATCTGTTTACAATATACACTGAAACTGCACTGTCATAGAAACTGTACTACAGGCTGTAGATAAAAATAGTTGGCCAACTGGCTACCAGCAAAGCATTTATCCTTTCATTTCAGGGTGAGTCGTATGTTTAGATGTTGGCCAAAGAAGTGTTAGTAGACGATCACAGTTTGCACTGCTGTTACTGGAGTAAAATTTATGTAATATACTTTTGGAATCACTTTCTTTCTTGTTGGTCTTGTTGGATTTCATACGTAGATATCTGACTCCCTGATGAGGGCTTATTGTTTGAAGTGTAATCATGCATCTTTTATCCACTTGAACTTTTGACTAACAAGAGGATTTTATATTCATTATTACCCATACATAAATAGAACATGTCATATGTACATATATTGACTTCAGACACATTAAGTGAAAACAAACACATAAAATATATGAGAGAGACCTATTTGAAATTGGAACAATTTCATTATATTTACATATATGGCCAGGCAATACAAAATGTATTTTAATACACTTTCCTATGGCTGTTTTATATGTAAAACTTCACATAAGCCAGAAGGATGTATGTGATAATAATAAATCACCATATTAGTGATATACAATATATTGAAACACCATTCATGATACGGGGTATAATGTAATTTATTACATTTACATATGGTTATTTCCACTGCTTTTGTGAGGATAAAAACAACTTTACATTATGTTGAGCTGGGGGAAAAAAACTGTCAGTGTGAACACCCTTGAGGGGAGGTCAAGAAATAACATGCAAAACATGTTCACAACAAATCCTACTCTCAAGACGGTCCTCTGTGATGCACTGCTGTTTTTAGCTTGTGGCAATCAACAAGGCCACTACCCCCCCTTGGGAAAAGTTTCCCCAAGATTACATATTAATTTACATGCATATACAGCATTAGTGTCACAGAGCTGAGATATAACACAAGTTCATTGTGGTGAAGGGGACAAAAAAGATTTCCAGAGCAAGGCAGTAACTTAGCAACAGCATCTTTATTTAGAGCCTTTACGTCCTAGTATGGGTCAAGCTGTGCCACTTCCTACTGGAGATGGTATTATTGCTCTGATATTCTGTAAAGGCAGGAAGTAGGCATGAAATAACGAAGTCACTTCCAAAATATGACAACTCAGTTACAAAGCTCAGTTGGATAGGCAGTGAAAACCAGAAATACAGTATATATAGTGTATGTCTGAAGGCAATTTAGATGCAACTCATCTTCTCTCTCTTTGAGTACAGATCTTTGGGAGTGAGTGAAACCATCAGCAGCATTTCACTGCAGCACATTAACTTTACTGTCTCTCACTCATCATCATTTGCAGTCATCTCACGCTCCTATTCAATATAATGTTCAGATAGCCTAACCATTTCCTGCATTCAGAATAATACACCAGTGGACCACTATCCATCAATCACCTGGAAGTAGCAATCTGTCCTACGGCACCTTTCACTTTCCTGCATGATTTGTATTCCTTTTGCGCATAGCTTTTGGTCATATAGTCTTTCACACTGAGGTCATGCAGGGTCAGCCAGAATACTTTGTGTAGTCAAAAATGATGAATTCATTGCAGAGAACTGCAAAGAAAGCCGAGTTGTTTCACTAGCATTCATCTTTTTAAATCTGAACAAATCACCTGCTGGAGAGAAAATTTTCTTTTAGTTGCACAGCCACCACAGAGGACAACTGTGTGCCCAAGGTTAAGAGTTGTCCCTCAAGCTATCATCTAGCCATCTGTCATGTCCATTTAGACTCTGGAGCATTTAAGTTGTGCAGTGGAAAAAAAGCCTTCAAACCTCATCAGTATTAAACTGTAAAAACATGTACATTCCCTTGTATCATACAAATAAAACAGAAGTACACTCTATATGCGTCTTGTCTCTTATGCAAGCTTAATGGTATTCAAATGACTACTGCATTCACAGTATCTTCCCAATAACACAATCAAAACAACCATACAGACACACATCTGCAGAAAAAAAATATTTATTTTTCATACAAAGTTCTGTCTGTTGTGGAGTGCTGCTGTTGAAACAAACTTTGCAAATAACCTTGAGATTTCAAACTGTTATGATTTTAGTATGCTACCTCACAAGCTCTGGTGCATTCATGCCATGTAAGGTACTACAGAGAAGGTACTTGGTGGAACAACACCAATGGATCTGCACCCAATATTAAACAAGAATAAAACTGATTCAAACTCTAAATGTTTCTTCAACAACCATCCTCCACAACGAGATGAAAATCAGTTGCCAAGCACTTCATCTGAGATTTAATTCAATTAACAGACACTCCACCAGCTTGACAAGAAAAGACATGTTTTACAAAAGCAACACAATAGAAATAATCTAATTTCCTTTTGCCCTAATTAAGTCCTTATTATGTTTCCTGTTTCTGTGGTCTGATGGGACCGATAGACGGGGGCCGGTTGGTGAATGGGTGCCACTGACCCTGGATACTGGGGCTGTCTGTGTGGATGCGGCTGCGGATCCGGGTGATGTCCAGACCAGATTGATTTTTCAGCTTGGTCAAAAGCTCTGATATCTGAGGAGCTGTTTTGCTTGTGACAATTTCTTCCCTCACGTTGCCGTTTACTGCATAGAGGGAAAATACAATGTACAGGCCATGGATGAGTTTATATTATGTTAAATGTAATTATTTTAATGACAAATATTCCAGATGAGGCAGATGATCAAACTTGTGTGGCTTTCCCCCTCTGTTGATGTCAAAAAGGGACTCGTTAAATAGAGCCACAGCGCCCCCTACCGCTTTGTAAGAGTTATAGCAACTACAATGCCTTAAATAAATACAATTCTTGATGATTTAGGTCACATTTCATAAATGTCCACTCGTAGCCCAAACCACTGGAACATTTTTGAGTCATAAATAAGCCGTGTGCATTACAATGTGATGGGAGATGCTGTTAAGAACCAAAGCCATAAATACTTACAGTATTCTGCAACTATTTTTGGAATCCTGCAGCTCTGAGGAGACACATATACTACTGTCCCAGGATTGTTCTTGGCATAATCCACAATTCCCTCTTCAATGAACTCTCTGTAGAAATATAAATAAGCCAAATTAAAGACAAAGTAAAGGGCTGTGCGGCATGCTTTGTCATACTGATCAATATGATTATAACATATGTAATTTTATTCTATGTATTTGTGATTAAATATCTTGGTTATATTACATATTTGTGTAAAAAGCATTTGATGATAAACTTTACCCCCATGTGTAAAAACAGAATAAACAAGATGCTTAAGTTCACTTGATTTGTGAAAATACATTGAATTACTACTTGGCGTTTAACCCTTATAAACCCCTCAGGCCATTTTTGTACATTTTTCTTCTTTTGATTTGTTTATGGTTGTTGCAGTTTATGACAAAGTCCAGGAAAGGATCATTCTTTACTTTTTTTTTTTTTTTTTAAATAATGCAACTTACTCTTGCGGGTGTACTATATACTAGTGTGTTACATCCTCTGGAAACACCAGAGCACTTTTTATACAATACTAAAAATGTGGTTTCAATTTAAGTCAATGAGGCCTTTTTAAGCCTGAAGGTTCTGCTCTACACAGAAACTATTAATGCAATGAAATTACTATTGTTGCTTTATCTTGGACATGTCCAAGACTGACATGAAACACTGGCACAATATCAATATCAGATGTTTTAAGTGGTCTTTACCTGATTCCTAACGAGCTCTGTGCCTTTTTGGAGAAGATGATGGAGACTCGTTTTAGCTGACAGACATACCGACCCACACCGTTCTGAAGAACACTTTTAAGGAAACGACTCGGGGTCCCTCTTGAAGTCATTTTTATGTCTCTATCAATAGTTAACTAACAACCGCAACTACCTTCGACAAAAACAAATCGGTTTAAGTAATTAAACAGCAGTAACAGTTGTAGAGGACAAGTTATCGGACACGAACCATAGCATGTACAGCCAGTCCGTCAAGAATATGTTCCGGGGCGAAACATTAAAAATATGAAAAAGGTCCAAGATAAGTAAAACTTAATATATTCGAATAAAAAAAGTCTAGTATGAGTTTTATCTGTAATGTAAAAACACACCATACATTTTCAACGAAAAGAGTTGAATGTAACATAACATTAAAATAAATTTTAGTGCGGACCTATTCCTGGTACGTTTCTCTCCGACTCCTTTTCAAAGCGCACCGAAAGCCCGGGCCAGATGGAGGAAAGCATGGAGCCAAACAAGACCCCTAAAAAAACATGTAAGAAAGTTTGTGTTAATCTGTTTAGCCTCCTATCATTGTTTCTTACAGTATGCATGACAGCAAACGCTATAACATGATACATAGTGTTTCTGATTTGAAGCTTTTCAGCTGTTTTCGCTGATGTGCTCTTGTGTTTTTGAATGAATTGCAGGTTCAGTGTCTTAAACTAATGTGGAGGAGCTTGGTGCTCAAGGGCACCGCCTGTGTCCTGCAGGTGAGAGCCCTTGGGATGTTCCACAGAAGACTTTTTACCTCCTCCCACGTGAGACTTTTAGACCAGAGGCTTATCCATAGACCCACTGCTGTGCCGTTATTTCAACGTCTGCGGGGCACAGGCTGCTTCCTGCCACACTGCATGTATGCCAAGCATGTCAAGTCTATTGAAGAGACCCCAGTCAAACGAATCACTGTTACAGATATCAAACAGTACCTTAAATCCAAAGACATTCCCTACCACGACGGCTACACCTGCATTCATATTCCCAGTATCTTTGTTGAATCATTAACTGACAAGGGCAGTTTCTCATTGTTCATCAACAAAACTACAGGACAATTTCTCTGTAAGGACTCACTGCTGGAAGGGAGCTGGGAAGACTTCCAGGACTGTGTCGAGGTGATGCAGAAGGAGGGGCAACATTTCCTTAACCCCCGTGTGGTGTTGGAATATTTAGAAAGTGAGAAGGAACAGGACGAAAAGAAGCGAGAACTGGCTGAGGTGCAGAGGATCTGGTCCAGCTCTGTGCTCCTCACTGATCTTCCAGAGGATGAGGTTCGGGTTATCAAAACCATGTTCCAGGTGAGTGTATCTAAGTACAATGGTTATTAGAATGTATTTTACATCTGTGCATGTCTTGGTGTGTCATTTTTATATGTTTATTCACCAGCATAGTATATAATAAGATTTATATGGTGCTATTTTTAAATTTTTTGTTACTGGATTTAGTTGAACTTTTCACTCAAGATCAGAGAAATTAAGGATACTTTTTTTGAATATAGTTTTTTTTTTTAATAGAATGTTTGTTTTTATTGAAGTCAGTGTTTATATATATAAGTAATTTATCAACCAATGGATCGTTTTCTAATAATTCTAACGTTTCACTTTCTTGTAACCAAATTTTAACATATTATATCAAGACATGTCTTGGGTGTTTTGACACTGGACGATCCTTCACTTATTTGAGAACCTGACCACCTCTGAGAGTTTTGCAAAGTTAAACACAGGCTGATGAGCAGAAAAAAATGGTGGTGTTTGTGTATCTTCTCAGCAAGAACCAAATGTCTATATATCTCAGTATCTCTCTTTAAAGACAGATAAATCAAACCTGTGTCTAATTACTACTTGTTTCTGTTTTAGGTTACAAAGATCACTAATGCTACCTTTAAAAAATTTGGTGTGAGGCTCTTTAGGCCTACAAAGAGCCTGGTTTTTCCCTGGTTTGGAGGACCAGATTCTTCTCTAAAGGGAATTAAACTCTTATCCGCCCAAATCACTGACACTGACAAAGTTATCTACAATGAAGCTACAGTCCCCAAGTACAGCTGCTACAACAACTTGTTTGGCCTACCCCTGGTGGGCCGTATGGAATCAACGCTAATTCTTACTGGAGGTGAATTGGACTCTCTCGCTGTCAGCCAAGCCACTGGGTTCACCAGCATTGCTCTACCACGTGGGGTCAACTCCCTTCCACCAAACGTCCTGCCCTACCTCGAACAGTTTAAGAAAGTCACCCTGTGGTTGGGGGCTGACATTCGTTCTTGGGAGGCTTCAAAGATTTTTTCTCGCAAGCTGGGTCTGAAGCGCTGCTCACTGGTTCGGCCTGGCGAGTTCCAGCTGTGTCCTCTGGAGGCCCTGACCCAAGGGAAGAAGTTGATGCAGATCATCAAGGCATCCATCCCAGCAGCACACAAGTCCATAGTGTCTTTCAAACAGCTCAGAGATGATGTGTACGGAGAATTGGCAAACACAGAGCAAGTGGCTGGAATCAAGTGGACTAGGTTTCCTGAACTCAATAGAATCCTGAAGGGGCATCGCAAAGGGGAGCTGACAGTATTCACAGGTAGAAGACACAGGAATATTTAAATTCTTAATAAACCAAATAATAATAGACACAAGCAGTGATTCTGAAGTTCAAGCTGAGAAATATCAATAGATAATGAAAGATTCAGCCTTTTATTGCTTTAGTACATTTAAGCAATATGTGGACTTATAATATCACATTTTTGAACCACATGTACAGGATCAAATACATGAATCACAGACAAAACTAGAGCACTCTGAGAGCACAGTCTGCCAAGGTTTGGATCTGGATGTTTGTAACTCATTTGTAAACTAGTGTTCCGTGTTCACTAACGACTTATTTTATCGGTCATTAGCAATCCCTTAGAAGATTTTTAAAAAAGTTAAAAGAAATCATCGGTCCCGTTTTTGTGACATGGCCATTTCAATACCACGTACGGCGTCACTCTGATGTTATGCGACGTCGCACAACAACCAAATTTCATGTGTTGGATCTAATGTTAATGTTAAGTATGAAGCACAAGATATTGTCGGATTTAACAACATATGTCAATAACCCTGCTTTATGCAAATATACCATTCATTTGATGTCATGTGATGTCAAAACATGACATCATCCAGCCTATCGGTGTTATCTCATCTGATGTTCGAAGGTAAGACGAAGTGAATGCAAAAACCGCGTGATACTATCTTTTCTAGACTCTGAGACATCACCACTTACGTGTTTCTGGTGTTGGCTTTCACTGTGACCTTGACCTTTGACCTATATAGCTCAAAATTTAGTGGTTTCTTCCTTGATGCATTATCAATTATCTCTGAAAGTTTGATCAAAATCCACCTATAACTTTTTGAGTTATCTTGCTGACAGGCAGACAAGGCGAAGTAAAACATAATCTCCTTCATGGGGGTAATAGTTTGCTCCTCAGCTTTTTGTGCAGTTTAATTGCAATTATACTGTAAATTTCAAAGCTCAATGACAATACAATACTGAGACACTTAAATCAAATTTTCTACTGTTTCGACATCCGTCCACTGGTGTTACAATGTCACATTGAGAACACACTGAGTAAGTTATGATATGCATCAGTCAACTGTATAAAGAGTTACAGGAAAATATCACATTCCTCAAGGAGTATACATTTTATGTAACTAAGTAAGGATGGTACTGCCCTTCTCAAAAACATCAGAAAAATCACTAGAATTTTAATTCATATGGGAAAATATTTTCATGTCCCTTAATGGCCAGTTTTAAGCCAATTTTACAATGGGCATCAACATAAATATTTAGGAGATTTTGTAATAATTGGCCAAACTCTCAACTCATCTTCAAGTTACTTCATAATCTAATGTATTTCTCTTTGATTTGTAAAAAACATTTCTGATCAATGAACCCGCACACAAGCAGGGCTGAGGCCCCTTTGGTTTTGGCTAAAATTGAAATCTGAAGGAAAAAAAAAAATATGACGGCAATTTTAACTTGTACCTTAAACTAACCACATATTTAAGATAATCATGTTTAATAAAACTAGACATTTACTAACATGCTCCTTTTTATTGATTACATCTTATAAGTTGCATATAACAAATTGCAGCCTTTTGAAGATGGTATGTCCAAGCTGTCAAAATTGAGAATGTCAGACCAATAGTCAACCCCCCACCCTCATTTTTTAGATCCTATCTCTTTATATGTCATGTTTGTTTGCCAGGTCCTACTGGAAGTGGAAAGACTACTTTCATCAGTGAGATGGCTCTGGACCTTTGCATGCAGGGGGTCAACACATTATGGGGCAGCTTTGAAATCAACAATGTGCGCCTGGCTAAGATCATGCTGACGCAGTTTGCCATGCAGAGACTAGAGGAGAACCTGGAACAGTACGACTACTGGGCTGACAAGTTTGAAGAGCTGCCACTTTACTTCATGACTTTTCACGGGGAGCAGAAGATCAAGTAAGTGTGGATCTCCAGCTTGCCGTAATGTCTTGACTGATGGAGCCTTCCTATTAATTTCCTTCATGCAGATTTAATGCTATTTTAGCGACTGAATTTGATAAATGAACCAGCCATTCATCACTTCAGATAAATTCTGTAGAAATTATTTATAAGCCTGGGTGTTCATTAAATGTCTCCAGCACTTACACTAAATCGATTGAAAGTGATGATGTATTTATGGCAAGTTAATTAGGGCATTAAACTTGCTTTTGTAATAGTCTATTAATGGGTGGGTGAATGTTGAAATTAAATACTTTTGCTTTACTAGTTGCCAATTACATGTCTGTTGTTTTATTTTTTCGTTAGGACAGTTCTTGACACTATGGAGCATGCTGCTTACCTCTATGACATCAACCATGTCATCATTGACAACCTGCAGTTCATGATGGGACACGAAAACCCCTCTGTAGACAAGTGAGTAAAAACTAAATCAGGCCCGAAAAATGGAATTGTGAATTGTTTGGTTTATCATAATGGTGATGTCACTGTTTTGATGACACCACCAAACATCATTTCAGTAAAACATTTCACTGTAATAAAACATTATATAAAGTAACGATTTTCGTTAATATCCAGGTTTGCAATGCAGGACCATATTATTTCTGCATTTCGGAAATTTGCCACCAATAGCTCCTGCCACATCACCCTTATTATTCACCCAAGGAAAGAGGAAGATGATCGAGACCTGCAAACTGCGTCCATCTTTGGTTCAGCTAAGGTATTAACTTTTCTTTTTAACATCGAAACCTAAAAAAAAAAAAAGGTGAAGCTTCAGAATTGTATATGTAAAAGAAAAATCAACAAGTAAAAATTTTAGAAGGAATTTTCTTCTGCACATGACTAAAAACATATTAATTTGAAGTTAACTTCCATATAGAAGTAGAACTAACAAAGTAAATTGCTGGAAATGCTTGAAATGTTGGCTTTTTTTTTTAATGTAATGTGATGGTTTGTCTGAAGGAATACCTATAAGTTATCATCCAGATTCGTATGTCCTGACTATCATTACCTCTCATGCCTCTTAGGCCAGCCAAGAAGCAGACAACGTCCTCATCCTGCAGGAGAGGAAGCTCGTCACATGTCCCGGTCGTAGATCCCTGCAGGTCACCAAGAATCGTTTCGATGGAGACGTAGGCATCTTCCCTCTGAATTTTATGAAGTCCTCACTCACGTTCTCATCTCCCAATAAAAATAAGGTGAGGGTGGTGAAGAGCTCCACTCTAGAAAAAAAGGAGACCAAGCTTGGAGGCAAAAAAACCAAAAGCACCTAAAACACAAAAGACTTCACCATCTCTAAAGAGTCCTACGATACGAAATTGAGAAATAATAATCCAGAAATACAGTAGTTTTTCTGTTGGTTGTGAAAGTGGGACATTGATATGTTTTATATGAAATAATGTCAGACAGTTTTATGTCTGTTCAACTAATCTGAACATTTGTTACGGTAAGAGTACACAACGTATATTAAAACATGAGTTAAGGTGTCTCAAATTCACAGTAAACAAAATTGTGAAGGCCTTAACGAGACTGGTATTTTTTTCCTATGGACCTGCACACAGAAGTTTTCATCTGAATGTAATTCATTGTTCAACCAGAATGATGCTTTTGGGCACTTGTATGTTATGACTGAATTCTACAAAAGTATTGATAAACTGTTTTTAGTCCAATATCAAGCACTGATGTAATTAAAACGGTTTAATGGTAACTCAAGCTAAAACACGGTAAATATCTGCATATGCCAGCAGATTTTGTAGGCTAATGTTCTAACTATTAAGTAATGTGCCTCATCTACTGTTCTTTTATAAAGACTTATTCAATGTTTTTTGTATTAAATATATAAAATTCATCTTTGTTGTGGTGTTCTTACTTCTGGTCAGCAGGGGGCAGTGTCAGACAAAAGTTGCCTCGACTAAAGAAAGAATTGACAGTATAGCTGCCCTTATACTGTATTTACAGCTGGCTTTCATATCTGAGGGCAACATGTGTTTGACTTGATTTTGTCTACAGGCTGACCACTTTATCCTGGTAATTTAACCGGGACTTCTGTTATTTATTAGTAACAAGTGGGACGCTGCACAATCATGTATTCATGCATGGACACAGGCAAAATATCTGCTTGACTGAGCATTTTATTTCCTCCCGTAACTTAATGAAACTGCATTGTAATTCCCTTCTCTAATGTAATATAATATGCAAAACATCAGAATGCCCTTAGTTGTTTTTTAAATCCCTTTAATGATGTTAATAAAATGTGAGTATGATTTTATACTGAATAGGTTTTAACATGGATACCTTGTGGTTTTCTATTAATGGCAGAAGGAGTGGTTTCCAGTGTCACCTTACATGTTACATTATTTAGAATGAGTGACTTCTAATAAATGCAAAACCTGTTTCACAACATCACCATTTAAATATTTCATAGGGAAAAATTTATTGTTTTTTTTGTCTTCAGATGTGACGATCCACATCACCTTTGGAATAGAACTATAATAGCTCAAGAAAATAACGGTAGCAGTGGGTGAAGTCTTTTTTTTTACCATTATTTGAGTTAAATTACTATTTTAGTTAGTAATTTAACAGTAAACAATTGTATAACTACAATGAACACTAACACGACTTCAGTGTCATAGAATCACATTCATACTAGATTCTTTCATTGTACCTTCTGAGCTACTATAATAGACTCTAACACACTGATGGGTCAGTCTACACTAAAGCTCATCTATTCCTCAAAAGAAATCAACCACACTGAAGGACTAAAACTAAAAACTAACTAGAAGAAGTTGGAAATAACTGCTTTGGAATGAACTGACTTTTGCAAACAGGGCCAGATTTGTAGCCAAAGAATTGACAAGTGAAAAACCAGTAAGCTTATAGATTACTACCTAATGGTTCGGCATATCAGGCAGATAACAAAATACCCTTGAGTATTGAGGTGTCCAACTCCTTTTAACCACCAGGTGTCAACTCTGGGTAAATGTTCCATGTATTTATCATTGAGATTTTACTTTAATTTATATCAACATCCTTTGTCCAATGAAGGAGTCTTTCTGTCTGTTTCTGTGACATCCACTGGCTCCATCTTTGACAGCCCAACCCAGGGAAGCTCTAGACTCACTTTACTCATGGTATGCATACTGCCTGAACTGTTGGGATAAGTGAAACTTTAAAATATTATTGCACACTGCATATGGGGACCTTGTAGGGCAAGTTTCTATTCAATGCTTTTCTTCATCTTTTATTTTTCTTCAAACGTCAGTGTGTTTTCTGTGAATATTTTACTCCTGTGTAAGTATACATTGCATTGTGTAATGACTACAGGGTGTGTGCTGGATGACAGTGAGTGTCCTCTTGGCTGTGTGGATTTGGGATGTGCTGGTTAGGTCTCTGAATGGGGTTCTTTGTGTCTTCAAGGAATTACTACTGCCAGATGATGGCAGCTTAGTTGTCTGCCAGTGTCACAAAAGAGAGAAAAATGCAAACTATAAAGACATGGAACATTAACATTCTGGCTCACTGTCATATTTTAAAGTATTATTATTTGCTTTGTCTAAATGGGCCTTAAAATGAGATTACTATTTCTTTGTAGCAGCAAACAGAGGGTGAATGTGGTTGTTGGACATGTCTAACTACATGAAATCCCTTTGCTCTTCAATGTGTAACATTTTCCTTTGTTTTGAATAGCTACTGCTGATTGGAGCTTTGCATGCCTAGTCAAATAGCTGCCATCTGGAGAGAGAGAGAGAGAGAGAGGGGGGGGGGATGAAACAACTTGAGTTACAATTCTTAATCAAGAAGCAAACAAAGACCAAAAGAATTCCTCTCTATCAAAATGCTATAGGATATATGAGGACGTGAGTCAAATGAGGCTAAGAAAAGATGTTTCAGCTGCTGATAAAACCCTCTTCATATGCGCTGTTTCACTCAATAATCCACTGAAAACATCCTGATCAGATAGTATAATGAGCGAGCTTCAAAAGGATCAGTAGCAGAACTCCTTTATAGGCAGATTCCATAAAGGAAAAATCCAGACATAACCCATGAGTGAAAAATGAACTCAAGGGCCCCTGCTGCTCTGAGGAGTGCCGCTGATGGGATGCATGGATACACGACATGCATGCATAGCTCTCCGCCCCATTGGCTGTCCTTCATTAAACCAACTATTCAACCAAGTCTGGAGGTAATTTCGAGACCTTCAATCAGACTTAATCAGCTGAGGTTTTGGCACTGCAAAGGGACTTTCTCATTCCAAGACAAGGTCATATTCCATGTATTTTCAGCAAACCTCTGTTTCTGTAACACATAGTGACATGACACAATAGTATTTTTAAGGTAAGGTCATCTTGAGAATACTATATATTAGTTCTATGGTATTTTCACATCTAAATCTTAGGTAGTTGGTATTTCTGGGGAATATAATTCATGCTTGTGCACATCAAAGTCACTCAAATCATTTTTATACAGATAACTGCAAAAATGATATATTTCCTATTAATTATGTTAACTTTTTATTGAACAATGAAGTGGAAAGTGACTAGAATTTGAAGAGAGAGAACTGTAAGTGGCCACAAGATTATGCTGTGAGATATTGTAAAATAAATAAATAAATGAATGCATTTTAAAAAGGGGCAAATAGATACAGTACATGTTTTATGTATGTACCATACACTGGGTTGGTTTGTGAATAAGAGTAATTTTTTTCAAATGCTATTTTTTCATTATTGTTGATATTAGTAATGTTATCACAAGTCTAATAAAATTTTCAGTGTCGCCCTGATTGATAAATGCATCTTAAAGAGACAGAAAGAATATTAATTGACCCGTGACATTAAAATAGAAAGTGTGACAGAACGCGCTGGAAGAACATTGAGTACGTAACAGGGTACACTGAGTATGTGGAGCAAGTTCAGCAGGACATTTCTTCTGTGTGCCTTTTTGTCACTCAACTTTTTCTGCTTCTGGGATACACTTACACTATAATTTTCTGAAGAAACAAGGGAATATGGTTCTAATTCTGAGAACAAATAAATGCTCTATATTAAGAACAAAACAATAGCATGAATGCATTCTTTTTAGTCACAAAACTTTGAGCATCATTCTGATTTAGTGGTTGCTTTGCATGGAATGCATGCTCTGTTTCTCTGCTCTGCATTTGCAGCTGGAACTTGCTCAGGACTCACATTGCTTACAGATAGACCAGAGGCCAAATAAGACTCCAAGCTGATTCAAGATGCCCCATCATCCCTTTTAATGTTAGGACATGCAGGGGAGGGGTCACTCTGCCTCACTAACTCACGTGCACTCTGCACGTTTGACCCATATTACCCAACAGTGAGTTTGCTGCTGTGTATATTAATAACCATGTGCAAATCGTCCCCTGTGTGTTCTCAGACCATGAAAGGGCTCATGTTTCGACCCATTATCTGAAGGAGAAGTTTTGGTGGAAGGGATGATGTTGTTCAGACAAAATACATTAAATGTGCTCTACTCTTGAACTTCAGATTTTTAAATCAGAGTAAATTACATATCTTTAATTGGATAAATTACATAAAGGCAGATGAAAAATAGCTAAGTGAAGTAAATACAAAATAGACCCTTCTAAGAATAGTTCAATTCAGGGTACAGACTACAACATAGCCAAGGTACCTGAGATATTATCAACCTTGAATCAATCCATCCATCCATCCATCCATCCATCCATCCATCCATCCATCCATCCATCCATCCATCCATCCATCCATCCATCCATCCATCCATCCATCCATCCATCCATCCATCCATCCATCCATCCATCCATCCATCCATCATGTGGATGTAAAAGCTTATATAACATTGATGCTGGCATTATGCTAGTCTGGAAGTTGATTTGTTGACATCTATGCTTACTGTAATAATAACTACTATTGTTCAATGTTATGGCTGTAAAGGAGCAAAAAAGAGGCACAGAAGAACATCTGAGTGAGCGTAAGGCAGCTGAGACAGATGCCAGACTAGAAATCTCAGACTTTATCAAAGTACACAAGGGGGAATAGCTCAGTGGTCGAGCATTTGACTGCAGATCAAGACATCTGCTGTTGAACTGTGGGTGGTCCCTGAGCAATAATAGAAATGTTAGTTTTCTCAATTTCCTTAGGGATCAATAAAGTTCTAGCTAAACAGTGCAAATCTTGAAATTCGAACATTTTGTGACATTTAGTAGTGATAAAATGAGCTCCCTGAAGGTCCTAGAAGACTGTTGTTTGCTAACTGGTTATGGTGGTTTGCCTTGCTGTCCAGCACCAGCATCCCTCTTCAGGTTAATGTGTCCCTTATATTCCTGTAGAGGATCTCATATTGGTGTCTCAAATGCTGTGGCTGTCAAGTAACATTAGCTCTGGGCCTTTAGTTGACCATCCAGCTCCTGTGTCAGCACTATACTGTAAACACCTGCCATTTCACTGTGCTTGGTTGGCCATGTTCAGCCTTTTGAAACACGACAGGAAAAGCTTCTGAGAGACACCACTGCCCGGGGTTTATGTAACACTGAGACCTGGCCAAAGAGAGCACCAAGGGGCTTAATCCATCCTGGCACCAGGGGTGTGGATGCAGTTCAACAGCCCTGAGGGGCACTGACTAGGTACACCATCTTGCTTTGCAGTTCTGTCTGTTCAGCATGCTGTAAAGACATTAAATGAAAGGGTAGATGAGGTGACAATAAGAACATAATTACAGTGGTAGAAGAGGAGAATTGGGGTTGTGGTTTAGAAAGTAGAGACTGAAGTGATGGGAATAGATGAGGAAACTGTTAAATGGGGCTTTCACAGGCAACCATCTCTGGTTTTAATGAGTGGAGGGCCTCATTCCTCTTAAGCAAGTGGTCAGAATTAGTGTTGTACACCCAAGATAAGTGAGGCTCTTGGCCGGGCTCCAGCACCTCACACCAGACATTCAATTCCATTTGAGAGACAGTGAGAGAAAGAAACAGAGAGGAACACAGATTTACCCAGCCATCCAGGCATAGTCCTCAGCCAGGCCAAAGAAAATGCCTATTCAGTCTCAAATTAGCTGTCTGCATGGCCACCTTCAAAAGGGGCCCCTCTCTGCCTAATCTTCTCAGACTGTGTGCACACACTGACCGTCTGCTTCATGAAAGCCTCAGCGCGGCAAACCAGAGCCAGTGGTCGCCCTGCACAGCAGTTAATTGAAGCTTTATCAGCATAAGCATGGTCAGTTAAGCTGATTACCTAACAGTGCAGTATCCTCCATCGAGATGTTATAAAATATAGCCAAGGACATTTCACTTAAGAATGCAGAATGTGATCATTTCTAAGCTATTTTCTGTCATGAATTGAATAGATGTATTAAATAGGCCCGAAATGCATGGCATGAAATTATTGTATATTTTAATTTGGCTCATATCATGATGATGAGCTCAAAGTGGATGCACTATTCAGTGAATGATAAAGTAATCAGATGTTTGAATGATTTCCTTTGTTGAGACTCTTCATTATTCCAGTTTAAAAACTTTAAATTTGGCTCCAAAACTCCTCTGAATAAAATAAAAATGCCTGATCAGCACTGAGAAATACAAAACTGGTAATAATCATGACAAATGACAGCCACTTTAAAGCTAACTGTGGTGAAATATTTTTGCTGATGCATCTAGTCCTGTAGGGCTTAGTGTTGTCCCTGGTGTGAAAAATAAGAAGCGCCACATCTAGTGTAAAGAGCCTTAGTGACTAATTTGTAATTACAACACAATGGAAATATGATTCATAATCAACTTGTCCTTCATTTGCAGAAACACAGACACCATATGGCCCATGGTAGTATCATTTACACCCCAAGAAAAATCCTCAATGTAAAATTAATCAAAATATACCATTTCATCTGTGATATTATTCAAGGCGCACTTTTTAAAATCCATTTAATTTCATAGCACACATCATAGAAATTAAAATAGTTTTCACTGAAATCATACACCTGCAATTACATGTGTTGCAATAAAAATTTTGGGGCAGAGGGGAAATGTAAGATAGTTCCTACCAAATACTTTTTTCCTCTTGGTTTTGGCATAAACTCACAGAGAGCTGTGGTGTTTTATTTGATAATTTTTCTATCATTCTTGATGATAATATGGACTTTTTTTGTAATTGAAGAGGTGAATAAGTTATATTATTCATTCATATTGAGATCATTTTCCATAAATGTACATTTAAATGTGAAAAAAAGGGACATTTTGCACTTTCCTACATGAAGACTTGCATCAAACAGTCTAACCACAGTATGTGCAGAATATTGCTGCCATATCTGGTTGTTGCCTTTGCTGATGGAGTGATGGTGTCTGCATTTTCTATCAGGCCCAAAATTATTGTCCAGCTCATCTTTCCATCCATTCCAGTCTGCAAACAGAAGACACAGATACAGATGAAATGATAAATTAGTCAGTACATTGTTAATTTGAATGAACCAGATCAGAACATTCTTTTCTTTTCCTTGTGGGTCTAATATGATACAGTACAATACGTGAGTAGCAGCCTTAATATAATCATTTTTTTTGTAGTTTCCAGCTCATGATTTAACCATTTGCCGTAGCTTACGATTTGTGAAAATACTCTGTCTCTCAAGTGAATGTTGAGAAACACCACAAAAGGTACAATGGAGGCAGCTGAATTCACACATACTATACATCATGTAAATTAACTGCAAAATGTACAGTGGGGAATATCAAGTATAGTATGAGTACCAGATTTCGATTAATGTGCTCTGGGTCTAATATGTCTTTTCTTGGCTTCCTCTGCACATGCCTAATTCATCATAATGGAAAGTACTGCAGTTTCACATTGAGGAAATGGACTCTCAAATTACTTAGCTGAGATCTGGGGGCCATTTCTAACTGAAACAAGTTGCAGAGTCACTGACCAATTACTTTTCACCAATTATCTTCATCTGGCATGTTTATGAATAAAATGAGCTCATAGTGAACACAGAGGTCATTATCGGTCAACACAACATAATTGCAGAAAGGTCCGGCTGCTTTGGGCAATGATAGGCATCTTGGGCATGCACATCCCGACCCGGCCAGAAGCCGAGAGCAGTGGGAACACAATGTTCTCATGCTTGAGTGCAGAAGACCAGATTCAGTGGTTTGATTTGGGGGGGTCATTATCAGCATACATGTTGCATTCAACCCACACATAATTATCAATTACTATAACAGCTCTTCTCAAATTCTCCAAGGTCCAGATGAGTGCGGGACAATTTTCCTGGATTCCCATCAGTCCTGATTGCTGAAGCCTCATCAGCTTTACAAAGCAGCCACTAAATCCAATTTCCTTCCAAATAGAATTCAGCCCTCTGAAAATATAGGACAATTTAGGACATGTGTGTTGTACAAAGAAAGCAAATAAACAACACGTAGACTGGAGTATGTATGTGTGTGTGAAGGGGACTGGGAAAGGAGGGGATAAAACAGAGGCAAGTATGGTCATTTTCTTTGATGCTGCATGATGTTGCATTCAGGAAATGTATACATAACTGGAGCCTTCAGAAGCCATTAGAAACCTTCAGAAACATTTATAAGCCTTTAAAATGCTTTCTTAGCCTCTCTCTAGGCCCCCGCCTGTCTGGCCTATATGTAGAGCTTACCTAGGTCCCCCTGAAGCCTTTAGAAGCCTGTAGAAGGTTTTGAAAGCCTTCAGAATCCTTTTTTAGCCCCTCTCTAGGCCACCGCCTATGTGGCCTATATGTTGAGCCCACCTAGGTCCCCCTGAAGCCTTTAGAAGCCTGTAGAAGCCTCTTGAAGCCTTTAGAAGCCCTTAGAAGCCTTTGAAAGCCTTCAGAACCCTTTTTTAGCCTCTCTCTAGGCCCCCGCCTATGTGGCCTATATGTTGAGCCCACCTAGGTCCCCCTGAAGCCTTTAGAAGCCTTCAGAAGCCTCAAGATGCCTCTAGTAGCCTCTAAAAGCCTTTGAAAACCTTCTGAAGCACTCAGAACCCTTTTTAGCCTCTCTCTAGGCCCCCACCTGCGTGGCCTATATGTAGAGGCCCCCTAGGTCCCCCTGAATTATTTAGAAGCATTTAGAAGCCTTCAGAACACTTTTTTAGCCTCTTTCTAAGCCCACGCCTATGTGGCCTATATGTAGAGCCCCCCTAGTTCCCCCTGAAGCCTTTATTAGCCTCTCTCTAGGCACACACCTGTGTGGCCTATATGTAGAGCCCACCTATGTCACCCTGAAGACTTTAGAAGCCTCTTCTGTATGGAGCTAAATCCAGGCCAAATGTTTTGCTAATTTGAAAAAAGAATTGTAATTGAAAAACAAAAATTCGAAACTGAAAGTTCAAGTTTTGATCTTGAACTTTGAAATATACAACAATGTATTCAAACTAAAAATAAGTGTAGGAAAGGTTTTTTCAGGTTAAATATAATTTTGATTCAGTTTTGGAATTTTTTTGAATAAATTATTTATTTTCATTTTTCACTTTCATATATATTTTGATATTTGAGGTCTTAATTTTTTCAGTTGCAGATTTTATGTTTTCAGATTCAGATCTTATTTTTTTACAGTTTCAAATCTTATTTTTTTGGTTTCAGATCTTTTTTTCACTTTCAGATTTTTTTTCACTTTCAGATCTTTTTTTTTCAGTCGCAGACTTTTGGCCCTGATATTGCGTGGGGGGCGTGGCATCAACTTAGAGGGGCGTGGCATCACGAGTGACAGCATAACAAAGAAGGCCGAGGACCTCCCTCAATCACGTTGCCTTCAGGGAACGTAGGAACTGCGACAAGTTTGACTCTACACTTTCTATACACCACATTCATGTGATTGGCAGTTAAAAAACTGACGCCAGTGACAACGTTGTGTTTAGCAAACCGTTTTAGAACCTGCTTGGCTCTAATAGCAGTATAAGAGCAATAAACTAGGCCAGATTGTGAAGTTAAACATCTACACTTTAAGTGTTTATAATACCATGAACGCAGCACAGTGTCCGTTTGCGATCATGGCGTCCGCTCCACCGGGACCACCTGTTGGCGCCAGCCAGGTAAGAAATGTTAGATATTTTTGAATAGATACTCTGGGAAATCATCATAAATGTTATAATGATGGGTAGTTTGTGTAACATAGGGACATACATGAAGGGAAAAGTGGGGAATTGGCGTTAGCATTAACTATGCTATGTAAACTAACTCCATGAAAAGGTGACGCTAATAACTGTTAATTTAGAGAGAGGTTCTGTATGAGCACATTTATAAGGCTCTGTGCAGCTGCTGCCACTGTCGAGTTATAGTCGACATTCTGGCAAACACAGATGTAAACAAAAACAATACACATTAAAGGCAAAAACCTTAGCCTTTAGCTAGACACTGTAAGGAGTGTACAATTAGGAACACTATTAGCATAAAGCTAGTTAATGCTAACGCCAATTCCCCACTTTTCCCTTCATGTATGTCCCTATGTTACACAAACTACCCATCATTATAACATTTATGATGATTTCCCAGAGTATCTATTCAAAAATATCTAACATTTCTTACCTGGCTGGCGCCAACAGGTGGTCCCGGTGGAGCGGACGCCATGATCGCAAACGGACACTGTGCTGCGTTCATGGTATTATAAACACTTAAAGTGTAGATGTTTAACTTCACAATCTGGCCTAGTTTATTGCTCTTATACTGCTATTAGAGCCAAGCAGGTTCTAAAACGGTTTGCTAAACACAACGTTGTCACTGGCGTCAGTTTTTTAACTGCCAATCACATGAATGTGGTGTATAGAAAGTGTAGAGTCAAACTTGTCGCAGTTCCTACGTTCCCTGAAGGCAACGTGATTGAGGGAGGTCCTCGGCCTTCTTTGTTATGCTGTCACTCGTGATGCCACGCCCCTCTAAGTTGATGCCACGCCCCCCACGCAATATCAGGGCCAAAAGTCTGCGACTGAAAAAAAAATCTGAAAGTGAAAAAAAGATCTGAAACCAAAAAAATAAGATTTGAAACTGTAAAAAAATAAGATCTGAATCTGTAAACATAAAATCTGCAACTGAAAAAATTAAGACCTCAAATATCAAAATATATATGAAAGTGAAAAATGAAAATAAATAATTTATTCAAAAAAATTCCAAAACTGAATCAAAATTATATTTAACCTGAAAAAACCTTTCCTACACTTATTTTTAGTTTGAATACATTGTTGTATATTTCAAAGTTCAAGATCAAAACTTGAACTTTCAGTTTCGAATTTTTGTTTTTCAATTACAATTCTTTTTTCAAATTAGCAAAACATTTGGCCTGGATTTAGCTCCATACTTCTGACATGTGAAATTAGACATACAAAAGAATTTTCAAGGGGATTTTGTTTACTGTATATTTGACAATACTCACATGCTTACTTGTCAAATTTTCAAGGCTTGAATATCCCAACAGCAAAAAAAAAAATCTTAGTATAGTCTGAGAATAAAATATGTCTTTGTATACATATTCTCACAGTTTTTTTTGTTCTTTTATCTTTTGTTGTACACATTAATGGCCGAGATGCCTTTTATCTGAAAAATTTCCATGATAGAATTCACTAAGAAATCATTTTTGTTTTCTTGTAGCATGTCATTAGTCATCGAGCGTATCCAATATCCAATGTTTTGAATAGGAGAGTCCTTCCCTGTTGTCATCACCCAAAGTGAAAACTACCTATCAGATAATCTGCAGATAGGTTTTGCATTTCCACCATTGATATGCCATTCAAACCACAATGTCTACCAGTTTTTATATATATATATATATATATATATATATATATATATATATATATATATATATATATATATATATATATATATATATATATATATATATATATATATATGTCTGTGTGTGTGTGTATGTATGTGTGTGTGTATGCCATTTTGAAACACAGGTGATATTTACATTCAATACAATTACTGCCACTTGAGTTCAAATCTGAAGGTTGACAAGCAGACAAAGGAACTTTATGTGTTATTCTTGTGTCAAATGTTATCTTCTGTTCAGAGTGAAAAAAAAAACTCACCACAGACAAAAACACGTGATTCTCCTTGGGACTATGTATAGCCTTGTCTTACTCCTGTGGAGCAGAAAGACTTGTCTCAGAAGGTTGAGGTTAGTCATGTATGACCTTGTTTTACATATTTAGAAAACAGTGCAAAGAACCGGTTGTGCTAGAACAAGCTGGGAATCGAGGATCATTAGAAACCTCTAGGCCTCTGTAATCTCTCTATGAACAAACCACACTGGTTTTATGAGTTTATCCAACAATTAACAGACATTACTTAAATATTTATGTTTCAGTCTCCAAAAGTGGCATTGTTATACTTGATTATATTTTCCTTCTTATGGCTTATTTCTCTAAACGTTTCCTTAAATGTGTTTACAGTAGCTTCATCTTGATATCATGTAGAGCTTTGTTATCATTTAATCTTTTCTTTATAATGAAACTGGAGCACCCAGCAGCTTTGGAGCAAACTGTGAGGCAGTGTCCTGCTGCTGCTGCTGCTGCTGCTGCTGCGAGTGGGGTAATGACACCAGGTCTGTAAGTTAATCTGAAAACAGGACAGTACCGGAAATGCACGTTCAAAATAAAAGGATATAAACAGACACTAAAGACGAGGCTGCAAATCGTATCAATGTTGTTTCCCAGCTATTATTTATGTGTATAATCTGCAAAAGATTTAAAAAGAAAAAAATTAGATATCAGTTTGACGCAGTAGCACCACAAACTGAAACTAACCATAACAAATTTTAAGTTGAAGACATCTAAAAAAAATTAAATGAAAAAAAAAAACAAAAAACAAAAACAAAGCAGAACTGTAACCTTTGCCACTTTTACCAAGATCCATTGCAGTGCTGTTGTGCCACACGGCATCAGTTTGCCATACCAAATATAATGATTTAGCCAGGGACCAAAAGAGCTTTTTTTTTTTAATATAGCCTATTTATTATAATTTTTTAAACGTGATATAAGGAGATTAATTCCACTGAATAAGAAAAGTTATGTTTTATTTATAAAATCCCTGATTAGGTAGAAGGGTAGGAGGAAAGTGCTTCCTTGAATAAGTCATTCTAAGTGAGAACAAAGTCTAGACTCTGAATATGAAAGTATTAGCAACAAAATGTTCTAAAATAAGGGATAATATGGCAGTGGCAGATCCAGAAGTGTGTGTGTGTGTGTGTGTTGGGGGGCATATACACATACATATAGGATATCCTTATTTGGTTTGACATATTCCTGCTTGCTTTGTTTACAGAACACACTGTGCATTATAGTTGTATTTCACAATACAATATACACTTTAATGTTAATTTACTCTGGACCTTGACTTCTGACGACATGACTGACTGACGTGAGTGATTATTGTACTTTACATTGACATATGCTGCTGTCAAGTTTCTGTGGTACTTTGTCCATACTGGCTAATGTTTACATTGGGTTATTTATGAGATTTAGGTTATTTATGGGTATTTATTTTTATTGATATTATTGTTTTTATTGCATGGGTTTTATACGTAGATTCCCCAACAAAGTTTTGTTCTTCTTTTATGACAATGACAATAAATATTCTGAATCTGACTCTTAGATGTATATGTCACATCCCTAAAAGTCTAAGTTATTAGGTAACATGTAGAACTGCAAAGACAAAATACCAAGATTTAACCTGGTCAGAGCAGCATTTTATCCCAGCAGATTTTCAGTTACAATATGCATTAAAATTATCCCGTCAATTAGATACACATGTCCTCATTGATTTAACATGAAGCTGAAATCATTTGAAATGCATATTATTAGAAGGTTAGTACGATTAAAGCTGTGAGTCATATGCACGTGTTCTTAAAAACCCAGTTTTTAAATACATATTTTGAACAGAAAATATATGTTGTCTTACAATATTGTTCTCTTTGAAACGAAGTGCAAAGAAGAGATGAAAACATATAACCTGAATGGGAATATAGCAAACACAATTATAAAGGAAAACACATACACTACAAGTGTCTTTAAACTGCAGAAAAGAGCACTTGATACTCTAAGAGTACACAATTGAGTACGTGTTAAATTAAGACACTTATTTTGAAATACTAAACCGGAAGTAAAGCTTGGCATTCTTAGCTAGTTTGACTCTCGTCTGCTAAACACGAGCAGCGTCTGTCCACCTCTTTGCACAACAACAAACGCATTGCTCGCAGCAGGAAGAGACGCCGTAGAGAGAGGGAAATACATTTCAGTAACTCTTCTGTTGATAGAGACCCTGGAAAAGTGAGTAGTTTGTGGTTAAGAAGACTTGAAGAGGACAAATAAACCGACGCGTACAGATTTTTCCCCCCTTCAGACTTTCCAGAGCAGCTGTTTCAGACAGTCTACTTCAACTTACATGGTGAGTTGATTTAAAATTTTTACAATAAATAAGCTACAAAAATGTGTGTTTTGAAGCAGTTTTGCGTTTGCAACTGTAGCCACACAAGTGTTCGTCTGTGTTGGTGTCGTTTTTGAAGCTGGTAAATGCAAATAGTTGAGGAATGTAAAGAACAACTTTGACAATCCTTTTTACACAGGTGTGTGAAGGTGAACTCAAGTTCGGCTTTAGCTTCTATAATGTGGAACCTGGGCCCAAGTCTTTGTGAAAAGTGTGGCTCCCTCTTTAAAAAAAACCTTTCTTATCAACGTGTGCATCAGACATGACAGGTTGAGTGGGTTTAGACATAACAATGTGCCTCCTACAGTTTATCCAAACTCATTTCCTGCGCTGACTTCAGCCTCTGTCCGTATCATAAATCAACAGTTTCCTTATCAAGGACTCTCAGCGTGGTTCCCCATCCCTAAAAACAAATCTGTTAGCTTTTATCTAATCACTCATATTAAAATAAAAGCCATGATAATGAATACTTATGCACTCTGTTGCTGGTATCAACTGAACAAAACAAGAAAACTGAACTGAGAAAATAAAAAAGTAATAAACTGTTATACTGATTTAACATATTTTGTGTTTGTTTTAATGTCAGTGGATATATCATGATTAATGCCAATCATTAATTTAAAGCAGGGATGTCAAACATATGGCCTGCAGGCCAAAACTGGCCCACGTAAGGGCCCAATCCGGTCCCATATGCAAAAAAAAAATAAAATACACATAAGAATGTGTATATATATATATATATATATATATATATATATATATATATATATATATATATATATATATATATATATCCTCCCAAAGCACAGGAAGAAATTTTGCCACAATGCAGCCATTTTTCCTGATACTTTTCTTTTTTCCAAAACTCATTGTAGGATTTTAATGGCACAGCATTCACAAAAAAAAAAAAAAAATCAACAGTACAAAAGACAAATGGTCATAACCTCACCATCACTTAACAAAAAGCAGTGCATTTCACAAGTTTAGATGTAAAGGTAAAACAACAACACACTGAAACATTTGGAAGTGTTATTAACAAAATACACCCTGAAGACAAGACACAATAATTAGAATTATTATCATGTTATTGATAATCTGTGCTAGAATTTCTTGACAAGTTCTTGAATGTGCTACTCTTGGAAATAAATTATAGTTGCCTTGTATCAAAATGGAGGTTCATGATCTAACAGACAAAAGCTGAAGTGGCAAGCCATTTAAAATCCAAATGGATTATGGGTAATTAAAAGTTAGTTACAGACAACCTGAAAACTGTTTGGTTACATGTTTTGTGTTTGCTGCTTAATGTAACTGGTTTTTCAGCTCCTTTTTGCCAAAAGTGCTGTAAATAAGAAGAAGATTTTCCTATACTATGAAAGATATGAAATCTAAAAAAAAAAAGTTTTCTAGATGGGCATAATGTTATATGAATCAAATTTCCATTGGTGTGAAGTAAAATGTGACTGATCAAAAATACATTTCAAACCATTTGACACAATGAGTAGCTCCAAAGCCTTGTTGATCTTTAACGAAGAACAGCTTATTTAGAAGAGCTGGGGGCATCCTGTGGCCTAGATGTCTGGAGAGTCGGCTTGTGACTTGTCACCAGTTGAATTCCCTGGGCTGAACGAGAGTTGTTGGCTGATGTGTCTTTGAGCAAGGCACTTATGTCCCCGTATTTTCTCCCCGGGCACCTAACACGGTGAGCCCATTGCTTTTACCATACACTGGCAGAAGACACAATTTCGTCTGTGGTGAATGTTTATGCGTCTGTCAAACTACTACTGACGAAATAAATTCTATTCTTGTCTCGTCATCTGAACCCGCTTTATCCTCACTAGGGTCACGGGGGTCTGTAGGGGCCTAATCCAGCTACAATGGACAAAGGCAGGGTACACCCTGTATGAGTCCCAGTTCATCGCAGGGCTGAACATATATAGACAAACAATCACTCTCACATTCACACCTATGGGCAATTTAGATTAACCAATTAACCCATCAGTGCATGTGTTTGGATGGTGGGAGGAAACTGGAGTAAATGGAGAAAACCCACACAGACACGAGGAGAACATGCAAACTCCAGACAGAAAGGTCTGGTGCTGCGATTGAACCAGGGTCCTTCCTGCTGTGAGGCATGAGTGCTCACCACTGTGCTACCCCTCTATTCTATTTTATTTTATTCTGTTCTGTTCTGTCCTGTTCTTATTTCAGAGGCAGGTTTATTTAGATTTTCAGAGTTCCCATCTACATTTCAGGCTCTAAAATATATGACTGTGTATGTGACTTAAGAGTCCAATCGCACATTTTCTTGTACAAGGAAACGCTGCAGAAAATGCACTTGAAGTTAAAGGGTAAGTTGATATGTGTCTAGACATAACATTGATGTAGTAATACTATTCTGTGGTGACTTTCTAGCTTTTGGAAAAGCAAAACATAGTTAACATTTTTGCAAGGTGAATCAGTGAGAACATGAAAGTAGCTTTAAGTTTGCATTGGTAACAAGGCCTGAGGATAAATGTAAGGAGGTCATGTAGTACAGCAAGAAGGAAAGGAAAGGACTGTTTTTTTTCCCCCCCTGCACCTTAAGTGTGAACATTTTCCCTCTAGTTGGATGACTGGTCATTCAAAGCATTAAGGAGGCCATTCATTGTGTCTGGGTACGATGCCAGATTTTAGAGCCCAGTCCACAGTCTTATTTTCCAGCTTTGGTTTGGGACTGTGAAAGACAGAGTGGTTTACCCTCATGAGCACTGGCTGACCAGCCCTGGGGTGCGGCAATAATGTATAGAATTCTTAAAATGAATGGCATTCCCCCATGACACTGTCTGCGGGCACTTTTGGTTGAGCACAGAGGCTTTTTTTCACAGGATTATTACATTGCCAGGTGGCCTGTGGGATCAGAGCTCCACAGTTTGTGTTTTACAAGGACAAGAAACAGGAATATGATTCAGAATTTTGCACACAAAAGCTTGCTTGTTGGTAATTTGAGCTTTTAGAAAGTGGGATTTATGGTGTAGCCACAATGTGGTCTGTTTTTAACCAAAGAATTCCCAAGTGTGCTCATTTGGGTAATGAGGTTATAAAAAGTAGCTCATTTATTTTAACAAACGGCATCTTCATCTGTAAACAAAGGACACAGTTGGAGGAATGATGACAAAAGGAGCGCAAACAAACTGAACAGAGCAGCAATCTTCAGATGCAGCGTTCAAGCTAAACTCTTCTCAGCGTGAGCACACAGATCAGATGCTTACATCAGCAAACCTGAAAGGTCCCTTAAAAGGAGGCTACAGTTTATTTGCATTGATAATTTCTCAAGTGATTCATATGCACATGGCACAGCTCCCTTAAAATTGTTAAGAAGAACTGCTGTGTCTGCATGTCAGCGCAGTAGTGTCTGTGTGGTCTCCTGAGTTTGTCGTATGTGAAAATGATCTTGCATACTGATGGCTGACCACTTATAAATTAATTGTCTAATAATAGTAGCGCAAACATGTTTTGACCTCAATATAGGTAAATTCACCTGGTCATGTTTTTGTCTGGGTAAATGTATGTATGAAAAAATGTAGTAACATTAGTCCAGATGCAGGGAATTTGTTCATTGGTGGTTGAAAGTGGATGTGGCTGAATAAGAAACATTGTGGGCTCAAAGTGTTTGCGACCTTTTGTGAGCTGGAGGTAAATGGTGTATTTTATTTTGGCAAAGTGTTTTTCAAACTTGGCATCGGGACCCAGCGTGGGAATGCCAGGAATTCAAATGGGGTCACCGGAAATTTCTGGTAGTTGATACAAATGAAAGAAAAAATGTATTAATAAAAATATATACGGTGATTTGAAAGAGGCAGTGACAGTGCATAAAAGACAACAAACTGTGAGTCTGAAACTGAAGCACTGTGGTACTGTTTATCTTTCAAATGCTCATTGTGGTCAGTTTAAGATGCTGCAGCTCATTTATAATTAATAGTTTGGGTTATTTTTTTGTTCAGTATTAATTGTTACTCTTGTAAATACAAGCTGGACATACCCTGACCAAATAAAATTCTCACTTTGTGCAGTAATCTGTTCTGTCCGTAATAATATACATTATATAGACTAGTTTTCTCTAAATGTGATGCTTATTTGCAACGTAGTATAGTAGTACATTATATAAAACAGGTACATTTTAGTAAAAAAAACAACAAAAAGAAATCCATTTTGATTGTCTGGGGTCGCCAGAAATTTGTGATGTTAAAATGAAGTCAAGAGCCAAAAAAGGTTTGGAAACACTCTTTTAGCCTTTTTCACAAGCCTTTTCTTAACCCTAATCTTGTTACTTTTATGCCTAATCTCAACCCAAGTGTTAAATTTATCTATGACATCACCAAATGCAACATTTGTATTGCATTTATTTCTACAATTTTTGGTATGTTTTATTTGTGTCTGCAAAAGCATTGTGACTGACTTATAGCGACTGCATTTTGGTTTTAAGTTTCTTGATCTCATTCCTACTGTGCAGTCCTTCTTTAGGATTTCAAAGCTGCTGTGATTAGTTAATTAATCAATAAAAAGGTACTGAATTGTCAACAATGTTGTCATTTTTTTAAAAAAAAGGTAACCCTTTGTAGGATTTAGTTTCTTAAATACGCACATTTACCACCCGTATCAGTAGTTTATTTAATATTGTTGGGGTTTTGAATTGTGTGATGGATAAGGAGAATAATTTATCTGTCCCCTGGAGATAATACAGAAAGGCATATGCCACTTTATAGTAACATGATGAGTCATTTAATAATAATAAATAAAGACTTGACAGGTTAGCAAAGAAAACAGTGATGATTGTACCCCTGCTTCTAATTCATATCGACAAACTGACTCACTGTGGTATTATACATTGTTAGCATTTTATGTGATAACTACAGTGTAGTGTTTTTGAATTGAAGTACAATTGCATTAATATGTGGCTGTTTGGGAGCATGTCCTTGTCTTTGTATTTAAAGCAGATGTGGTCATACCTTATTTTAATCAGCTTATACGAGCATTGGGCTGACAGGCATAAAGGTGCATGTATTTATTAGTCTAAAAGGTTGTGTTTCATAATAGATAATGTGATTTCTGTAAGTGATACCTCTCTGTTGTGCCGCTGTGAATATTACCCTTGAGCCGTTTCCACTGAAGGTCAAGTTGCTTCATTCTTTATATTTATTCAAGTCAAGGCAAACAGTCTCCTTAAAGAGTAAATAAAAGATAGAAATGTTAGGAGACAGAACAACAATAGGGGCGTTGGGGGTGTTTTTCTGTCAGGCAACATGAAGGCTGAGTTGTATTTTTAGTTCTCCTGAGGGTCCGTCATGTTGAGGTAAAATGCTGATCGGGTGTTTCGTGATAACAATTTTTTATTTATTTTTTTCATCCCATTGTGTAGAGTTCACACTCATGATGTCGACTGTGAACTGTAACTTGCGATGTCTGCTGACATTTCCCCTTAAAACACGCCAACATAATCATTCTGTTTCGTGTAGTGTTTAAACAATTGGGCTGTGATGCAAAAAAGGTCACTGGTTTATATTTATCCTCCATGTTTCCAATTCTCCTGCCTCTGAACAAATCTGCAGTTTTTTGTGATCAGACAAGCCATGTGTTTCTTAAACAGCTTTTGAGCATAGTTTGTGTTTGTCTGTAAATAACACAGGGGTAATTCATGCTCTTCCACCTTTGTCAGCACAGAATAAACACATCTGTATTTATAAGTTCTTTCTCCATTGAATGTTTTTTTTGTAAATATAAAGGTAAAGGTTCATCTAATAAGAGCATTCGATACAGCTCATTTTACTATTAACTGAACTTTCCTGCTGTGCAATAATTTCCTCAAATCTCCAGTAAATTTACATCAATCCACGAAGGACAGAATTAGATTGCGGGCTTTGGCAGTAACTACTTTTATAGAACTCTAAGAGGGAAAATGTTGAAATACAGTATCCACTTTTTGTAATGCACCTAACTCGTTTCATCTCATTATCTTCCAGTTTGTGAATTGTGTGTAGTTCACATTTGCGTTCATACACTCGGCATTAGTCTACCATGTCACATAATAGCATTTAATATGCTCTTTTTACTCTGCCAAGGAACTGGCAGAGTTATGTTTTCGCTGTGTGCATGCATGTTTGTTAGTTAGCAACATTACTCAAAAAAGAGATTTGGCTGGAACTTTGAGGAAATGTTGATATGGCACAAGGAACAACTGATTGAATTTTGGTAGTGGTGTGTGTGTGTGTGTGTGTCTGTGTGGGGCGGGGGTGTTAATCTGCCTTGGCGGAGTCTGTTCTCTCCAAGTACTTTTCTAGTTTGCATTTTATTTATAGAGGGTGATTCTTAATGAAGTGGTTTGATGTTTCTAGCCCCATAGTCAGCTGTGAATCCAGTGAACAGCTGGGGGACATGAGGACAGAAACCACTGATCCTGCTCATCTGACTAATCTAAATCTCAGTGTCCTGCCCTTGAACAAGACCTGGACCTGAACTGACATCCATGACGATGAATGATCGGCAACATCAGAAGAATATAAAACATAGAAGGTATTTAGAGGACGTTAGTGGCAGATGTGTGAGCACACAACACACACACACACACACACACAGTGGTCTCTCCTGAGTTGAAACATTGTGGGTTTGATTTGTCCCATCTTTCATGAGGTGTACACCACTGCAGCATTAATCTGTAGTCTGCCAAATCGAATACCTCCCAAATTGTCATATTTTGTTATTTCCAATGCTGGTGCATCGATTAATGGCCTCATTTCAGTGTAAATGAACCATGGTGCTAATTATATGTTATGAAAATATAGAGGTATATTTCTCTGTTAATTTGTTTCTTTCAAATTGTCACCAAAATTTAGAGTTTTTAGATAGTTTACTGCCATTTGTTAATTTTCTTAAAATGTAATGTTGATATTTTAGTACAGTAACAGCTTCTGTCATTAAATCTCCTACAGTATAGCCTACCGTTGCGCATAGAATAGAATAGAATAGCCACTTTATTGTCACAAATATCCACCATAGAGCACATTCAGTGAAATTTCGATGCAGAAGCTCACCATCGGACATAAGAATCAATCATAAAATTTGAATAAAAAAATAAAAACAGTCCAATAAAAAATAAAAACAGTCCAATAAATAGGAATCTTGGAATAATTGTGTTGACAGACACATTCCTGTTTTTGTTCCTATTTATACACATATGTAATTACCTTTGACCAGGTACAATGATTACACACTGAATTCCAGTTATACTTTGTTTGTCAAGAATAAATCACAATAATTTCATGAGAACAGATAAAAATATAGTATTGTAAAATCATGGGTAACAGTTTATTGTATACATAAACCAGCCACTGCACTGCTGTATAGCTGTAACTACTTTATTTTTAATCTCTCCTAAAAGTTTGACCCAAGATGCTGGATCTTTGTCTGCAGCCACTTTTAGAAGGAGCTCCAAGAAACCACAGTAGCAGTGATTAAATTTATAGTTTCATAAACAGTTTTGATAAGATGCCAGAATGGCTGGACGAGGCTGGCTCTACAACAATAGTGATATCACTTAGGCTTTGGAAAAAAAATGCCCTTGAAGACAAAAAAGCTTTCCACTGAAGGTAACTTTAAACTCCTATTGCACAGTTTCAAACTTGTGGTTATATTGTGTTTCTTTCTTTGTTCTTTTTGTTGTTGTTGCAAAAACAGGAAAAAATCCTCTAATTGATGGAAAGAGTAAAGCTAGTCAGGTCGCACTGGCTCAAGCCTTTGGTGTAGAAGTGCTGAGAATGAGCTGAAGTGTGTTTAAATGACATTTTGTGTTGTGTTGCGTCATTGCATCATCAGTTGTGTGGGCTCGAAAAGGATGAAAAATAGCATGCTGTCCTTCCATAAGCAGCTGTGACTGGTTGTGGTAGTTAGTGTGATTATGACATCCACAGCTGCTGTGGGGACACCCATATGTGTCCATGCACAGCACAGGCCTGGAGCCTCTCTGATTCCTACTTGTCTTTTTTTTTTTTCTCCCATTCTTTTGTTTCCTCATTGCTCTCACACTCTTCCCTTCTCTTCTCCCTCCCCTCCCCACCACTCACTTTCCCACTCACTTACTCCTCAGCTGCGTCAACTGCCTGGTATCCTGCTATAATGCATCACACACACTCTGTTTGGCAGATCACAGGGACCAGGAACACGAGAAAACAAAAACACATTACGGGTCACGCAGTAAAAGTTGTTATTTTGAAAGCAGTTAAGTGTGATTAAACACTTATCATCACAGATGGAGGTGCTAGAGGTGCATCAGTGGTTTAAGATTTACACATCAGTGTCTCATTTCACTTGTTGATTGACACTGCAATGCGTCAGTTGGCTCCATCATCATCATCATCAATTTTACTGCACTTTAATTTTGATAATGCTTTACTTCCTTGTGGTAAAAAGTGAAAGTGGAGCCGGAGATTGACTTGCAAACAATAGACCTTTTTTCTTTTTACAGCAGGCAGTTTGATTTGTCATGACAGGAAGTCCCTCCCAGTGTTTATAATATCAACAGTGGCTTAGTTTCTTTCCAGTGTCTCAGTAAGCAACAGGACACTAAAGAGCCAATATCCCCAATACCAGTAGGCAGCCATTACTTATTTTATCATTTTCACACTTGTGCTTGTCCAACTGTGTAAACTGTCGGCACCTCAATCTTTTTTTTTTTTTTCCCCAAGTTTTCATTGTGACAAAGAGGGCTCATTATTATCTTCAAGCATTTGTATGTTTGAACTCCTTTAACTGTGACTATTTACAGTTTCAGTTAAATATAAAGAGACAAAAATCTGGAATCATAGTTGGTGAAAACAAGCACCTACCTACCTTTTGAATTAAAATTTTAACATATGTCTTTTCACTTAAGAGCGAGTCAACAAAGTAATATTTCACCCTGCTGCGTCTGTTACTGCAAAAGATGTGCGCTAACATATCATTGTTAAATGGCAGATCCAGTGGAAACGGTATTTGTCGAATCATAAAGCATTATTTTACCAGCACTATTTATTCTGTTTCCTTCCTTTTCATTTTCATCTGACTGGAGGTATGTGGCTGGACTTTATGTAAGTGGGACGACCCCTCCCTGAGGTTGGTTGTTTGGATATTTTTAAATACATTTCTCCTTGCTCTCTGTGTGATTTCTGGCCTGATTCTTCTCTCGCTGAGGCACCGCAAGATGGACGACACACAAACAAACTCACTTTTAAACACTCCTACAGCTACGGACCTCTGTTGTCTCACATCTGTGAACTAGTACGGGGTGTAAACAATGGGCTGAATATTTGAAGTCGAGGGTTTTGAGTGGACAAGCTGAAGTGCAGTGGGAGGTGTGAGGTGAAGAGGTGGCTGGGGAGAATGAGGGTGCAGATTAGAAGCTATGTGGGTGGTGGGATGCACAGGAAACCACGTCACAATGTTGCATAAGGGCTTACGCAGGCAGAGGGAAGCGGATCTGAAATAATTAGCATCGAGACGTCCATCCTAGCTGCACATGATGATTTTTCAGATAATAAATGGGTCAGTTTTAGCTGAAGGAAACGTCTATGAAAACCTATTTGAAAGCAGGGGATCATGGAGTAAATCTAAGATGGTGTGGACCTTTACCAAAATATATCATGTAGTTCAATATTGAAAATAAAAGTGAGAATATGAAAGTCATTGATTTTTCAGAAACCGTTAAAGAAATTACAATGTACTCTAAAAAATAAAAAGGAATTATCAATTTTAAAACATTTCCCTGTGGTCTATACAAGCTGTAAATACTATGCTTCGGTCTGAATTCATTAATTCAACTCCACGGGTCCATCTTCAAACCCTATTTCCGAGTAATGACACCACAAAGGTCATTTTGAGCGATGTCCCTATAAATGCAGGAGGTACTTCAAGCCCCACCCCTTGCAGGTTGTTAACATTGCTGCTCTGTCCCGTTCAACCAACAACTGAACATTTTAGGTAATTAGCTTGCAATTTGGACGTATTTTCATTCTGTTCACTAGTGCTGACAGTTATCTTGTTGGAGTAATGTTCGCTGGAAGTCTTGACCTTATATGTGAAAATGTCATGATCTAACTAGTTGTAGATGTAAAAAATTAAACAGGAGTTAAAGTTGGTTATGTAAATCCACTTGTTTTTTTCCAAAATAAATATAAAGATAGGTTTGCAGCACTTGGAGGGTTCATATTTAAACTGTTTGAAGTATTATGGTCCTCAAATACACAAGTAAATGTACCAAAGACGAATAAAAGGAGGTTTAGCAAAATATGACCCCTGTAATATATTGGTGTATAAAATATGCTAGTTCACTTGGTAGGTTTTTAAGGGTCTTTGTGTAGGCTAAGACATGAATATACTTTGTCTTTTTGAAATAGTGGAATACCGTATTAGTAATTATGGTCCATATGTGTCTAAACACCTCAAACAAATTTCCATTTCTACAAATAGAGTGGATCATCTCCATAGAGTTGGTCACATAGCACAAACTTTTCCTTGTTCTTCCTGCAACAGCTCTAGTGTGAAGTTGGATTACTGCATTATGTCTGAGAATGGACCAGAGTTAATATGTTCTTACCCCCAAAAAAACAGACACTGAATCTACAATGAGCCTTTTGTTTTAGCATTTCAGCGGCCACTATAGTGAAAGGTGAGGTGAATTCAGTTAGTTTCAGTGCGTCATATTTCCTGGCATTTAGTATTGAAACTGTAGCATGAAACCATGTTCACCTAGTTTTGTTTTTCTATACTCAGAGCATTGCTGGAATTTAACGAGTATTAATCCTGTTTTGTTATCATTTTATACTAAAAATGCTGCACTATAAGGCTTTGAATATGTTACATTTTACAACATGACATATTCATCAAGTAAGGTTTTTCTCATATTTAAATGGTAGTTCCAAAGAACATTGTTTGTTACAGTTCTACTGCTCTTCTCTGCCCTTTATTTTCTTATCCTCAGTTCTTCATTCTGCACCATGGAAATGATTTCAGCTTTCTTTCAGTGAATTTCTAGAATACAGACAGATGTTTGAGGTTTGGCTGAAGTGCTTCTAAATGAGGATGTTTGAGAAAATACAGACATTTTAGTCTATTTAAGATGGAATGTGATGCTTTCCATGTGGACTGTCCGTGCGCTGCCCATACAAGGCACACATGCAAGTTTTTCCCAACAGATTCACTTTCCACCCTGTGCTCATTTCATTCTTTTAAATAAACAGTAACATGACCATAGACGATTTAACCCTCCCCACATTTGATTGGGATTTTCTTTTGTATTGATGCTATATTTGTGATTTTCATTCAAAAGTGTTTGGTATGGTAAACATGTCAGTTAACATTTTCCTAAAGTTTGCACTCGATACTTGTGTCACTTTAATTTATTTATATTATATATATTTCTTTAGATGTGCCATTTAGATTATATGTGTGTATATATGTCTTTTTGTGTGTGTATGTGTCTCTTACTGCCAAGAGCTGCTGGACTAAATTTCATTGTGCCTTGCATAATGACAATAAAGATTCTTGATAAAATGCTGCACAACTTCCCTATTTTGTGAATAGACTTTGTTCAGGGTGTGAAGGTCCCACCATTTGTTAGAGGGCTTATAAAGTTGTCCAGATTCTGCACAAAGCTGAAGATTAGAGTAATAAATGTGAGAGCATTAGGGTGACAGCATTTGGATATGAAATAAGTGGGCGGTCACCCAGTTTCTTAGTAGTCCTTTGGCTCTGGAAGTGTATGTCTGTCTGTACAAGCTTGGCAAACACAGAGCCTCATTTATCCTCATTATTTCTTGTCTTTTTCCAAATCCTTTTCAAAATCCAAATACCTGTCCTGCTCCTCATTTTGTTGAATGAGTAATGTCTCAATGTGCTGTACAGAACAGCACACAAAAGTGCTCAAGAATATCTTGTTTTGTTTGCTTTATTCGTCTTTGTCAAACAAAAAATACCCCAAAACTATTGGTGACAGAAGCAGGAACATGAAACGTAAAACTGACCGAAAAAGCTTTGGGCTGAAGCCGAAGCTTTTTATGCCCAACTTATTGTCTTCATTGTCTTTTGTGGGGGTGTCACTATTTCCGTGAAACTTCTACCTTTTACTATAGCTTACTGCAGTTAATGTACAAATTGGGATATAGAGCTGGATGACACAACTCTACTTCATGCTCATGTTGGTGAGGCCCAAATATCACAAGGGCAGGAGCAGCTGTTTCGAATATGTGAACTTGATGATCCCAGACAAGCCACTTGTTTTGTTTCTTCTTGACCATGTTTTTACTTCATCAATTTGTTGAAAAAAATATATTGATCAGAATAAATACACCTGAACTAAGGTTCATGTATCTCTTCTCTTATATGCAGTTGGTCCAGATGGTGTTCTCTAACATGGTATTTTGGTGCTAGGCTAATATGACCTCTTGTCATCAGACATTCACGTTGAATTTCCCCTCATACACCACTGTCTGCCTGACACAACATGCTAATACATTTAAATTTTAACTGCTTTTGTCTTCCATTTGTTTGCCAGTTTCTTTCATTTTCTTCTTTTATTTTGTTTTAGGGGACTAGTTTGGTGTCCAACATGGTCCCAAGGAAGCTTAACACATATAGTTTTTAATCAAACCTGTAGTTTATAGCAAATTAGATAGTTCCATATGCTAATGTTGAGGGATGGGTCTTGAGTTTTGGGAACAGATTGACCTTATGTGTATAAAGTTTTTGACATGGGTCATTTATTTCTGCTCCTCCATTTTAAACCGCTGTCTTCTGGAAATGAATAACGTCTCATCTTTACTCCTGCACTTGATTGATCCTTATTGATTTCAGTTAATGGGTCCCAGTGAGGTTTTCAGCTATTGAAGGTGGTCTTCGAAGGTGCCTCTTCAGCAGATGAATAATGTAATAAAATGGTAATCACTGAATTGTCCTCTGCTCTTTATTCAGTGTGTATGTTCCCCCCGCCTCTCCTTGCTGTTTGGTTTTTGTTTAACGTTGATCATCCCATTCAGTTTAAAAAGGCAAGTGAAGGGAGAGGCACACTTAAATAAACATGCATTTATGATCTCTGGACCAACTGTCAGACTTAATACAAACAGAGATGAAATGATTGTTTTAACAGTATTGTATCGAGCCCCTTATCTAAACATGTTAAATACAACATAACAAGTTATAACTATCATTATGCTGCATTTGCAAAGTCATCTTAAAGCCATGTGGATTGAGTTGTATTACATGTGGGAAGCCACACTCTCCTCAGCACCTCCATCTGTCTGTACAGCACCACGTGCATGTGTAAACAGATGGAAGAGCTGAGGGCTGGCTTGGCCTTAAATAATGCCTGTACAGTTGTGGTAACGCTGCAGGCAGTTGGTAATATAATATTGGTTTCAGCACACATCCTTCCCTGATCGTGCTGATAAAGAACAGGATACATGTTTAAACAGCTTGGTAATTTATTCACTTGCAGTCAATGAGATCTGTTTGTGCCACATTTCAGACTACTCCAAGTAAGGTTTTAGGCTTGAGTTTAAAAGTGAGATAGTTGAAGCACAATAAAATGATGGTTTCTTCAAGATCCTTCAGTTATATTTTCATATGATTCATCTCTCTTAAATGCTTAGACTTATACATCTGCCAGTCTGACATTTGACTCTCTACATTAGTTATTTTTGTTTTTGAAAATGCCCTCTACAGGTAAATATTCTGTTCATGTTAGTTTGACAAGACGGATATGAAACATGGACATGGATTTCAATCCCTACTGTCAGTTTCTTTTTCAATCAACCAATGTAGCAACAATAGCACAGTGTTTAGGGCATATATTAAACTGAAAAAATTTACAGTTACAGTACTGATAATACATTGGTCTGTTTTCCAACCCTGACTGGCATTTTGTTGATGGAAGCAGCTGTGGCTCTGTAATTTTGTTGTATTTTGAGTAGGGTTATCAAAATTAACACATTAACACAGATTATCCATCATCATAATTAATTTGATAAAAATTGAATTGTTTTACAACACTAATTTTGAGCCATCTGTGTCATCTATACTGGCAATTGTGATGAGAACTGTCATATCTTGATAATCCAGTGTCCTGTATTTATATGTATTATTGATAATTATTAAAGTTTTTGTAACTTAACTTTAACTTTGCCATGACTATGAATAATCAGCTTCAAACCATGGCTGCATGGTCCATGCATCTCATATTTTTTTCATGCCTTTGTCATGCTTTCTTACTGCTCATACATTATTTTAATGAATGGCAGATGGGGTCTCGTACTTAATTCCAGATGGTATCAGTGTTTTATACAGTATATGCCTTATTACATGTCAATGGAAAAAACTATGCTGGTCTCTTGTCTTGGGATTGAGCCTAATATGACCCCAAATGTGTGACTGAAACCGCACAAACTTTTGCGGTGATTCACAAATGTGAAGGAATTAACGGTTAAGTTTGAACTTTGCCCAGGGGACAGTGGTTTTGTGAACAGGATGCTAGCTGTAGGTTCAGTATTCACTCTTGTTGACATGGAAAATCCCCTCCGTCTCAACCTTCCTCCATGTGAAGGCTTTTTACCATCATGACTCAGATTTTCCTCTTTCTCGCTGGTTCTATAAACACACTTGTCACATTTCAGGTTTTCCAACTCTCTGCAGTGTTGTAGTTGTATTCTGTCTTCGCTGATTCAACAGCTTGCATATATATTTTTTGTATTTTATTTCCTCAGTCTGCAAGAACAGCGAGAGAGAAAGAGGATCTCTTCGCTGATGAGTTCCTGGGATGCTCCAGCGACCTGCGCCCCATGCTTTTCTGAGGCCTCCAGAAGCTGAAGACAGGGTGTCAGTGACAGGTAGGTAGACAGAGTGGACCAAATGTGGTTTAGATGAGAAGAAAAAAATAAATCTCTTGAGTGTCGTCTAATGTGAAACATATCGTTGTTGTAAATGAACTGTGCTTTATTTTACACTGGGGTATAATCTAACCTACGTACTCTGAGATTACTCAAGCGGTCATTGCCGCAGCTGCTTTAAATTATGTTTAATCTTTGACAGTTGAAATGGCACATATTTTAAAAGCCATTTTTGTTGATCATTGACATTAGAAACAGACTGCAGCATGCCACACACATTTTAGTTTCATCCTTCTCTGTGTGGATGTTCACACACTCCTACTATGTGGGAGTTAGCAACAGATCTTAATCATCGATAGGGTTTTGCTGTAATTCCAGATCTGGAGGCATAACCCTAATCTCTTTGGCACATTATACAGTAAATCAGTGTGGCTAAGTCAGGTCTCTGCCAGCTCAACACAGCTAGTCCATTTCTTTGGATTTATGATGGACTTACGAAGACAAGTTATTTCAATCTACAACAGTCCCTCTTCTTTTCATTTGTCTCAGGCCTGATAGAGCACCTCCTGCTGAGTGCTAAACCCTCACACTCATTTAATTTCTGAGGTGTTCTTGGATTGCTTTGTGCCACGGTGGGATTATTTTGGAAGTAATGGGTCCAAAGGGCCAGCTGGTCAAAGCCAGTTTTAGCTGCAGCATCCAATGGGAGTGATGTCCCCACACAGAAGCAGCATGGACACTGATGGATGGCCTAGCTTTCTGTCGGTTTCTGGTCCCTGGACATAAGGCGTTGTTATGAAAATATAGAAGGAAGCAGGCTGACATGCCACAGAGAGATGGTAGCACAGTATATGATGGATGACAACCTGCTGGGCATCTGTTATAGACACAGACAATCTAGAATTATGGTCCCTAAGGAACCACTTTAAATGCTCACCATAAATTGGCCACTCCTCAATGTTTTGTGTATCTCTGTTGGATAATAAACTTTTTATGTCTGGGGAGGATAAACCATAAACCACCAGACAGATGTACCCAATGTTACAGCATACCCACATACAATTTTTGTTTAAACTGGAATTTTACTTAGATTTCCCGTTTGGTTTCCTTTGGCTGTCTTGCAGACAGAGGAGTAAACCACAGAGTCTTCATTTTACTTTGCTGCTTCACCCTGTAAATCAACTCCTTTAAAAGAAGCTGAGTCATGTTAGACCCCCCCAGCCTATAAAGAGGTAGTGTTAATAGTGGCATTCACGGGTTGATTTGCAGCCTGCCTCTTTATCCAAGCACTGGTGGCCTTGGAGTGGCTGATTGATGTTGTTTGTCATCAAATCTTGGACTCAAAATGCGAGTGGTTTTCTGCTTTGGCTGCAGTGGGATTGGACTTTAACTTGTACCATACTCTGACTCGTCCAGACCTCCTATTAAGAGGCGACCAGGAATAACCTTGAACTCCCTCTGCAGCCTTGGCTTGTCCTTGCCTCAAGGACAAACCAGTGTGACCCAGTTAAAGGAGCAAAGAGAGAGCGAGACATGAAAAGAGAGAGTGAGAGGGACAGATCTGTGTTTGTGTGTGCAAGCCGGTGGCAGGCAGGGCATAGCCTACTTCTCCTACCCTACTTTACCCCTGTCTTCATTAGTGAATCGAGCAGCTGAGCTTTCCACTGCACCATCTCCTGTTGTTTCCTTTCTTTTATATATTTTGCCAGATGGTGGATTACAGGTCAAGGCAAAAGCCAAGTACTGCTGCTGGAAACTCTGAAACTGTTGGACTGGATGCTGCAGTATCACAGATTAATTTTTTTGTCATTTTGTTTACATTTATATTACTCAGAAGAACCTGATTTTGATTGGTCACTTACATTTCCAAGTATAGTATTTTGACTGTGGTGTCTATTTAGGAAGTAGCTATGTAAACCAGGGATGAATTGCTTTGAGGTGGTCATTATTATGGAATAAACCCCCCTCACAGGGTGATTCAAGGGTTTAGAATCACATTGTGCTTATGTTCATTAGTATCTAATCAGTATATTTTTTATTATGTTTCCTTGATATTGTAGTTAAATAATACATCAGTCTTACTCCACTTTGTCCATACTGAGCTTTTATTTCTTCTAGGAGGAAAAACTGGATAAGATAAGATAAGACTGTGTTCATGCCACCATGGGTAATTTACACAGTTGACTCTTGAAAACACAAAAATAAACATATATCTGATATATTTTTGTCTTATGTTCACTGAAATGATTACATTTAGAGGTTTTTCAAGTGAGGACATATTCTCATGCAGTCCACTCTCTTTCATTTTCCGTCTCTGATAGTTTCTGCATGAAATGTGCAGGGAGGGCAGAATGGTCTTTCGCTGACAGCTCCCCTTTCCTTGGCATACTGTTTCTTTCTCCTTTCTCTTTTTACTGCCTGACAAAGGCAACTGAGGACTTTGCAGAGTCTTTGGTCAAAAAGAAATCTTAGAGGAGGAGTGGAGCAGAGGAAGAGGAGGTGTATCTGTCAGAGAGAGGCTGGGCTGCTCAGCAATGAGGGGGAGGAGGAGGTGTGGGGGGGCATGAGAAGAGGAAAGGAGAGGAAGGGGAGGGAACTGTGCTCCCATTCACACTGGCAGCATTTGGCTTGAGAATGTTTCTTTTTGGGGGGTTAGAGAAGTTTTCTCTCAGGAGAGTTAGTCAGAAACGGAGCCAAATATCCAAAGGAACAGCATCGTACTGAGTGTAAACTGGGAAGGAACTCAAGAGTGGAGGATAAAGAGAGAACATCAGACGCCAGCGCAGCTATGCATGGATCAACCTGGGGTAAGAAGCTCACACGGAAGAAGTCTGGGCTGTTGGGGTGGGGGGTGGGGTGGGGTGGGGGACTTGGGTTTATTGCTTTGTCATTAAGGTGACAGGGATGTTAGATGATAGCAGTTTATGTATCGCTGATTGTTTGACTTTAAGGCTCCCCATAAAAGGTTTATTTGCTTTCTCAGGGTACATTAACTTTTGCTGTGCATTAAAGTGAGATCCATGATGGCACGGCATATATGACATTTAAAATATGAACAGAAAGATTAAGAATATTTGTACAACTTATATGGCTCTGACGTGAGTGAACACTCATTTCTCTTTCTCCTCATTAAACTAAAACAGTGACAAGCTGAGGACAGATTGAAGCATCCTTTTTATCTGACTAAAGTGTTATAATTAACAGTGTCAAGGACAATATTCAAGCACCGCTTCATCTAAATACCCATTGAGTTCAATTGTCTTTATGTACAATTGCCACTTTCAGTTGATTACAGCTACTTACCCAGCTGAGTCTGAAAGTGTTCATTACGTTGATCATCACTTAATGTTCCTGGTTATTTTTAGATATATTATTTAGTAATATCAAGATCTTGTTTACCAATTAGCAAATTTATAGTTATCACAGAAAAGCATAGTTTGATCAGTTGAAACCAGCGATTGCTATAATATTATTTGTTGTTTGTTGGCTCATTTTGAGGCTTATTTTCCTTCATTGTGTAGAGTGAAAAATATTTCTATCCCTCAAACAGTTGCAGATCTGCACCAGATCTATGCAGTTAATCATTAGTATGTTTAGGGACATTAGCATTTGGCCTGGTGACCGTAGTGACTATCAGGGCTGCAAGGTGTCTGCCTGTGTAAAGGTAGGTTGTCTACATTACCAAAATAGCTTTGTCACACTTTTCTTCCATGCTCCAGTTTCTTGAGATAGGATAAAAAGATAGGTAGCGGAGGGGGAGCAGAGAGAGGAAGTGAGAAGTTTCAGCACAGAGATATGGAGAGTGGAGGAGGAGATATGTGGACTGTTGGGTGATACTCGTGTTGGTGCTCCCTGCTGAAAAGAGAGGTGCTTTCCCCTTCCTTTTTAAAAATCTGTGTGCTTTTGCATCTTCTGCAGTCAGATGTAATGTGTTCTCAGTAGAGGAGTCCAAAATGAGTGCCAGTATAACACAACTTTCCTTTTTCCCTTGGCTCTGACACATCACCTGGTGTGGGGAATATTTTTAGACTCTAACCCCTGTGGCTGTGTGTTTATGGCGTGGTGGCAACAAAGAGGGATTTAGTGCAGGCTCTTTCAGTTGGTCTCAAAGCACGTTTGTACGACAGAGTAGGTCCTATAGTATGTGCAAAGCGTCCTGTAATATACTGGCTAATACACAGTTTATGTAATGAAAAAGGTTTGCCAGATTAATATGGTGCTATGATTGGACTGACCTGCCTGTCAGTCTGTGAACTCAGATATCAGACATATGAGAGGCTAGTTAATGTCTGCTTCACTTGGCGACTTGGCGACGTCTGATGATTTAGTAGACTGAAAACTCAGCAAGGATTATAAAATGTATTGATCTCAGCAAAGAGATTCTTTGTAGCGGTTACACTCCCCACTTTGGTGCAAAAAAGAACTTATTTAAACATGGTGTGAAACGTTTTCTAAGTTGTTAAAATAGCTGGAAGCTTTTCATGAGGGAAAGCAATATGGAAACTTTTTTTTTTTATGTCTATTAAATATGACTGACCAAACAACATCTGAAATTCTAAAAGTCTTTATATAACTTTTGTTTGAGGACTTTGACCAGATGTCACTGATAAATATTAACACAGCTTTTTTGGGCAACATTAAAATAAATCGGCTACTATTCAATCAAGGCTGGCTGCTGATGGAGATTTTAGTGCCACAGCTGGAAAAAAATAGGGCAGATTTAAGAGATTAGCACATGGCATTGGCACATACTGTGACTTGAGATATCAGAAGAGGAAAAAAGCTATGTCATATCACCAAGCTAATTGATTGATAACCCTTCTCTTCCAGCTTTCTCTTTATTCATAGACTATCGTGGATTAGTTATTATTATTATTATTATTATCAAAAGATCCATCACACCACCTGCACATTTACTTTTTTGTTGCTAATGTGTAATATAACTCTAGTATCAGACTGAGAATAAAATCCTGATGGTCTGAGATGAGAGCGGGTTCCAGAAGCACAACTAAACGCTAACTGCTGTGAGGTATCACTTAAAAAATCTCCTCTTGAAGTTGTGCCATATGAGGAATGAGACATCAGAAAAACAGCTGTCTCCATCCCCACCGAGTGTCAACGGTGTTGTTGGCGACCATTGCTTTTTCTGTCCATGTTTAGACTAAACTCTAATTAGATGGTGTACCCGCACATTCCTCATGTTGGAGGAATGAATGACTGACTGACCATGTCTGTCTGAGGGCATTAAAACCCCCAAAACAGCTCACTGAATCCTTGGATCTACAGACAGAATTAGCAGAAGTTACAAATAGTTATGTTTTACCTGTATGTATGATACTGGTAAGAATATAGATCTTAATTCCTCATTTAGAGTAGATATGATGACATACATATGCAATATCAATTATCATTTACAATTTTTATTTTTTTTAAATAAACACAATAAAACAAGATAAAGATATTATCTATGATTATAGAATGATATGACATTAAAATTATAGATACATTCATAAAAGTGGCTGAATTACCATATATTGTTAAAAGAAATTGCACTTCCTATGAAGCAGGCATGTTTCAGTATAATAGTCATAAGTTACTGAAGTCCATTTGTTGTCTTCATGGAGTGGATTGAAGACTGTCAGAGCTGTTGATTGACTGAACTATAAGATGCTAAAGAGGGGTCCTGGCCTCTCTGTCAGCCCTCTGACCCCTCCTCTACCCCCACCTCTAATGTCTGAGGCCCCAGTCACTATGACAACAAAAGGGAAACCAGGACCACATGCACATATCTGGAGCTTTAAAATTGTTCAAGACCCCTCTGCTTTCCATAGTGGAGTCCCAGCAGAGTTTCAATCACCCTCAGTTCAAAGGGATTAGACCTTATTCACTTAAGAATGAAAAGGCCAACCTTAGCAAAAATACTGACCTGCGGGAGACCAGAGGTTTTCAGAGACACTGAAAGGATAAAGGTGGTGTAATTTCAGTCTTGCTTTGAAATGTGTTTTTAGGGGACAGTTGTATTGATCTCACTGTAACAAACCTACAAAACAGGTCCACTAATGTAAACTGAATAACTAGGTCAGAATTTATCAGAGCAAACCCAGCTACTACAGATCAATGTATTCTGCAGGATAACACAATCAAAAAACGGTCATAAAACAACTCCTATTGGTATGTAAAAATTCTGGAAGATTTCGTCTCTATTCTGTGCCTGTTAAGGTAAAGCCATTTAGCTGTTTAACATGCAAGCCAAAAAATGTCAAGCTGATTGGCTATTTTGTTTACATACACAAACACACACACACACATTTTTTTTTTAAACATGGTATCTCCTCTAATCAAAAATACGGTGCTTCTTCCAGATATTAAAATTATTAAATTATTTCTGTTCATCTTATTTTCCTCCAACATTAGCATGTGCAAATTCTACAAGATCTGGTTCATTCACATGTGGTTTCCTGCTCTTTCAAAGCCTGTTAAAAATTCTCAATTATGCACCTTGCGTGACAAAATGCTTCTATTCAGACCTTTGAGTATAAAGGGATTAGAAATGCCACCATAAAAATCCACCACCAGCAATTTGTCTTCACCAAGTTTTGTTCTGTATCCACATCAAAAACATGACCAAAGTCTTGCATCAGTACACTGGAATGTGAAATGATCTTAAATCCCAACCATGATCTTCAAAGTCTTAAATTTATCTTGCAAAATGAGCAAATCCAATATGTACCAACTCTTTGATTCTATCATCCATATGGAAAATGAGTAATGTTTGCATCAAGCCTCTGAAACAAGGATGTAAAAATGTTTGTTCCTCCCACAACGCTTAATACCAGGGGAAGTGACAGGCTGCTGCACCTTTACAGAAGGTTCACTGCGGTTGAGTTTTGGTTGAAACATTAGTTTGATGAGTCATGATTTCAGACTCCAGCTCTGTGAATAAATGCCATTCTGAGGGTTTAAGCAGCATAGACAGACACTTAGTCAAGCACATTCTCTGTCATTCAGAGAGGATTATGTGTAATAAATATTGTCATGGACTAATTAGCTCTCCTCTATACAGAAATCACTTCAAATTAATGCCCCTAGTTTCTGCCCCCCCCCTCTCTTCAAAGCAGCATATATTGGTACCTCTGCAGTGAACTCAATTTGCTTTATCCCAGTGCAATACATGCTGTACAAATGGTAAATTATTAGTGTTAAGTTTTTTAAACTGTATGTCATAAAACAGCAGCTGTTACTTGGTTATTATGAGTCAACATAGGGATCAGAGCGATTTTTGAGAGTGCTAATTAGTCTGGTAATCACACTTTAATCACAGTAGTAGCCCTCTTAGGCCGTCAATAAACTTGGCAGGATGGTAAATGGCTTGGCATGGCCCTGTCCTGGCAGGTGCAGACTATAAATGTGGCAGACCAAAAGGCCTGCTGTCAGCCCCTCCTTGTCCTCTGTAGCCATCTTGAGCACAGTTACAAACCCTACGGTCTTTTGTATCTTTTTTTTTTTTTCATTTTCAGTGTCAACGGAAAGGTTGGGTGGGTTACAAAGAGGAGAAACGCAAAGGAATGTTCTGCACTTCTAACACAAATTCACTGACACACTATGTAATTGCAAGTGACATAGTGAGAAACTGCAGTCTTGGCATACTTTGAATCCTTCAGTCATCTGTGTGAGTTGTTTGACAAGCCTGAAACTTAAAGAGAAAAAAAAAGGGGAAGGGCACACCCACCAGATGGATATCGTCATATTCTTTGACTATCCATAAAGTTTTCAGTGTTCAGTTGGCCGTTTGTCAGTGTACCGTGACCTTATCATCATACTTCCTGTTGGTCATTGTTAGTCAGAAAACACTAAATCATTCTCTTGCCACGACACTACTTGTCATGCTTGGCAACTACACTATAGGTGAAAAGGTTGGAGCATGTCATTTTAGTTTTTTAGTGTATTTTTTTTTTCCTGCAGCTTTTATTGCACCCCGTTAAAGCATTACACCAGGTTGAACTTGTCTCCTTTGCGAACCTTCAAAGTACTACCACTTTGATAAGATGTACTTCGACGGTAGGCTTCGTCGCTGTCAGGAAAAATGCCAACATGTTAGAAGCCATTTTACATCTTAAATGGAGAGAGACCCCTTTCTTCTGCTGCCTCAAGCCCTGTTTGTGCTGCTTGAATGGCCTTAATGAATAGCCTGTCCCAGTTCTCACTGTGTGGGCCAGTGTTGTTGGATATTTCTATGCTTCACTGTAGTGTACAGTATATCGTCTCTGTTTTGCTTCTGTCGGAGTCACTGTGTCTGTTTGGGCGTTGCAAAGTTGCGTGAAATTAATCTTGGGAGGAAGTTAGAAATTGACACCTATCAGGATTTAAAGGAAAAACATTACATTAAAACAGCATTTTCTGCCACTTAGGGGTTGGTAACATGATATGAAAATGTAAAAAGGAATAAAAAATTTGTTGAATTATTGTTCAGTAATGATATATATAGTATGCAGTTGAAGTCTGAAGGAAGAGGGTACATTTAAAGTAGAAATTGCTCCACACTTTCCTGTTTTCAGTCGTCACCAGGAAGTTTTATTAAGTGTTAGAACTGTTTTGTGTTCCCTTTATTAGTTTATTAAGCAATGGCATGTTTTGTCCATTTTTTTGCCCATGTTTTCCATTTTACTCTTGTTGCTGTTGAGATATTCAAATAAACTCTTTATAATTGCCATGTGTGTACTTAGATATTTTATACAACTTTAAAATTGTCTCATAGGAACCAACTAGTAACACGTTCCCCCCCAAATACAATCTCTACAAACTATTTTGATATTAATCTTTAATAATTATTAAAGATTCTCCAGTGAAAGAACAGGATGTCGGCCTCCTGATTTAACAGTGGGGAAAAAATAGGCATTAACATTTTAAACATTGGAGTTTAGATTCCCGGGTGCCCTTTCCATGTGACATACAAAGTCAAAGTTGAGCATTTAAAGTCCTGGTTTATTTGTCATATTTTAGCAGAAACTCACAAAATCAGCAACAGCTTTTTTTACTATGTCTTTTTAAAGCATTTATTTTGAGGGTTAAACAAAAAACCATCAGACTGATAGACTGGTTTGATTTCTCCTGTATCTAGAATTAAAAAAGTCCAAATCAATTCTGGCCATAAAAGTTATCACATTTGCATTGTTTGTTACCGTCACTTTCCCACCTGTACAGATTTATGAAAGTATACACAGCCAAAAACAGAAGTTAAATATTTGTGCATTACAATTTTCTGAGAAATATGTGACGTTCTTTGTTTTTAGAACAAGTAACCCCTCTGAGCTGCTACCATGGCCCTGGTTCAGGCTCTGCCCATATCTGCTGAGCCCCACACACCAGGCCACAGCGGTGGATCTCGAAGGCGACATTCATCCAATCCTTCTCCCCCTGCCAACGTGCCGTCCTCTTCCCTGGATCCTATGGGTTCCGTCAGCAGCCTCATCGTGACCCGATCTGGCCCCTACCAAGACCAGCGGTCCGGTGTTGAGCTGGGAGGCAGGGTACGACGGCCCACACCAGGCGCTTCCTGTCTGAGCTCCGAGTCTCCCCAGGACCCTTTACTGCACAGCCGCACCCCGCCAGGCAAGAAACAGAGCTCTGCAATATCCAACAGGGTGGAGAAAGAGAGGGGGAATGGGAACTACACTTACCTGAATGAGGAATATGTGGATGACTGGAATGACAACCATGTAACCCCGCTCAGCCCAAGTGAAGCTGAAGAGTTTAAAGAAGGGTTGGGGTTGAATGGGAATGTGGGAGGACCTCCTCCTAAACTGATCCCTGTGTCAGGGAAACTGGAAAAGGTGAGTTTGCTTTACTTTAGTAATTACTCAAGTCTTAGTTTTCCCAGCTATTCTGATGGAAGTCTTTATTTCCAGAGGCCAAAAAAATGGGATGATGAAAAGAAGGAAGTCAACAAATATGTACAAACGCAAAGAAATGTTGTTCTGGTGCTCTATGAACCATTAACACTAGGAGGAAAACTAAGCTGACTGTAACTACAATGTGCTTTTGTTTTATTTGTACTAGTTTGTGGTGCGTAGTTCATTTTACATTACGTTTTATTTTCATGTTTCTGCAAATTGAACTGCAGTTAATTTAAAAAAAAAAATTGCACTTCCATAATACTTGACTGTCATGATATGAGTTTGTTTGATCGACAATACCTATAATTTAAATTCTGAAGAAAGCTTTTTTAAAAAAAAAATCTTTGTCATTTTCCCTCAAGAACATGGAGAAAACAGTGCTCCGACCAACTGCCTTCAAACCTGTTATTCCCAAGAACCGTACGTCCATGCAGTACCTCTCCCCTCGTCATTGTGCCAACGTACCAGATAACCAAACTAACCTAAACCTGCTGAGCCCCACACACAGAGATGTGTCGCCATCCTGCTCAGAGAAACGCAGCTCCTACAGCGGGGGACGGAATGGTGGCGGCAGTATGGATTCAGGACGTAACTCCCTCTCCAGCCTGCCCCCATATGGTGGCGCTGGTTACGGCCTGACTTCAGCAGAGGCCACGGCCGGTCACCTGGAGCCCATGAAGAGTGCTCAGCCAGTCAGCGGACACGGACATACAAACTCAGACAGCGGCCGTTCATCATCCAGTAAGAGCACAGGCTCTGGCTCCTTAAGCGGACGAGGGCAACCACTGTCGGACAGTGGGTCCAGTGGACGGTCCCCTGGCCCTGTGGAGGGCTACGAAGGGGTGGTGAGGGACCTGGAGGACAAACTGAGGGAGAGGGACCTGGAGCTGCAGCAGCTCAGAGAAAACCTGGATGAGAATGAAGCAGCTATTTGTCAGGTCAGCAAAAGAAATTACTACATGAAAAAGGAGATTTGCATCAGTTTTTGAAACCAACAATTGTTTAGTTGTAATCAGTAGTGATGGTTCACAAATTACATACATTGTATTTAAAGTGACAGCAAAAAAAAATCTGAAATTAACCACATTTTCCATCTGAAATCAGAAAAAGGCTCAGATTGTGCAGCATTGGATAACAGTGTATTCATGATAAGACTACTATTTTGTACTGAATACATATAGTTACATACAGAATCTGGTCTTGCAGGTATATGAAGAGAAACAGAAGCGCTTTGAACTGGAGCTTGAGGAACTGAGGCAGAGCTGTGCCACTAGGATGCAGACAGCCTCACAGAAGGCGCAGCGTGCGCAACAAGTGCTTCAGTTGCAGGTCAGAAACCTTGGACGGCTTTGTCTTATTGTACTTAACACCATTTTACTAATTTAACAACTACAGTAAAAGCCACCAGAAAATGAATAGGTCACAGAGGTTTATTAATAATAATAATAATAATAATAATGCTCGTAATATTGCTGCTGTCAACTATCAGTAATTTTTCTGTTTCAGGCTTTTTGTAAGTACATGTGTGTGGTCATGTGTCTGATGCTTATTTATGGCTGCAGGTTTATCAGCTCCAACAGGAAAAGAAGAAACTACAGGAGGATTTTGCTCAACTTCTTAAGGAAAGGGAGCAGCTAGAGGAGCGCTGCACCTCCTATGAGCATGAAAAGATTCAACTAGGGCCCCGTCTTGAGGAAACCAAGTGGGAGGTGAGTGGTACAACAGTAGTCCAGCCATACCATCAAAGTAATGACCAGAATGAAAGGAGAACATTTGACTTGTAATAAAGTGACATTCATACTGATTTTTCCATTCTCCCTTTCATCCTCAATTCAGGTTGCTATAATGCTTTAACTAGTGCCATATTGAGAGCATTGGTCTCTCTCTCTCTGTCTCTGTCTCTGTCTCTCTCTCTCTCTCTCTCTCTCTCTCTCTCTCTCTGTCGCTCTCTCTACATCAATATTTTTATAGCAAGGGATGCTTCAGTAAGTGTCATCACTCTTGTCAACCAAAAGAATTGGCTGCCCCTCTTTTTTTTTACAAGCTTAATCCACAGATCAGTCAGTGCATATTAGATCAGAGGTTGGATTATGAAGCACTGTAGTTCATTCATAAATGGGAGGGTAAAGGAATTTTCATTCAAAGCTAATTACCGAAGTGTTGACAGATGCTACCAATGAAACTTTGCTTGAAATAGAAAATGCACTTTAAAGTTACTGTGTTCACCGTCCACACTGTTTTTGCTAACAAGTTGAGTCAACCAATAAGGCCTATACCGCTCACTGATGGTTAAGGGACTGTAAAGGTGTCTGTCATTATGGACCCCGAGTATTTACTTTTGTATGACTCTGCCTTCATCAAATTAGCTGCACACACCCTATTGCCTACATTGAAGGTAGTGATGAAAAATATGCAGTATATTAGTTTTAAAGGATGAGAATGGACATAACCCAAGTGGAGCCAACACACCAAAGCTGAACTGACATTTTGATGCAACAGGACTGATAACATTTAGGAATTTGTGCAAGATGCTTGTAAAGCATTCTTACAGATCTACCATTTACTCTCCCTGCAGATTCTTCCATATATGTTACAGTTGGCATTTAAAGTTTTAGTCTTTGTATTTTTTTTTTATTTATCCACTCAGGTGTGTCAGAAATCTGGGGAAATCTCCTTATTGAAGCAGCAGCTGAAAGAAGTACAAGGAGAGTTAGCCCAGCGTGTGGGAGAGATAGTTTCACTGCGGGGCCAACTCAGAGAGAGTCGTGGTGAGCTGACAAATACGCAGGTCCAGCTGCAGGAGGCTAACGGTACAGTCCGCACTCGCACCTTGGAGCTTGAGGTTTGTGAAAATGAACTTCAGCGGCGTAAGAGTGAAGCAGAGCTCCTGCGAGAGAAGGTTGGACGACTTGAGGCAGAGATGGTTCAACTCAGAGAGGCCTTGGCCAATCAGGGCCCAGGAAACAGACAGTGTCAGGTGTTCCAGGATGCAGAGGAGCAGCTGTTGGCCTATGAGAGCGATGAGGCCAAGGCCCAACGGCAGAGCAGCACCGAAGCCCTGCAGAACATGAAGATGCAGATGGACAGGATAACGTCCGAGCTAGCCTTTGAACGTCAGAGAGCAGAGGAACAATCGGGCAGCTTTGAGGAGGAGCGAAGGGTATGGCAGGAGGAGAAGGACAAGGTAATCCGCTACCAGAAACAACTGCAGCAGAACTATGTACAGATGTATCGCAGGAACAGAGAATTGGAACAGCTCCTGCAGGAGCTCAGTCAGGAACTGGAGAGCAGAGAGGAAGACGAGGGCAGTGGCAACGAGATAAACTTTGATGAAATCGCTGCTACAGAAATATGATACTTTGCACAACTGTCAGCTGAAATCAGTTGCTCCCACATGCCATAGATTTGATGTTTTCACTTCTGTCAATAAAGTCTCTGCATGTGTGGATTTGAGGCAAAATAAATACACTGCACAGTTCTACAAGCCACAATCAGGAACCGCCTCATAGATGTACTCTCAAAGGAGTCTGACCTGGTAGGCGGTGACCTCTATTTGGTGTTAGTAGGCCACATCAGCCTCTTCCTGCTCCATTAATGTCTTTGTTTTTGCACTAACCTGGAATCTGTTTTTCAGCTCTTCATCTCATTTTTCACATTCGTGATTCAAGAGAGAATTATTGTGTATGACTAACATCACTCAACCTTTCAGTGTCCTCCCACAGTCTTGTTATGATTCCACACTCCCTGCTGGCTTTAGCACTGTACTCCCACTCTGTGTTAACAGTCAGATCTCATTAGTTCAGTTAATTCATATGGAGCCAACACTGTTTTCACTTGACAGTAACTGTGGGATTCCACACATTGTGTGTACTATGACAAGAATGAGTCGGTCGCAGATAAGTGCTAATGACAGTGGCTGCACTATGGGTGAAGATGTGAAAAACCCTGTATTTTTTATAGTTTTTTTCAAAAGCTCTTATGTAATGCCAACACATAATCATCCATACAGTTTACCCTCATTCCATGTGGTCTCGTAGGTCCATTTAGTGAAAATGTATTTTACAACCATTGGATAGGGGTATTTCGGCCTCGATATCTCCAACCATTTGTGTCTTGGCAGAGAAATGGACGTTCAATAGGTTGACTGTTTTTAAGCAGTCAGTTCTGAATTAAAAGTATTTGACAAGAAATCACACACTGTATTAAAGCTTTACAACGTTATTATGAACCATCTCACATAATGAGGCATTAATGTGAGCTATGCTAACCTTCCTCTTGTTTAAACAGGCTATGCCTTTTTGAGTCATTTAAAATTATCATGTTAGAAAATTGGACTGCACTGCCTGTTAAAAATTCAAGTCATTTTAATACTTTCCAGTTAAGCCAAAAATCAGCATCCCCATCCCTGATATCATTGTACAATAAATGTAGATAATATAAAGACAGGTGTATCACATGAGTAAAACACTGCACAATGGCTCTCATATTTAATTATTTGAACTGTGTGTCTATTTTCCGTAAGAGATTGTAAAAGTTGGATTTTATGTGTTCATGTTACGAATGACATTAAAAGTGAATAAATTTCTAATGAGAGTTAAATAATCAAACTGGTAATAAATCTCACATGGATTGCTTGTTTGACTGAAAAGCAATTGGAGCTAAGGAAAACTATAGTGTTTTTTTTTCTATCCTCTAACATTTTGTAGGATCATTGTTTGTGTTGTTCAACAAGTAAATCAATAGTAAAATTAATCCTCAGTGGAAGCCCTGTTTTTCACTGCTGTGATGTGAAGTGGGCCAACATGCACTGAAAGCGGAGTTGTTTTTTTTTTTGTTTTTTTTTAAGTCAAAGTGGTCTGACCATGGCCTGACTGTTTCCATCACCCTTTAAAGTATATGTACTTTACTTCCCTGTACAGTGCAAAGGCACCCATTACAACACAATTAACTCTCCTGCTGCTGATTCCACCTCCTCTACTGTAAATAACCCCAGTTACTGGATGATATATGTACATAAAGGAAATGTTTTCTTTCAGAGATGGCGGTCCATCTGAAAAACATAGCCACTGTGAATAGACCAAAGCAATGTCATGTTTTCTCTATTTTGCTCCTACTCAATAATGCCTGTATATTAATGTATCTATTTGTGAATGTTTGTTCTGGTTTCCTGGTATGATTTTATAATCACAATATTTGTATGAAAACATTAAATGTATATTTTCATGCTGTAAATTTCTTGAACAAACGTACTATGTTTTTAATTAAAAATGGCAAAACTGAATAGTGGTCTCTCTCTTGTCATACATTGGTTTTTAGCAGCTGTTGAATTATAGTTTCTTTCATGATTCAGCCAAACTGTATATATACACTAGAAATGTCCCGATTCGATACTAGGATCGGATTGGCTGCCGATGTCAGCAAAAAATGGATATCAGTAATTGGAACGGCAGGCACGGAAAAAATCCGCTCCAGGCTCGCGATCCATTAAAAAAAGTTAATTCCGGGTTTTTGCAATCCATTCCAGTTTTTTGCTGTGGTTTAGCATTTTTTAGCACACTTTCAGCACCAGCATTAGCGTCTCACAATTTACCTCAGTGGCATCTTCTACATTATAACGGCTGTGTTAATTTAAAGTTTAACTGTAAAAATGTCAGCTGTGTGGGATAATTTTACCTTAAAGGACTATGAATAATAATAATAATAATAATAATATATTTATCATTAGTTTATTTTTATTAATATTCTTCAGTTATATGATGGGTGAGGAAATTAAGGTCACTGTTGATCATTTGTGATCTATTCTGTGTGTTACTTGTCATTGAACAGTAATATGTGAACACTGGTTGAAACAATATAAAATAACACTACAATATAAAATAATCTTTATTACATTACAGACATACAGTAGAAGGAATTTTTGTTTTTAAATAATTCACAATATTATTTGCACTGATTTTTGAATCCATGGTTTACACTTGTTCAACAGAAGAGTCCTGATGCTGAGTTAATAACTATTTTCCTCTAAGGTTGTTTGTGTGCTTTGTTTTTTTAATATAGTTTACAATCATATTTTCACTTTTTACTGACCACTGATGGCATTTCTGTTATTTATAATGCTGTCTATTTTGTGTTTATTCCTGAATAAACAGGTCAGTTTATCAACCATTGTGTATTATTCAAACTCATCTAGTTCAGCTGGCTGGCTGTTATCAAGAGTCTGACAACTAGGTAAGGAAGGTAAACAACTTTAAACTTTAATACATGCTCAGATAGGCCGGTATCTGTATTGGCCGGTATCAGACTGGAAGTGAAAAAAAATATCGGTATCGGATCGGAAGTGCAAAAACCTGGATCGGGACATCTCTAATATACACTTAAATCAATAATCCCAAAATAAATTGGGATGTGGCTACTTACAAAATGCAATAACTTGTAAATCTCAAACAACAATCCCATTTAAAATAAAAATAAGGTAATTTTGAGTTCAATGGAAGTACTATAAAAAGTTAGGATGGGGCATATTTACCACTGTATTGTCTGTCTGTAAAAATCTAGGAAATGAAACCACGAACTAGAGTTTTGGGTGAAAATGTTGCCTCACTTTGGTCTGACTCAGGGTTAAATCTGTTCTGGGTCTGCTTTGTCTTATTTCCCACTTCATGATGCACCAAATATATTCAACTAGTTAAAGGTCCTGACTGCAGACAGGAAATTTCAGCACCCAGACTCTTCTATTAAGACAATAGCTTTTCTGGAACATGTTCACATTGTGGCTTCTTTACATTCGACAGCATTTCCAACTCTACACAGCTTCAACTGCAGAATCATGGCTGCTGCAATGGTGATGCAGTGTCACTTGAAGGGCTAAAGTTCACATACATTTGATATAAATTTTATTGATTTACTATAGATTATGAAATATTCAATGTCTATGCAGTTTTACACTGAGGAATGTCATTGTGAAATTTGCCACAATTACTGAGTTTTTGCCAGTTAAACAGTTACCAAATGCACCTCCAGTTGATTATTTAGTCCCACTTTTACATCTGTTTGAAGACAAAATGACTGAATTTTTTCCTTAACATACTAATTGTCACTTTAAACATTTAATATGATTTGCATATTATGTTGTGAAAAAAATATGGGTTTATGAGGTTTTACATTTTACACTGTTACAACTTTGTTTTTTTACCTTAAAATTCCACTTGCCATCATCTCTGGAAACAACCTTGAACATTTTTTTTCAGCAAAACTCATCTAATGTATTCCAGCTGCTGTTTAGACAATTTTATGGTATGTGGTTTTTTTAGTGGCATACGGGGCTGGGAAAGCATTCAGTTGGTGCCCAGTTTATAAATGGCTCATGTCTGCCCTCTTTAGGAAAAACAAACTGTGTTCACAAGTCCTTTAACCGCATAGTGTCAGATGGTTTTATAAGTACAATCCACAGGCTTTTAAAGACACTCAGGTTACAGTTTGCAGTTTGTCCGTCTGCATGTTTAATAATTCAAGAGCAAATGGATACACTACCTAACTATAAAACATACTATCTGTAGCTTGTTTGGAGTTTTGGAATTTAAAACACAATGAACATTAAGTAAACGAAAATTATATCCATGACAAGTATTGGCTCAAATAACATGAAGGCATCAGTTCTGTAAGAATTCAGGATGTTAGATTGAAACTCGACTGAAAAAAAAGTACATAGTCATTCCCTTTTCCCTTTAATCCAACAGTCTTCATCTGACATATTTAGATCATCTTATTCTTCATTATACTTGATACTGGAACGTAGTTGCCTCCATTTTGACGTGAAAGTCAGTATAAATGGCAGAATTACATACCTGACCCCAGAACACAGCATCATTGTGTTCACACTGTGCTCCAGTCTGTGGTATTCAGGTCTTTTGTGTTGCAGTCTGTGTTATAAGGCCAAAGAAGACTGACTGAAATAATGCTGACCATCAAACAGTTTCAGTCATTTTGGGGTATTTTGACCACAAACACCATGGGGTCTTTGGCCTTGTTGCTGAAGGCTTTTCGGATGATGTCCACAGCATGTTGATGGGTTACTCCTTGTAGGGAGACACCGTCAACAGACGCCAACTCAAATCCAGCCTGGGTACATACGTTTGTGGTTAATTGAATTGCAGAGACATTCATCTGCATGGTATATAAATCAAAGATGCTGACATTACCTTGAGGACTTCACAGGTAGAGGCAGCTCCTCCAGGAAAGATCTTCTCAATCTTCACCACCGGCTGAACCTTTGACTCCATCCCACCAGATATACTGATGCCTGGTTAAAAAAACCCCCAAAAAACCAAGAATTGGTTTAATCATTTAGCGGTAGTCACTCATCTAAGTTATATTCCTTGTAAATATTAATGCATGTACAAATCAATTTCTGATTTGCACCTTGGAATTATCAAAATACATTACCCAGCTATTGAAAAATGTTTAGTGAGTCACAATTTATCTGGAAAACATTGTTTCTGTCTTTTCTGTAAGTGAGCCAAATGCATTTACCCAGAGACTGCTTGGTTTTGGAGATGCTGACAGTTTTGAGCTCATACTTCTGTTCAGGACCAGTGCCGTTAACTCCATTCTGTGATGAAGACCGATGTCCGTTGATCTGTTCACCTCCCACTTTTTGGTCTACACCTGATTTAAACACCTGTGACAACATGGGCCGACTCCTGCGTGAGGCACTTTGCAGCGTAAACACAGTTTCTTGACTTTTTTCTTGACTTTGTTCTTTTCTGTCTTTGGAATGGCCATTTCTGAAGGGGGATCTGCCCCTCTCTGTGGTTGCATCGCCCCGGCCTGTAGTCGAGTGCAATGAAACCTCATCAAAGTGTATGGAGCGAATTGTACCGATGTCCGTGCGGAGAGGAGGCTGAGGGTCATTGTTACGGGCCAGCAGCCAGTTGGGGAGCATGGGACTAGCAGTCTGGTGTCTGAGATCTCTGGCTTCTAGGTTATAGCTGTCGACTGGTATATCCAGTAGCGGTGTAAAGGATCTGGAGGTATGGGGCCTGTCCTTGAACGTTCGAGGTGCAGAGAGACTGAGCTTCTCCAGCTCCTCCAGTAGATGGCTCTCCTTCTCCACCTCCTCAGTCATGTGCAGCTCAAAACCTCCTCTGTAATCTGGATGGAAAACACATCATCATCCTCTATAAATTAACCTGAAACTCTAGAAGTGGTATTAACACCCACATAAAATATCACACCTCCTGGATTACACTCTTCGACCTTAGCTGACAACAGTATTAAAACTAATGTCCTTGTAGCAAAAACGGTTCTCTATGTATTGTCGTACAACAGTCATTTAATAACCCACGTCACCTTAAGCATGAGTGATAGCCAATCTCAGTGGCACAATAATAAAGAGATCTTTTTGACAGCACTAAAATCAAATATTTAAAACAAAAAAGGTGGGGGGGGGTCAAGAGGAGTTGAAGAGCCTGAAGTATTAGAAATTAAAACAGACCTGGAATGGGAGTGATGAGACGCCGCTTGGGTGCTCGACCAGACATGGGTGAGCGAAGTGGAGGAGTTTGGACTAAAATATAAAAAGATTTAACAAATTTTCATATATTATTAATAACTTCATTTTTCTTTTCTTTCTGTGCTGTCTTTAACTGGGCATAGACACTACACCGGTTCAGCATTAATCATAAACACCTGAACGATACTTGAGGATGTCATAGGCCTCAGCTTCGATGGGGGTCACCATGTTATTGAACACAGCCAGATGAGTAGGAGGAAGCAGCATCCTGCAAGAAGCAACACAGAGATGCCGAGTCAGTTTCCTTACTGTGTTACATTACAGAACATTTTTAATTAGTCCTCAATATCCCACTATGTACCGTTTGGATTTGATGTGATTATCCGTAAAATCCTTAATCCCCTTCTGGTTCGGGTTTGTAATATCATTGTTTCCCAATTCCCCACACAGCTGAGGCTGGATTTACACATTTACTCTCGAATGTAAACAGTTTATCACCTTTATATGAAAATACAAACTAAATATTTGATGTCAGATATTTGTAACTTTACCTATGTTATGGTTATTATCAGCATAAAACGTATGGTTAAGCAAAATCTCTAGAAAATGTGAATGTCAAATTTGTTTTACTTCAGGGGCCATGTGTAGCCCAATTTTTTTATCCAGCTGGCTGGACCAGTAAAGTAATTAAAAAGTTAGAGTTTTCATTATTTGTGAAAGTTATTTTCCATTTGGTTTTATGCAACAACAAAAAATCTCAATTGCAGTATGAAAATGTGTACATTTACAAACTATTGTTTTATATTTTTAAAAAATCTAAATAAGTAATTTTCTGAAGAAAATAAGCCCTATTTTAAGCATTTAATAAGAGGCATCTGAAACTGAAAAAAAACAAACATAGCATTTAACTTGTCATGATTCAGTGACATCCATGGCTGTTAACGCTTTCTGTGTCATTTACATAGTTTGCCAATTCAGTTTTAGGGCCAGATTGAGCTCTTTGAGGGGCCAGTTTTGGCATGTGGGCCATATGTTTGACACCCTTGCTGTCAAATTTCATGTGCACTTTCCTGTTTTTCTCCTTACCTCACCTCCCTCAACAGTAACAACTTTTCAGGCCGGTCCAGATAAACCAGTAGGTGGCGTATGAAGTTCTCCACTGACTGCTCCGCTATGTACTGCACAGGTAACAGTTAAAGCAGTCACTTTGCATCCAGCTGCATAAACAACCACACTTAACATGGATGGACATCTAAATTAAAGAAACTATGCAAGAAAAATCGTAAAAACAAAGTGAATGTGAACACCTAAAAGGAATAGATAGAAGGAATTCAGACAATTCAGACACACAAAAACCTTTGGAATAAAAGCCAATGTTCAGTGTTGCCACATCTGAAAACCATCCTCTTTCCATGTGCCCAGGCTGTGTTTAGTTTCTTACTCTGCGACACGTCTTCATCACACAAGCCACCTCATCCTCAGTCAGCAGTCTGCGGGCCATGTCCTCCACCACTCCCAGCATCTCTGAATTTGGCATCATATTGAGATCTGACAGTAATACAAAAATTAAACCAAAAGAAATCAGTGTTGTGCCATTTGAGAAACACTCACCTGCAGACTAAATACCAAACTTTATAATAACATCTATGGAATGGAAAAACAGTTGCAGTTTGTACGTTTCATTACTGTATAGATGCCCTTAAGATATGTCAGGTAGACAGATAATTAAAGAAGCAGAAGTTTTCACTGCATTAGTTTATAACTAGGGAATCTATTCCAGTATAACAGTGTGAGGTCATACAGGATATAATGAAGGTTTTCTTTCTTTAATCATACTAGATATAGTGATTCTTCCAACCCACTTTTTCTACAAATCAGGGACATCACCCATATACATGAAAAAAAAAAAGCTAAATAAAACCTATGCTAGAACGACTCAATTCCTTAAAACAATAAAACTTTAATTACTTTTGCAGTCATACAAATAAAAAATGAAGTGAAATCAGAAGCCAAATTGAAACACTGAAAATTAAAATAAATGACAGTTTTTACTAAATTCACTCTATCAAGGAAAATGATGACCCCTCCTCAGTAAATAGAAGTAAGTAAAGTACTTGTCATTATACACTACAACGAAATTTGTCCTCTGCATTTAACCCATCCCTTTGATGCCATTGGGGCAACCTTGTAAAGAAAGAGCAGTAGTATTTCTTTAAGTATTTGGATTACCATTTTTTATTGAGCATTTTTCTAAATAAACATGCATCATAATTTTCATAAGAGGGAATATAAAATATACAACCTTGTACATTTAGAGAAAAAAAATCTAATTTGCTGTGCAAATAAGAATTTTGCCAGCATAGGTAAAAAGGTTAATGCAGTTGAGACATGACAATAAAGAATGTGAAGAATAACAAAAGGAAAAACACATGTGATGAATGAACCAGTTGGTGAATCACTATGGTTCCAGTGTTTTTTATAATCTTATGTGAAGAAAGAGTGAGTTGGTATCTTTAATATTTCACTTTCTGACCTGGTTGACCAGAAAGAGCTTCAAGTCCTGTGTTGATAACAATACTGACAGTGAGCATCTGTGTTTTCTTTGAAAGGATTTGAATTTTATTACCTCTGCTTTTTTTGCGTCCGCCCCTGAATAGGAGGTTGACGAATGTCTTGGAACGCTGCAGGGTGCTCTTCTCCTCTGGGTCCTTCCCTTTTTTCTTCTTCTCTTTCTTCTGTATGATCTCTACAGTCAGACATAAACATTATCCATTTGTTAATATCTAGTAAGTGCTCTTCTTTTCTCTTATCTTTTTTGTATGGGACCCTCACCTGCCACAGTGACCTGGCTCTGAGACCTGGTGATGGGTCGGCTGGGCTTACTGAGAGCCAGCAACACGGCTGTCTTAGGGGACTCTTTCTTCCCCTTTCCCTCTGGTCCACCTGCACGGATCGCTGTGTCCCTGAGCAGAGTGGTGGGTCCGAGGCTGCGAGTGGTGTCAGTGCCTCCAGCCCTCTGATCCATCTCAGCACGTTCTGCCTCAGATCTGCAAAAGTGAATGCACCTTCATTATGCCTGGCTTGATGTTTAGTCTCAAAAGTAGTTAAAATAAAAAATGTTGGGGTAGCTGTTTAGTAAGTCCCTTTAAACTGACTTCTGAAACAAGCTAAATATGTAATTTAAAGAATTTACAGTGAGTGAAATATTTCCAAAAGTCTAAATAATGACAGAAAACATTTAACAAATAAACTCAAATAACCAATCAAGCACCTAAGGGTTGAATTTCTCACTGGGAAACATTAATTTAATTAATTAGTATTTTTTATCTAAGATTGGATATAACAGAAAAGTGAAAATGAAAGTTGTCTCTGACCTCTGGTCCTCAGTGGAGATACAGACGTCTACCATTTCAGAACCAAAAGGCAGGCTTGGAGGAAACATGACCTGGGAAAGGCCACTCAGGGAACTGACAGGAGTACCCGAAGACAAAGATGAGGTGGAGGAGTCTGAACCTTGGGAAGACGACTGCTGTGTACCATTTGCCACTGAGGGAGTATAAATGTGGTCTCATAAAACACTTTTCATATCCAAATTCATTCATGTCACTAAGTGTATTAAGAGCCTGGTTTAGACCAACTCTCAAATGTAGTTTAATTAGATAAGTTTTATTATGATGTGATGCTACATAAATAAATTTGGATTCGATTTAAATAACACTATGAGCAAATTTACACAGAAAACCCTTTAATTTTCTTGAAAGCTTCATATCTGTTTTGGTGAAAATGTTTTAGATAGAAATGTGATAGATGGCACTTGGGGAAAAAAAAGATACATACACTTATTGAGCCATCTGTATTCTGCAACCATCTCCTTATAAGCAGGGTATCGTCCTGCTTCCTGCAAAGATATGGCCACAGATATGCAAATGAGATACAGTAGAGACCTTGAAACTTTCATGGGATCCCTATATTTGATAAAGAGTAACCCAAGAACCAGAGATCCAAAACCATACACCTTTTCTTCCTCAGAGAGAAATGAAAATAATCCGGTCTTGACTTTCTAGTAACCTTTGATTGTTGGGGTGCTTTCTAGTTTTACTAAGTGTTTCTGTTCTCACAGGGTAAAGTGACAGATCCCAAAACTAAACTTGAACAAATACAGCTCCATGCTTTGATCAGCACCTGATCCCAGCTGCCTGGTGAATAATGCACATGGCCTGGCTATTTTTCACAGCGCGAAACCCAAGCTCCGACAAGTAAAGTGAGCGAGGAATATTACGACTGCATGCCAGCTGTCGGCCCTGCCACATAAACCGCTGCTACTTCCAGCGTGGAGCCACTCCACTCATGTAATTGTCCAGGTTTCAGTTTGTTCAACATGTCTGAGAGAATTGAAGATCAAAAGGTAAAAAAAAAAAACAGTGGGATAACGCAACTCTGGTCATTTAACAGGCAGAAATGGAGGAACTGACATGCTTTCTAACAACAGGGCTCAGAGACAAAGAGCCATTGTGGAATCTGATACACCCTCTTCAACTCATCATTAACACAACATCCACACATTCAGCTGAACATGTATGAACCTAAGGCTCCTAATTTGTTTTCATCAAGTTAGTGTATGTGTTAATTTCATCCTTGACTGTCTACATAGTCCAGTCACATTAAGTACTATGCATAGTCTTTCTTATACATGATACAGGTATCTATTCTTTTTATCTTCTTCATTTTAAATGCTGTCAAGAGAATAATACAATAAATGGGTCATAATACAAACCAAACCCTAAACCCATGGTCCTCAGAAGTCTGAAGAAAGCCATTAACATTTCTGGTAGGTTACAAAATTATGTGTCCAGATGCCTGTCTTCCTCAATATAGTAAAAGAGTCACTAGATATTTACATATAAACAGTTAGCAAGGTTAGCATGGGCATGAATTACCACAATGGCCACATGGAAACAACACAAACAGATTATGTGGATGTCCACACCCTGGAAGGAGTCTATTTTCAATGACCTAAAATTCCAATTGTTTGTAGACAAGAGGACAAAAAGCAAAGAGAAAAAGCGGCGTTTTGGAAAATGTACGTTAAAATGATGAATTTGTACTGGTTATTCCATGCTGCACAGGAAAGGTTCAAAGGCTTCCTTACCTTGATGGTGAGCATAACATGTGTGTGGCTCTTCAGCACTTCCACTGCACTGCTGTGGCTGATATCCTCAAAACTCACTCCATTAGCAGCTAGAATCTGGTCTCCCATCTTGATGCCATTCTGTTCAGCAAGGCCACCAGGATCCAGTCTGAAACAGTGCGACAGAAAAGGTGGTAAAATGTAAAACAACATTCTTTTGATGAGCAAGAAAATTAAACAGCATTCCCTCATCAGAGATCTGTCCCCACAAATTAAAAACAGTGGACAGATGGAATAAACTGAAATCTGGGGATGCTTGTCCACATATGTCCTATGTTGACAACTATCTCAGATGCCAAGGCAGAGTTACTTACTTAGACACATAGATGCCCAGACCAAACTCCTTCCCTCCTCGGATGTTGAAGCCAAGGCAGTAATCATCAGAGGTGGTGTACAGATGGACAATTCTTTGGAGGGCGCTTCCTGAACTGGAATCTGATGGAGTTTGTCCACTCTCTTCTACCACCATTCGCCTGTGTATCAGATCCACCCTAAAAAATACTAAATATTACCACAGGCTGCAGAATAGAGAGAGCAGTATTCTAGAATCAGTCGTTCTGACTTAATTTCATACCAAGTAGTCTTTTCCTTGGAGTAGCGGATTCCAGGGACCTTACCAACCCGTCTCACCACCATCCTCAGCCTGTTGTTTCCTGTCAGAACCTTAACGGCACTGCTCATGGTGATGCTCTCCAGGCTGATGCCATTCACCTCTACCAGTTTATCACCCACACGCAAGCCTGCTTCCTCTGCACAGATACACAAACAGAAGCACTGAAAGACCACACTATATACTTTTAGTTTATAGCACATGTATGATTAGACAGATCATTAAGTACAACAACATAATTGGTATCATAACATAAGGCAGGCACCTAAACTGATTATTTAGTGCTTGTTCTCACCTGCTGTACTGTTATCTTCAACTTTACTGACAAAGATGCTAAGGCCATGTTCTGAGCCTCCACGCACGCTGAAGCCAAGCTTTCCATCCACACTCTTATCCACCGTGATTGTATGGAGGTCCTCACTGTCATCTCCACCTGAACAGAGTCTGGTTATTACGTCAGCATCCCTACCTTTGTTCCACTACTTGGCCATTTCATTTGTCTAAGCAATTCCTTACTGTTTCCAACTTCCACACTTGGAATAAAATGAATTTTGTTAACTGATTACTGAGACATTATCTGTGGGTTCTCTCTGTGGAAATGAGGTCTTCAGGGAGTTATTTAACACACACTTACTAACATGGTCTGTGGATACTCATTACCTAACACCAATTTTATTTTTTCTGCCTTTATTATTGTAAGAACTAGATTTTGCTCTTAGCCAACTGCGAGCAATGATAAAGACAAATAACATAGTGATAAATGTACAATTACATATGAAACAATAGTAACACAAAATAGATATTTGAAACATATACATCGATTGACATGCATAGATTAGAAAAATATACAGTAATAATCACATTTAAGACCAAGAAAATAATGTATACTTGATCAGTAACTTAAGCGTAACTCAACCTGCACTAAACCCTAAATTACCCAGTTGCTTGTGACTTTTATTCAATGTAAAAATCTGTCAAATCTGTGAAATACACTTATGATAGAGACATCACCATAAATGTAAATAATGCATTAAAGTATGAGTAGAATTCAATGGTTGTAATTAAACCCGAAAACACTGAGTGGTCAATTTAAAAACATTTTAAAGTCACTGATCTGGACACAGGATTAATGTGCAATACAATGCATAAAAATCAATATAGCCTCACTAAATGTTCTTAAACTTTGCTGTAAAAGCAGTGTAGAAGTGTCAGTAGACAGTGAAGCACAGGACACATGGAACCAACTTAGCCATCTTACCATCCACAGGAGAGTTGATGAGGATGACCCTGCCCATGGGTGAGGAGGATCGGATTCCACGTCGGCGCTGCTCCTTCTTCCGTAAGAGGTTGCGCGTAGCCGTGTGTGACCCTTGGGTCCCGGGGGTCTTCTCCCTGCGGGACGGCTCTGATGAGTGAGCCATGGAGGCTGCAGGGTCCCCTTTCACTTGAACTCCACCGGGGGCTTAGCACCGGATGGAGAAATCTAGAAAGGGGATCCATATGCAGTTTGTTCCTTTTGTGCAAGTATTATTAATTGAACTATTATTATGTATTTAAATAACCCCCCAAAAAACGTGAACATTACAGTGCTATAGAGAAACACGTACTGTTACTTTCCATTTTATCTTTTATTTAAAGGGCAGGACAATGAGTGATAAAGAGAACTCACTGATGCAGACTGTGTTGTGACATGATAGTTGACTCTTTGTCTTCCTGGAGTCACACTTTGGTCCATTCCTGTCCATGTTGCATCTCTCTTACCTATATAAGTCTAAGAAAATAATATATAATCTGCAATGTATATAGGTTTATATTATTTGCTGAGTATCTGTTAATACAGTCAAGAGATAAGGGCAAGAATACAAGCACCACAGAACGGCAAGTACAACAAGAGAAGTAAGAAATAGGATTGAATGGGTTTATTGAGCTCAGACGTCCCACAAGCTGACCCAATTTAGTCAGGAGGTCACATGAGTTCGATGCCATGGTTACATGTCATTAAACTTAACCCCTACTAACAGTGTGTCCTCGTGTCGTCACCCTGGGGTTCCCCCATACGTCTCACAACCCTTCAGCACCCTGGACAGCGAACATAACACAACCCACGGCGTCAAAAACGATGACCTTTGAACTCTACACAACGAATATCAATAGACAATCTTGTTAATTCGATGCAATTGCGCTCGTATTTAAGGTACTTGTTGACATGTAACGCAATTTCACCTTAACTACATTTTAATTAGACGTTAACGTGTACCGTGACGCACTAATGTTAAGACTTTGGCACAGTGCTTTAGCTAAGGTAACACAAGACACAAAAAGCTGCATTATAAACAAATGTACTTACCACACATGTTACGTTACCAATCGACCGAAGAATTGGCAGCTCTTTAACGGTAGCCTACGTGTCGTTACAATAACACACAATGTACAGTCACTAAAATAAACAGGAAACACTCGACAACTATGATTGTAGTTCTCTAAAGCTACCCCATATTTTCTCTTCAAACTAAATCCACACGGGGACTTCAGCTACCTGAATCCATGTTGCGTGGAATAACTCAACGTACCTGTGACATTTCTGTCACTCTTAAAGCCCCGCCCTCACATCACATTGATTGGCTGAGTTGCTACAATGATAAGTTATTTGATTGGCTATTTGTTTATGACAATCAACACTTATGTTGTTTTTTTTGTTACTCAATGACAAATGACAAATGAGAACGACTCCAATCAGTGTCCTTTATCATTCATATACACACACACACACACACACACACACACACACACACACACACACACACACACACACACACATATATATATAAAATCAGGTCTGTTTGTGTTGTTTATTGATTTAGAGCCTACTGGCTTTTGCATCACTGCAGCTTGATTTAAGTTATTAAAATATCTTGTCTTCCAAGATCTGTCCCTAACATTTTAGACACAGACTGTAATGTCATGAACAAATCAACACAACAATAACAGTAGAGACAAGTTGTAAAAGTTGAAATCAGCTCTCCACGTTTGTTTATAATCTTCATCAGAATGTTTCAGTTTATAGACTCCTTTCATTTTTCAGTTTATAGACTGTGAGCCTTTGGACAGGTTACTTTTTCCGCACTCCAGTATGAACCCTTAACTACTTTACATGCCTTTTAAAGGAAACAAACAAACATTATCTTAAGTGCAACATAATTAAAGCAAACTGTTTTTAATGTTGAATTTTGACTTGATGTCATGATAATGTGATATCATCCTTCTCCACAGCCTATAGGGGGACCTGAACATAATCCAGGAGACATTTCTGAGAGGGCAATATTAACCTCCTGCAGAGGCCAATCAAAAGAGAAGGATAATTGTCTGACCTATGTAAATATTGCCTTTCAGATGCCATTATGTTTTTGCATGGTAACAGAAATACTGCCCAACACGCTCCCCTGTGTACTGATTTGTTACACAATGGACAGCATATATTATACATTCTATTACTATGTAGAATTAGACATTTGCACTGTATTAGTGATGCAGAAAAACAAAATAGAAAGAAGTTGAGAAAGTATTCTGAAAAAACTGAAATAATACAAGTCAAAATGTTTCCAGTTTCTAAGTTTTAGCTTCTTGCCTTTAAATGCTCAGTGAATTAAATAACACATCATACCTCGATAGTGTACAAAGGACACATCAGCTACAATCAGACTCATTCCTCTCCCATAGCATTTGGCCTTTCACCCCCCCTCCCCCCATCAATAGAATTACAAATCAACTTCTAGATATTCCACAGAGACAGATTAACAAGCCACATTTTGCTTCATAGTCAATCACATTTAGACCTCCATCTAACAATTTTACCACACTCTTATCAGATAGTGATATTTATTTTTCAATTAGTTCAATTGATTTAATTAAATTGTCAGGCAGAGGTAAAGAGACATCTGGATATGTAAATCTAGAAAGCGCTTACATTTTAGTGATCAAAATATGTCCACAAATGGACTTCTCTTGAAACCAGGGGTTCAGTTTAGATTTATGACAGACCTAATATTTTTCAATCCTTTTTTATGTTCACTCCTAAATATTTCACTTCATTTTTCACTGGAATTCCTTAGACATCAATTGGTTGATGATAATGTATTGAAATTCACTCACAATTTTTTTTTAAGTTTAAATAACATCTTCAGAAAAATCATCTATCTTATTAATTACCAAAGGAATCTGTTCTGCCCTCTTGAGGAAGATTCTGGCATCATCAGCTAGGTGACTTCTGGTCAAATGATTATTTAACACATGTAAAGGCTGAATGTCTGGGCTATTTAAGAAAACAAAAAAAAAACAACAACCCTCTAATAACTCTGAAACAAAAAATAAAGGAGAACAGGAGCAGCCCTGCCAGAATGAACATTTAACTTCAAATCTTCTAGTTGCTTCTTGAGGGAAAGAGTTTATATCTTTATACATGATGTGAATTAATTTAAATAAAAGTTGCACCGAAGATTCCATTATAAGAGAATATTTAACTTAATTTTATAAAAACCTAAAAATTATATAAAGCCTTTGTTTTCAAATCAACTCAAGAACCTGCCTAGTATGATATACCCATCTCTAATAAATCCTAATTAAATTTCACTTACTGTTCTCTAACAATTTGTGTACCAGTTTTCTTTTAACATTGAGTCCATTTTAGAGTGTTTTGTTTAATATGCTACAAATAAAGATAATTAATATACACGTGTGTGCAGAAGAGTAGAAATTACATTTTAAAAAATGTTATTTCTTCAGATATAAATTTTGGGATAGGACTGACCGTTATCAGCTGTGGTTTATGCACAGGTCCCATGAATGAAGGTTTGAATGATTCAAGTTTACCTACATTTACTGTAATCAATGTTTTGGGGTTAAAAACAAAGCCAAATAAGATTTAAAAAAAATAAATAAATACACTGCATTATTATTTACATTGGCTAGGTAAATGTATTTGCAAATCTGATTTTGTTTCTCATTATGAAAACAAAACAGACCCCACTGCCACATTTTGGTAGATGACACTAAACGGTTTATATTGTTTGAAAAACATGAACAAAGCAGATAGTTTACTTTGGCTGAACATGTACACTTTCAAAAGAAGAGTAAAAATAACTCGAGTTTATCCAAAGTTCTTGAGTCATCTGATGTGAAAGAAGACACTGTAGAAAACTGTACAAAAGGTCATAGATTATGTCAGCTGCTGAAATAGACTCACCCTACTCCCCACCAATGGAATTCCAGATTACTGGGATTTCAGCATTTTTGTGCCAAACAGAGACTAGGAACCACAAACTGCACAGCACAAACACACTTTATTTTTCAAAAGCTCAACATCTTGGTAATTCACAGCTCTTTCAGAATAGTAAATGAAACTAAATGTCAGAGATCAAGTCTGTTTCTTCTACAGAGTTTAGAAACAGGCCATCATGAATACACTCAGTGGCTCTTACTATTCTATATATGCTGTGCCATTATCAAATATGAGTCAACATAACTGAGCCTCATGCATCGTAACCATAGCTCCAACATGAACTCAACATATATTTAGTCTTTACAAGATTAGTTGTACGTTTGTGTGACATTTAAACTCTGGTGTAGACAACTACTTTTTCAATGGCAGAAGTTCCTTTGAGATTCTTCTCGCAGCTTCAATAACATCCTTTGTGTCGACTTTATCCCCAAACTCAATTTCTCTGTGCTCCAGCAATATTCCCTGAAAAAGAATTCAAAATGATGAGTTAAAGTTCAACAGGATGTCTCTAATTAAGTGAATATTAGCATCTTTGACTTCAGTTATTATTGCCAATGCATGCATGAAATTGTGCTATGTCACCCATGGATGGTGGGGGCTTTACCTGCTGTCCTTGTCCAATGACAAACACCCCACCAAGGACAAAGCCTTCTCCAAAAATATTTCCAATGAAGCCTTTCTTAAAGGCCCTCAAGCCACTCATCCACACACCAGCGCGAAGAAACCCCAGGAGGCCCAACTTCCTCTCTTGTGGTCCATAAAACCGTCTCTATATACAGACAAGCAAAAGCCTTGAATATGTCATGTGATCTGAAGTGATATTCTACAGATCATAAAAGAGTTCAGTGTGCGTTTTCAAGAAATTTTACTGGAACTAGCTGAATGATTAGTATTGCTTAAACCAAACGTCTGGATCATGGCATGAAAGCCACACAATCCAGTGATTCATAATGAAAATGAACAGCACCTTTTCATCCAAGAACACTTCCCCTTTGAAGGTCAGCCTGAAGTTCTGGACCTCATTGCCCACCTCCTCCTTCACTACAGCGTACAAAGGGACCCCAAGCTTTTCCAGCTCAGGTTTCAGAGAGGACAGCTCTTCAGCCTCCTGTAGCCCAACAACAGTCAAACACACATTGATCAATAAACACTCCATGTGGCCAAATAAATGCTTCAGAAATATAAGTGTGGGCTTTTTTATGGGAGTGGCATATCCATTCTGTTGTAGAAAACAAGATAATTACATGTACTGTACTTATATCTATTAGACAGCATAGTTTCTCACAGTAAAAACCATTGATGTGCATTTAGGATAAACTAAGAAATTAAAACTTCTTTCATAGATTGTGAAAATTCTCCATCTTAATTCAGAAAATGGGGCAGCTTTCCTGAGCTTATGAAATGCCATTCTCATAATACAATACAATAGCAGTTCTTCCAGGACAGTGGCACCAATAACTGATGATTCACTGTAGATTAACCTTCTGCTTCTGTTAGTTGCCATCTCTTTTGTTGAGTTAGTTTTAGACATGGGTTAAAATGACCTTATTTCTCATCTCTTGGTTCCCTTATTAGACTTCCTTATCCATGAAAATATTGGTCTTAATATTTTTGGTGTGGGCCTGTGCGTCTTTTTTGTTGGTTTTCTGTCACTACACCCCTCAATAGGCACCAACTCTACACTGAACTGACCTCATGTGTCTGCTTATGCCCATCTTTGCTCGTTTTCTTTTCGTGCAGGTATACTGGATAACAAGGGAAAATGAGAATCCCAAAAAGCCCACATGTTTAGGAGCTGGCTTTCAGAGCATTTATAATTTCTGTTTTGGCTCCAATTATTGCTTTACAATCTTTTATTTATATATATATATAAAACTTGGCTGAAACTGACCCAAATAACAAAGGTCACAATTTCAACCAGAGCATTTCATAATTCAGTGTTTTTTTTATTACTTTGTTGAAACAGAGGCTCCTATAAGTCAAAAAACCTTGATGCAATAAACACATCTTTTGATAGATACTTTATTAATTTCAAGGGAAATTAGCAGCTTTGTATAAACTATAACACAAAACTACCAACATCAGAAAAAGCAACAGGCACACATGAACATAACATTAAACCAACTTTTCACTTTGGTATAACTTTACTTCAGTATAATCAGCAAAAAAAAAAGTTATACACATCTTATTTGTAGTGTTTTGAGTGTATCATTACTTCATTAACTTAAGTGTTTCCACCCTAAACACGTTTGAAAAGACAACCTGTACAGTTACAGAGTAGTGGATGCATACAGTACCTCTCTGCACAAAAATCATCCAGGCCGCCTGACTGCCATGACCACAGCTCCAGATTTTTCCCATAGTAATTTGGCTTTAAAAGCTTTTTTCTCTGACAAAAGAAGGAGACAAAGCGGAATATATAACTGCAGTTCCGATCTACTAATGCCACAAAACACAGAGATGCCACTGTGCGTAAATCTTACTCACCTCCAGACAAAGTTCTAAGTTCAGCTTCTTCTAAATATTTCAGAGTGGCCTTCAGTGGTGGTGTCAGAAACCTGTCAGTGACAGAGTTTAACACCCCCGTAATGAATCCGGCCACACCGCTGACCGTGGCTCCCATCGCCGTTTGTTCTGAAGCACAAGCGCTCCGTGCGTATTAACGCATTTTGGTTCCTTCCCTCCGCCTGTTCGACTTCTCTTGAACTCAGTCACAATCGTATTTAAATTCTGGCTTAAATCTATCCTCCCTGTTTTTGGTGCGTGATCCTGATCCAAGTATTGAGATTTAATTAAATGGAAGTAGGGTCGTTGGGCAACACGTCACACATTTTACGCACCGTCACTTTATTTCCTTGTGTGTTAAAGGTCACTGAAGAAATTGAAAACTGCACTGTCATGATTTATTGTATCAGTATATTAGGAAATACCACAATAGAAAAGCAGTTTATAGTGTATTTATTAGAGCTGAAATGTATTAACGTCACACAAAGAGGTTTAATAAGGAAAATATTTTAATTGAAGCACAAGTGAGAAATGTCAAATGAACAAATACCAACTAAAATAACATTTAACTCACATTTGTATGAAGATATTGTCATATTGAAAATATGAATGTTTCAAAGATCTGCGATTAAAGCTACTAAAGTGAATTTACTCTTTTATTCAAACCTAAATGATGACTCAATGTTCTTCTTTTGTATCTGCCTGTAAAGAAATATAAAATAAAAAATTACAAAATATTCTCAAATTAGCTCTCAAATACTTGGCTGAAACTATAAAATTGCACTCTGCATTCAGTTTTTCAAATAAAACACATCCGTTGTTTTACCTTTTCCTCTATGTCATCTTTAACAGAAGGAGAACTGTCAGCCTGTTCATGTGACGATATGTCTATGTTGTCCTCAGCTGTTGGAGTCATGTTTTCAGTGGTCTCAGGGTGATGTTCATCATCCCCCTGAGATGAGAAAAGAGTATTGATTGTCTATTAACCTCCTAGGACCTGGACCATATGTGGACATTTAGACCACAATACCACATTTTGTTTTACAAGGGCCTGGTGTCCACTTATGAGGACATTATACTGTCACCACATGATGTCAGAAGAGTATAATACTAGCTATATTATATACATTATAGCTAGTATATATATATATATATATATATATATATATATATATATATATATATATATATTTATATTTCAGATCGGCACTCCTGATAATTCTTTGTTTTTAAATTCCCCAGGTCCCAAGCACCCCAAATAGCCAAGAGAAATAAAAAATGCATGCCATGCAAAACTTTGGGTCTTAGGAGGATAAATCAACTGTCTCATATTAATATCTTGGTCCATTCTCCACTTTCCACTGTAGGACTCTATGGGGCCATTTCGCTGCCATTAACCTGTGACATTGAAAATACAACTTGGCATTGTAACAGGTATTGGCATTGTAAAATACATTATAATACAAAATACCCCCCCCTCTCAAAAAAAATACTGTGTTTTTTCAATGTCTGTATTTTATCTTTCCATTCAACATTTTCAAATGCCAATACCTGTTACAATGTCAATGCAACGTTTTCTACAATGCCAAGTTGTCTTACAAATATCAAAACGTTGACCTATTATTGTAAAGTTTAAAACAATAAAAATATAGTTACATACAGTGAGAATATGTTTTTTAAGGTTTTCTATGTAACATTTACACATGTCAATGAGCACATATAACATTTACATTAGAATGTTTGTTGCCCCAGAATTGGATGTATGTTGACATTAGCTTACAATATTTTTTTAACTATAGTTTCATACTGTTGCTGTAGAGGAGCAGAAGAGAGACATTGGGAAGGATATTAGAGTGAGAATGATGATTTTTGCAGAAAAACCTCAACAATTAAGTCTTGATGTAAGCCACAGACAGTCGTTAATTTAAGAACGTTTTGATGATTTAGGTTTTCATTGTTTCCAGTAAATCTACTGGCTGTGTGAAAGCTGGTTTGTGTTTTTTTTTTTACCATCTTCTCTGCATCTTCCTTGATAGAATGGGTGCTTTCAGCTTCTCTGTGCGGCATCACTTGTACGTTACTTGATTCAATGTCTTCGGCTGCCGGAACTGAGCTATCAGTTGTCTCAGTTGTCTGCTGTTCATCGTCCTCCTCCTGAGATCAGTGCATTACTAGTTAAGAATTAAATCTATGCATCTCATATGTCTATTTTGTTTTTTTTCGTGTACTGACTTTCCACTCTGGGTCTCATTACTGATGCATCTGTGTCTATATTCACATGCACAAATACAAAAAAAAAAAAAAAAAACTTTTCCAGATGGTTTTCCTTTGCAACATTTTCACACACTCATGTTTATCTGATATTATTATTATTATTATTATTATTATTATTAGAGTCTGCGTTGTGCTCAGAGCTGGTCATCAATGGACATTAGCTGACACTACACTATTTCTAAGATAACACTATCTAGTATTCTCTACTGTTGTTGCAGGTGTAGAGGAGCAGAAGAAAGGTATTGATAAAGTCAGGTATGAGCATATGGGTTTTCATGGAAAATCCAGTCTGAAACATCTACTCAAACTGTACACTATAGCTGTCATCATGGATGAAACTTAAGGCCACAGACAGATGTTAGCATAATAATGAGGTGTGAACGTTTTGATTTCTGCTGGTTTGTTGTTACCTTTTTCTCTGTGTCATCATTGACAGAAGCCTTTTCAGTTTCTCCATATGGTGTCACTTCTACGTTGGTCAACACAGTGTCCTCAGCTGCTCGAGCCGTGTTATCAGTTGTTTCACTTGTGTGTTGTTTCTCGTTCTCCTAAGATGAGGGTAGTAATAATCAAGCATTAAATTTCAGTGTCTTTTTTTTTAATGTTTTCTTACTGTCCTGTGGGTCTCATCAGTGCTGCCTCACCTGTGTATCACATATTTTTCATATGCACATATCATATTCCTTTGTAAAATATTCCCATTCATGTGCTTACATGATGCTATTGCTGGAGTTTGTGTCATGATGAGAGATGGACATCTATGGATGTGAACCTACTCCCTTTCATGTATTACCTTCTTCTCTGTGTCTTCTTTGACAGAAGGGGTGTTTTCAGCTTCTCCATATGATGTTGCTTCTACATTGGTCAACACAGTGTCCTCAGCTGCTGGAGCTGTGTTGTCACTTGTCTCAGTTATGTGTTGTCCTTCATCCTCCTGAGATGAGTGGAGTACTTGTTAAGCCTTACATCCATGTTTAACATTTATACAGTACATGTGCTCATATGGGTCTGTGTTATAGTGAGAGCTGAGCATCAATCCACATTAACTGAATACAATTGTAAGGTAATGTTTATGTCTCACACTGTTGCAACTGTACTGGAGCAGATGAGAAACACTGGAGAACACTGGCGTGAGCTTCAGATTTCCATGGAAAATCTGACCTGATACCCCTACAGGGGTTGTAGCAGGTACCATGGATGCAGCTTTAGGCTACAGATACAAACTATTAACAGAGGTAGGTTTGTGATTTCAGTTATTAGGTTATTATTAGGCTGTGGCTCAGTTGGTAGAGCAGGTTGTCCAATGATCGGAAGGTCAGCGGTTCGTGTCCAGGCTCTGGCTGTCCACGTGTCAAAGTGTCCTTGGGCAAGACACTGAACCCTAAGTTGCTCACAGTTGGGGAAGGCAGCACCTGTGTATTGGCAGCAGCTGTCTACTGGTGTTTGTGAATGGGTTGTTCTTTCGGTGAAAAACACTATGTAATTGAATTGAAATATTAATAACACTACGTGCTACCAAAAGCTGGTTTGTTTTTTATTACCTTCTTCTCTTCACCATCCTTAAGAGAAGGAGTGTTTTCAGCCTCTCCACATGATGACACTGCTACATTGGTTGATTCAGTATTCTCAGCTGTTGGAGCGATTTCATCTGTCTTCTCATTTATGTGTTGTCCATCATCCTCCTGAGATTAGAATAGGACTAGTTAAGCATTAATGCTATTTGTCTCATATTTCTTTCTCTAGCTGATCAATTTTTCCTGTTTTTCTTCCTTCCTTCCTGACTTTCAGTTACTATAATCATCACTGCTACCTTAGTTTGACTTGTATTTTGAACTTAATGCAACAAATATTTTTTGCAAAGATATAATACATACACATAAATATTCACTTTACTACATAAGACGCAGTAATATTGTGTGCTTTGAGTCAGTAGACTGAATTAAATCAGACACCTTTTCCAAGGACTGCAGAGGGGAATTGGGTTTTTGTATTTCATCTGCCGAGAACATCTCTTCTGGTTTGAGAACATCACTTTGAGGGTCAGAAGTTGGTTCTGCTTGGATGGAATCTGTGATCTGCTTGTCAGTGTCAGTAACTTCATCCTTCTGGGAAAATGGTAGGAAAGGGAAAACACAGACCATAAGATTATAGAAAACATAAGTAATCATGTCAGAATGTCTTTATTCAGTTTGATTCCTGTCTGTATTTTCTTCACCTTGGTGCCTCTGTCTTTTTTGGGTTGACTATGCCAGGTAGTCTTATGTAGCTGTGGGTATCAACATCTGCCTCTGGACTGAACCATTCTTCTGCCTGCTTTGACTGCGATGTTAACTGTATTCATCATCTATTCATTGTCTTCCCTGATTCTTCTATTCTTTATTATGTGCATTTTCCATCTGAGTACATAAAATAATCAGCATTTTCTCACATAAGCAACATTACCCTTACTGTGTCTTCAGACGGAGGGTTTTGGTTTTCCTCTTGTTGCTCTTCTGGTTTGTTTGATTCAGAATTTGACTGCAATGGATCAGTTTCCTCATGCTTATCTGTTCCAGCCTGTGGGATATTCATAAAATAAAACAGCATGAAATAAACCCATGTGGGGCAGATGTTTTTCTAGAATTGATGATTTTATGTTGTAACTCCCACAGCCCTTTTTTTTAAAAAATTGTTTTCTTTTGGTCTCACAACAAGAACAGACAAAATAAAACAAAAAATTGATCACAGAATTTATTTCATCACCTTATCATCATCATCTTTGTTTGCTTCTTGTGCTTCTGTTTGATTGATGCTTATCTCCTCCTCAGTTTTGTCTTCTGGTGAATTGTTACTTTGTCCCACCTCTGTTTTTTCCTCTTCTTGATTACTTTTTGGCTCCTCCTCTTCCTTTTTTTTATCCACAGATATTTCTCTAGACTCTTCTTTGACTTCAGTTTCGGAGGTCTTAGTGGGGTCAGAACTGGCCTCCACAGGGTTTATCTCAGGGGACTCTGGACTCTTCACATTAGCTGGTGCATTTGCCTGACAAACACATCACCTTCTTAAGCAATTTTTAACTGCTTGTGTGAAAAAAGTTTCAAGGTTGATCATGTACATGCAAACTATAAAAACAGCTAATACATATATTCTACAAAAACAAGAGGGTACAATCAAGAAGACACCACCACCGGAAACACACTTGTTTGCACTTTATTTTAAGTCACCTCCTTTTCAGTGTCACTTTCTTGAGCATCAATCTGGGATGCATTTATGTCCTGGTGGTTCTCTGGATTAGGAGCCACTGGTTTGTCAGCATCCACAGGTTTGCTGTCTTCAGTATTTTCTTTTGTGGGTTGTGCAGCCTGTACTTTAGACCCTGCAGGTGTCTCCCCTGGTTGCTGTTCATGAATCAGTCTCAAAATTTAGGTCACAATGTCTTATAAAATGTTCCCCTATTTGTTGCAATGACATTATTGATATGTAAATGAATGGATGCTTAAATAAAAAAATTAAAAAAATAGATTAACAGACATTCATATGCTGGTATTATGTAATGAGCCTACCTTTATAGACTCTTCTAGAGCCTCAGTAATTTTTTTCTGCTCCTCTGTTAGCTTCTCCTTGAGCAATGTTTCTTTTTTGACTTTTTCCTGCTCCTGCTCCAGGACAGCCAATGTAGCTTTTTTCTGAAGTACAAAAAATAATATTATCTATTTTATTCAACTGAGTAGTCCTGTCAAATCAAGATGGAACAGCAGCTAATATAGACCAACCGCTTTATTTTCTCAATGCAGCAATTTCCCATATTGATGACTAAAAAAGAAAACCTATCTGAAAAAAGGACTTTGTTTGAACAATTTCTATATATGTGGCAGGGGGGAGGCTTGATCATGTGATCACATGACTAAGACTATAAAGGTCAGAGGTGCACAGGCCCACTTCCTCTTCCTGAGCCAGCCTGTGCACATGTTGTTTCCTGGATCTTAGCAGTCCAGTGTGTAAAGGCTCATTGCTGATTGCCGTTTTGTTACATTTTGTTTTGTGTTTAGTTTGTTTTATGGTTTTGCAGTTGGTGTAGGCCCTTTTTATTGGTAGCTATGGGTGACGGGGG